>OY728155.1:1006334600-1007584600 GCA_963277665.1 Viscum album
ATGAAGAGTTGGTGGGGAAAACTTTTTATGCTGTTAAAGAGGAAATAAAGAAGAAGTATTCTAAAACAAATCATTGGATATATAGATTATGGAATTAGGAAACAATGAATAATAAATAGTGATAACTATGGAATAAAACCCATTTACCCTGAAATTAGTGATTATTCCTTAATACAAACTAGATAAACACACCTAATAATATAAAACCCTGAGGATGGTTTGTCCTAATAATTTCATTTTATTTAGATTATTGTTCAATTTGGTCTAGTTTTAAATATAACAACACCTATATTTTTTGGCTATTTAGGTAAATAATGAAGTAATCCACTATAAAAGTTCACTAGGTACTATTTAATGTTCTAATCCACTTTATAAATAAGCATTTTGGGTTTTTATTTCGAATTTTATGTTATTGTATTTCAATATTTGTTGCATGGATGTTATTGTGAACCTAATAAATAATAATGAGATGGTTTTTTTTACTTTATATATAATAAACATGTTTTTTATATCAATATTATTTTTTAAAATATCAATTTTTATTTTATATACATAAATGAAATATCATATATAACATGCATTAAAGAAAATTTTAAAATATCTATGGGAGATCATTTCCACTTATGTTAGAAATTATTTTTTATTTTCATTTTATTTTAAATATATTAGATTTTTTTAACTATGATCTATTAAAAATAATATCAATAAATTTATTATTGATCAATTATGGAACATATTCTTTGTATTTTAAATTTAAAACTCATGTCATTTCTTATATGCTCATTCATTCCTATTTATTTGATTTTTTAATTATTTTTAAAAGAAATTGAAGCCCATGTTATGAAAACTATAATATATTAATTAAAAAACATTATAATGTGTTTTCTAAAAATATTTTTCATGTTTTAATGACTTATTTATTCATTAGAGAACATGATACATGTTATATAAGTTTATGACATTCAGAAAATTTAAATGCATGACCCCTAGAAATTGTTATTATTGCGATGAGAATTTTTATTTTTACATGAAAGACCATTTTATATCTCACTTATATCTACCTATAATTTTACCATGCTTAATGCATTAAAGACCATTAATTCCCTTATAAGAGATACATTACGAGCTGAAATTCCATCAAACGTTACTATTATATTAAATAATAGATTAAAATTAAAGGATTTGTTTTGGATGAGAATCCTATGTTGAGGTCCTTTGGTGGTAGATTATATCAATGAGGAATATATAGTCATATTACATATATATTTTCTAGTATAGTCCACACAAGTGATTTACATTTTAGTTCATCTATGTCTTAAAAATTAAAAAGGTGTAAAATTATGAAAATATGTGAAAGAAAGGTAATTTAGGAGTGTTTTATTATGATTCCAAATTAGTTGTGTCAAGACTAATAGAAAAATAAATTATTGGAACAATGTGACTTGTGTTATATATTGGATTTTTAAAGACAATCCTCAATATATCTAACAGTTTACATACATATTTTTCTTGAGATTCAATATAACTATTTCTATCCATTATTTTTAATATTAAACCATCAATTGAAAACTCCATAAGTTACAATTAATAATCCATTTATATTATCATTATATTTTCATAAATTATTTTAGGGTTATGAATTATAAAAATAATTATAAAATAATACAATTTTCTAAGACTAGTAAAGATATGTAAAAACCTATTTATTGAGTGTGGGGAAAATAATTCTGGGAAGGTATGTTTGGGTATTCATAGGTTGATAAAATTATTTAAGGTTACTTGAATAAAAAAGGGAAGAATGAATGAATAATAAATATGCATGATAAAAAATAAATTAGAATAAATTATTCCCTTCCACTATTTATTTATGATTTTCAATATCAATTGGATGTATGGATTATCTAATGGTGAAAAGAAAGGGGGTGAGGGATTAATAATATATTATTTTAATAATTATCTCAAATATATTTTAAAATTTAATCCAAAAAAATATGTGAAAATCATTTGAAAATAGAGAGTTTTTTATTATTCTTCTCTTTTTTAGGAAACTACAGGAATATTTGTATTATTTGTGATTATAATATTATAATAGTAATTTTAAATTTTAAATTTTCAATCTGAAGATAAATATTTATAAATATTTTTTATGGAATTTTTAATTATTACATTAAAAATAATAACTCAATTTAATTTTAATATTTAAAACATTATATTGATTTCATATTACCTTATATTTCTTTACATTTACTACTGAAGGAAAATTGAGGATTGTTAATGGTTAAACTTCATTGTTTTTTTTTCTTGAGGATGATTAGAGGATGAATTCATTATAAATTTGTTTTGACCTACTAGAGATAAAATGTACATGAATCCCCCTATATTAAGAAGGGTTATATTGCTAATGATTAATAATGGATATCTTATCAAAAATCAAAAATCTCTATCCTTGATCTATCACATGAAATCGGAGGAGATAACATTGATAGTTGTGTAATGTAGAAATTTCAATGGATTTCTCTTTTATGTTGGAAATGTAAATCCCATTTGAGTTCATTAGGATTTCCACTATAGATCAAAAAATGATCTTTTATGGAGGAAATATCCACGTCAATTTAAAGATATATTGAGTTGAATGATTATTTTCTGATGGTTGTTTGGGTATAATGCTAAAAAAATAAACTCATTTTTTTGTATATTGTGGGTTGTTACATGTTTCTCATTATTGAAGATTTGGGGATAAGTTAATGGTCCATTATTTTTCATGTGTCATTATTCTTGGTGATTAAGGGTTTATTAATGTGTTCCCACTATAGGTTTTATGGGGTGTTTATCACTACCAAAGTACATTAATCATGGGTGGATTATATAATTTCTCATCTTGAACTAAATTGAAATTTGAGTTGTAAATTTGAATGAGGGGTTTTAATGATAAATATTGTCAGGATGTACTGAAGATGGAGTTTTAAATGTCAACTATTTTTAAGAAACATGATTTGTGTTTCTTTTAAATATAATGGAAAGTTAATTTATAGTGATGTTGAATTAAGTGATGAGTAGGATCAAATTATACATAAAAAAGTGGGCTTATGATATGTTTTCAATGTAATTTAGAAGGACTAAAATGTTTACGGGTAATGTTTAATGATGATGTAATCTTGTTGAGAGACCAAATACAAATATAGAATTTAGAGATAATCCTTAAGTCAATGAAATGTCCCAAATATAGTGAAACACTATATAAAATATCTTCCTAAGAATCTAAGAGATGAAAAATAATATGTCCACTGAAAATAAATTTTAAAACATGTATAAGAAAAAAACTAATGTTAAAATAGTTTAAAGTGTAAATATATCATGTTGATATATTGGTGTGTCCATCCAAGGTTTATGTGGAAATTCATTTGATGAAATTCATCAAAAAGTACCTTGTATGATTGTTTAAAATGATAATGCTAATATATTGAATTCTTGGTTATTAATATTTCATTAATATACTTTAATTTGAGAATATATGATACAAAACCATAGGATTTGTGCTCAAGATATTTGAGAAGATTTACTATTTTAAGAAAAGGGTTTTTACGTGACTTGAGTTTCTGTAGAATCTTTGAGGATCCAATGAAAATGTCCTATGATTAATCAAAACATTTATGTAATTTTAGAGGATATTACAAGTATGACCTGATGTAAGGTAGACAGTCATAATCATGGATGTCGTATAAGCATAAATGAAATGAAAGGGTGTGGGAAGGCATAAACATGACCCCCCTATAGGGATTATATCCTATAATATAATGAATGCATGAATACATAAGGTTTATAATTAACATTATTTTTATTCCATATGAATGAATTTGATATAGAATTTAAGTATCATGCATATAAAAATATGAATCCTATAATACCTAATACCCTATTGTAATGGGTAAACACCATATTTGAACTATTACCCAATGTACACTCTAAATGGGCACTATTATTCTAGATTGTATTTAAAAGTTTAATATATTAAAGGTATAATTTGGTTTTAACCAAATAAAAATAATTTTTTAATTCATTATAATCATATTTTATTAATATTAAATGTTGATATTTTTCCAAAAGCAGTTATATTCAGGTGAATATAAAAAATAACATTTTTGTTAAAAAAATGAATTTTATGACATCAATAGGATTTATTAATATAATAATAATCAAAAAATTCTTATATTGAATAAATATATACATTACATGTAACATTAACCATTTTAAAATGTTATCTTTAATTTGAAAACCTCCATTTTATATTTTAAATCCTATGTCAGATTTTTCAAAAAACATATTTCAATTAGTTATACATAAAAAATTATAAAATAAACTTTTCTACATTTTGGAAATTCAATTTGAATAAATAAATTTAAAATTTGGAATAATTATCTCCTAATTACATAAAAAGGTTTATTTTATATTTATTCATAATGGATAAATAAATAAGGTAAAAACTGTTTAATTCAATAAATGTTAACATTGTAATAGTGGAAAACTAAGGGTAAAGTGTTGTCAAAATGAATTATTGATGATTTTTTAGATTTATCTATTTCACACTCAAGTATTTAACTATTTTGATCCACTTTAAATTATAGTAATATTCAATTATTTAAATATTTTGGTTATTTAAAAAAATGACACCCCTATTGAATTATAAAAGGGGTACTGCTTTAAACAGACCCCCTCACACGAAACCTTTTCATAACATCCCAAAATATTCCCAAACCAATCATAAACATTATTATCCCTCATAAATTGGTTATTTTATTCTCTAAATACATTTCCCAATTGTCTTGACCACATTTTCAAGGGAGATAATCCTATAAGTGATGTATAAATATCAAACAACTTCTTTCACATTACTATTTATTTATGCGAACTTATTATCCCAAAAATTACAAAAAAATAATTAAATTATAACATTCATATATTTATAATTTTTTAATATAATCATGTTACAATAATTAACTACCTTTCCCTTTTCTTTTATTAAAAATGAGATAACCATTTGTTTGTTTTTCAGACTAAAGCATCGAGGAAAATGAATGTTTCTTTTTTTCCTTCACTAAATTATAAGGATGTTTAGTATAGATAATTAAATATAATGTATTATATTTATTGTATAAATTAGAATATGAAATTAAAAAACATATTGATCTTGTTCCCCATTCTATTGGACAAAAAAGTCATCATCCAAGCCTGTGTGTGGACAATGACCTCTATGGAACGATTGATTTCCATTTTACTATTCATCACCACAAATCATAAATAGTATTAATAGTGGCTTTAATGTAGAAAAATTATTTTTAAGATAATTTTATTTTCCATGTAATATATTGTTATTAACCTATTATAGATAATAAAAAACAATCGTTATAAATTTAACTCTCTTAATTAAGTACACTAAGAGGGAAATATTTTTATTCATAGTATGAAATATTTTTATATTCATAAATAATTATTATAATTTAGTAAAATTAAGATATATCGAACTTTGTAACACAAAATATGGTCACTATTGATCTTTTATAAGGATTTTAAAACAAAACCACATCATAGTCTTTCAATAAATCAGGGTATGCCCATGTTTGGGTCAATTTTACCACATATTTAAAAAATACTACTGCATTAATTCATGACTGAATATGGGAACATAATTACCTTTATAATATGATATAAAAGTTTATATAATTATTTAATTTTTGTTATGGAGATGTTATATCAATATTTAATTAATCTACTAACAAAATGATATATTCTCATTATAAATCACTCAAACATGTCAAAAATCAATTTGATCATCATTGATAAATACTAAATCCCAAATGAAATGAATTTTAAGAATCTTTAATAATTATAAATAATAAAAAATAGTAATTTAATAACATTTTAATGATAAATTTTTTATTTAGAATGAATATGGACACATCTATTATGAAACTATTACAAACGACCAAAACAACAGACACTCCATGTGGAAAATAGATATAATTAATATAGAGAATGGGTATTTATAAATATATTTCTTAAAAAATGTTAAGATTAATTTAATAGTTAATTTATTAATTAATATATTTATTTTAATATAATAGTTTAATATTTTTTTGATGTTAGGGAAAGAGGTTATGGTCTTTCATTTAAAATTCCTCACATTGATATACAATGTGTATTGTAAAGATGTTTTTTATATATTAAGTATATAATAACTATTTGAAATGTAAAACAATGAATTTAATTTAATATATTATATTTAATGATAAATTTTAATCCCTCTATTTCATGGGGTTTTTATTGAATGGTTGCTCAAAGCATAAGTGGGTTTGTTCGTCTCAATTTTAATCCTTTGGGACATATGAAATATTCACCATTTATTCCCTTTTGTGTGGTTCATAACATTACATTGAATAATTTTTCCATATTCCCCAATAATTTCAAGGGATTTATAGGCATATATTTTTATCTCTTCCACATATTTTTTCACTAAATAGTTACCTAAACCATAGTAAAACTCAATATTTTCTATGGTGGGAACATAATTCTATGTTTTTGTAAGGAAATGGTCATTGTAGTTTCATAGAAGATACATCCCTATTTAGATACTATAAATCAGATGTATTTGGGGAAAATATTCACCAATAGGTAATAACTAAAAAACATATTGGTTTATAATTTTCTTAATCATCACATTAATGTATAATGAGTAGGATTAAGAGTTCACATATGGCTAGACACTCTTAAGGGATATTATTTTAATATCCCCATGTTCTTAATGAACCATGATGAAGTATAATTACAAACATTTACTTGGTATCCTACCAATGAAAACTATTAATCCTAATTTCTATCTCCCAAGAATTTAATGATACATTTAATATAAAAATTCCATAATATTTTTTTATTTTTTTTTTCTTTTTTTACATTGGTTATACCCTTCAACATCCAAGATGATGAAGGGATGTTATCCAATAAATCCAAATTATTCTATTTAATGGGATAATATTTATTTCTATATTTTTCATTATAAATATAGATATCTTTCCATTATGTTATAGGTTCATTATAGAATAGTTTGAGATATATTATTGAATCTTACTATTAATGCATTAGACTTACTCAGGTGATGTGTGGGGCTTGTAATTAAAACATCTCTTAGGGAAACTTTGGTCATATCAGAGAAAGAAACATGGGTTTTGGTGTATTACTATCCTTATATTAGTATAGTGGCATGGAATATGGAATTGATAGTATTTTTAAGTATCTAACATTATTCATTCTATTGGTATGAGATTAGTGATTATTTATATCCATTATTTCATTTATTTTATGGAGATATCATTCCCATATTTTATAGCTGATTATAGCTTCATGTTGTTTCTTATTCAAACCATATAAATTAAACTATGTTAATTTTTTCATAGGTATCATTCTATGGTAATTTGTATTGAGCATATGTTATCACCCTTATTTTTTACCTTTCTCTAGGAAACCTAGAGGATAACTCTGGGTAATTTTATGTTATATGATGGAAGGGATAAAAAATATATCTTAAGGTGTACATGTTTTATCTTATGTTTTAAAAATAAATGTATATATGTATCCAGTTTTACGATATTAATAAGGTATTGAATCATTTAGGAACTCCTGTATTCTACACCAATAATTTAATTTAACTAATGGATCTATGTTTCTTGAGTTTGGGTTGTAATAGTTTTCATTAAAGGGAAGACTAATATGATACTTGGGACTAGATTTAGAGGTAGCTTCTAAGATACAACATGTTCTATAAACACTATCAATATATCAAGGGAACACTCTATAAAACTTAACAGAATTGTAATTTCCAATTCCATCTAATGATTTAATTAACTATATTCCGATGTTTTGAGATGAAAACTGAAAAAATTATATTACTATATGTTAAGGGGAGTGAAATCCATTAATTTTAAGGGAGAGAGCACATTTCCAGTGAATTTTATAGACACACTAACATTATCAATCACAAATTAAATTATTGAAATATAGGATGATCAATTATGATATATAAACATGTATTAGATACCAATAATAGAGATTTTATGTGGGGTGAAAAAATAATTTATGTTTTTCTAGAGTAATTACCCAGTCATCCACCTAAGAATAATGTTTACTTGTTCAAAGGATTTCATTTATAATGAAAGAAATAATCTTAAAACTCCCTATAAAATGTAATTTGAGGAGTTTTTGGTGTTTATGATATAGCTACATGAGTTTTATGATAAAGGATTTATTCAACTTAGTGATTCACAATGGGGTGACATTTTTATTTATGAAAAACAATTATGGTTTAACTATATCATGAATTTATTATTGATAGATTAATTCTATTACTATAAATAATAAGAATCCATTACCATGAATTTATAAATAATTTTATCAACTTCAAGGATCCCAATTCATTTTAAAGATTGATCTTTACTCTGGTTATCCTTAGGTAATGGTGAATAAGGATGATATACTAATGATGGAATTTCAAACATGCTATATAAATTATGAGTTTATGGTAATTAATTTTAGATCAACTAATGAACATTATGTCTTTATGGATCATATGAATAGAGTATTAAATTATTATATTGATATCTTTGTGTTTTATCAGTTGATGATAACTATATATTCTCTAGGATTTTTAAAATTAAGAGAGTATTCAAAAATTAATTCTGGAGACCCTCGTAAAAAAGGGATTACATGGTAAATAAAGTAAGTGCGAATTTTTTCTCAACGAAACTTCATTTATGGTACATATATTATACAATGATAGAACATCTAATGACCCTTCAAAAAAAAATTCAAAGAATGCAACACCCCAAAAAATATAACTGAGATACGTTATTTCTTAGGTTTAGTTGGTTACTATTAATGGTTTGATCCATAGTTAACCTTATAGGACAGCCTATTAACTAAGTTACCATGTAAAGAGGATAAAATAACATAATCAATACAAAGTGGACATTGTTTTAGAATATGAATAGGAGACTGATTAACTCACTAACATTAACATTACCATCATGTACTGAATTATTTGAAGTATATAGGAATGAATCTAAAAAAGGGCTTAGTTTTATATATATATGGAATGATTTGATGATTCAATATGTATTGAGAAAATTCAAAATTCACGAACATAACTGTCCATCTCATGACCTGAACCAAGAATCTACAATCATTTCTATGAAAATATAGTGACACTACCACTGTAAAAAATATTGTGATATATATATATACACCAAAAAAGTTTAAAGTCTATTTTATCTCATAAAAATCTCATCGTTGGGTGTAGAAGATGGTTGGAACATCTCAATGACTATGATTTATCAATACACCATCACCCTAATAATCAAATAATGGTAGTCTATGCATTGTGTAGGATAGACCATGGAGTTCTGGCCCTGATGTAGAACAACCAAAATCATATATATAGATATCTAATAAAGATTAATATCGTGACTCTTATGAAATATGATAATATATTCATTCTCTAAAAAATTGTTAAACCATCCTTATTTGAAAAAACATGAAGTCGTGGTTGGATAATGAAGACTTAAGAAGGAATATTAAATTACCTAATGGTTAGATATTGAAAATATTGATCTCTAGAGATAAAATGTTGATTTTTGGAATGTGGTAATGTGTTCTATCCATAAAAGAGTTGAAGAGGGAATTGGTAGATGTAGTATATGGATAATAATTATCTATATACCCTTATATCAGAATGATATATATGTATTTTAGAGAATGTTTCTAGTGGTATAGTGTGATGTACAAAATTTTGGACGATGTGTCAAGATAGATAGTTTATAAGATAGAAATGGATAAAATTCTATATTTAAGTGATTCATTAAAACTCTCCATATACCAATATAGAAGTGGGATAATTTTTACACTGGACTTTGTTTTCAGACTATTGAAGACTCCATGGAAGAATGATTCTATACATGTAACTAATGACTAACTTATTAAGATTAATAATTTTTTATTAATAATATAATATACATCTCTTGAGCTCCTTCTGCTATCTATATTAGTGAAATAGTAAGGCTTAATGGGCTACCTCTATCTAATTTTTCTGATTGTGAACTTTGGTGCACAAAAAAATGGCCATCAATGGGATCTTGAATCTAAAATACATAAAATCAATTCATATCATCCCTATAATGGTGGGAAGTCAGAAAAGACTATCTATACATTAGAATATATGATTATATCATGTTCTATTAAATTCTATTGAACGTGGGAGCATAATCTACATTTTTTAGAATGTAAATAAAATAATATCTTCCATATATGCATCCATACATCACCATATGAATAATAGTATGGTAAGATGTGTTTTACTCTATCTTAGTAGAAGGAATTCCTTGAAAAAGAGCAAATTGGACTAAATCTTCTAATGAAAAAATTTGATACTATATGGGGAATTCAGTGTCATATTAAAACAAACTAAAACATAAAAAGAGTAATTAAGATAAATAAAAGAATGAAATGGAATTTCAAATGAGGGATCATATATTCACGGAGGTTTACCCATATAATAGAGTTTTACTACTAAGAGAAAATGGAAGATAAGCCCTAGGTATAACAGGAATTTTGAAATAATAGAAAGAATAGGAGTTATAACTTACTAATAGGTTATGCTACTCAAAAATTCTAAAGTACATGTTGTATTCTAGGTTTCCATATTGAGAAAATACATGAATGATCCAAAAAATATTAACACATCTAAGGAAATATTTCTGGAGTTGAACTTGTGTTATAATGAATAGTTTTCACATATTCTTGACACGAGAGAGAAATTGTTGTGGAAGATGAAAAATTTCAGGGGAAGTTCTTTGAAAAAATAACAAACAAGAAGAGGTATCGATGCTACCAAAGAAGGAATGTGGATTTAATATCCACATTTTTTAACAACTTATATATAAACTTATTCCTTATATGAAATTATTTTTGGGGGAGAATGTAATACCATGTGCTATAATATAGTATGAAAACATCATGACATAAACTATTTCACAATGGACGCTCAAAAGAGTCATTCTTAATTAGTATATTTAAAATATTAATTACAAAATATATGGATTTTATAGAATCAAAATAAATTTAAATTATAAATTCTTTATAGGGATATTAGATTAAGATTAAATTTTGATTATTTTTTATAAAATATATATTTTTATGTCAATAGTATAAATACCATTTTATTAGAAGCACAATACTTATATAACAACTTGTATGAACTAATAAACTAAAAATAATAAAAATGAATAAAATTTTTATTATTTATATGTTACATTATACATTTAAAAATATTATTTTTCATTCATAATACTATATTTGATATTATGAATCTTAAGACATATTTTTCACTAAAATAATGTTAATGTACTTTACATTAAATATTTTAGAATTCACTCACATCACTTTGAAAAATTTAATTATATTTATTGGATTTAAAATTTTGATCCATTAATTCATATTTACTAAAAAATGTCCATTTTTTGTTATAAAGGTTAAATTACTATTATAAAAACTGTTTATCACAACAAAAACTGAACTTTTAAAATAAGAAAATGTAATGGTTGAGTAGAAACATGTATAAAATATATGAAAAGTTTAACGGTAGAGGATTTATCAACCTTGAATCATAAAAAATAAATTATTTCTCAAATTTATATCAAATTTCATTGAGAGCGACATCCAATCATTTCGAGGTTTTTTGTATTTACAAAAAATTAATCTATTTCACTAATAATAGGGTCACTCCCATCGTTATTTTCCCTCACACCAAAACCACCATAGATAAGAGAAAAATATTCCCAAAACCATCTATAAAATTAATACACATATTATATATATTCTAACATTCCCATTAATTTATTCCTCAAAGGCTTAACCCCCTTTGCAAAGAAGATAACCCAAAAAGTGAGGTAAAAATATTTTACCGCTCATTTATCATTAATATTTCCTTATGTAAAATTATTATTAGAAAAATTAAATTAAAAATTTTAAAAATTAAAAAGTAATAATAATTATATTAAATTTTATTACAAATATTATGGTAAGGGAATTCGCCACATTCCTGGTTTCCATTAATAAAAATGAAACTACCATTCCTGTATTTTAAATCCCATTGGCTCGACAATGCATAATGTTTCTCTTTCATTCACTAACAAAACAGAATTGTAATAATATAATATTCAACACATATTTTTTTTATTTATAACATATTTTATATTCTTAATAATAAATTATATTACACCTTTTTCCCATTTAATGGGAAATTAAATCAACATCCATTAATACATTTGGGCTACCTCTACCATGGAATGATTGATTTAGTTTTTTATTTTCATCACCAACATAGATTGATTGAATTATGAATTTTTTTAAAGAAGATATATGATTCTTATTTGAAAAATAAATTTTTTTAGGACTAATTAAATATCCATTAATGATATAAACAATAAACAACAATTATGAAATTAATTGTCTAAAACAAGCATACTTAGAGTGAATTATTTTTATTCATAAATGATAATATTGTAATATAAATTAATTATTATAATAATTAATTAATATTAAGATTTATCATACTAATATTAATTATATAAGACCATAATATTTCTATTATATACATTTCACAATAAAACCACATCATATTAATTTTTTAAATCGGGATATACTCATGTTTGGTCCTATTTTACCACCTATATGAACAATACTATGAATTTTTGTATTTAATGACCTTTATAATATGATTAAGGGTATACTATGTTTTAAATTTGTTAATATATTTCTCATTATAGAAATTTTATATAAATATTTTATTCATTAATGAAGAAAACAACATTTGATCATAATAAATCACTTAAATGTTAGCGCTATTGATTCTATATTTGTGGATAATGTATACTACACTCAAGAAATAAATTCAAATATCAAATATTTTTTTAAAATAATCTATAGTATTAAATTTAATTACATTTAAATTATTTAATTTATAATAATAATGAATATGGACATCACCATTATGTATCTTGTAAAAATGATCACAAATATAAATAGGTGATGTAGAAAATATAAAGAATTTGTATATAGAATGACTATTTATGACGATTATAAAATAAAATAGTAACGTTTATTATTATGGATTAATTTATTGAGATATATGTGTTTTTGATACATTCGGTTAAATTATGTTCATGAAACTCATGGGATATCTTAAGGGTTTTAAATCTCAATTTCACTCTTTGAGAAATATTTTTTATTATAAATATAATTTCATTTATATTATTTATATACTACCTATTTGAGATTTTATATAATGAAATTAATTCTACTCAGTGTATTTAAAGATCAATTAAACTCCATATCTTTTAATATATATTTTTTAAATTTTTACTAGTTGCATATGATTTTTTTCATCTCGATTTTCATTTTTTTCAGACTCATTGTATATTCAAAATTTATTTCCTTTTGTGTGGTGAAAAAATTTACATGGATTAATTTTAACTACATACCATAAGAATTTAAAGGTATTTTAAAGTCTATATTTTTATCTATACATTATATTTTTTTATTCAAGAATTTCCCAAACCATTATAAAATAGAATATTTTCCACAATGGAAAACTATCCTATTTTTTGGTAATGTACACATGTGGGTAGTTTCATAATAGGTAAATCAATATATGGATGCTGGATAGTAGATAAAACTATAGAATATATTCTCTTAGGGGTAGTCACCCAAAAAATTGTTGGATGAGTAGTAAATCAATCATCAACCTTATAAATTAAGTGTGATCATAAGACTATACACCTCACTTGTTTGTCTTGTGGTATATTCTCTGTAAAATTTACGTGAAAAATATAGAACATGATAATATACACTTCTTACCATTAACATAGAATATATCCAATATAAAATATTTAATAAAATTACCCTCTTCAGTATATAATCAAACAAACTAATAGTTCCCAGGCTCCAATATTTAATTGATAAGGTTAATTCTTATTACATGGATGATACATCAAACTATAAATTTTTATTAAGGTTTGTTTCATATAAATCTACAATATTCAATTGACTGGGGAACTATTTTTTTTTCATATTATCATTATATGGTTATCAAAAATTTTATTAAACTTGTGGTTATTTAGGGAATGGTATGATATGTATTGTTGACTCATAGAGTTATTGAATTAGTCTTGATCAGGTGATAGGTGGGGCCTAAAATTATATAACACAATGATGCATTGAAAAAAATTGTGGGTAAAAAAACATGGGTTATAGAGTATATCTATCACTATATCTATATGTTATTCTATAAGGGGTCCATGACAATATGTTTTAATGTCTTACATAACAAATTGAATCTGTATGAGATTAATGGTTGTTGTTATCCATGTTTGGATATATGGTTATGGATAAAAAATTACTACCATTTTTTGTTGATTATGGTTTCATGTTGTTTATTTATTCCATCAATATCAAATGTCCCCTGGTAATGTTATGATAGATTATTTTCGATGATATTCTTTACTAAGCATCTAATATCACCCTTATTTATTTTCCTCTCCCCAAGAAAACTATTAGAATACTATGTGTAATTTTTTATGATATGACTAAAAGGCTAATATTGGTCTCACAATGTGTTGATGTTGTAGCTTATATTTCCAAATGTAATCAATTCATGTATATAGTTTCCCATAAATACTAATTTATTGTATCCTTTTGGAACAAATGTATTCTATACCAGTAATATAATATAACTACAGTCTCAGTGTTTATGGTGTCGAGGTTGATACACACTTGTAAGTGTTATTTGGGTTGCATGCAGAATCATGAACACCTACAACATCATAAAGGCACATAATCATATATCCCATTACAATTCATTTAGTTAAAACATTAGAATAATATACTATTGTAAATGTATTCATATTTTAAAGATCATTTTATCCATTCAATATTTCTTAAATTTTGGCCACTTTATATATTTAATGATTCAAAAGAGAAAACCAATCTTTGATCATGCAAGAGAAGTTATTAAGTGTTAAAAACATTCAGATTCTATGTTAATTCATTATCCAATATTTTTTCAAGTAATATCAAATGATATGAAGATGATAAGTTCTAATGGAAGAGAAAATTGACTAATAAATATTGAATTAATGTCTTTTCAAGAATATTAAAAATGAAGTTTAGGTGATGATAAAGATGTTACTAATAGCCTCAATTATTGGGAAATAATCTGTTTAGGTGAATTATAATTTAGTCTTAAAGATGATAAGAAATATCATATCTAGGAAGAAAATCATGTAATTGAAATTTTCTAGAAATAATCATCTTGTATAGTTAAATAAATTTATAAATGAAAATCCAAATATCATAATACAATAAGAATTTATTTATGTATTTAATATCATATTTTTTTATTCAATCATGATAAGATGAAAGTGGGATGATCTATCAGTGATTGTCACACCCCAACCCGATTACTCTCTTTTTTTGGTCATTATATAATTTTATAGCTTTCATGGGTGATTTATTATAAAAAATAGTACTTTTTGTGGAATGTGTAAGGTTCACTATTGGAACATGTTTAGGTGAAACCATGTTCCAACCTAGTTAAAATAGGAAATCCTTTATAGTGTCCTTATCTAGGGAACATGTCAAGGAGCATGGGCATGTGCCTCTCCCCAATAGCGTTCACGGTTCCTCCCCCTTGGGATAGATACAAATATACTATTGGTGCATGTTCTAGAATATTTTTTAGTCTTCCCATGGTTTATCATTTACATATAAAAATAAAATTGAAAAAAATAGCAAATAATAATGTAGTCTTCCCATGGTTTGTCATTTACACTATTGGTGCATGGTCTAGAAGATTTTATGGAATGTATTTACTCTTGATGTGGATATTTAAATAGATAAAATGGTAACTCATGTACCTATGTAGGAATAATAGGTCTATTATAGTAGGTATACTAGAAGGGTCGAAGCCTAACTACCCTAGAAGGGTTTATGTGGACAAAATAACTAAAAATATTATGATTATTTGAGACCACTATACTTTGGGGCAAGATTCTACTCTATAATCTCATACACATAGATGATATGGGTCTTAGTATATGATTGCATACAACATGAATTTGGGATGTGATTCCCCTCTAGTGTGTCATGCATGGGAACATTGTGGGTTTTGATATATATTCAACAATAAGTTATGATTATCCTAGGACACCACTAACCTTATCTATATAGGGGTTTCCCATAGGGATTTCTATTTTTACCCATATTTTTTTATTTTTTTGTTCTAGAATCTAGATTTTCAGTTTCATTTATATATTTTAAATAATAAAAAAGAATATTTACATTACTCTATTTTGTATCACCAAATGATTTTTTCCATGTTTTGACTCTTATTTTATTACTTTATCAATTTTCTAAATGATTTATTAGAAATATCTTGTGCTTTGGAAGAAACTTTTAAATGAAATGGAAACTAGGTTTCACTGATAAAATTGAATAATGATACTTGATTATAAAAATAATGAAAAACTATAATTTAATATGTGTTGTTTTCAAACTTTCATGAATTGGTTTTCATTTTAATGGTATGGAAATGGGAATTATTTATTTGGGTATGCCTAATATGTTTTAATACAGACACCAATATAAGAATAACTATTTTCATCTACTGGTTATGCTTTATTCATGTATTTAGTATTTGTGGTGTGGCATTAGTTTAGTGGTCTGTGGTGAGTCACGGGTTCACAAGGAAGTGTATGAGGATTTATGTTATCTCCACTGACAGTGTTTATTTTTTAAGTAGTTTATATTATTTTACTTTTCTAATATTTTATAGGATAAGTCATTCCCAATGATTTTATTATTATTACCTACACTAGTTTTTATCCTAGGAGGATCAAGAACGCATCTCAATAATTATTTTAGGAAAACATGGGTGACCGGATTGGGGTTGACCCAAGTTGGTTCATGATATAATGGTATTAGTGGAAGCCCTTTTCTATTTGGGATGTTAGTTAGATAAAACACAACATTGTTGAGGATCAGGTGGTAGGTCATGTGTTGGTTTATGATCACCACCACTCATGATGAGACATATATCCCCATGGGTAACTGACATTCATGTCTTTTTATTTTATTTTGGGTTAATGTTGTTGCAGTTTTTTGATTTTAGAGAATATTTTGTATATTTGGGGATGACAGTGGAAGTGATATGGTGATACTCGGTGGGAATAATTTGTGTATCAAACCTTTTGGACAATGTATGCATGGTTGAATATGCTTCTAGTGGTTAATGCATAATTAGGTTGTGGTTTTCAAACAAATGTGGTCCGGGTACGTAGGAAGCCTACTTCCCTATTTCAGTTATTTTGGTATAGTTGGTACATTGGTATTAATTTGGAAGGTGTGATTGGATATTCAATGGAAATTAATTTTTTAAAATGTATTTTATAGTGAAAAAATTGATTTTACAATGATTAAATTTTTTTTTTTCTAATGTAATTTTAATTTTAAAATTTTATGTGTACAGTTATTTTAATTTCAAAATGGTTTTATTAAATATTAACTGAAAATTAAATTTTAAATTCTTGGTATCGATGAAGATATAATATACGGGACCCAAGATATTTACTATGAACATTTACATATATGTTTTTTTTAGGAATGGGAATGTTGGTAAATATTCATGGATTATAAGACTAGAAGTGGGATGTACATATATGTGATAGTTCATAGGATTTGAAAAGTTATTATTTAAAAAAACTGTTCTTATATGGTTTTTCCAATGTGTTTTTTGAAATGGAAAATGGTTTCCATTAAAAGGTGGGTCCTTTTATATTTGGATTTGTGGGTTTAAAGGTAAAATTGAGGTGGGGTTTTAAATATAACGTGGATGAGATGAAATGGTTTTTGTAGTAGGAAATACTTTTTTCAATTTAAAATAGAAATGGTGGTTTTAAAAAGAGATTTATTGATTTTTTTTGTGATGTATTTGTTGTTTTATTTTAGTTGAGATCAGATTTGTGTTTGCTTTTATTTTGAGATGTTTTAGTTTATGATATTGGAATTTGGATAAAGTTGTTAATTTTAATAATCCTAGTTCAATATTTTTTTATGTGATTTAGGTTGTTTAGAGGTTTTCACCAAGAAATATTTAGGATGACTATGAGGATTCTCATCCAATGGTCAGTTTTCCCTGGATGCCAAGTTGATTGGTGGATCTGAGTTCAACTTAATCATTGACTATTTTCTATAATCATCAGTATTTGTTAGAGGTTTTTGAGTTATATGGGGATGTTGAAAGTGTATTAATGTTTTTGGAAACTCAATATGTCTTAAGATTGAGAGTTCACATAAGCATGTTTAAAGGACCATGAATGGACTAGAGGAAGGTGGTCGTTCCATTCTCATTGTGAGTTGGGATGTCATGGGTGATGTTAAAGAAAATATTCATATTGTTGATTATTCTTGAGCATGTGAAGTAGAATAAAATTCCAATACATATGGATGATTGACAAGATCAATTGACATTGAAGGGGTATGTTTGACTATTTGGATGAACTAGTTTCCTTTTCTCTAAAGTTAGTGTCGATTGGTCATTTGGAAGCTCCTATTTCTGTGTGGTGTCATAATCTGGATCATGTATTGTGTTATTTATGTAAGTAAATTCTCATTGGGAAACCTATGGTAGTTGATGGTCTGTTTTCTATTAGTGCTTATATAGGTTCCCCATCTGTTGAAGAGTGTGAAATGGAGGAACCTATTTCAAAAAAAATATCGTTATTAGTGCATTCCATTCATTTTTCAAACACCACTTATTTGTTTTGTGATGGTAAGCTTTAGAACTCTAAACCATCATGTCATAAACCTATGAAGACTTTTTATCTATGTGGTCATTGAGCAGTTCTGTATGATTTTTTTTAGAAGAGGAAACCAAAGTCAAATGTTGTAATTTCCCGACTACGACACTATAAAGATTTAATACATCATAAATTGAAACATAGGTCAAAGAGTGAATATTTTCACACCTTTAGGGAATTTCAAAGACTGGGGGACTTACTTCTAACATGTTTTCTCCACATTCGTAGTTGGGACCATTATGGTTTTACAGTATTATGGGATTCAATTCTTGGGAACCATTCATTTTGGAGATTCACGTGTCTCGAGAATTTATTAATTTTGGATTTTTCTAAGTGTTCTATTTATGTCTCTGTTGTTAAACCCTTTTCATGTTGGTGGTTGGTATCATTGAGCAATCTTATCAGTGAAATTTCTGTGCTATTTAGTTCCTTAATGGTGAAGAGAACTACTATATGCCTCGTTAATATCTTTTCATAAGGTGGTCCTGTTAAAAAATGGGATGTTAAAAGATGACAAGAGTTTTGGATGTTTTTTTTATGATTTGGGAGTCATTTAGGAATTGGGGAATTATGTCCTGGTGAGAAACTAAATATAATGGGGATACCACCATTGAATAAAGTATTGGAAAACCTAGTTTTATAGTACTTGTGTTTTCTATTTGGGAAGATAGAATTTTTTGGCCAGTGTGTCTCTTTGATTCTGCCACACCTGACCCTAAAAATAGTAGTTTGGATGGATTGGGTAATGATTCTTTGATGGATGATCATGGGGATCTAGAAAAAACCATGATACGTTCTTTAGTGAAATTTATATTAGGGCTTGGGGTGTTTTTTTTCTTGTGGGGGTGTTCTGAAAAGTGAGTTCTTCACATTGTTTTCTTTCATTTAGTGGTTCAGGTGATTAGATTTTGTTCGTAATTCATTGGATTTGAGATGATTCCTTAATGATTTTATTATCAGAATATTTAAATCCTAGAGTTTTTAATTTATGATTAGAGGTGAGTTTTTGGTTTATAGACATATGGTGGATGAGGTTTCTCTTTGGATTGGACTGTTTATGTCCTGGATAATCAAATACTTTGGGACATTCTGGGGATAAAAAGTATTAATGGTGGGTAAAATTATCACAACCTGACCTGACACCTCTATTTTATTTTATTTATTTTTTTCTTTCAAAGTTTATTTTATTTTCTAAGTGTTTTATTAAAAAAAATGACCATTTTTTGGGAAATCTACAAAAGGCACACATTTATCATAAGGTTTGGAGATTCTGTTTATATTCCTACTGAAAAAAATGTGTCATAGACATTGTATCTTTCTAGGGTCCATAGCTTGGTGCATGGGTTTTCAACACTCCCCCGAAGTATTGAAATCTCTCCCCCTTAAGACACAGGAAACCACATTGTTGGCGCAATGTCTTGATGATCGTAAGACCAAACCAAACAGTGTCTCTAAAGATTTTATTCATATATATATTATATAAATAATTTCGAAATAAAATAAAAAAAATTAAAAAAATTAAAATGAAATCATTAATAATAATAATAATAGTAATAAAATTATTTTATTATTATTATTATTATTATTGTTATTGTTAATATTATTATTACTATAAATGGGGTATCCCTCCCCCATTTTTAACTGATGCCCTCTCCCCCTCTTATGGTCACATGTTCATGCCCCGTTTCCCCAATCACTCACATACCATGGACTTAATTCCTCCCCAAATTTGTGGTCATTTTTCTCTATGATCATGGGTATTATCAACATCAATATGATTTTATTCCCCTCCACTTTTTTCCTTATATTATTTTTTGTTTCATTCTAAATTGTTTCATTCTCACACCTAAGAAAAACCAAAACTTGATATTAAGGTATTTTTGTTGAAATTCTAGATTTTAGGGTTCATTGGACTAGTGGAGGATTTTTTCAGGATTATTGAAGGTAGTGGGTTTCATATCCATTTCAGGTAAGGGATATTATATTATTCTTTTTTTTCACAAATGTTAATTAGAGTTTTTGGGGTTTTATTCCATATGTTTTTATCTATTGTGTTTTGGGTTCATGCTTCTATGGTGACCTACAATCACATGCATGGGTATAGGGTATGTATATATACGCACTTTGTAGATTTTATCTCATGAATAAGGGAATATCTACATTGTAGTGATGGGTATTTGAATATAAACATGTATAAATACATATGTGTGTAAGAGTAGATATCAGTTTTGGGTTGTCGTCACTATGATGTAGCGAGTTTTGAGGTAGGATCCCCATTACCAGATGTATAATTTGAATTCCATAATTGGCTGACGGTTTTTAGAATGTTTTTTATTATTATATGAAATTTTTATGTTATCCAATGATTATTTAAACCTTGGAATTTTATTTCCACTCACTAACAATGATTTCACTAATTAATCAGTATGTACTTCCATGGTTCATGAATATTTTCAAGACTCTTCAAATGTCTGGTTCCTTAATAGATTTTGATGGACATATATTTGATTTTAGAAATAAAAATTATTGTGAGTTAGTGTTTTATAATTTGAGAGTATTGTTTTAATAATTATGAGGAAGGTTTGATAGTTTTATAATGTTTTATTAATGTGGGAAAAGAGTCTGGAGAAAACCCCTTTAATTTATAAATTTTAAATATCTCTAAAATGTGTGATTTTTGACATGAACCTAATAAACATGCATCTGTTTTTTTGATCATAAGAAAAGTGTTTCTATTGATATTGATATTTGAATAGAACACATGTTAAACTGGTTACCATGGTGGGTAAAGTAGGTTATGTATGCTAGGAGGTCTGGTTGGGTGGAGTCTTGGTTCCCTTAACAATGATGACGCTACAATAATAACAAAAGATATATCGATGACTAGAGACCACAACACATTGGGATGTGAATCCCCTCTAATAGCGTTTTCATGATGACATTATCAGTTTTGATATATTTTTGGATACCAATAGACCAAGGGATATAATTCCAATCTAGTGGATCGTTTATTAGAATAGTGTGGGTTTTTGTATGTATTCATTAATAAGGTATGAGGACCCCCGAAAACCAATAACCCTAGATTACAAGTTATTCCCCATGATTTATTAATCATTGAAACCTATGTTTCTGTTGTATTTCTTATATGATCATCTACTTGTTCCCTTTATATTTTTTAAATAATAAAAATAATATTTCTTATTCTCTCTTTTATATCACTTAATAATTTTGTTTTCTTGCTACAAATCTTATTTCATTATTTTCTCCCACCTATAAATGATTAATTATAAATATATCATTCATTGGAAAATATTTTGTAAGTGAAATGGATTCTGTTTTTTCTTTTAAATGGAATCATGTTACTTATTTCTAAAAAGAATGGAAAAAACCAATTTTATACGATTTATTTTCAAATTGGAATAAATCAGTTTTCATTTTAATGGTATGAAATAGTGAATAGATTATTCTGGTATGACTAATGATTTTTAATACTAATTCATAATAATTTATCTTTTTTATCTTATGGTGCTACTTCAAGCTCATATTTGGTCATTATAGAGTGATGTTGGTTTAGTGGTCGGTGGAGACCTATACGGTCACATTGAGGTATGTGTGGTTTTATTTTAATTTTGTTTCTTGTATTTATTATTATTTTTCTAATTATGTTCATTTTTTTCTTTTGTTATCTTGGATAATTCATTCCCAATAATTTTTTCACGATTCCCAAATATAGTTTCTAAGTCGAGAGGATTGAGGAAGCTTCTCGGGCCTTGTCAGGGGCTGGATCGGGTGTCTGGTTCATGGATGAACTATGTTTTTTCATTAAAGTGATAGAGGATGTGTATAGAATATATTTTTTCATGCTACAATAAGAGTATTTAGTATTCAATTAGTTCATTTTAATTTACTCTAATACAGTTATTAAGAATTTATTTATTGTTTATTATGTGGACATCATCTAAGATGATGAAACATTGAGGCTATTGCGGATAACCTAAAAGATATATTAAGAAAAAATGAATATGAGAGAAGATAAATGTTTGGAAGTGATATATTTCATAGAGGAAAACCACTTTATAATGAGTTTTGGGAAATATACCATGTTAGGTGTTTCAAAACAAAGATATGGTGGAATGACCCGAGGGATTAAAAGTTTTATTTATTTTGGGACAATCCCAATTTTTATCTAGGTTGAGAGGGATCCATATAGAACCACTGTTCCCAAAAGAAAAAGAATAAGTACATAACCTGAAGGCCCAAATACCCTTCTACACTATAAATACACCTACATAGCATTTTGTTCAATGAGGGCCCCTAGTTTCCTACCTCACATGGCTAATCAGCTAGTATTTCCCCTTTCCAAGATATAGGGTTCTATGAATTATTGGTGAATTGTACATACCATATCATAATTTTCAATCTGGTTCAATATATGTTAGTGGTTACTATAATCTCAAATTCATTATCTATGTATTTTTGTTGTTTGGTATAACCTAAATAATTCCTTGTGCCTATCTACCCCTGCATGATTGGAGGTTTTGGGGATCCTGCATTTCCCCTTCCACACTAGTCATAGAACTAACAGTGAAAAACAACTTCATCAAATCCATACACATATACCATTGGTGTCACCCCCTCCTTAAATTAGATACCTAAAGGAAAAAATCTTCAATATCCTTCATATTTTTTGATCCTAGGGAATCTGGATGTAGGATTGTGATGTATACCACTCATATGTCTCCCCAATAGCTAAAACAATATATAGGAAATCATTAGGTAAATAAATAGATAGTTGGGGAATGAGATTTTTATTTCATTTATGGTTGTATGTTATTAATATTTTTTCAATTTGAATTTTTCTCTATAGAATGTGAGTTATAGTTGTGTGGAATATAATAAAGTTTTATTAAATAAATAGAAAACCTCAAGAGTTGGTGGGGTTTTACTTAAGAAGAGACTAAGATAACATGAAATCTCAAAAGGAAAAAGTAGAAAGAGAAGGATCGAAAAATAGATAATAGAATCACCAGAGGATGTTACATAGGAGTTGTTTGGACCAATACATAATCATTAAAAAATTGGGATTTGATGAGGAATAAGACGAGTCTCACCTATTCTAGAGGTCAGATATTGTAGACGAAGAAGAAGATAATAAATTGATTATAAATTCATGTTACTCATGATAATGGGAAATATTATATGACCATGTTTTATTATTGAGATGTTTTGAGATTATTAAATTAATATATTTAGATGAACTAAAAGAAATTTAGAAATTCAACGTTCAAGATACATGATATATTCTTGAATATTTTAAGAAATTAAGATACACTATGTCTTCAAAAATGAATATTCGAATTGTTGGTGGAGTGACATAACCTAACTGCCAATGGATTTACATCACTGAGGAGGATGGAATCTATGTGACCAGATGGTGTGATGCCTATTTGATGACTAGGGGATTCATTTTAAATATCTATTCACAAGTTTATTATAGTTGAGGGATTTCACATATCTTATATGGAGATAACATTTTTGTGTAATATGGTAAGGCATGATATTGGATAATTCCTATCCTAAAAACTATATTTAATAGTGATTATATTATTTTAGAATCTACATCTCAAAAAAAAACACGAAATGTAGTATGATTCCAACAATATGGAGAAGCCACATAAAAACAACTATTCCAACTCTAATTTCTCTGTATGTATTGAATTTAGGTGTTTAATATGTCTACCTACAAGAGATAAATTTATATAATAACATATTAATTAAGGATAATCAAAAAATTATACTTAAGTATTAATAAAAGAGTTGGTTTTGGTAAAATAATTTGATAACACTTCATTTATCCCCATGGTGTGACTATACGAACCACTGACAATAAAAAGTGGTATTAAGGTAAAGGATCCCATCAATTTAGATTTATAATATTTATTAAAATTGATAATATATAAAATAATATCTATGTTTGGTTCTGAAAATATTTTTTCCCAACTATATTTTCAATATCACATATATTACAGATTTGAGTTTGATGTGCCAGAAATGTAAATTTTGGATATCATTCATTTTAAAACATATTTAGATATTTTAGAAAAGATTATAACAAATGGTAAAAAAAATGAATCTAAGAAGATATGAAAATCTTGAAATGTGGAATACAGACAACCTCAAATTGAATATAGTCCAAGTGATAAGTAATCTTTTATATTTATTGGTTATGATTCCATAAATGAAGAATACACTTTTTTAAAAAATAATTACATTGAATCTGATAAATTCATATACCATGAGGTTGTGGTTTATTGAAAAAAATATACTTATTTAATTAATAACTTATATATTCTAATTCAATTAGGTGATTCATGTTGAAAATTCATATCTATAAGAATTTTTCAGTTTATTGGTATAAGCATTTACAGTGAAAATGAGTTACCAAAAACATACTCACAAAGCTAATGAATGTTATGGAAGAAACTGTATCACGTTACAATGAAACCATTTTAGTGGTTTATAATGATTATCAAAGACATTTATGTGCTAATAAATTTTTAGAAATGATTTTTATGGATATGATGAATGATTTTCGAAAATTTCCTAATGTCTCATTATATATCAACACAACTCAATATTAAATTAAGGAAAAATTAGTGAAAGTGTTAACAAATTGTTTCCTAAAAAAATCGAAAAAATGTAGATTATTAATGGTATTCGAAAAGTAATTTTGATAACTGCATGAAAAAATATATAGAAAAGAAATTATTATTTCATATGAAATGTCTTGAATTTGTGTTAAATATGGGAAATATAGACACCGCCTAATAAGAAACTCAAAAACATCAAAATTGAGTCTGATATCAATGAATCGCCAAAAGGAAATAACAAATGTTTTGATATCATTTAGAGAATCCTCCACCACAATATCCTGGGAAAAGGTATCACATACATCATTTGAGTCTACTTATTCTAGATCAATCTCATTTTATTATACATATATAAATTAAAAATCTATATAAAATAAGAGGAGGAAAAATTATATAATTCATTAATTTTTAAGGTAATCATATTAAAAAAATATTACTCTATAAAAAAATACCAACATATTAGTTTACCAAAATGAAAACTAAAATGCATGAAATCTACAAAATAATTATATATTATATCTAATATTAAAAGAAATTGATTAATTGGATGATTTTGGAACTACTGTAGGATTGTACATTGGTCCATAACATTTTATCCCAACAATTTACTATATAAAATTTATTGATGGTTTTCAGAAATGGGGACCTGGTCTAAAAGTTAAATCAAACATTTTAAAAGGGAAAAAATACAATAGAAAAATTAAATATTTTAATTTTAAAAATAGATACATAATATTGAACAACTTATTTAAATTTTTAAACATTTATTGAAACATTTATGAATATTTTTTCCATGTAACTTCCCAAAAATTATTCATAATAATGTGAAAATAATTTCACAATGGTAGGTGAAGAAATAGAAGAACTTTAATTCTACCATGATATATAAATCAATGAATATTGTTATAGAACATTCCACTCCCATGAATATAGTAGACAATAATAAACAGGATTTTCAACCTATAGGAAAAAAGGGCTTCAACATTTTTTAAAGTTTCCACATCATGAACCATTATATAAAATCCCGGAATTTCTATATGAAATGGAATAATTTTGAATTGAGAGAATAATCCATTAATGAAATGGAAAATTGGAGTGGATTAGTTTTGGAAACCCATTGGGAATAATGACAGGAATCCCAAAAGGGCATCCAAAAATTATTAAAGATGGGTGTGGAAGGAGGAAACAAGTTGGACATAAAATAACAAATTGTCTCAATGTTTTCCATGTTTTAATGAATAAAAAGTAAAGAAATAAATAAATATTAGTAATAAAATTTTTATTTCAAAGAATTATCCAATAAAAACAAATAAATCTTATTATGAGTAGAAAGAGTGTCTAGCTGTAAATCCAGATTGGTTACAGGAGGATAGGATATTATATAACACTTAATAGAATTCTATTCATATAAATTAATGAATTATATTTGGTTATACCATATTGGTGTAAAAATGAAAAAGTAAGGAGTTTAATTTTTTTATGAACTAAATGATTTTTGAAATCAGAAGGGATATAATCATAAGGAGTCCTAGAAATTAGGTTTATTCAAATAAATTATTAAATTGGTTGATAAATCGATATCAACCCTATTTATTATGATTTGGAGATATTGGAGGATCCACCATATTCCCAAGTAAGTTATGTTTCTGATTAAATGCATGGAATTAAAGGTGAAGATTGTTGGGGATCATCCCTTGAGGTGGATCTTTCAAAAGGATGAATATAATGTATTTTTAACAATTCTTTATGAATTTAAAAATTTAGAAGGCCCTTTACGAAATAAAATTATGATGTCTGGTTTTTAATCTTCAATAAATATTTTAACTCACATTCAAAATTTTTATAAAAGGGGACTGAATATTAAAATAAATGCGGAATAAAACACCTTTTACTTGAATGTTTTTTATATACATGATCAAGTGAGTAAAGGTTTTTGAAATCATTTGATAATTTACTAAAACAAACCCAATATAAAAAATAATGTTCGTATCACATGGTGGTTTTATTAAAAAATTTTTTGATTAAACGTTACACAATTTCTTCTATAAAGGGTATACCATAATGACCGAGAGTTGATTTGTGTGTGGAGATTTTTTAAGAGATATTCATACCACCATCCACTAATGTGATTAGTAGAGATAATATATTGTTAATGAAAATAGATGGGGTGAAGAATTTTTTTCATCAAATTTAGAAGAATTAATTAGAGATGAAAACTTCCCATTTTTCATTTATTTCCAATTTGGGGGAGATGGATTACATTAATTTTTTGTTTAATTTGGAATTAATAATAAATTTAAAGGGGTTTTTAAGTGTAATTGAATTTAAATAAATGTGATTTTTAATTCTTATCATCATTATTTGAAATAAATTCTTGATTAAGAGGATTTTATAGAAGTGTTTTATGTAATTATACATGAAAAGGATATATTATTTCATTTTGGAAATTTATGTAGGTCATATTCACATTTATTTTGGTAATGGATAATGAATATGATATATGAAGTGTAACCCAATACATCTAATAATTGTAGCTATGATTCTAAAGTCAAGTACAAGTGGTAAATCATAGGCAAGCATTGAATAAAACAATTACATTAGATGTGATGAATTAATGGAGGTGAAGTATTTAAATCATAAAATGAATATCTAGTAATATTAGGGTTTTAGAAATGAAAAATATGTTTAGAATTCGATAAATGATAGCTGAAATATTGGAGAATCCATCCATGTTTTATATGTAATGTTTAATTCAACAGTTATTGCTTCTTAAATATTTGATTATTGTATAAATGGTCGATTCTAAAGGATAAAATTAATTTCTAGCTATCTTTTAAAATATAATATAATTGGATTATATATACTACAATACCCTAGGATTTGATATGGATATATGTTAAGAGAATTCATATTTTTAGAAAATTATTTTGAAATGATTTGTTTTCTTGGAAAATTAATTTTCCCACCTGGAACCATTTTGTGTTTAATTGAAAAAGAAATTATATTATTAAAATATCTAAAAAAGGAAGACCATTCATAAGGATGATCTTCATATGCATGGAAACCATGTAACCATAAATGTGTGTAAGCATTAATGTCCCATAAATATAGAGGTACACATAATAATGATCACCCCATAAGTATGATTATCTTGTAAGCATATATATATGATGGTTTAAGGGTTGTTAAGGTATAGATGATTATTGGTAAGTATGAGGCTATATTAAGATGTAAATATGATTGATAGGTATGGTTGGATCCAAATAGGGTCATTTCAGTTTTATGTGTAAGCAATAATGATTTCATGAACATGAAGGTGCGTAATAATGGATCCCATGAGGGTGAATTATAATGCGTTGTAAGGATAATATTATACCATAAGGATGATTATTCCATATAGATCATTTTATAATGATTATATTTCTAAAAAATTTGTAGCATTGTTGATTTAAAAATTCTATAAATAAAATCAATTAGGGATGATGAATGATTTGGTCATAAGTGATGAAAAAATAAATATTCTTGTTCATTACATGATCAAATATTGTTTTGAGTAATTTAAAATTGTATGAATATTACAAGGTTTCGTGAATGTGCCACTTGATAATGAGAATGAATCATTATTAGTTTTCAATAATAATATAGTTAAAGTTGAGTTGATGCATGCACTATTAATTAGAGTGAAAATATTGGTGAAATAATCTATTTTAGTGGACTATAATTTTATCTAAATGTTGAGAATAAATATAAAATATTAGGTGAAAATTTAGAAATTTAAATTATCAAAAAATGGGATGTATTTTTATTTTATTAAATCTATAAATTGAATGACAAACCTCTAAATGAAATTTCATTTCATAGATTATTCAAATAAAGTAGAAATTTTTTATTTCATGACAAAGATGATAAAATAGGGATGTGATGGTGGTCATACAATGTTTTTTAATAGAGAAGATGAAATGCCATAAGAATAATCTCCAATACACATGCACCTGACTATACAATATTTTAATTATGTAGTGAACTTATTGTTTATGGGTTTTTTATATTTCAATTGAGAATAATAATATTTCAGGATTTCATAGACAACCTAGAAGTCTAATTGATTAGAGATAAAAAAATAAGAAATATGTGAGGTTGTGTGTTTTTATTATCTAGGGATAGTCATATTCTGGGAACATCCCATTAACAACATTGAATAAATTAAGATATGGGAAATCATTAGAAAAGGAAAAGGTGTGTTTATGTATGTGTTTTTCCTTTAATGTAATTTTTATGTCATTTAAATATTTTAGAATTTAAAATGGACACAAAATGGTTTAGTGGCATAGAGAAAAATATGAGAGTATTTTAAAAATAAAAATAGAGAAGTTTGAGACTGGTGGGTATGTACTACCAAGGAGGATAAGAGAATGAAAGATATATAGGGATGAAATTTGAATAATAAAAATAAACATAGTGATATGATACTCTATTGATAAAGAGGAATATGATATTTTTAAACTAAAAAATAATTGAAAATTATTTAGGTTTTGAATGAAAAAATAATAAAATGTTGACTAACCCTTCTCAACAGTTATAGTTAAGGAAGAAGAAATGCAGTAGTTGAGTCTAAATACAAACTATTATTCCAAATAGAGATATTTGTTTATCATGTTTTTATGATTATAATGATTGAGTTATTGATGTTCATCTATGAAATTCAAATGAACATGTATATTTATATAAATTAATAGGATGATTTTCGTGAGACGTTATTTAATATTTGAAGGAAGATGAAGAAACACTTCTAATGAATAAAAAGATTTGTTTTATGGGCCTAATAAATACTTGGATAGCCTATTGAAAAAATTAAAATAACAATAGGGAAACATAGTAACTGGTATAATTCGTATTTAAAGAATTTGGTATACATAATAAAGATCTCCTCACTTGTGAAAGTAAGTGAAGTAATTTCACATAGATTATATTCAGTGATCAATTTCTTATGTAATATGGATTTGACGATTTTAAATTATTTCAGGATCAAAGATATGTAAATGATATTATGGTTACTAGTATGCAATTTATTTCTCAATTCTGGAGTTCAATATGATAATGAGCAGGTTTCCTATCATAGGGATAAATAATATAAGAACACCATAGACATATTTAATTTCAGTATATTCATTTATTTATTCTATTTTTTGTGCTAAAATATATGAGATACATTTACATATTAATAGAATAATATAAGGTCATCATGAAAGTGGGTTTGAATTTTCTAAAAAAATTGGTCTTTGGTAAAATAATTTGACAACACATGATTCACCCCCCATTGGGCATGTTTTCACAATCCAATGTAACTATTTATGTGTTTGTTTTTATTTGGTTATGAACATAACATTATTTGGTGATATCTATGATCAATGATAGAAATATGTTTTGATATTTTAAAATATGTTTGTTTTCTTCTATATAAACCAAATTAAAAGGGTTAGTTAGGTTATTCAATGTGATTTCTGAATTTAAATAGAAATGGTATGTTATAACCTGAATATAGTGACCCATACAATTATAAATAGATATTTTATGTTTCTAGATGATTAATAATTATACTACATAACAATCTTGTATTGAATCATATAGGTCTAAAATCATCAAAAAAATAGATACAAAACGAAATTGTTCATATGTAAACCAAAACATGTTCCACAAAGTTAGTCATTGTTGTCACTCTTTTTAATAATATCATACTTAATAACATTATTCAAAACCTAGGAAAGGAAACATATTAAAGGGAGATATCATATTCATAGTAAGGGTATATAAGGGAGACAGTTGTGGATACATTTACATAACATTAACATAATAGTATGAGAACATGAGCATGGCCTTTGATATTTTTGCCCAATATATCACAGATTGTAGTGATGACTCATTTCAAAAATAATGTTTTTTATAAGACATTAATCATAATGTAATTATATAACATGATCCATGAAATAATAAAATTGAAATAATCCATATGTTTATGAAATAGATATAAGCATCAAAAATTATTTATTTAATAGTCAAGGATCACTAGAAAGACTATCATATCATATTTTGTATACCTCATTTCTACCATTGTAATCTAGTTTTACTCCCAAGACACTCATAGTAGAAAACATCTGTTTCCAAACTTGGTTTAATCTCTATTATAACTCTATTAATCATAAGATATATCTATATTTATCCAATGACATAAAGAGATATATAATTCTCTTCCCACCCATTAAATAATGAAATTCATAAATTTATGTGCCACATGGTAATAAATTACATATCATGGAATAATACATGTAAGGGAAATGAGCTACCAAAATATTTTATGTTATCATTATATAATAAAATGTGAAAAATAAAAGGATTTCATACATGTTTTATCATAACCTAATTAAAAAATGGAAATGAAAAATGTTTTCAAAAATCTTCCTTAAATATTTACCTTCAAAAGAAATCCACGGAATGAATGTTGATGGTATAAATGGATAAATCCCTATATAAACCATAGGAAATATCAAATTATGTCTTATAATATGAAAATACCATCAAAATATATATGGAATTTTTCAAGGGGAAAATAAAGTATTCATTTTTAATGAAATAATTAAAATAAAACAATTCATGTGGGCAAAAATAATAAATATAATAATGAATATAAATTTTTTCCAATATTCATATATAACACTCACACATTTCATACTTATAATGTAAATATTTTTTTATTCATGAATCATATCATCCCCACAATTCATCTATAAAATATCATAAAAATACTAATTTTAGGGTAGGAATGGATAAAAAATCAATGAAATGTTTCTCATTCTTATAAAGTTGCTTCAGGGGTTTATGGGCTGAATAATGATTAATTTAATGGTTTTTTTTCAAGGATAATGGATTTTTAAAAAGATTCATCAATCATTTTAAATGATATTTTAGATAGTCATATCTCTAAAAAGTTTAAATGAAAGTTATAGTATGTGTATTATCACAAGATAAGCCAAAAATATTCATGAAGTAAAATATGGTGTACATGGTATAGAAACCCCTTGGGAAAGGAACATTTTTTAGTAGACAATAAATGAAGGAATGAAAAATAATAATAATGCAATTCAAATAAATTTCATAAATTCAAATCATGAAAAATAATTTGGAAAATTCATTTATATGAATCAATTAACTTCCTCAAATCATGAGACCCCATTTTAATATCCACACTTCACTTGAAAAATTCAATTCTCAATTTTACTCATTCATTATCATTAACATTGAAACCTAAAACATGACATCATTATATTCCATAGAAACTCATGACTCCAAGATAATCAATATAAATTATAACTCAAACATGGTAATTTTATTTATAGTTGAAGCTTCAAAACATGTTATTGGAAAAAAATTAGATATTTTAAAAGATGAATTGAAAAGTGAAATCCATTTTCTATTAAGATTAGCCCTCTTCCTCTAATATTTGTGGGATTCCTTATACCATCAAAAACCTATAATATAAAATTACAAAATTAAACATAAGGGTAGTATAATTTAAGATCAAACTGATTGAGCGAATGGGAAAACAAGATGGAATAATCCTAAGAATGAAATTAAAATTTAAAATTCCTAGAAATAATATTAAAATAAATTTTTGTATGATACCACATCTGGGCATGATATTTTTAATATGACCAGAGGGTAACACCAGATGTTATCTATAATCCGTTAGTGGGAGGATCTTTATGGTCTTTTACCACCAAATGAGCCATTTCCCATCATCTATTTCTTCTAATTTTTTATGGACGACCCCATGTATAAAATACACTAGATCATCCCCCATCGCAATTAGATATAGATTTCATGGTGGTGGTATGATGAAATATTGGACCTCATTTGCATTAATTTATAATTGAGAGTCATCTTATACACTATTAAGTGGTTTCACAAATCATGATGTATAAAAAAATAACATAGAGATCTATAATGTAAATTAATATGGAAATAATTAAATTTAAAATATACCTTTTTAAATATTGTAGTGTGTATCCCTTGTTGTTCTGGTAGAGTCATTGTGATATCTTATAATACTCCCTCTAGTAAATATTCAATGTCATTAGGGAGCTCTAAATGTTCCTCAATATGTGAATTTTCATTTACCTCAACATTCTCTATGGAATATTTTGTGTCATAGGATTATTTAGAATAAAAAAAATTATTGTTAATTTAGATTCAAAAAATTTAATATGTTAGATTTTGAGAATGTATCATCTCTCTGAGTTTGTTCTAATTGAGTCTCTTCTCTAGTGGTAAGTGCCCCTTGGTGTTGAGTGGTAGTAGATAGTGGAATATTGTTAGGATCTACCATTCGTTATTTGAATTCCACCACTTGGTGGTGTATTCATCCATTGGTGATGGTTCTTATTCTATGGGAATATATCATTTTGCTCTTCAAATTTTTTCTTGAAGTCAACTAAATCATCTTGATCTTCTACATGTATCTTAGGTACTGATTTCTCTAACAATGAATAACAATTTTAAAATTCACTCTCCATTTACATGGGGTTTTCCATTGTGTTTTTTATGTTCATACACTTTTGTAGTATCATAGATGGTATCTTATTATTTCTCTTACACATGAGATTAATATTTTCACGAAAACTAATATGGTATATTTTGTTACATCATGGAAAATTTTAATTTTTTGAATTTTTTTATTAATGAAAACTGTTTTAAATTTGATAAATAAAAAATACGAATAAGAATTTTCCTCATATGAAATTGTTATATTTTTTGAAGGAAAATCTATCACATGGTTTGGAAAAACAAAACATCTAAATGTTTTCTACTATAGTAAATAGGCTGACCAGGGTTATCTGATATGAAAATCATCATGTTTGTTTACCTCGTAAATCTAATTAACCTAAGCTTATTACTATTCTTTTTTTTATTTTTTTGAAATTAATTGAACTGGAAGATAAATTAAATACTAAAATTTATACAATCATTAAATAATAAAATATTATTAGAAATAAAAGAACATTTCCTTTGTGGTTTGTTTTATGGGTTCTATTATTCTCCTTGTTGGTGTTTAAATTTATTTATATAATTCAATTCTATGATAACATTCATCAATTACTATTATTTTATCTGGCGGTGTGAAATATAGAGTTACTTTAATAATAATTAATCCACCACCACCTTTAGTAATGGTTGATGTCACACATCAATCTAGAGCATGACATCTCCCATGACCTATATCCAACGTATAAAATTCCACCCACTAAATTGCTCACTTGTATCATATAAAGAATATGTGTCCAGTAGATGGGATGGAATTATTTATAAAAGTATAGAAATGATTTTTGAGTTTATTGTTATAGTGGAAAATCACCACATTCATTAACCTCCCAATTCATCTCCACAAATAAAATAATATATAAAAATTGAAATTTAGAATTAAAATAAAAAAAACTAATATCCCTCGAGACAAGCCTCGGGTTAGCCCCTCATTTTTGAGGATATGAGGTCACTATGGGAATATGATATAAATAAGAAAAGAAAAGAAAAATTATGGGATATAATAAATTTATTTGAATAATAAGACATGGAGAGAATAATAAAATAAAAAAATGAAATGAAATATATGTAATATATAGTGTATGTTAAAACAAAAAAGGAATTATAAATAAAAATGAAGAATAAATTAAGTGATGAATTTTTTTTCGTAAATATATTCATGAATTTCATTTAATTTATAAAAGATATGTAAAATTATTGATTTAATATAAAACAAAATATAATAAAATAAAAATAAAATAAAAAAGTGAAGAAGGAATCTTAGAAGTAGCATGGATCCTCATTTAGGGATCATCCTCGGTTAAAAACTCCTTTGGGGGTGGGTAACTACACCACTATTTTTAGATTTAGATTGTATCATATTATTTGAATGAATATTTCTATATATTTTATTTAATTTCCCTCAAGACCCACTATTTAAATGAATATACATTGAGTATTTCAATTTTTTTGATCTTATGATAATCTTTTGATTTCCTAAGCATTAACAAGGATTGAGGGAGGCTTCAGGTGAATGAATTGTGGTATATGTTCTGAGGAATGATAGGTAGTGAGGTTTATAAGAAAACACCTTCATCATAGTGTAAAAATACCATTAACACACATCCTACCTTCATAACAGTCGGATGGGTCGAACACTCTTTCATAGTGATCGTCTGAGGCTTCTGTGAGAATCCTTAGTGGTGGATGTCCCTCTAAATTATGGATGGATCATGTCAGAGCTTAGTAAATGATAGACATTGTGGATTTCAGATGATACAAGTTGTAGTATATTGAGGATGAAGGTAGTAGGTGGTGATGAGAGGTGGCCTAGGGTGTGCAAGTGTAGGGGAGCATAAAATGGACTAAACTAACACCATTTTTGAAAAAAGATGAATAATAAATCACAGTTTCCATCTCATATTGAAAATGGTAATAGGTGTTCACTTTCCAATAATACAACATATTCGATTCCCATCTTAGAATCCTATAGTAGGGGAAATCTCCCCATAAAAATCATATATCCACATTGGGATAAGTTGTCTTGATCGATCCTATGGGCCTTTTGGGACGCTTTTCTCCTACATCCCCTCACTAAAGGTCTGGTCCTCTTACGACTGGGTGGCCTCATTGAGTGATGGTATGAAAAGATTGAACTTTGATCCATCTATGTGGCCTACTACATCTTTTGTGTTGATTCTTCATAGAATCTATCACATTATTTTTTTATTAAAAATGAAATTATGATATGAAATTTGAAGACACTTAAGAATATAATCAACCATTTTTTCATGATTTAAATTAATAACCAAAATTTAATATTCTCTATGAAATTTTAATGATTCTTATACAAAAATTTAACATTCTAAATTTTTAATATAACTATGAAACATGAGATAATTTATAATATAAATTCATTTAATATCATTGAAATTTGATTAAAATTATGTCCTAAAAATTATAATTTTAGTACTTTAATATTTTAGCATCATGTTACCAAATGTTTTTTTTGGCATGGCTATAAATAATAATTGATCACATTGACCAATAAAGAATAATCTATCATAGGATTTCTAAATAATGAAATATTATTTTCAATATATGAACCATAGGGTTAACGCTGGTCATTCTAGGTCATCATATTTAAATCAATTATAATCATTTAAAATGAAAATGTGAATTAATCCAAGCATAACCCCTGGAGTTTCAATATTGTTGTGTAGTATGGATGTACTCATTGGGAACCAGAATAATGGTTGAAATATCATTGACGAACTATTTTTTGGTTTATTACCCCTATATGTTTTTGTTTTTAAATCATGTACACTTTTGGTATCAGGACATGGATGTCTTTCAATGAAAAAAATACACATTTCATTAAAAAAATAACTTACTCCTATTCTGTGGATTATATTAGGGTTTATCAATATAGTTTTCTTATCCTAGTATCTAATGGTTTACTAAACTGTTCCCAAATATTAATTTTAGAAACCCATATCTTCCACACATATGTATTACATATAATTGTATTAATATTCATTTAATTACTTAATGATCCATTCAATAATTTTATATATATAGTATATTTGGAAACATGGACACATTAAAAAAATATTCCTAAGTCAACCATATCATCTCCCACTAACATATTTATAAATAAAACCATTATTATACATATAAATCATAATACCTTTCTACATAATGACGAGAAAGGAAACATTTTAATGTGTGAGATTAGATGCATCTTAAGGGTCAAAAGGGATAAATTAATGATAAATTAAATATAATATGAACACAATGGTATACGAACATGAGAATGTTTTTTTAAAACAATAAATTACATAAATTAAATCATAATCATGATTCATGTAATAAATATTAATCGCTCATAAGACATGAATCATAAAGGAATCAAAGAACATTAGAAATGTGAGAGTAAAATTGGAATATGACATAAGTTTGTAGTATACACATAAATATATTAAATCAATTATTTTTTTAGTTATGGATCAATACTAAGACTATAATACTATATTGGGTTCACTCTCCATTCCATCATAGTAGTCAAGTTTCACTCCCATGAATACCATAGTGAATAGAGTCCCTTACAAAAAATGAGTTCACTCACAATTCTAGTCTTGTTTATCTCATCAGATATCACATTTTACTAAAATTATTGGATGTATATATTATTCAAATACCACCAATAACATAATTAAAATCATACCAATATGTGCCATAGGATCATAAATCATTCATTATATCATATCCCATTAGCATCATATTGTAATCTATGGAAATGAAATGGGTTCCATTAAATTTTCATCCTAAAATAAATAACATATGTGAAAGAAGAATGCTCTATAGAATCATCCTTAAATAACCATAATAATAAGTCACCCACAGAATAAATGTGGATAGTATCATTGGATCATATCCCCATTAAATCATAATTGATACCAATGGATTTCATGTTATATTAAAATATCATTAAAATATATCCAGAATATTTTAAAAGGAAAATAACCATTAAATTTTTAATTAACATTTCTAAAATATAAAAAACTACAAAATACTAAAGAAAATATTTTCATTGAAAATATCATTAGAAATTGTAATGGAAACATTGAATTATTATGTTTCCCTAATTGTATAAAATTCTTCTGATTGCCAATAAGAAAATTACAAACATTCCTTTCATACTTTTTTAATAAAAAGTTTAAATGTACCTCATACAAAAATAGATAAGAATATTCCATTCAGTTTTTTGAAAAAATTTGATAAAAATGAATTAATATAATCATATAAAAATATTTCAAAAATTCTTTTAAACATTTTTCGAAAACACATATATGGAAAAAAGGATTTTTGACCTAAAAACACATATAGTTAAATTTCCATAAAAACTATTCTTACAATATCTTGAATAATTAAAGTGATGAAATTTAACTGAAAAAATATATTATCAAGAAATTAATAGAGTATATGAAAATAAAATGTATTTATTAGATAAGGATAACATAATTTAATTAATTAAAATTCTGGTATAAACAATCCTGATTAAAATAAGAATGAAACATTAATCCATTTACTTGGCTTTCAAAAAATTTTATTATATTGTATCTTCCTATATAATAAATTGATATTTATAATTATTATATAAAATAATCATGTAAATACATATAATATAACATATTAACCCTTTATAACATTTTAGTATTCATTTATCAATAATTCATTATTATAATCATCATTTTTTTGGTGTGAATTGTTTTTTATAAGAATTTTGATTTAATATATCCAATACATCTATTTTAATCAAGTTTATATAATCTCTATGAATTTAATGATGATATAAAAAAATTTATATCCATTAAAATTAAATATTTATATTCATACATAAAATTTAGATATAAATAAATTAATAACAAAGTTTATGAATATTGTACGACCTATATATGGTTGAACATTGTTTATATATTTCAATATATAGAATATAATAAAGGTAAATAATAAATAACTATTTCAGAAATCATCATTGTATAATATAAATCATATATATATTTCAATACATCCCTTTTAACATATATTCCATTTATAAATAATAATCAAATCACATATCTTTGTGGAGGTAGTGGTGCACACGTACTCATGAGTGACATTATCCTTATCAATTGGTTTGGAAGGTAAAAAATTAGAAAATATACTATCATTCTAGAAGAATATTTATTTCATAAATATAATATATAAACACTATACTCATACAAAAAATATAGTTATGAAAAATGTATTTTGATGTTACTTTGTGACCGTTTTCCATAAGTATGCATGACTGATAATATCAATTCAAATTTGATTGGAACAAGGGTGGATAGTGGTGGATTCAATATAGGAATAAAATTTTGTAACATGTTTATATTTATGTTATTATTTTATTATAAATATAAATGAATTTAAAGAGTTAATATAACATGTAAAAAAGTAAAGTTATCTTTTAAGGTGATTAACTCTGCATTAAAAGATTTCATTCAGATCTCCTCTTTAGGATCATATGAAATTTTTATGTGAAGAACAACGATATAGTCATATTTTTTATATATATCTAGAAATAAAACACATATTTTGTGTAGTTTAGTTCATTAAAAATACATGTATTTAATAATATTTTATTTTTTGTTAGGATACAATAATTATTCAGAAGTGAACAAAAACAATGAATTATGTATCATGGTATGAAACAATAATATTAAATATTGACTCAATAACAAATGAATTCAATAATAATAATTTTTTTTGAAAATAAGGTGAATTCATGGGACAATCATAAGGTTTCAGACTAATGAACCGTGAAAAATTGAAGTGGAATTGGAAGAAAACAATAATACATGTCGTGAATGTCTTTCACGAGGTGTACCTTCAATGATTATATGATGAAAAAAATTAATTTTGAGAATTCATTTCCCAACAAATTATATTTATTAAACACTATTAATGATTAAAAAATTATTTATGTTCCAGCATAATTTATGACACGACCATCCATTATGAGCACGAAAAATCAAGATACATTTATGATGCTATTTTGATGAGCTATGCATATGAAAAGACCTACAAATAAGATGCTATAATGGATTGAAAAATTATTATTTCCTAAGGATATTCCATTATTCTATGAAATAGGGTTACTACTATTTCGGGTTTCTATTCTGTTTTAATTTTTTATTTGTTTTCCCCGGTAACTCATTCATATTTTAATTCAACTATTATGTTTTCCTCTAATACCATTTTCATTTAACTATCTCTATCTCCTTTTCATAGTAGATATATATTCCCAAATTACACTATGATCTAATTTCACATTTCAATGGAATGATACTAACCTGATACATTACCATCGGGGAGGATTAATTGTGTTATTAGTTATTATGAATTAATTTAAAATTGTTTTGATTTAATTTGGGCTGGATGTGAGAGAACTTCAAAGGTGTTGTGATATTCTGCCAAGTATTAGATCTCAATTTCATTTTTATATTCTATCATAGGGTAGTGAGATATGGATTCTGAAGCTGTTTTCTATGAAACCTAAAAATTATACACATTGTAATGGATAGAAATCTGTGTGCAGAAAGTAATGGATTTTGAAATTAAATTCCATAATGAGGGAAACTAGGTAACCAAACCATTGGACGAAGAAATTTCCTTCTATCCTAAATTCTATCTATATATGAATTTTGGTTTTATTTTTACGCAACAATACACTTCAAAAAAAACCCAAAATCATTTATTTTATAAACAAAAAAACAATAGGATTTGGTGGAATAGAATACATGATGGAATCACCTTCGACACTCCTCATGTGAGATGAACCAAGTTAGCCTCTATGCTACATTTGTGAAATAAATTATCTTATGTACCAACCTATGATATGTGTATCTAAAAATACATCTATAATGTGGATAAGGATTATGGGAATATAATTTTATTTGGTTTTTTGATATATAATAATCTATGTTCTATAAACAAGATAATATAGGGGCGTCGTTTTATAAGTGAGGACATTGGAACTCGTGGAATTTTTTACAATATTAAAAAATAAAAAATTCATTATCCAGCAAAATTAAACAATTTTGAAAAAGAGTTGAATAAAATGTTTGATTTTTGTAAATACAATTAATGAAAAAAATTGACACATTGATGTGGTGTTATAAAACATATCTTTTAGTTTAATCCCATAGTAAACCAATTTTAACCATAACCATGATAACATCCATGTCACCCATAAAGGGTTATAATTTTAACATTAATGTAAAACATTTCCTTTAAATGTCTATTATATGATATTTTAAACCATATATTATCCTCCTTTTTCTAGTACAATACTTTTAAGATTTTTAAATAATTTAATAAAATATTGATTTTATAAAATATCATCACTATAGTTTTTGACAATTTTTATGTAATTTTAAACCGAAGACACTAAGACAACGATGGAATTTGAATGTAATCTTTTAAAATAACATTCTTATGTTTTATATATCTATAAAATTATTAAAACACCGTACCATACTCAATTTTAATTACTGTTTCTATTTTTAAAATAATTTATTTTATTTTTATAATAATATATGAATTATTGTTTTGTCGTTGCTTATGAATTTAAGGTAAATATATAATTATTAAAATGTGAAATAAAATTACATAAGAAAAGAATTTAATTATTCAAAAAATAGCTATTAATATTCACTCAAAACTTGTTTTTCCGTACATTAAGATATATGATATATATAAACTTAAGAGAGTGGAATTTTATATGCTTCATTGCATTAAATATAATATAGTTCAATTTGATTGAAAGGTGACCATTAAATAGTTAAATTTTATGCATAAGGTTATATGTGTATAATTAAAATAATCCAATAAGAATTAAAATAAAAAATGTTGAACTTAAAACTTATTTTTGACCTTATTAAACCCGATTTACACATTACCAGTGTCAAAAAGTTTACAAAAGTTACAACTCATAATGCCTAAAAATTAAAGAGACTTATTTTGAAATTTTATACCCACAGATTTTGAATATGGATTCCATTTTTATAAATTCAATTTCTATACATGGAATAAATTAATTTAATAATATATGTGGAAAATGTCATGAAATCAATTTACTTTGTAAAATTCTTTTTTATGAATAAAAACAGATTTATTATTATATAATTTCCAAAAAAACAATAGATGAATATTATAAAAGATTATTTATTATATTATATAGAAATTTCTTAAAAATGATTCATCATTACTGATTAATTAAATATATTAATATAAATACACATTTTCCTATAAAATCAATATTTCAAAATAACATCTCCATTATTTTAAAATAATTTTTATTTTCATTTCAAATTAATGGATAAATAGTTGATTTATTTTATACATCATTAAACAATATATGTTTCATTATTTAGGTACAACAATTAATACACCTTAATTTAACATCTAGGATATAATGATATACTTTTTTGTAGTTCATCTAAACTCAGGTTTGTGTGTATCACTAGATATCAAAAAAATATTTTAGGAGACAAATATCTTCAAATATTAGTGGTAAAACTAAAATATAGATATACTTATGAAATATCTCTATTTGAGATGGAATTTAAGTAACTATAATGAATTAATAACATGATTTTATATTAATATTGAGTAAAAATATGAACTATTTATTAGTATTTAATATGTAGATATTTGATTGAATCAATTATTTAAATTTTTCAGTTATAGAGTAATGATCAAGTTACCTATTTGTTAATTTAATTTAATTTTATGTTAATATCTATGACATAGATGAACTAAAGAGGTTTTAATTATAAATATCACATAGATATGGTCTTCCTATTAGATATGTATTTCAAATGTGTCTGGGTTTTCATATAAGTAATTGGTAGTGTTATTGGAAAGGATTATTACCATTATTTGGGTTACTAACTTAATATTAATGTCTGTTTCATTTTTTTTCTCTAATTTATCTATAAATTATCATTTTCATCAAAATTGTTATTTCTTTTTGTCTTCCTATGTGATTTAGAACTTTTTTACCCATTTTTTAGGATAAATAATCTCCACTATTTTTTAAAGGAGTTAAATTAGTGAGTTTTGTTTTTTTGTCATATGTATCTATTTTCTTATAATTTTATTATGATTTTTTTAAAAGTTGAATTTATTTATCATAGGTGATTCATCTATAGAATTGGTTCTCTAAAATTTTAATATTTCCAGTTATTAACATATAATGATATTGTGTTTAATGTGATAGGGTGGATCTATGATGTCATTGACTTCGTTTAATTATGAGGGATAAGTGGGAAGGGTTGGAGCTATTTTATCTTTGGATAATGTTTCTTTAACTGGATCATGGAATTAATTTTCATCATACCTTTTAAATTATTAATGTATAGATAGAGGTGGCCTTTTAATGGTAGAGGTGGTGATTCTTATGCTTTGAGGTATTCCATGTAGTTTTGGTCTATATTTTGAATAAGTTTTAGGGATAGGATATTTATCGTTTGCATCAGTCCAGCTAAAAATCTCATCAAATTTCAATGACTTCGAAATATCTAAATTTTTAAACAATTCAAAAATATTGATTTTTATATGAATCAGTTTGAAGAATCTACTTATTACCAACAATGGAAGCTGATTTAAAAATGTGGGGAATATCATTCATCTCTCTCTGAGTCTGAACTATCATTCAAATCTAATAATACCTTGTATCTAATGATTATCTCTATATCCTATCATAAAATTTTATTTATTTATATATTTTCTACAGAATATATTTTCTTTTCCATGGCCCCTGAGGATAGAGTTTACAAGAAAAAATATTCTTTATTTTTATGGGGATGATGGATCTTCCTATAAAATGATATTTTAATGTGATTTTTTTTTGTGATTGGTTTCTTTAATTTCCTCTTCCATTTAACAAATATTTTTATTTTAAAGGTGATTAGAAAATATTAATCCATTTTTCCTATAAAAAATGATGAAACTAAATTTATTTTATGCATTTATGAATCATTTTTCATTGATATGGATTTGAATTCATCATTTCTCCATCACAATTTATTAAGTGAACATTAATCTATTTTCATAAGGAAAAATCTTTTATTACTTGACAAATTTTTTTTCATAATTGTATCTTCATGGTTAATCATCACCGGTTTATATAATTTGTAACCCCATTCATGGGTCTCTCTAGACTATATTGATTTTGAAAATATATATATATAGACTATGGATCATTTTGGTTTCAATGTTTCTATCCTAGATCATATTCAATAATATAACATACCCCCAGGAGTTATACCCTAGGTATGGAGGCTGGAGGATCTAGATATTTGGCTATTTAGGACCCCTTGATAGGTTTCAATAAGATTTGAGACAATTATAAGTATTAAAATTCCCAATATACAAGTAAAATTTATATCATTCCCACATTAAGAAACTTAAATCCTATCTTTTTAAAAACTGGTAAGCTGCTATGACTCTATCATCCTAAGTAATATTTGAGTATGTCTTCAATTCATTTTTCCTTTTTGTGTCAACACAGATCCTTCAATAAGGTATAGAACCAACTTAATAATATATTTCATTTCTATGTAATTAATTAGGTATTGATAAAGCTTCTCCCATGAATCCAAAATCCATTCTCAATGATGATTTCAAATATAAATTAGATTTTTCAAGCAATAATTGTTCATCCAATATCATCCAAGGAATTTTTTAGTATTTTTACATATAAATTGAATCCTATACTCTTTCTCATGAACATGGAGAACTACTAGATTCTCCCTTTTCAAGGATATGACAGAGGAATAAATTTTATGATGTAATATGAGGAAGATTTGTAATAATAAGTAGATCGAGAAATTGATATGAAGAGTCCCCCCATACTATCTAAATAAAAATCTAGAGGTCATTGTGACCCATCATCAAAAAATTATACTAATAACCATAATGATGTGTAATTATAAGAGGCTTGGATTTATAGAAAAAAGCTTGGATTTGGTTCTTCTGAATTAAGATGTAATGGAATTATTATTATGGCCAGTTTTGAACACAAAGATAATAAGGAAAGGAACAATTAGGTATCTTGAAATATTGGAATGATATATTTCGTACAGTGTTTCCTATTCATCATACACATTTATAGATTTTGAACTCTACTTTTCAAATGGATAATGTCTTCATTTCCTATAAGAAAATCTAATTCAAGGTTTATCCTATTAATATGTTTTTCATGAACAATTTATATATGAAACATATTGTGTACGTGAAAGAGAATTCTCATATAATGGTATTACATCCATTTATCTAATTTTTATCCTTCATAATATTTAATATTCTCATTATAATCAAACACTCAATGAAAAAAAGTTAAAACACCCACTCAAGATAATCCATGAATTATTTTATCGTATTCCTCAAGGATAATCAGTATAATTATCATGGTTTTTAAGTGATCCATTTATCCAGTGAAACTATAATAATGTGAATTAAGTAACTTATAATGGGATTGAAATATTCATATCTATCCTCTAGGGGATTAAATTTTTTCTCAAAAAATCAGTTAACCATTTATATTGTTCCCATTCAAATCACTACCCATTATTCATTCATATATTCTAGATAGATTTTTTCATTGGAAACTTTTTACACTAAAACCAATGTAAATGATGAATATTTTATAGTGTAATTTGAAACACACACACTCACCCTTATAGGGACAACTGTGGACTAACCTTCATAACTATATTACATTTATAAATGTTTATATATGAGAATCATTAAAGGAATGACCTTATGAAATTATAAAATTAGAGGATCTGATCAAAAAGAATTAACAACTATACAATATAATATAAGATAACTAAACTGAAAATATCATTATGTTTTTATAATAAACATTAATAAAATTGCAATACATATTTCTTGAGGAGGAGAGACTATCTCCAGAGGGATCTAAATCATTGTATCTCAGAAAGAAGGATAAATATGAACTATTTTTTGGATATGTTGTTCTAGAACCAACTATTTGTACATTTATTACATATATATTTTATGTATTAAATATTTATAAAACAGATTATTACCTATTATTCATTGTACTAAATGAATCGAATATAATAATTTCCTAGATTATATGTTTAATTGATAATGACATAGTAATTCCATCTTATTATGAGAACCTTTAAGGGATGAGAAGATATTCATAAATAATGTAATATGGTTTGACAGTGTACTATTATTTGATATATAGAACATACATTGTTTGATGGGGGTAATCTTATGTGAATGATTCTTCTTATCAGGAAATTCTAACATAGTAAACTCTAATATGAGAGATTATGATAATAGACCCTCCAGTAAGAATCTACTAAATCTACTAAACCTGGGTGTATCTAAGCTTACGTGTCACCACAATAGACTTCCACATCACCCAGAACAGGTTTCCCTGCTTCAAAATCCAGACTACCTCCTTCCGCTGCTTGTGGTGTCCATTCGCAGCATCTAGGGTTTCCACTGCTCACATTCTCACTTCGCCGCTCGTGTTTTTTCTCCGCAGCTATAGGGGTTTGTACTGCTCATGTTCCTCATACTCCTCTCACATTCTCAAACTATTTTCCCAAAATCCAAAATTTTGATTGTATCCCTCCAATACTTTCATTTTCCAACTACACCATCTAGGGTTTCAACTACCCGTGTTCTCCCTTCACCACTTGTGTTTTCCATCTGCACCTACTGGGGTTTCCACTGCCCACATTATCCCTCTGCTGCTTGCATTTTCACCTCTGTCTTAGCCTAAGACATCCGCTTGCATCACCACCATCATCCTTTTCAGCTCCGTCTACTCTACCTCCTCCTACACCACCTTCGCACCTTCTATGGATTCTGACTCCACCATCGGCTGGTGATTTTAATTTCCTCTATCTATAGTAAATTTGAATTTACTTTTTTATAACCTTGATGCACTACTAAACCACATTGATCTTAAAATTATACTATTACATTATTCAATGTTATTATGTTTTATTAATAGTTATTTTTTCCAATGTTAATATGTTTTATCCACTTTAAGTTTGTATTCACTGTTAGTTTTTTCATTATATTCACTGTGTGTTTGTTCGTGGTTTGATCTTTTTTTGTGGAATAAAGAGTCTTTATGGTTTGATTCCAAAGATATAATGTTATACCATAATTTAAATTAAATTTTATTGATCTCAAATCATTTTTGTGGTTGATGGTGAATAATGGAAGTACTGAATGATTTCCATCAAAATACACTGATAAGAGCCACAATTGAGGTAATTCACACATCAATCATAGCCCTAAATGATGAGGTAAACCATGCACTTATCACAGTCTAGAATATATAGCTATACTATTATTATGATGTTGTATATGCCACTGGTGGCCTTAGGTGTCTCCAATATTAGGGAGGACGTAGTACTCTTCCCTGCTAAGTTGGAGTAACTAGGATGTTGCTGACTGTAGAACATCTTATGAGGTATGTAGCACTCATAAAGAGGAATTTTTTCTTTCTTACTACATGCTACCAGCTATACAGATTTATGATGATGACAAGGCCTCAAGGTTCTCGAACACTTTGGATTTGGATTTGAGTTGAATTCACTAGAAAATCTTTAAAACATTTCTTAGTAAACTCAGGTTCGAAACCCTGTTTTTGTTATTGTATATTTGTTTCCATTCACTACTGTCATTTTGTGCACTTTTAATATTTGAAATACACTATATATGTGAACTCAAGATGGGAGCCCAATTTTGGTCATTGAATATATGTTTCCAGTCACAATTTTCATACTGTTCCCTTTCAGTATTTTAGATACACTATATAACTGTTGTCAGTTAGTATGTTTTGTTCACTGTTGAATCATAGTTGGAATGATGTGTTAATTATTATTATTTTGTGTTAAATATTAATACATTACATTCACTGCAAATTTATTCCACTATATATGTGTTTTTATACCCCTTAAAAATATTATATTCATTATTAGATGGTTCAGTGATAATGTGTTTTATTCACTGTTAGTTTGATCAACATTGATATGTTGTATTTACTGTTAGTTTTTTCATTGCATTCAGTCTATGTTTCTTCTTTCATTAGTCTTTTTTGTGGAATGTCAAGACATCAAGTTTTGATTCATAAATTATAATTCTATATGACCATTGAGATTCAATGTTATTGATCTCAAATAATATGTGTAGTTAATGGAGAATGATGGAAGTATTGAATTATTACCATCAAACCGCACTGATAAGAGCTGTGATTGAGGTAAATCCAGTAATAATCAGATCCCTAATTGATGAGGTAAAATACAATGGTCATATCCCTGAATATTTATCCATATTATTATTATGATTTTCTATATACCACTGTTGGCCATACATGTCTCTATTTTTAGGGAGGAAAAACTACGTTTTCCTGCTAAGTTCCAGTAACCTGGCTGTTGCTGACTGTAGAATATATGATGGGGTATTAACTTTCCCTCTTGCATTTCACCTCCATCTCAGCCTAAGGCAACCACCTGCATCACCACCGTCCTCCTTTCCTACTCTGTCTGCTCTGCCACTTCCTACACCGCCTTCGCACATACTATGGATTCTGACTCAACCATTGGCTGGTTATTTTAATTTCCTCTATCTATGGTAAACTTGAATTTACTTTTTTTGTAACCTTGATGCATGACTAAACCACCTCAAGATGAAAATAAAACTGTTACATTGTTCAATGTTATTATGTTTTATTAACAGTTAGTTTTTTCAATGTTAATATGTTGTATCCACTGTAAGTTTGTATTCACTGTTAGTTTATTCATTATCTTCACTATGAGTTTGTTCATGTTTTGGTCTTTTCTGTGGAATAAAGAGTCTTTATGGTTTGATTCAAAAACTATAATGTTACGTCACTATTGATATACAGTTTTGTTGATCTCAAATCATTTTTGTGGTTGATGTAGAATAATGGCATTACTAAATGATTTCATTCAAACTGCACTGATAAGAGCCATGATTGAGGTAATTTCTATAACAATGAGATCCTTGAATGATGAGGTAAACCATACACTTATCGTAGCCTAGAATATATAGCCATACTATTATTAGGATGTTGTATATTCCACTAGTGGCTGTAGGTGTCTCCAATATTAGGGAGGACATAGTATTCATCCCTGCTAATTTGTAGTATCTAGTATGTTGCTGACTGTATAACATCTTATGAGGTATGTAGCACTGGTCAAGAAGAATTTTTTCTTTCAGACTACATGCTGCATGCTACACAGATTTATGATGACAACATGGCCTCAAGGCTCTCGAACACTTTGGATCAGGCTTGTAGTTGATTGCACTGGACAAGCTTTATAAAATTTCTCAGTGAACTCGGGTTCAGAACCCACCTTTTGTCATTGTATATCAGTTTCCATTCACTATTTTCATGTTGTTCACTATTAGTATTTCCAATACACTATACGTGAACTCAGGTTGGGAAACCAATTTTTTTCATTGTATATATGTTTCCATTCACTATTGTCTTGTTGTGCACTTTCACTATTTTCAATAGACTATATAATTGTTTCTGATTAGTATGTGTTGTTAACTATTAGATCATAGTTAGAATGATGTGTTCATTATTATTATTTTGTGTTCACTATTAATATGTTACATTCACTGTAAATTGATTCCACTATATATGTGTTTTATACCCCTTCAAAAAAATTTATTCACTGTTAGTTTGTTCAGCAATGATGTGTTTTATTCACTATTAGTTTGTTCAACATTGATATGTTGTATTTACTATTATTTTGTATTCATTGTTAGTTTTTTCATTGTATTCATTCTATGTTTGTTCATTTTTTGGTATTTTTTGTGGAATGATGAGACATGGGTTGATTCATAAACTATAATGTTATATGACTGTTGAGATTCAGTGTTATTGATCTCAAATAATTTGTGCGGTTAATTGATAAAGATGGATGTACTGAATGATTTCCATCAAACTGCACTAATAAGATCTGTGATTGAGGTAAATCCTACAACAATCAGATCCCTAATTGATGAGGTAAACTACATGGGTCAGAGCCCTAAATATTTATCCATACTATTATTATGATGTTCTATATGCCACTATTGGTCATAGGTTTCTCTATTATTAGGGAGGACATAGTACGCTTGCCTGCTACATTCCAGTAACCCAGCTATTTCTGATTATATAACATATGACGAGGTATGTAATACTGGTAAAGAGGAATTTGTTCTTTCGGACTACATGGTGTGTGCTACACAGATTTATGATGATGGTGAGGGCTTAAGGTTCGCCAATTATTTGGATCGGGCTTGGAGCATATTGTATTGGAAATGATTTATAAAATACCTTAGTGAACTAAGGGTGTAAATCCATTTTTTTCATTGTATATATGTTTACATTAACTATTGTCATGTTGTACACTTTTAATATTTCCAATACACTATAAACGTTTTTCCAGTTAGTATGTTATCTTCATTGTTTTTTTAGGGTTGGAAAGTTGTATTCACTGTTAGTATGTAGTGCACATTTTCATGTATATTTTACCATCTCTAGAATGGAACTATTTACTATAAATTATTGTACAAATTGAAATGTCTTACATTTTATTATGATCTCCTTTCATAACATTAATACTGGGTTTCAATATGTCTGTTATAGTATGTAATAAGTAGCCTTTTTAGGTTTAATTTCAATATATGTACATATACGTAGAATTCCTAACCATGCAATATCACGTGGTTTCCAATTTAACTCTAGGAGGGGATACCAGTTTGATTGATCCTTGCATATTTCATTTGATGGCTTCAAAACTAATGATTCAAAAAATAAATACCAAGAATGATTCCACATCCCGCCTTCCAGATTGAGAATTCACCTTTGTGGATAAAGCCCTTCAATTTCATCATTCTCTATTATTTTCCTGGGTTGTTTTTATGGTGGTGCCATCATTGATCTAATATTTAAAACTGGAATATACACATGAAATTATATTTCATCCCGAGGAAAACATTTCATTATTTACCAGAATTCATTCAATACAATTGGAAGATTCTCAATTTCTGTTGTGATTTATAAGATTATCCTATGTTCATTCATCTTGAGAAATTATTTAATAAGACAACTGGAGGTCGAAAGAGCTGGTTGCATCCTACCATCTGGTATGACAATGCAAATTTTTTAATCATATAATACACCTTTATTCAATACTTATTCATAATTTGGTAGAAAAGACTATAGAAAAGTGGTGGACAAACACATTTTTTTGTTGTCACAATGATCATGCCAATGATGTTTGTTCCTATTTGTTGACCATAAATTGGTCCTTTTATATGTACAATTCTCCTATGTGAAGGTCTGTTTAGTTCAGGTATGTTAAATTTTATGATTTTTTTACTCTGGACTTCAGAAAATTATTAATATCTTTTTTTTTGGGTTCTGTTTGGAATGGCTAAAATAGATTTAAAAAAACTGATTATTTATCCTTGTCATGAAACATTATGTGAAATTGATATCCTTAAACCTCATGAATTATTACAAGAACACATTTTAAATTTTTGTAACTACAAGTTCAACTTTTCAATTGATATCATTACTATATATTCATCTTTTGAAACCGATATCATTCAACTTTTTAATTAATATCAATACTATATATTCATTATGGGGTAAACCATTTCTAAGTTTTTAAGGAATTAAATGTATACTACTATAGTGACTGAATCAATATATTCTCATTTTTTCATTAATGGTTTAGGAGATCTCACAGTAATGTCATAAAGACATGTAATGAATTATGCTTTTTAAGGTAATATCACTAAATTTTTAATACTAATGGATATTTTTTTATTCCTACCATTATTTTACCATTTTCATTTTATAACATAAAATTTACTATATTTTAATGTGTTAAAATTATACTAATAAAATGGATGAATCATTGTATTCTCAATTTTTTTCATTAATGGTTTAGGATATCCTACTTTAATGACACAACGACATATAAAGCATTATGTTTTTGAAGTTAATATCACTAAATTTTTAATACTTACATCCAATTTTTTTATTCCTTCAATTTTTTTTAATATTTTAATTTTATAATATATAGTTTACAGTATTTCAGGTATTTTGGGACCATTGTCCCATGCCTCTTATTTGGTATGTTTGAGATATTCTTTTATAGTCATCACGAATTTAATGAATCTTTTATTTATATGGGATTAATGTTAAAAAAAGGTTATTTTGTCCCCTGAAAAAGTTAATATATTTATTGTTGGCTATTGGTTTTATAAATCTAATTATAAATACTTCCTTAGAATGAGTTCCCTCCAGGTCAATTTTCTATATGTATTCATATAGTCATATTTTATTCTACTGTTTATATTTGGATTTCATTTAGTATAACTGATTCCCAATTACTAAAACCTATAAAACTATAATTTTTCAAAATATTCATCTCTTCAACTTTCATTAAGAATTAAATAAGGGATCAAATAGTTTTTGATGAATAGTTTTTAATTGACTTTCCTTGGGAGTTATATGATGGGATTGATTTTTTCACCCACAACTCCTTTCTTGGTTTCATTACTATTTGGACATCATTGGAGATATCTTCGAGAAGTCACTCATAATTCTTAATTGATACTATTTTTAAATCAATAATATGCACCATAAGGGAGAATAATTTAGTTCTATAGGTTATCATATGGTTGTAAAGAAATTGAAATCATTAGGCCATTCTGCTCTATTTTTGAATGTTTTGTTTACGATGTTTCTATATATTTGTTTATTGGTTATAGTGTGTCAAGAATAAAATATATAGAACTTATGTTGGAATTTAATTTTTGTTTTTCAGTTGTTTGGATCGGTGAAGTTGTTCATCAGAAATTTCATTTTTAAATAGTGAAGCCAAGGGTAGAATCCTTTAGATGATAGGCTGAGTCCGGTAGGCAGAAATCTTGAGAATAAAAATAAAAATGGGATAATCAACCCTGAAATATTATTAGTATGTTTCACTTGGAAGATGCTATTTTTCTCCTTACGATGTCTCTATTTTTATGATCATTTTCTCATTGTCTTTGCGATATATCTAAATGCATTAAATTGAATTCATAATGCATTAATTTCATCTATCTTGAATAAATTTCTTCATTGTGGACTTTAATACTTCCTAAAACATGTGTTCTTTTATCTCGGTTTTTTATTAGTGTATTTTTCATTAATGATCACAATAACCCTTTTCACCATTTTGTTAGGACAAACATAATATTAATACAACTGCCAGTGAGTGGTTCTCTAGAAGCAATGTTGATCACTGTGAAGTCTGTTACATAATATATAATATTTCACAATGGTACAAATAAATTTGTATTTCTTTTCATAAAAAATTTATATTTATTACTACTGTGATGATGTATTATGAAACATTTACAACTATTCCAATATTCCTTCTTGGGTTCATGATGGTGATTCCATTCATCTCCACCAATGTATCATGCTCCTTTATTTTTCACATCATCGTTAACCTGATACTCTTCTTTATAACACAGCTATCTATAGATCTAATCCCTACCACTCCCCCTCTCGAGTTCTATTGCTTTCTCCTTCAGTTGGTGGTTACAATCTTCTCCCTTCAAAACACCTTCCGCTTGTGAGTTTTGTAGCTTATATCTTTGGTAACCTTGTGTTTACATTGGCTTAACCTCGATGCACCACAAAACCACCTCAGTCTCAATATTTTAGTTCCCTCTAGCTATGATAACCCCCCAAAAAATCATTTTCATGTATGATTTTGTTCCACTATAATAATTGAATGTCTCTGGCTCTGAATCCTTGTAATTTTGTTAATATCTTATACATGTTGTTGATGAAGTTTCATCAACACGTGTTTTTGATTCTCTCTACTTTGACAAGTGATGTTTAAAGATAAGTTTGTTGATGATATGATACTTTAATTTTAGTTGGTTTTATTCACTAAATTCAAATAGTTCACTTTATTAGTGTTATATAACTCAAATTTTAACTGTTTTATCATTTTGTGAATGCATTTGATAGTTATTTGTATATCAGGCTTTCCCTCATATGGGAAGATTTAGATTTTCTATTTAATATTATTTTTTTAAATTCACACAACATATTCATTAATCAAAATATATACAATCTATTACATATACATCAAAAAATGCATTTACAAATAGGAATTTAATTTCTCTATAATGGAATTTTTTTCAGGTTGGTATTCTCATGTGTCTTTATAACATGTCACAAACCAGTTTTCTTCACACCATGTAGAAGGCCTATTTTAATTAAAGCAGATGATTAAATTTTCATGTTTGTGTATTATAGTATGGTATACAAGGCTTCCACATCGAAAGTTTTTGGGGGTAAAATACATGTCTGATCAATTCTATCATAAACTATTCCATGTTTATAACATTAAATTTCCTTGATTATCATAGATATATGTGGAAAAAACACCTCTTCTATTTTCAATGATTAGAACAAAAAAATTCCATGATTATCATGATGTATGTACTGTTGACATTATCTTATTCATTTTTGGTTTGTAATTATTTCTTTTATTTTAACATTCATTTGTTTGATTTTGAAAATTCTAGTATTCTTATTGAAAACATTGTTTTCTATACGGAACAATCTATTCTACGATTTTGAAGAGGGATATTTGTACAGTGTGACAAAATTTCTAGGTGTCATCCAACAAAATCAACTTATTTTCAATGATTTATACAGTTCTACAAATATAAACATTTATACTAATGCTGTATATTTTGAATTTCAATTGCCCATTTGAATGTTCTTTTCTTTCATGTATTTCAACTCTCTATGCTGAAAATAATTTTTTATTTCTTATATATTCTCCTAGATGTTTTCAAATTTATTTATGAAAATTGTTTTCTAATATCATAATGATGTCTCTATATTTTTCCAATTGTATTCCAATATTAAGCATCACACAAAATGATTTTTTAGGGGTTACCATAGCTAGAGGGAGTATGTGATAGAATTTCTAGGTGGCAGGCTACAAAATCAACTTACTTTCAATGATTGATATAGTTCTACAAATACAAAATTAATACTTATGTTTTACATTTCATATTTCAATTGTCCATTTGAATGCTCTTTTCATTCATGTATTTCAACTCTCCATGCTGATTTTTTTTATTTCTTATATATTCTCTTATATGTTTTCAAATGCATTTATCCAAATTGTTTTCTACTATCGTAATGATTTCTATATATTTGGTCTAATTTAATTCCAATATTATGTATCACTATATTTTTATTTCAATATATTCAACATTCTTGTTATTTATAAACATTGAAATATATTATTATTATTCTTTAAAATAACCATTGAATAATATTATTGTGTGAACGTACGAGTGAGTACTAGTTGTTCCTATTTTTAGGTCACTGTTTATTTTTAATGGAAGAATGTGTAATGGTCCTTTGAATTTACTATTATTATTAATTCATGTTTCAAATCAGTAAAATAATTGTATTCCATAAACAATGATGATAATAGTTCATAGAGATGTTGGATATTTTGGGTCTGTTAGAAGTGACATGTTATCATTGGATAAGATGAGGAAGTATTTTATCATTAAATCATTATGAAATAATAATAATAAATAGGCATTTAATAGTTCTATAATTGGCCATTATCAATTCAAAAAATGAAATGACTAAAAAATAAGGATTAAAATCTTGAGGCTTTTACCAGTTTTATAAAAGCGCTGATAATACGTTCATTTATTACTTATAAAAAGGGGAAATTAAGGACCCCTTTATCAGAGATTTTAGAATAAATGATAAACAAATGACCCATTTATTAGAACATTAACTGATCACTTATAAAGATACCATTTATAATTACTTCCAAATTTACTGATAATGGATTCCATTGTCAAGGAATTTAGTAGCTCTGATGAAAGGGCATACTATAGTGTGTTGTAATAGAAAACTGCATCACCTGAGAGAGGATATACTGAAGTGTTCTATAATACAACATTGTAGAACCATAAAAATATCAATAAATTACCAAGGTGTTAAGAAAATATTTAATATTAATTAATGAATACTTAAAAAAAATAAAAGAAAAAAATTAGAGAAAAATAACACACATGTATAAAAGAAAAAACCACCCCTAGTCGATTAAAAGAACACTCCTATATAATAAAAAAATGATATGTTGTTAATCATATAATGAAAAAAATATATGAACAATGATATTTTTAAACTAATCTCTAATTTATACCATGAACATTGGGTACCATATTATGTTTTGGTTATTGATTTCACAACACACCATTTATTATTCGCCTTTGTATAGAACATGACCTCATTAGTCCAATGTCCTATCCATAATTTATTACATTGGTACTAGTAACAAGAAATAACAACCTAAAGGAAAGAAAAATCTAGTGGATCTAAAAATCAGGATATAAGAAATTTTAAATTATAACTTGGAACATAATACAATATGTGAACTCCATCTCTCATGTCCATATTCTCCTAGATTATCCACATATTTCAATCATAATATACACATTGGCACCCATGGGGAAAATAAAATATAAGAATTTTGTGATATTAACATCTCATTAAGTCTAATAATATAGTGTAATCTCTCATAAATAAACATAATAACTATTCAAGGAAAATAAAACATGTCATTAAAACATAATCATGGGCATAATATGTCAATAGTAAAAGATGATAAAATTATGCCATATAAATAATCACAAGAGAATTAATTTAAACCATGGGTATTACAAATGTCAGATAGTCACATTAATTTCCTATAACTAATATCATAATGGAAGAATTTATAAACATGGACATCATAAACAAATTATCAAGGCCCCATCAATGAAGTCTACATAAATGGGAAATGCATCGACTAAATCCTGATCAATTTTTTCTCATTTGAAGTACCAATGCCTCGAGGGTCTATAATGGGCCCATCACGATTGTTAAAATATCCAATTCATTGCTAATATCAATGGGGTGAAACAAAATAAACATATACAATAATATTTAAACTAGAATATGAAATCTAACAAAATTCCATAATTAGTAATCATAATAATAAATTATCCAAATTAAAATGAAGAATGGATTATAGATAGTACACACTAATTCAAAATGATCTTAATTAATTAAAAAAATATCATATATTGTATCATATGTGGTAAAACTCAATTTTAAATAATATTTAATAGAGGGTGTTGACATATATGGGGATAATGTGACAAAACCATTGAAACTTTCATGAGAGAAATACACTTTTTTACTTTAGATTAAAATGTTATTTTTGAAAATTATATGTATTGGTCATAATTTCAGATGGGAACCATGTATATACAAAAAAATTGAATGAAGATTAAATTATGATTAAGTAATATTAATATAAAATACAAATTGAAATTTGGAATGAAAGTTGTATTGACAAATAAAAGGGAGTTGGGTTCAAGAATCCTCTTACAACTTTATAAATAATCAAAACACATACCCATAGAATGTAATAATTATAAAATGAAACATTAAATACCATAAATATAAATTAAATCATGATATAATAATTCAAAGTATAGTATTCATACACCACACACATTAAATAAGTGATGAATAAGTCATATCTCACAGAAATAAGAGTGAGATGAGAAACCCCTTACCATATGTTCGAAAGCATTCTGTACATGATGTTAATGTCCTGGATAATCAAATAATATTCATTCATATCATAATTAAGAACATATTATACATTTATTGTATTTATTATAATTTTATAGCATTCATTTATGGCCAATTATTTGAGTTTTAGAGTTTAAATTCATCATTCTACGAGTGTTTGTTTTCTGGGGTTTTCATGATCAGTTCACATGTAGACAAGTTGGATGTTCATAGAAAATGAAATTAATATTAATATTTGAAATTATAAGTTAATAATGAAATTATGAAATGTTAAATGATCTTAAATTTCATTCTTTCTTTGGTATTATGATGATTCATTAAATAAAATGTTAATGAAAATGATTTTATTTATTATGGTAATTTTTAAAACCATGAATAATTTATCCAATTTTTTTAATATCATTGTTTTAAATTAGTTCCAGAACATTATATAACTTATTATATATAGAAAAATATTTATTGATCAATAATAATGGTTTTATTACCATCCTTGAAGGAAGTAATGGAAAATTAAAATCTATCATCAACTATAGCGGTAAATTGACACATCAGAGACTATGTTTTCATTTTCAGAATAAAAGATAGTGGAGAATGGGTTTATTGATAGATATTATATTATTATAATAAAATTATAGTATTTATATGATAATGGCATTATCATTCTTGTTTTTATATAGTATTTAAGGAGAGGATAATAAATGAAAAGTAATTTAAATGAAAATAAAAGAGAATTAAAGGGGATTTAACATATTGAACTTTTTCTCATTGAGAACCAACATAATGCACAATTTTATTGTATTATGGAAGTAAAAATATTAATTGGAAATGTGTATGTGTATCGTGAAGGTATTTGGGTACAATTTAGATAAGCATCAGGTCTTAGAAAGTGTAAGGATATGGGTAGTGATGGGTGGTTATTATAATGAAGGAGAGGGGTGTTTTTCAGTTATTTAATTCATTAGTTTATTAATTTGGCTGTGAAATATAAATGATGTTGAATCTTGTGACTATGTATAATAACTAGTACATGGGATTTCTAACTTATGATTAATACATCCTCCATATAATTTACCTGACTAAAAAATTAATGTATTTTGCATATAATTTTAAATACTATATAATAAAATATTACAAAATTCATCTAAAAGACAACAATTTAGAAAAAACCCAAAAATTAGACCTTACCATATTTTAATGTGTATGTTTCAAAAATAGAATCCATTTTATAAAAATAAGTTTCTAGATTTGAAATTGTTAAATTTCATATAAATTCATCATTTATTAAAATAAAATGATTTTAATATTATATCTGATTTTGCAACAATTAAGAAAAATAATTATAGTCTCATGAAATTATATTATAATCATAAAAAAAATATTAATTTATGAATCTATTTAATGAATGTAAATTTTCATTTAAAAATTAAAATTAATTGTAAAATTTTGAACAAACATTTACATATCAAAAATATATCAATACGTAATTTATCATTTTGAAAATATTTTTTTCTTATTCTATGATATATATATATATATCATATTTTCATTTATGAGACACCTAAAGTTTATTTATACATTAATAGGTGAGGTTATTATTCTAATGACTAGATTATTATTCCCAATGGTCATATTTCTTTTCCAATGGTCATGTTAATAATTTATCATGATTTTAGAATCATTTTTGTAAAAAACATAAGCTATTGGTTATGTTAAATTTAAAAGTGACATACCATAAAATTATGGGTTCATTAATATAAAACTAACCTACAACCATGTTTTTAAACAATGGGTATTGCCCCTAAAACTATGGGTATAGGCCTTACGTATAGTTTCATGAACCGTGGTATACTATGGATTCTCTATAGACCTATACCCATAGTTTTTTCACAACAATTCTTATAGGTCACAGAAATTATGGCATACATTTTCCGGTTCTTTTGCTGGTGTGCGCATCTTTCTGTCGAGGAAGCACTGGTTGTTGATTGACATTCTCTCTTTCCAAAGGAAGGCGACCTCCATTGCGTATTCAGGGTGTTTTCTCCTTGATCAAAATCGGATGATGGGATGTTAGTTCCTTCTTCCGTGGATTCCTCCTCGGAACTCGTCACCTATTATGGGTCTCCCTTAATGATTAAGATGTTATTTCTGAATCTCATTACTGGTGCCATATCATTGTGGATGCCGGTTAATTACACTACTTTTGTCAGGACATTTCTTGAGGTCTTGACGTGGTAGCAACCTTCGGTAGGAGTAGATTACAACATCAGTCCTGTCTTGGAATCTCTGGATGCGTGGACATTGGGGAACTTATATTCTTCCTCATAAGAGGAAATATCAAGGGAATATAACCTGAGGAAACCCACATCAATCATGGGGTATCATATGCTAGAGTCATGTCTTTAAGGTTTTACTCAGTTTCATATTCTTAACATAGGGTGTTCCATGAGTTTAACATCTTGTGGAGTCGGTTACGAAAAATGAGTGACTTCTGAGGTTTTCCTCTGGAATATCGTGTTTAACAGAAGGTAAGCCGCATGCTTAATGCCTTGAGGATACTTAATAAGTGTGACTAGAACATCCCATAAGGATGGATCAGATTAGTATGTCCCAATGAGGAATCACCATGAAGGTTTACCATATGGGTGGATCAGAATGCCCAATAAGGACAAAACTGAGGTGGTTTGTCCCATAATGGAAGATTTCACACCATGAAGAATGATCTGAACACCACTAAGGGTGGATTAGGGAGAGTGAACCCCAGAATGGGGGGGGGGCACCAGGGTTTGCCATTGGCTTGGAATGAACCTCATGGACGTTTCCTACATACCATGTGTAGATGATAGGCATCTAAACCCACATAGTTCATTGGAAAAGCAGAGATTAAAGCTTACCGTTGATCATGGACTTCAATAACTTACTGTAAAATGGGGGAAAATGACATACCACTAGATGGGGTGAAAATGGAAGACTGCTGGATGGGGATACAATGGCTTACTGTTAGATGGGGTAGATACTCAATGAGTCTTTTTATGTACCTTTTTTGGGAAATAAGGATCAAAGCCCATGTAGTTCGAATGGGTACAGTTTAACATGTTGCAGGACAAAAGGGACATATAGTTTAACGTTATGCAGGATAGGGATAGTCTGACGTGGAGTGGCCGAGATTGAAAGGTATTGGGCTTGAACCTCAGGGAGGCTTCATACATACCCTGCCATGGAAAGGGTCAATTTCCACATTGTTTAGATGGGTGTTGGTGGACCAATTTGAAGGGGGTCGGGACCAATGGTTATTGGGATTGAACCACAGGGAGTCTTTCTATGTACCCTGCATTGGAAAGGATCAATGTCCATGTAGATTAGATGATGTTGGTGAACCAACATGAAGGTGTCCGCGACAATAGGTGTAGGGTTTGAACCTCAAGGAGGCTTCCTACATAACGTGCATTGTCAAGGATCAAAGTCCATGTTGATCAGATGGTGTTGGTGAACTGACATGAAGGGGTCGAGAGAAACAGGTGTTGGTCCTAAACGTCAGGAAAGCTTCCTACATACCATAACATGGCAAGGATCAAAGTACACATAGTTTGGGACGATGTGAGGCTTACACTCTAGGATTCCCATGAAGGAATTCATGGTGACTGTTTACATTAAGCTCACGTGAGTTAGGCTCAGTGTGAGAAACAATAAGTAACAAAAGATCTTACAATCGTAGTGCAGAGGTGTGGCCACGAAGGGTGGTGAATGGATCTTACACTTGGAAGCTTACCAAGTTCTACGAAAGAGTGAAAATAATGGTTGGGGAATACGCATGGATGTTTCCTAGGTTCCAATAAGGATAGAAAATGATGGTTGGGGATTACACATGGAAGCTTCCCGATTGTCGCTATGGAGAAATGATGATGGTTGGGAATTATGCATGGAAGCTCCCAGGGTTTCGCTAAGGAGCGAAAATGATGGTTTGGGTTTACATGTGGATGCTTCATGGGTGGTGCTATTGAGAGTCAATGATGGTTGGGGCTTACACATGGATGCTTCCCGGTTGCCGCTATGGAGCAACAATGATGGTTAAGGATTATGCATGGATGTTTACTGGGTGCCGCTATGAAGCACGAATGATTGTTGGGGCTTACACATGGATGATTCCTAGGTGCTGCAATAGAGAAACAATGATGGTTGGGGTTACTCATAGAAGATGCTCGTGTGCCGTTATGGAGAGGAAACGGTGGATGGGGCTTATGCATTGAAGCTGCCCGAGTGCAACTAAGGAGTGACATGGTGAATGGGGCTTACACATGGGATCTGACTATGTGCTGCAATGGAGCTTCAATGGTTAATGGGAATTATGCATAGAAATAGCCCGAGTGCAGCTAAGGAGTGACAATGGCGAATGGGGCTTATGCATGGAAACAACCCAGGCGTCGCTATGGTGTAGTAATGGTGAACTGGGCTTATGCATCAAAGATGCCTATAATGTCTTCCTCATGTATGACCATGAGGGAATCACAAATCTCTGGCAGATTTATTTATATAATTGAGGTCTTTTCATGGGCCCTAATGCACAGGAGGGATAATGCAAAGGGTGGTTGATCCAGTCCGAACAATGGGAGATAAAATGTGTGAATCACATTCCTGAAATTCAAAACATGGTGAGGGTGGTGTGAGGATGGAGGATAACTGTTGACCATGATCGATACACAACATCCAGATTGCCTTATCCAAAAAAGGGGGAAAACAAATGTGGGTCCACTGTTGACCATGTTCGAAACACATGACCTGACTCGAAGTATTGTAGAAAGTCTTCGAGGGAATTGGCCCAGAATGATGGGTGAGACAAGGCGGCATGGGACATGGTAGTCATGGGATCCCTTCAGACATGAAAGAGGATGATGATCCTAATTAAGGACCCACTAAGCATGATGTCGATTGATGGAATGCTCAAATGGATTCCAACTCCCTTGTAATTATGCCACAGTAATCATGGCATGAAACTTCCTATGCATAGCACATAAGGCATCTCTTATTTAGATTAAAATGCATCATATTATTTTTGTATAAGGGATTATATAATTTAATGTCTAGTAGTGAGGACTATTATCATCTTATGATTGGAACATAATGAATCTCTTGATTGGGGAAAAAAGGCATCCTATGTTTGTCACATAAAGAGCACTACAGTTTATAGACATGTAGAGATGACTATTGATATCTTATGCATAGCGCATAGGGAATCTCTTGTTTGGGTCAAGAGGCATCCTTTCATTGGAACATAGGGTGCACTACACTTTACAGTAATTCACATAGGTCTTATTGGCATCTTATTCTTGGCACATAAGACATATCTTGTTTAGGGCAAGTGGCATCTTATGTTTTTAATATAGGGTGTACTACAGTTTATAGTCAGGTATGGAAGACTGTTAGGCACAAGGCGCCTAGAAACAGATTGTGATGGGACATACACAAGAGTAGCCCTTTCTGGTTCACCCTGGTATAGAAGTCAGGTGATGGGGTTTGCATGAGTTTCTTGAGGAATGGTTCGACTCAAGGTACACGGGGAATTGATTATGAGAATATCAACTCATGACTTTTGAAAGGGACCAAGAGAATTTTGTATTTTTAAGGTATTTAATGGAGTTCATAGAAGTATCTAAAATCATTGTATTCCATAGGTTGAAGGTGGCTGTTCATATGGTGGAAATGGAAAATTCCAACATTGAGGCATGAAAAGTTCTTGGTGTGACTATCTTTTATTAATGAGGTTGGTGATAGAAGCGAAGCGATCGACCAGAAAACGATCCCGAGCGGTGGTGCAAGGGCACATACCATGTAGTATGGACCGATAGGAGAAAAGTTAAGAGGTTCTCTATGTATATATCTTTGTAAAGTGGCTTCACAGAGGAAAGGTTCTCTCGGAGCATGGGGTCTCACGAAGTTGCTTCGCGAAGTAATGCAGCTCACAGAGCATGGACTCACAAAGCATAGGGGCCCACAAAGAAAAGAGTATCACAGAGGAATGGGGGTCACAGAGAAAAGGGTCTCATGGAGCAAAGAGGATCGTAGAGAAAAGAGTCTCACAAAGTAAAGCGGCTCACAAAGAAAATGGACTAATAGAGAAAAACAGCTCGTGGAGAAAAGGCTCTCGGTGAGCAAAGGGGGTCACAGAACAAAGGCTCTTTCCGAGAAGAGGCTCTCATGGATAAAAGGCTCTCATAGAGAAATAGATCTCATGAATCAAAGTCTCTCGTAGAGAAAAAGATATCGCAGAGTCTCGAAAAACCCAAAAGAGTTCCCTCTTTGGAAAAGGGCAAAGCCCTTTGTGAAGGGCATCACTTGGTGGAGGTTGGGAGCTCTATGAAATTGGAGATTAGCCGCCGAAGGGGTGGCATGACCTGAGTGTATCCAGGGGGCTGAGAAAACTATTTATAGGTGATGGATGTTGGTGGAGTGCACCGTGGAGAACAAATGTGCACCACGAAGGGAAAATAACTCCGCGAAGTAAATCACACTCCGTGACCAGTGTGAGTTCCCAAAAGTTTTTCAAAATCACAGAGTCGACCATCACTGAGCTTCTTGGTGCTCATAGAGGCTCCGGTCATGATCCCTCATGTTTTTTCTAATCATGGATTCAACCATCATCACCATTCAGGCCTCTTCCAGAGGCTCTAGTTAGGTTCTTCTGCTTTGCGATCGCGAATTGAGGTATGTGAATGCGCTTCATGAACCGGTTTCCCTGTCCAACTTCAAATGTCCATAACTTCTAATTCGTAACTCCTTTCTGGCCTTTCAACCTATCAAATCCAATTTTGAGAAATGGGATACAATCTAGGTTAATATATGGAAGAATTTGGAATATTTTGTGGATGTATTTTTCAGTTCAAACACATACCCATTGTTTTTTTAAATTGTGGTTATATCTATATAATATAAAATGGTATGAATATATACCCACATTTCTCCAGATCTTTTTTATAGGTCCCATTACCTTCTCAAAACCCATGCATCCTCCATAAAAGAACCTTTACATCCCCCTTCATCCCCCTACATAGCCATATCCATCCAACTTCAAATTCCCCTATACAACCCCCATTTTCCCCTGTGCAACCCCCTTCACAGCCCCTACTACAGCCCCCTTCACAACCACATACACCCCCATGATATTGTTCTAAAAAATTTATTAACAAAAACATATATCTAAATTCATGAGATAAGTATGAAGGATCGCATATATTATTACTAAGAGTTTCATTTTAGAGGAATATGAAGGAAAACTACATTGGAATATAATTACCATATCATTATCAGATTGTGAAGAAGATGTTTGGGAGAAGAGTGAAAGAGTTCCATTGTAACATCCATATATTAGATTCTATTATTCCATGGAATAATTTTTTATTGGAATTATCCTCATCCAAATAAATTTTTTTATATATTCATAGAAAACAAATGACATAAATAATAAATAGAGAAGGAAAAAAGGTATATTCATATGTATTATAACCTAGATAGGTATATGTAATGTATATTAAATGGATAAGATATGAAAAAAATCCACATCTGTTAGAAATGATAGAAAACATGAATAGTGCTAGAAGTTTTATCCCACAAGAGGCATCACCACATTATTTAAAGAGACCAAATGTGTTGAAGATAAACTATAAGTGGTTGAAGGATACTAGACTCATGGATGTTAATAAGTGGTATTAAAAGGATTATTGATAAGTTTTACGTCAATGGGAGAGTAATAATTCTCTAAATCTAGAAAGTGGTGATTGTGTTGGAAATTGATGCATCTTTATCTCACATATCAAATTAGTATCATATGATATTTAAATCCAATGTTTTAGTTATTCCCAATAAGTTGGATGGATTCAATAGGAAAATTTTGTATACATACCTAAAAATAAAATATTTTTATTTTCTTAAAAAATGGGGATAAAATTTTTTAAATGTACTATTATGGTGTTCAGTGATAAATAGAGATAACAAAGAGGTAAATATAGAGAAAAAGTCACATTTCATTTTATTGAAAAAACGAGTAAGGATAATGAACTATAAATGTATACAATATTATGGAGAAGAATTTATGTTATTATTTTCAAAAAAATATTAATGGATGGTATTTTTAAATCATAATATTTTTTTCAATATTTACTAAAATAAATTGTTCTATATTTTTGAAAAAAATGGTAGATCATCATGGTGGAATTGTTGAAAATTATTGTTAATTTTAATTTGATGTTGAAATGGTCAATGTACGAGGATAAATTTAAGACTAGGAGATATTTGAAAACAATATAGAGTATGTTAAACTACATGGGAACCAAATTAGGTGGGGAATGAAAAACAATAATATACATTGAATTAGAGCCTAAAGATTATCATGAAAGATCTAGTGAGGATGGATTGAAGAAACAATATTAACTATGTGTAATCAGTTGTGATAGCAGTGGGATATGTTTTTTAGTAGATAATTATTTGGATTGGTATTAAGTATTTGGAGTGAGATACTCAATATTGAATTGGTAGAATACCATAATATTATAGTGGAAGAAGTAGGAGAAAAAATTATCTTATTGGAAAAAGACTAATGGAAGTTTAGTGAAGGAAGAGATTATAATGTCACAAAAGTTTCTATCATACTATAATGGTTTTCATGTAAAAAATATAATACAATACATAAGATTAGTTATGGAGAGTTCATGTTGTTAGAGTACACACGAAAATGAATGGATTATTACTAATGAATTAATAAATCTATTTTTGGAAGAGTGTTTCTCCAAAATGAAAGAGACATAGTTGAAACTTATTCTAGGTATGAAAAATATAATGTGATGGATGATTGGATGCATTGTGAAGGAAGAGACAAAAGAGAAACTGGTCTTGTATAAGTCTAAACTAAAGTTATGAAATATTAAACCTCTCCAAAACCTACCATGCGTAAAAATAAATCAAAGTCGTGTAATAAAAAATACATGAGTTCCACACTGTGACTAATATCATTACATCATACTTGGATCTCAATGAGATAATATAGTTTTTAATGTGAGGGTTGTATGATTGATCCATTCTAAAACATTTATCCATGAGAAATGGGTGTAGTTATGGAACATGAATATTGATTCGATCACACTGTAATGAAAATTTCAGGTCAATGCTGGGTGATATTTAGAGAATAAAAAGAAATGGAAATACCTCAACATTCAAGATGCATTATGACGATTGTGATTTTGTCACCATGGGATTAAAACATAATTAATATAGAAATAATGGGGGACATCACAACTAGAAGACCACACCATAATAATTCTGAACTTTTAGAATATATGAGAGGATCATGTTAAATTTTCCCATTCATTTTATATAAGATTCATTCATATTTTTTGGATTCTTTATTGAAGAAATTAACATTTCACAATATTTTTTTATAAAATTTGTTTGAATTTGGAGTTGGTAACAATAAAATGAAGAATTTAATGCCATGAGGATTAATTTTCAATAATATATTAATGATTTGATTTGAATTTAAAGATATGAGTAATTGGATTGAGATTCAGGGGTTTCAATCAGAGTAAAGAGGTGTGTTTTGAAAACTCTAAATTACATGGACACATGGATTAACCATGGAGGATTAGAGGAAGGAATATTTATCCTTACTATTGATAAAAGGGTTGGAGTTTTGAAGATAATAATATAACATCACACACTTATTTCCATGTTAAATATAATGAAAAAATGTTGTAATATTAATTTTTGAGATAAGAAAAAATAGATAAACCATTCATATCTAGTTTACACTGAGGAGAATTTATCCAAGAAGGATATATGAATTTTATTCGTATATCTGAATTATTAGAGTAAGATACATGAAGATGAAGATGTGCTATTGAAATATACGATTTTTGTAGAAATATTGAAAAATAATTACTATTCTGGTGTTGAATAATCATAATATAGAATAAATATTGTTTTTATTTTATTCATTTAGAAGATAAATAATTGTACTTTAAATCTAAATTTCATTATCATCTATCATTAGAAATCATATACTTAAATCTTTACATGTAATGTTTTACAACCATCTTTAGAAGTTTGGAAGTGAAACAATGTGAACCATAATATGGAATCTATTCTGGAATCAAGGGTGTTAGGTGAATTAGTATCTTATTCGCATTTAAAAGATACCTTCATGTCTATAAATTTTAGAATATAACCTTAGGTGTATAAACTAACTAATCCCATCCCTATAGTAGTTTATGAATGAGAATAAGAGAGAGTTCCCTGTGGGTGAAAAGTGGAAAATCCTTTATCCTTATAAAGATAGTGTGTATTATCTTGAATTGATCATGATCAAAAATCATATAAATATAATGTGAGTATATAGTATTTTGACACTTTGAAAAATCTTCATTGTTTCCTAGTGAGGGTGATCCAAGTAAAATTTTCATTTTTTTTGGTATGAAAAAAGTGGTGTTTGTTTTGAAATCAGTTTTGGAGATGTTTTAATATAACCATGTCATGTAAGGGCCAAAGGATTGAATTATCAAATGATTTTCTATTGGTTTTTGATGAATGAATGACCAATTTTAATGGTTCCATGGCTCTAAAAATGTGTATTTAATAAAACATTGAATGTCTTAGAAATAAATGTGTGTTTTTCCCTTGTGAAGGGACAACATGGTGTGATTTTCAGGACATGATCACATAAGGGTCTATGTATAATGATGTCTGATGGGAGACCCTCCCTAAGAAAGATATAGTTAAAATTAAAATTGTTCTTAATTGGGTTTTTTTTCATGGCATTATTTCTTTTTATCCCCTTATTGTGAATTCGATTGATGATTTGATTATTCAGGGATAGTTTTTTCTGGATTCTCTCAAGAGATCTAGTTTGGGAATCACCACATATGAATGATTTATCAAAAAAATAGATAATTAAAAAAACTATTGAAAATATATAATTTTTTTCATGAACCATCTATATATCGGATATCTATTCCGAAGGAAAATAAAATAAACAGAATAAACATAGTAAAAGTTAAAAAAAATAAACGCACTATAAATCCCTCAACTACCCCAATCTCACTCCCCAGCAAAAAAAACCACATTACTGCCTCCAGTTCCCATCTGGGCCCCTTCACAGAATATAATTACCCTTTATCTATAGAATGTAGTAAAAATACTAAATGGCCGATGTGATAAAAAATAAAATAAAAACTAAACCACAACATACCTATCTCTTGTGATTAAACTAGTCGCCGCCAACCATATAAGAACCAAAATGCCCCATGGGTCCAATCCTATTCCTTCAAGCAAGGGAAAAATATATCTATGTTTCAAAATAATATTATCAAATATTATAGTCTTATTCAATAATAATTACTCATCATTTTAATGGTATATAATCAGTTTGGCTAGTGTTTCTATGAGAAATTTCATTAGATATATTTTATCTTGTTTTTATTTATATTAGCTTAGGAAATTTCATTAATTTGGGTTCTAATAGACTTAAATCGATTAAATTTGGTTCATATTAGTTTGGTTTAGATTTCTTTATTTCATTTCAATTGCGGTCATATTGGATTGAATTCATTATATGTGGTTCAATTTGAATCCTTATTTGTAATATTAGATCAGTTCTTGTTAGATTAGTTTGAATAAGTCCAATTCAATTTAATTAAATTTTATTTCTTTTTTTTATATTTTCTTGATATTTAACTTTTAGATCTATTTTGGTTTATCTAATTTACATTTATTCTAGTAAGGTTCATTTATTTTGTGAATGTTTTTATAAAAACGTTCATTCTTTTTTCTATTTGGTTTTATTTTATCCATTATGGATCATGTTATATTGATTCAATTTTGATTCAATTAAATAATGTTTGGTTATGCTCGGTTCATGTCGGGTTATACCATTTTTTGAATGATGTGACTATAGATTCATTTGACATCACATGTGTTAACATGAAAAATATATTAAACTATCCTTAATTAAAAAATAATAACACTAAAATCAAACATGATAATCTCAATCCAAATGAAGAATGGGTATTGTAACACCCCATGTAAATAATGTTGGGCGGAGAGTGATGGCAAGAGGGGGGGTGAATTGCCTTTTAAAAAATAATTAACAATTTAAAATCAAAGTAAAAGTGCAGCGGAAATAAAAGAGGCAAGACACGCAAACTTGATAACGGAGTTCGGCTTAAACCCAAGCCTACGTCTCCGCTCCCAACTCAACCGTTGAGAGATTTACTACCTCTTGCTTTTTAATGGTTTTAACAAGAAACCCACTAGACTTTTCAGGTAGTCTAGAACCTATTACAGCTTGCTTTTAATGGTTGAGCAAGAACCCACTAGCCTTCTTACAGGTGAAGGACTAGCTCACCTATGACTCAAGCCTTTTAAAGGGAAGGCTTGACTAACCTCTTCACACCTTGAAGGTGGTGTGAAAACCCAAATAGAAGGAAGATGAGAGAAAGAGGGGTTTGTAGGCAAAAACCCAAATTGATGCTCAAAATAAATAAAACAATAAAAACCATAATGTGGAGAAGTCTTGGGCGCCAATGGATTGATTGGATTTGATGAAGAGCGTTCCCAAGCTTCTATGGTGGTGCTCCTTGGATGTGGAAGTGGGTTGGATCAATTGAGGTTCCTTGGAGGAATCCGCCGGAGGTTTTCCAAAATGATGAAAAATGTTCCTGTGGGCTTCCGTACATTTCTGGGGCTTCCTAGTCCTTTATTTATAGAGGGGGAACCCTCAAATGGCCTTTGGGGGTCTTTGGAGCCGTTGGAGAGGCCTTCAGAGCCGTTGGGAGTCAAGTGGACAAGCCTGGTCAAAGCCCAACGGCTAGTTTGACTGGCTCCACCGGCTGACCGGTGCTAGGCCACCGGTTGGCCGGTGGTTTGAAAAAGGGAGAGGGCTCGGGCTTAGGCACCACCGGCTGGCCGGTGAGGAGGCCACCGGTTGGCCGGTGCTGAGGCAGTGGCTGATACTGTTCTGTATGGGTTCCACCGGCGGGCCGATGGTGGGACACCGGTTGGCCGGTGGTCTGGACAGAAGGATGCCTTCTGTCCAGGCTCCAGCGGCTGGCCGGTGGTAATCCACCGGTCGGTCGGTAGGACTGAAATCAGTCCACTTTGGCTTTTCTTGGCCCAATTCCTTGACAACCTTTTTCCTATCAACAAAAACACTTAAAACAAGATTAGATAAATAAGAGAGTGATTGTGATCATGAAAATTAAACCACGAGGGGTACGAGAGGTACAACAATCTCCCCCTATTTGATGATCACAATCACCAAAACAAGCAATGTAAAAGATTGAAAAGAGCAAAGCATGAGAGAAAGATTTCTCCCCCAATCAACCAAGAATATTTCCCCCTTTGTGATTATCAAAATAGCACGGGGCATAAAACTTGATTGAGGGAAAGAATTAAAAAACAAGATAGAGATTTGAAAACCAATTGAAATTTTTGAAATTTGAATTGAAAGTTTTGAATTGAATGTTTTGAAATAAAAAAAATTGGAAATTTTGAATTGAAAATTTTGAAATAAAAAAATTGAAAATTTTGAATTGAAAATTTTGAAATAAATGTTTTGAAATAAAAGCGCAAAAAGGCTTAAACAATCCTAAATCCCCCTAAATAAAAACAACAAATCACCGGGGAGAGGTTTTTGGAACCGAGACAAATTTTGGTCTGGTGAGACTCGCTAAAAAGGATTTTTCAATCCATACTTATGTAGTGGCGGGTCTTCTCCTATGAAATTCATCGTTAAAGAAAATGGTTTTGGGCCTTCCATACTGGGCATTTTTGCAATTGCACTCATAAATTAAGTGCTCGGGTTTTTTACAATAGTTGCAAAATTTATTTTGAGAGCTCCCCCTTACAAAAATAGTTGGAGTATGGGAAGAGGAAGCTTGCTTGGAATAGCCAAGCCCTTGGGTGGTTCTAGATATGCGTTGGGAACCAAGTAATTTAGTTAAATTTTTTTCACCTTGGGTGAACTTGGAAAGGGATTCCCTTAAATCCTTTATGGTTGAATTCAAAGAATCAACATTGGGAAGGTTTTGGACCTTGAGGGACAACTCCTCCTTTTCTTTGAGAAGTTGTTCCTTTTCGGAAGAAAGTTTTTTGAAATTATTTTTTAATGAAACAAATTTGGAAGAAAGTTCGTGAAAACCTTCCTCCAATTGATCTCTAGCATGTTGGAGATCCTCATAAGATAAATTATTGAAAGAATTTGAAGAACAAGAGGATGAGGAGTCGGAATAGGATACCTCATGAAATTCTATTAGGCATTTTTTACCGTTGTCAATTGAGGAGGAGGAGAAGGAGGATGTGGAGCTATCACTCCATGTGGCCATGAATGCCTTCTTCTTTTCCTTTTCCTAGGCCTTTTTCTTGTTGAGTGGACAATCGGGCTTGTAATGGCCTTTCTTGCCACACCCGTAACATTTTACCTCGGGCTCGGATTTTTCGTTGGATTGAGCCTTGCAGGATTTCTTCTTCTTGTGCTTCTTCATGAATTTGTGCATTTTGCGGGCAAGATTCTCCATTTCTGAATCACCGCTTGAAGTGGAAGATGATGAGGAGGAGGAGCTTTCTTCTTTTTGAACTTTGAAGGCGATGTTCTTTGGAGTTTTGATCGGTTTTCCTTCCTTTTCAGCTTGCCTCCTCATGGTGATTTCGTAGGTCATGAGTGATCCAATGAGTTCTTCGACCGGCATGTTCTTGATGTCTTTTGCTTCTTGGATTTCCGTCACCTTGGGTGCCCATGAGCTTGGTAGGATCCAAAGGATCTTCTTGACCATCGTTTCTGCAGAAACATCATCACCAAGAGACTTTCTACCATTGCAAACGTCAGTCAAACGAGTAAACATATCAGAAATATTTTCAGATGGATGCATGGTGAAGCTTTCAAAATCTTGGCGATACATATCCAATCAAGTATCCTTAACTTTGTTGGTCCCCTCATGGGTATCCTCCAAAAGTTTCCAGATTTCATGTGTTGAGGTGCATGTAGAAACTCGATTGAATTCATTTCGATCAAGGCCGCAATGAAGAGTGTTCATGGCTTTGCCATCAAGCTCGATATTTTTAATATCGGCTTGAGTCCATTTGGATTCATCGGGAGAAGAAAGAGAATAACCATGCATGACAATTATATAAATAGGATAACCAATGATTCTAAGAAAAGTGGTCATGCGGTTTTTCCAATAGGTATAGTCGGTTCCATCAAAGAATGGAGCACGGCACAAAGAATAGCCTTCGGGGGAGAAAGAAGTTGAAGCCATCACAAAGGATCTTGAATTTGAAACCGGTTAGGGTATTACTCAAATTTTGGCTCTGATACCAAATGTTGGGCGGAGAGTGATGGAAAGAGGGGGGTGAATTGCCTTTTAAAAAATAATTAACAATTTAAAATCAAAGTAAAAGTGCAGCAGAAATAAAAGAGGCAAGACATGAAACTTGATAACGGAGTTCGGATTAAACCCAAGCCTACGTCTCTGCTCCCAACTCAACCGTTGAGAGATTTACTACCGCTTGCTTCTTAATGGTTTTAGAAAGAAACCCACTAGACTTTTCAGGTAGTCTAGAACCTATTACAGCTTGCTTTTAATGGTTGAGCAAGAACCAACTAGCCTTCTTACAGGTGAACGACTAGCTCACCTATGACTCAAGCCTTTTAAAGGGAAGGCTTGACTAACCTCTTCACACCTTGAAGGTGGTGTGAAAACCCAAATAGAAGGAAGATGAGAGAAAGAGGGGTTTGTAGGCACAAAACCAAATTGATGCTCAAAATAAATAAAACAATAAAAACCATAATGTGGAGAAGTCTTGGGCGCCAATGGATTGATTGGAGTTGATGAAGAGCACTCCCAAGCTTCTATGGTGGTGCTCCTTGGATGTGGAAGTGGGTTGGAGCAATTGAGGTTCCTTGGAGGAATCCGCCGGAGGTTTGCCAAAATGATGAAAAATTTTCCCGTGGGATTCCGTACATTTCCGGGGCTTCCTAGTCCTTTATTTATAGAGGGGGAACCCTCAAATGGCCTTTGGGGGTCTTTGGAGCCGTTGGAGAGGCCTTCGGAGCCGTTGGGAGTCAAGTGCACAAGCCTGGTCAAAGCCCAACGGCTAGTTTGACTGGCTCCACCGGCTGACTGGTGCTAGGCCACCGGTTGGCCGGTGCTTTGAAAAAGGGAGAGGACTCGGGCTCAGGCACCACCGGCTGGCCGGTGAGGAGGCCACAGGTTGGCCGGTTCTGAGGCAGTGGCTGATACTGTTCTGTCTGGGTTCCACCGGCTGGCCGGTGGTGGGACACCGGTTGGCCAGTGGTCTGGACAGAAGGATGCCTTCTGTCCAGGCTCCAGCGGCTGGCCGGTGGTCATCCACCGGTTGGCCGGTAGGACTGAAATCAGTCCACTTTGGCTTTTCTTGGCCCAATTCCTTGGCAACCTTTTTCCTATCAACAAAAACACTTAAAACAAGATTAGATAAATAAGAGAGTGATTGTGATCATGAAAATTAAACCACGAGGGGTACGAGAGGTACAACAAATAAAGAGTATGACATTTTCACATTTATCCATATTTGTGAATAAAATATTAATATAACTTTAATGGGGATGCTATTCTCGATGGCTTACCCAACACGCAACAATGAGTTTCTTGGGAATATTACGTTGCACTCTAATAATAAAATAATATTATTTTAAATGGTAGTCAACACCTAGCTGTTGTGATGGTGGGAATAAATAGAACTAACTACAAAATGAATATATATGTTTGTCAAATATTTTTACTTTTTATAATAAATGTTAGAGGATTAAAAATGTGAATGAATCCAATTTTAAGCGTAAACATTCTAATATTCCTTAAAAGGTCGATTAACCGCCTTTTTGATCGCAAACCTCTTTTAAATCCAATTTTTGACAATTTTATGTGTTATATTTGACAAAATAAAATTATTCTTTATAGTCGGGACATAAAAATTTACTTTGTGTAAATTTTTGGTATTTTTCTGAAAAAGTTCAATTTTTAATGAATAGTGACAAATGTTGTATTTTAATTCAAAACCTCTTTTTAATCTAATTTATTTATATGATTAGATTATATTTTGAATTGGTTTTAAAGTGAAATTAGAATTTGTTTTTACCATTTAATCAAATAGTGGTCAGTGGAATTAATTTCACTTTGACATTTGACTTAAACTAGCGTCAATCTTTTGATATATATTGTTTTATAAAAACACGCTATTTGTTCTGACAGCGGGAATTAATTATTAAATTAATTAATGAAACTTATATGTTATGAATTTTTTAAAATATAAATCAGTTTTGAATTCGGAATATCAAATATAGCTTAGGGTGAATTTTTGGTAATTTTCTGAAAAACTTTAATTTTTGATGAATAGTGAAACCACTAAGTGGTACTTATAAAAAACTAATTTTCCGTTTAAGTGAAATTTTTACACCTTTGTGTTTTGAATTTCAAAAATAAGACATACATAGTTGTCATTAAGAAGTAAAATTTGGTTCAATGGGATTAAAATATTTTTTGGGGAATAGTACCTTATTAAGTTTTAATCGCGATTAGAGGTAATTAGTGTAGTTTAAGGTAAAAATAATGTTTTAATAATATGAAATGACCTAGACACATGTCCTACCCTAATTTTATGAGTCATGGACGACCAATACAATCCATGAGTCAACTTGGGGACCCCATGGAGCTACTTTGGTTGGAAAACGACATAAATACCTTTTTATTTAATGTTAAAATTAAAATGACACAAACATGAGTTGTTTTACTAAAACAATTTTTAAATGGGGTTATAGAAGTCATATTTTTGACTATAAATCTTAATTGGAAAGATAAAAATATTTAATACATCATAGTATTTTTTATATTTTTTAGACATTAAATAAATTAAATTATTTATGACATCATGATAATGCATCGATGACCTCATTATTTAACGATTTAAATAAAATGGAAAGATAATTTAAAATATAAGACCTCAACATGTCCAAAACCTATTGGATGGGTGGATTTCGAACCCTTATCACCTTATCCTCGAAACACATTAATGTGGGACTATTAAAATCCAAAAATCATTCTAAAATAAAGTAACATTTCTTTACTTTCCAAGAGTGTCCCTCCCTTCTTCTTATAAAAGGCCCCCACCTCTACCTCCTTACCCACACATCAAAAGCCTTCAGCTCGGCCAATACCTACCCATTTTTTCTCTCCACATCCCTCTATAACTCTTATATGCCTCACTTTGGTCAGAAGACATCCCAAGGAAGCCTTTGAGTCCAAACCAAAGGGAGTTACCCGATTTTAAGGTTATGTCTTCACTTTAGTCCTTTTGTTTTATTTTGATTCTCCACCCCAAAAACTCTTTTTATTCCTTTCATTTGTAACAAAAATATTATATTAAATATACTAGGAAGTTTTTATGTTATGGATTTGAGATACACTTACACACACCTTTGTCTAATGGTTAAAGAACATACTGTTTCTGTGGATGGGAAATTACTACCTCACGAAACGATGATTGTTCAATCTTCTCTTAACACCTTTCATGGTGGCCATTATGATGTCACTACATTTATATATGACATATAATATGTTTATGTATTTTTTATGCTTCTTTATTTTTCTTTTATAGAATACCTTTATGGCTTCCATTATGGGTATACGCGATATCTTCATTTTAGCAAGTGCGGACTACCGCCCCTCAAAGTGATTTGATTCGTTAATACCATATGTGGTATGTATAAAGGATATATTTAATGATATTATATATTATACCATACTGGAATTAAAATAATATTATGTATAATTATGTTTTAATCCCATTAAATATGAAATAGAAATGGAAGTAGCGTTCATCCGTACGTACGGTTTACCATATCCATGAACGGAGCATTTCATTTATTAACTCTAAATGTTATGTAATATTATTAATGCATGAATATAATGGATATATATTATATATATGATTTATACATCATGAATAAAATTTTGGATATAATGGATACTTTACCACATGAACAACTTGTAATTATAAAGAGTATTTTTAACTCAAGTACCAATGATCGTTAAAACGATCGTTATTAACTTAAATAATAACATAGTGTTCATGACATTGTAATAAGTGATATAAAATTAATAATTAACTTGAAAAATGTTCTTAAGGAAGTAGAAATTAACTGAAGTTTATTATTCAGGAGATTAAAGAACGATCGAGTCAAGTCAAACCCGAGGTAAGGGATCCTACTCCTCTCTTTCTTTTTAAGTACACCCTTTTATGTCATTCCTTTTAAGCTCATATTTCTTGTTATTGGGATATTATTTTATATTAATCTTACTGTAATTTTTATGTTCATATGATTAGAGACCCTATTCTCTCTCATCAATCAACTTTGGAAGTTTTGAGTGGCACCGTTAGGCTGCCGAATTTTCATAAGAGATCTAACCTCTCTCTTTCTTTTTAAGTACTCTCCTTTATGTCACTTCTTTTAAGCTCCTATTTGTTATCTTGGGGGATATTATTTTATATTACTCTTGATGTGAACATTATGTTAATATGATGAGATACCCTATTTGATCTCATCAATCCATTTTTTGTAAGTTTTATGTGGCGCCGTTAGGGTGCCGAGTTTTCATAAGGGATTTTTCATCTCACTTTTATTCATGTGAGATTTATGCTACATTCGCCACAATTTCCTTTGAGTTGTGTATGTACTGCACATTATTTTACACATTGTGTAATATACTTTCATTTATGAGTATTTACATCAATTTTGTATTGTCCTTCTTTCACGAGTTGTATGTTTCGAAAGATACCCATGTCAGTAAGGGAACCTTTCACCCTCCTCTTTTTAAAAGACTTCTTTTGTTATGTATTTTAATTCACATAACATTATGTTGGGATATGTTATTATATATCCTTAGTGATTTAAAATTTATGTCCAAGTGATGAGATACCCTTTTTATCTCTCATCAACTCATTTTCTAAATTTTGTAGTGACGTCGTTAGGTTGTAAAATTTTTGCAAGGTAACTTCTTAACCCAATTTTGATTCTTTGGGGTAAGCTTGTACTCCTTGAATATGTCATTCTATGAATATGTGTGAATAACCTCTGATTGTTTTACAATTAATATCCACTTATATTTGGTATATTATTTTGTCACACATAATTATGTAATTTATTTATCCTTAATCCAAGGACACCGTCTTTGTATGGGACTTCGTCTCAATCTCCTTTCATTGAGGCATATTTTGTTTTATACACAATATTCTTTTATACGGTGTATAAAACCCTTTGACTTTTACGTTTATATGAAAGGAATATTTTTTTATACAAAGCGTTTTACTAAATGACAAAAGGGAATGTTTTTGTCGTACGTATGCGATGACAACGACTTCTCCGCCGCCGTGAACATTATTTGAGTTTCGGCTTCCTCTACAAAACATAACATTTTTTAAAAGAAAAATAAATACCATGTTTTACTTTTCTTTTATTTTGGGATTGAAAACGGTCTACATAATGTTTTTATATCAATGTGTTGTATTGATATCTTGTGATTGAAAAGTGGAAATGTTATGTTTCCTTTATGCATGTTTTATGTGATATGATTATGTTATGGTTCTTGGGAATTAATATGAAGATGGGTGGTTCCGTGATAAACTAAGGGCGGGTGAGCCCGATATAGCTCTCCAATGCATTGGGTAATGCAAAGGAGTGAAACGTTAAGGTTTCTCCGAAGAGATTTAGGGAATATACTGTGGTGGGTATTCCAAACATAACCAAGAGGGTTACTCCCTATGTAAGAATGTTATTAATGCCTCAAGTTACCTTTTATGTCTTATGATTTCTAGGATTTATTAATGATTTGATGAGGCATGTTAAAGTGCCTATGTTTTATGGGTAAAGTATGATTTCATTATTATGTATATATGAACTCATGTTTCCTTTCCATATTTTTATAACCCTTACTGATATTTTTATGCTCATCCAAAGTTTTTTTTTGAAATTTTTTTCACAAGTCAAGGGAAAGGTACATGATATGATGATAGTGTCAAGGAAGTTTCAAAAAGAATCCATGCTTTATTTTTAAATATGTTTCCATTGATGGGAAAAAATGAATACAATTTTTTATCTTACCACTTTGTTTAAATGTGGAATGTAATGAAAGTTTTATGATATAATTCTCTAAAACTCTAAACCTGAAAAGATCCTCAATTTCTAATATTGTAATAACTCAAGATTAAGTAAGGATTAAGGATGGGGCCTTATAGTTGGTATCAAAGGTCGTTTTAGATAACTTTAGAGGTTAGGGTATTCTTTATGCATAAGTGACATTACCATAATGGTTAGGATTTCAGAAAGATTCCTAGTTTTAGATAAAGTGAATGAGTAAGTATATCTTAGTGTTTATCTTACTCATTAGTACATGATGGTTTTTTTGATATACTCACACTGACCTTTTTGGTTTTAGTATATGGCTGGATCTAGCAGGCACCAATGTAACAGTGGATGTGAAGCAAACTGTGACATTCCTTTGAGCGAGCAACTGAATGATATGGGAGCTGTAATGAGACCTCTTTTGTTTATCCTCAACCAACTATCTGGAGTCATTATTAACCACCTAAACCTTGGTGATTTCTCTAAGGAATCATATATGCGAGAAACAAATCCCTACAGAACTACAGGTAACAATAATAAAGGTAAGTGTGTTCAAAAACCTATATGTCAAAGATGTTGAAAGAAACACCTAGGAAAATGTTTGAAAGGGACAGAAATATGCTATAGATGTGGAAATGATGGTCATAAAGCAAGAACCTTCCATGGAAAAAGGAAGCATCCAGTTTACTCGAGGAAAGGGGAAGAAGTTCTTTCTGAGGGATCAATTGAGTGTTTTCAATGTTGTGTGCATGGTCATTATGCAAACACATGTCCTGTGAAGATGTTTCGTGAATGGGATCACCAAGATCATACAAATATTCATTTACTAATACCTAATGCCATTCCGATTGAGGATGAAGAAACTGACAATGACCAATCAAAGGTATGGATTATTTCATAACTTTTGTTTTCCTATTTTGGAATCTTAGTATATGATTCATGATTTTGTTTGTAGGAAAGAACTATTTCAGAATAAGTTAGAAAGGAATGGTTAATGGATCATGAAGAATGTTGAATGAGTAAGAAGTCAACATTTAAGGGCTTCAAGAGTTATGGTGAAATTATTAAGAGTATTAAGTCTCTTTTGATGATGGGGTTACATTAGAAGAAATTTTATAGTATGTGTAACCGTGATGTTTAATATATGAAAATTTTATTCAAATAATAGTTATCTATTCTTTTGTGGACATAGTTATAATGAACCATTTGGGTTTATATGATCCTTACTTTTGAGGTAATTATGGGTTACTATATGTTATGATGGATGTGAAAGGCATGAGATAAAATTGAGGTTAAATTTTGTTATGGTTATTTTTGATGATTTTATCTCTTTTTAGGGAATGATTTGAGATTTATATATTTTGGAAAAGGACAACACGTAGACTGTGTCACAACCCGTCGTATCGGACAAAGCTGCGGGAATTGAACCCAAAACCAAAGTGAAACTGGTATTTATCGCCTACCACTGGACTACATGAAGTCCCTGGTTAGTATGACTTATTTTTTTAGTTAGATGAATTTATGAAATAAGAGTAAGTTGATTTTGGGTTATTTATGAAAATTATTAACCTATCATGTAGGATATGTGATTAGGATAATTACTTTTCAATATGAGACTTTAGGAGCAACTGATGTTGTTTGGAGATTAATATTACGATTTAACATGGATGACTATGTGATTAAATCCATCAAATATTTGGGTTTCAATCTTATTTTGGTTTACTTTGAAGAATTTTATAGACAAATTGTTTATCGAATGGTCCTCATTGAACTTTGAGTTTTGTTGGACAAATTTTGGAGATTAAGAATAGATTTTCTTTTTATAAAGGGTTATCCTTTTCTGGATTATGTGATCTTGTACTAACCTTTTTGGTTTTGGTTTTGGTTAGAGTCTGAAGAAATGGGAAGTATATAGTTCTTTTTTGTGGATTAGGTGATTCTATAGAAATTGATTATAGTACTATTAATGCGAACAAGTCTTCCTAAATACTCGTCTTTTGGAGAAATATGAGTTTGATTAAGGAATCTAGTAAAAGTTGAAATTCTATATGACAAGTAAGTATGTTTCATTATGATTTAGTTAAGCTCAAAAATAAATTCCTCAATGAAAAGTAACTTAAAACAATAATGTTGTCTGTTATCTTTTCCTACTGGGGAATCTAATACCTTTTAACCCATCACAAGTTTGTGATTCTCTTATGGTTAAATTTCTCCTAGACATGTTTACTATCACTCTCCATCAAAACATAACCCTTTGTTTTTTCCTCCATGTCCATATTTTCATACTTGGAATCCTAGTATGGGTTAAATCGGGTGACCTTTGTACTTATCTTTCCTTATTTTAAAGTCATTGTTTTACTGACTCCTGTTCCGATGTGGGATTATCAATGAAGTTTCCAGGACCAATTTTAAAATTATGAGGACGCAATTCCCAAAAGGGGGAATGATGTAACACCCCAGGTAAATAAAGAGTATGACATTTTCAAATTTATCCATATTTGTGAATAAAATATTAATATAACTTTAAAGGGGATGCTATGCTCGATGGCGTACGCAACACGCAAGAACGAGTTTCTTGGGAATCTTACGTTGTACTCTAATAATAAAATAATATTATTTTCAATGGTAGTTAACACCTAGATTTTGTGATGGTGGGAATGAATAGAACTAACTACAAAATTATTATATATGTTTGTGAAATATTTTTACTTTTTACAATAAATGTTAGAGGATTAAAAATGAGAATTAATCCGATTTTAAGCGTAAACATTCTAATATTCTTTAAAAGGTCGATTAACTACCTTTTTTATGGTGAACCACTTTTAAATCCCCTTTTTGACAATTTTATGTGTTATATATGACAAAATAAAATTCTTCTTTAGAATCGGGACATCAAAATTTACTTTGTGTAAATTTTTGGTATTTTTCCGAAAAAGTTCATTTTTTAATGAATAATGACAAATGTTGTATTTTAATTCAAAACATATTTTTAATCTAATTTATTTATATGATTAGATTATATTTTTAATTGGTTTTAATGTTAAATTAGAATATATTTTTACCATTTAATCAAATAGTGGTCATTGGAATTAATTTCACTTTGAAATTTGACTTAAACTAGCGTCAATCTTCTAATATATATTGTTTCATAAAAACACGCTATTTGTTCTAACAGTGGGAATTAATTATTAAATTAATTAATGAAAATTATATGTTATTAATTTTGTAAAATAGAAATCATTTTTGAATTTGGAATATCAAATATAGCTTAGGGTGAATTTTTGGTAATTTTCTGAAAAACGTTAATTTTTGATGAATAGTGAAACCACGAAGTGGTACTTATAAAAAACTGATTTTCCGTTTAAATGAAATTTTTCCACCTTTGTGTTTTGAATTTCAAAAATCCGACATAAATGGTTTTCATTAAGAATTAAAATGTGGTTCAACGGGATTAAAATATTTTTTTGGTGAATAGTAACTTATTAAGTTTTAATCGCGATTAGAGGTAATTAGTGTAGTTTAAGGTAAAAATAATATTTTAATAATATGAAATGACCTAGAAACATGTTCTACCCTCATTGGATGAGTCATGGCCGACCAATAAAATCCATGGGTCAACTTGGGGACCCCATGGAGCCACATTGGTTGGAAAATGACATAAATACCTTTTTATTTAATGTTAAAATTAAAATGACACAAACATGAGTTGTTTTACTAAAACAATTTTTAAATGGGGTTATACAAGTCATATTTTTCACTATAAATATAAATTGGAAATAGAAAAATATTTCCTATATCATAGTATTTTTTTATTAATTTTTAGACATTAAATAAATTAAATTATTTATGACATCATGATGATGCAGCGATGACCTCCTTATTGAACGATTTCAATAAAATGGGATGATAATGTAAAATCTAAGAACTACACATGTGAAAAACCTATTGGATGGGTGGATTTAGAACCCTTATCACCTTATCCTCTAAACACATCAATGTGGGACCATTAAAATCCGAAAATCATTCTAAAATAAAGTAACATTTGTTTACTTTCCAAGAGTGCCCCTCCATTCCTCTTATAAAAGGCCCCCACCTCTACCTCCTTACCCACAATTAAAAAACCATTGACTCAGCCAAACCCTACCCATTGTGTCTCTACACATCCCTCTATAACTCTTAGATGCCTCACTTTGGTCAGAAGTCTTTCCAAGGAAGCCTTTGAGCTCATACCAAAGGGAGTTACCCGATTTTAAGGTAATGTCTTCACTTGAGTCCTTTTGTTTTATTTTGCTTCTCCACCCACTAAACTCTTTTTATTACTTTATTTTGTAACAAAACCAGTATCTTCAATATACTAGGATGTTTTTATGTTATGTATTCTAGCTACGCTTACGCACACCTTCGTCTAATGGTTAAAGAACATACTGTTTCTGTGGATAGCGAATTACTGCCTCATGAAACGATGATTGTTAAATCTTCTCTTAACACCTTTAATGGTGGCCATTATGATGTAACTAAATTTATATATGATATAATATATATTTATGTTTTCCTTAAGCTTCTGTATTTTTCATTTATGGCATACCTTTATGGATTCCATTATGGGTATACGAGATATCTTCATTTTTGGAAGTGCGGACTACCGCCCCCTCAAAGTGATTTGATTCGTTAATACCATATGTGGTATCTATAAAGGATATATTTAATGATATTATATATGATACCATACTGTAATTAAAATACTATTATGTATAATTATGTTTTAATTCCATTAAATATGAAATAGAAATGGAAGTAGCGTTCATGCGTACGTACGGCTTACCGTCTCCATGAATGGTGCATTTCAATTCTTAACTCTAAATGTTATGTAATATTATAAATGTATTAATATATTGGATATATATGATATATATGATATCTAAATCATGAATACAAATCTGGATATAATGGATATTTTACCACATGAATAACTTATAATTATAAAGAGTATTTTTAACTCAAGTACCAATGATCGTTAAAAAGACCGTTATTAACTTAAATAATAACATAGTGTTCATGACATGGTAATAAGTGATATAAAAGGAATAATGAACTTGAAAAATGATCTTAAGGAAGTAGAAATTAACTAATGTTTATTATTAAGGAGATTAAAGAATGATCGAGTCATGTCGGACCCGAGGTAAGGGATCTTACTAATCTCTTTCTTTTTAAGTACACACTTTTATGTCATTCCTTTTAAGCTTATATTTCTTGTGATTGGAATGTTCTTTTATATTACTCTTACTGTAATTTTTATGTTAATATGATGAGAGAACATATTCTCTCTCATCAATCCACTTTGGAAGTTTTGAGTGGCGCCGCTAGGCTGTCGAATTTTCGTAAGAGATCTAACCTCTCTCGTTCTTTTTTAGTACTCTCCTTTATGTCACTTATTTTAAGCTCCTCTTTGTAATGTTGGGAGATGTTCTTTTATATTAATATTGCTGTAAACTTTATGTTAATATTATGAGATACCATATTTGATCTCATCAATCCATTTTTTGTAAGTTTTAAGTGGCCACGTTAGGGTGCCGAGTTTTCGTAAGGGATTTTTCATCTCACTTTATTCCCGTGAGATTTATGCTACATTTGCCAAAATTTCCTTTGAGTGGTGTATTTACTGCCCATTATTTTCCTCATTGTGTAATATTCTTTCATTTTTGAGTATTTACATCAATGTTGTATTGTCCTTCTTTCACGGGGTGTATGTTTTGAAAGATACCCATGTCGGTAAGGGAACCCTTCACCCTCCTCTTTTTAAAAGACTTATTTTGTTATGTCTTTTAATTAACTTAACATTATATTGGGATATGTTCTTATATATCCTTAGTGATTTAAATCATATGTCCAAGTGATGATATACCCTTTTTATCTCTCATCAACTCATTTTCTGAATTTTGTAGTGACGCCGTTAGGCTGTCAAATTTTTGCAGGGGAATTTCATAACCCAATTTTGATTCTTTGGGATAAGCTTTTACTACTTGAATATGTAGTTCTATGAATATGTGTGAATAACCTATGATTATTTTACACTTAATATCCACTTATATTTTTTGTATTAGTTTGTCACATATAATTATGTAATTGATTTATCCTTAATCCTAGGATACCGTCTTTGTATGGGACTTCATGTCAATATCCTTTCATTGAGGCATATTTTGTTTTATATACAACCTTCTTTTATACAGTGTATAATCCCCTTTGATTTTTATGTTTATCCAAAAGGAATCTTTTTTATACAAAGCATTTTACTAAACTACAAAAGGGAATGTTTTTGTTGTACGTATGCGATGACAATGACTTCTCTGCCACCGTGACCATTATTTGAGTTTCGACTTCCTCTACAAGACAAACAATTTTTTTAAAAGAAAAATAAATACCATGTTTTACTTTTCTATTATTTTGGTATTGAAAAGGGTCTTCATAATGTTTTTATATCAATGTGTTGCGTTGATATCTTGTGATTGAAAAGTGGAAATGTTATGTTTCCTTTATGCATGTTTTATGTGATACAATTATCTTATGTTTCTTGGGAATTATTATGAATATGGGTGTTTCCGTGATAAACTAATGGTGGGTGAGCCCGATATAGCTCTCCAATGCATTGGGTAATGCGAAGGAGTGGAACGTTATGGTTTATCTGAAGAGATTTAGGGAATATACTATGGTGGGTATTCCAAACGTAACCAAGAGGGTTACTACCTATGTAATAATGTTATGAATGCCTCAAGTTACCTTTTATGTCTTATGATTTCTATGATTTATTCATGATTTGATGAGTTATGTTAAAGTGCCTATGTTTTATGGGTAAAGTATGATTTCATTATTTTGTATATATGAACTCATGTTTCCTTTCCATATTTTTATAACCCATACTGAGCTTTTTATGCTCATCCCAAGTTTTTTTGAAATGTTTTTCACAGGTCAAGGGAAAGGTACATGATATGATGATAGTTTCAAGGAAGTGTCATAACGAATCCATGCTTTATTTTTAAATATGTTTCCATTGATGGGAAAAAATGAATACAATTTTTTATGTTACTACTTTTTTTAAATGTGGAATGTAATGCATGTTTTATGATCTAATTCTCTAAAACTCTAAACCTGAAAGGATCCTCAATGTGTAATCTTGTAATAACTCAAGATTAAGTAAGGATTAAGGATGGGGCGTTATAGGTATACCATTTTAAACCCTTAAGACATACTTTTCAGATGTCAAATGATGCTATAGTCACATCATTCACAAAAATACCACACATAGTATTAATAACACCAATTATGTATAAACTAGAGAATAGATATAGTGTTTAGAATAACGTATCAAAACATTGCCCATAATCAAAAGTACAAAGTTGTATGGTATTATTTAATAAAAATGTTGTGGTCATAAATGTTAATCGAGAATAATTTTTTTTAAAATCACCACATAATTAATTTAAGACGTAATATTTAAGAAAAATGTATGTCATATAGAACATATAAGTAAGCTATTTTTTATGTTATATGTTCCCATGACCTATAAGAATATTTTTAAACCATCTTCCTCAATCACTAATTTTATAAAGTGTTTAAAATCATATTTTAGAATATGTTTGTTTATAAGATAAAAAATAAAAGTTAAAAATTTAAAAGGAGTGTGTCATTTACAAACCCATTTTGATAAAAAAATCTAAAGGAATGAGTTTAATTAAGAAAGTGTTTTCAAAAGGATATATTTAAAAAATATGGTTTTTAAATTAAACATCACTCACTTTAAGTATTATAAAAACCATTGTAGTTATCCATAACCAATAGATAAGGTTAAAACAGAAACCATTTTTATTTTTAGGTCGATTAAAATCTTCTCACTTAATAAATACAACCACTATGTGTGGTACATTGACATATACATTAATAATTTTTAAATTAGAAAATGGTATTTCCTTATAAAAATAATTAACTATTCAGTTATGATTTGTGATATGTCTATTGAAATATACCTAATACCTTTATTTTTCAAAAAGAAATATATATATTAAAATAATCTATTGTAATAGATATGTAAACTTTAATATAATGAACATTTTAGATAACACAACCAAGTCATCAAAACCCATCACTTAATAGGTGTTTTAAAAATAAATATTGAATAATATCATGCATTTTTGGTATCATTTGAATTAATTTAAATAATCCCAAAATAAATAGAGTACACATAAGTATATATTTCAAACTATGTGTCTTCTACATGTGATCAATTAGAGTAGATAGTATATGAAAAAAAATCTCCATTATCATTTCCTCAAATTAATATTCATGTACCAATTTAATAAATAATTTAAAATTCATCTCATTCTTATCTTAACCCCACAAAATCATTGATCAAAACTAGTGAAAATCCAATTTTTAGTAAATAACTTGTCAAATTTTAGCCACCTTTCAATAACATTTATTTAAATAAGATGTTTTCATCAATAAATACCTTAATATTAATTATATATCTTATTTTTAACCTAGATGATGTCAAAGTATATGACACCTAATTTTTATAATATTGTTCTACCCTAAAAACTATATATTATTTATATACCTTTCAGTTCAATGATAATTAGAAAAAATAAAATTATAATATATTCTTACTCTAGACATAATAAATTTCATATTTTTCTCTTTAAATCACTATTTTCATAATATATTTCATTATCAATACTATAATGTCACCGAAAAATTATTTTAAACTAAAAGGATCCTTCAAATTGTGGTAATTATGTCACACACAATACACTATTCCAGAGAACATATAATATATTATTAATTATTGTAAATTAATAACAATGACTATAGAGGTTTTTTAAAAATAAACATCACCCTTTGAAATATATATAATATCATAGGCAAACTATTATCAAGATACGTGAACAATATCAAACAATCACCTACCATATATTAGTGATTCATAATGTGTCCTTTGCATTTTTCATCAAAATGTCCAAATCACAGACCAAGACTATATGTGAGCTTTGACACTCCAAATGCCTTCAAAAATCACATAAAAATTAAAAAATTAAATTATATCACTAATTAAACTCAAATATATAATAATCACAATTAATGAATAACTAATACCTAAGTTAAACCAATGCAATCAATTTCCAAAAACACCATCCCGAAATTCTAGATGCTTAATGTACCATATTACGACAATATAATATCCAACTATTTTACCCTAAAAACATGAAAACCCTAAGACACAACATAACTTGGTATCCTTCTATGAAAATAGATAAAAAAATTTTGTAGGATACCCACAATAGCCTCCTTTATTCAAGAGAATAGATAACCCCTTGCTCCATGATTAATTACTTAATGCTTAGATGGGATTCAAATAAATCTATTTAATTCATTAATAGGGATTAAATGAAATGAAAAAAGAGAGAGATGAGAAGAATAAGAAAACATTTTGAGGTTTGGAGGCAGAGGCCATGAGGTGGAAGAGGAAGATGTGGCCTTATAGGAAGAGGAAAGGGAAAAAAGGTGGGGGTGCTCACATATATAGAGGGAGAGGGAGGGAGGTGGGGACTGGGAGGCGGAGGTGAGGGTGAGAGGTCATTGTCAGGGAGGGGAGGAGAGGGTGGAGAGGCCAGATCATGGGGGAGATGTGGGGAGGGAAATGAATCGGGATGGGATGCCAATAAAATCTTCAAATCGGGTCCAGATTAACCATTATTTTAACAAAACCATGGGAATAGGTCAAAATAAAGCACCTATATCGATGATTTTTAAATCCTTGGGTATAGATATGTGGGTATATAAATATTTTTCAATAGTTGGTGTTACAATATCCTCTACAAAAATTTCATCCTCATAATTTCTTGAATGTGACCTCAAAAAAAATTGGGTAGTTCTTCGTCATAATTTCTACTAGTTCCCACATTGCCTATTCCATTTTATGATTTTTTTGAAACTACCTTTACCAGCTGAGTAATCTAATTCATCAACACCTATTCTCTCATGCCCAGAATATTGATAGGATATTTAGAGATAGATAAATTTGGTTCCAATTATATTTTTTAAAAAGTGATAAAATGTGATGGGTCTAACATGTACATCCTTAAAAAAGATATTTTTAACACATGATCAGCATTGTAGGGACTTCATGGTATTTATAATAGGTTATATACATCTCTAATTCATTGTAGAAATGAGAAATTACTAATGCACATAGGGATCTATTTTCCTTTTTCTAAATCTTATAACATCCTTCAATGTATATACCTTCAAGAATACGTGATATCCAACTTGGAACTCTAAATACTTCCTCCAGTTTTCCATATAAATAGTTTTCTCACTCTTATCTTCTTTTATATGAACCTAAATAGACTTTTCCTTTTTCATTGTATCATAAATATATTCTCTGCCAAACGTATTCTTTTCACAAACTTCAACCCAACATTTTGGTGTACAAAATTTCTTTCCATATAACTCTTTTTACACTTCCATTTGAATACAAGAATTGAATCTATTATTATTCTAAAATTATTGAAAAGTTAAATCATGATCCCACACACCATGGAAGTCTAGGGATCATGATATCAATATGTATTCTAATGTTATAATAGTCTTTTCAGACTATCCATTGGTTTGAGGTTGAGATGAATTACTCAAATTAATCTCATTATCCAAATACATAAGAAAAATTTTCTAGAATTTTTATGTAAACAATAATCTCAAAAATACACAACTAATATTGGTTCACCATGAAGTATTTAAAATTCATTAATATGGATTAGGTCAAAGCACTCTAAAGGAAAAACATTCCTTATAGCAAGTAAATATGGAGATTTTAAATGTTGATAAAAAATTAAAAATATTCCATCCATATTTCTTAGATTATTTCGTAATCCAGAGGCAAAATCCAAAGTAATTTTATCCCATTTTTAGGTAGGAATAGGTTGGTGTTTCGGGACTCGTATAGGATACTGTCTTTTATCCACCACCTATTGATATACTAAATTATTTGATACAAAATCATCAATTTTCTGCTTCATATTATCCCATTAGAAATGTTCCTTAATATATATATATATATATATTAAGCTACCAAGGTTTTTTGAGAAATTTGAGCTATGAGCACTATCAAACAATTCCCTTCATAGATCTAGTGTAGAGGGAACAAGAATCACCTTAAAAAATTATGAATTATATCTTCAAATAAGATGTCTATTGGTTCCCCATCATTCCGAACTATAATTTTATTTGGAAAACATTCTACACTAGGGTGAGAAATTTTTATCATTTCTAATAAATATTGGTAAATAACCATTTGAATAAAATGTGATCTTTCACTATCCTTGATAATTCCCATAACTATATTTACTAGATCTATATACATAGGATACCTATGAATCCTCATTTTGTTTATAAATCTAGGAACTTTCTTTTCCAATTCATATACTACATTATTTTCATTCCCTGGGTGGTTGTGTATTGAACCATAATAATGCTTGAGTAGCACAACCGGTCACATTTTCTTTATTGTGTGTTCCTATTGTGAGAAGTTATATTTCAAACTCTTGTGACCCTTAATTATCTCACATATTTCACCAATGAGATAGTGTCTCCATATCATCAAATAATTGATTACAAAAACTTACTCATGATCAAGAGTTGGATAGTTCTATTCAGGAATTTTTAACTACCTTGATTCATAGAAAATAAATATCTCACTCTGTATAAGGACACAACCATTTCCTTTCATTGATGCATCATTAGAAACCAGAAATCCAATATTTCTCGATGGTAGAGTCAACATCTAATAATTCCATAAAATCCTTTTCAATTATAAATTTATTTATTCACATTCATCTTTTCAGATAAACATAACCTCTTTATGAGAAATATTGGTTAACTGGTTAGCTTTTTGAAAAAAAAAATCATAAACAAAACACTAATAATAACATTCTAAAGAAAAAGAGATATGTACCTTGGTTAGTTTTTATAATGACCCAAGCCTGCCATACATGGATATTAAATCAATTTGATGAATATTCATCCCATTAAAAAAATATGTCTTAGGACCATAATTTTTTTGTGTCTATACGAATAATGGAAACAAATCTTCTAACTTAGTGAAAGATCTTTAATGTTAAACAAATATATATTCCCATTTAGTACCTCTACAAAAAACAGTTCTCCAAAAGTGATGGAATCAAAAAATATGAAATGGGTGATCTCAAATGCAATGTAGGGGAAAAAAGAGATGCATAAGAATAAAATGAACATAATGGTATGAGAACATGAGATTACTATTTTAATAACATATCTTATATATTAGATATCATATACAAGAGACATGGAATAAATATTGGCAGTTCATAAGACATGAATCATATTGCAATCGAGTCAAAAATACCTGATACCAAAACAGAGTAATAAGACATGGAATTATGGTATAAACATCAGGGTATACCATTGGGAACATGTATAATTAGAAAAATGATCACTCATTATGTTGAGTACATGAAATCAGGACCTCACATAAACTTATGGACATGAAACTAGGTTCACACATAATGTTGTGAATATGCTATTAAAATGGAACATAATATTGTGAATATGTGTTTAGGATAATGCATAATCTTCTAGAAATTAAACCATGCCCACACATAACATTATGAACATGTAATAAGGTTCATGCATAACATTGTATACTTTCAATAAGGTTCATTCATAACATTATGAATATGTAATAACGTTCCCTTATAACATTATGATCATGTAATTAGGTTCACACATGAAATTATGGGAATGAAACTATGTCCATTCATAACTATGGTTATCATGATTCATCCATCTTCACACAATTCCCTATTGGTTTATATAGGTCCCACATGTTATATAATAAAATCATACATACATGTTCCACAAGATAATAATACATGCATCATACCATTACCCGTAAAAATGAGATGGGATTCATTAACATAATATCATAAACCAATAAATGAAATTGGAATCAATAACATCTCATAATATCATTACCTATGTAAAGGACCTATATCACATAATCATTTAATCAAAGAATAACTCATGAAAATAAGTTTGTTTCAGATGAATATAACTCGGGGATGATGAACTATTGCCATAAGAAATTTTCATATTAAACACAAACCATTAAAATAAAAAATATTAATGTCTTCATTTTAGAAAAAAATATTTCAAAATATTTCTTATTATATGGATAACAGCTTTTGAAAATATTTCATGAAAAAAAATTTCATTGTTATTTGAAAAATTCCTTTTAGAACATAAAACATTTTTAAAACATTTTCCTTGAAATTATCTTGAACAAATATAAAATGTTTTAAAACCCAAAAAACATTTTTAGAATCATTTATTATTGAAAATGAGATTATAAACACTTTCAACAAGGAAAATTTGATTTAGAATCACAATGAATGAAAATAAAATTACATGAATATTAAATAATCATTAATAGAATTATATGAAAGTAAAAAAAAATCAATGGTAGGTTTATACACCATGTAGTATATTATAGGTGCGTAATGTGGCATTTTTTCTCAATGAAAAAAAATTGAGACAACATTACATAACCGATTTTGTTTAATTTCAAACACAAAACCCATGAAATAGAGATCATAAAATTGAAAATTAAATACACATAAATTGATGTATAATAATATTATAATTTATTGATGGTAGATATGTACACCATAATTAACAAATGTGTTGTGAATAAGGCCTAAATCTCATAGAAATTAAAGTGAGACTAGAAATCCCCTTACCTTGAATCTTGACTTTCATTGTACATATTAAAAACTACTATAAAATAAATATAATTTTATTATAAATAATACCCATAACTATATTATTATAATTAATACCATATAGTGTTTTATTATGATGTTCATTTTCCAATTTATTCACAATTCCATGTTAATTTAACGTTTTTTCTAATATGAAATTTTGTATAAGTCTTGAATTATTATTCATGATCCTCAAACATTGCTTAGGATATACATATTTCCAGAATTTAAATCATGATATAAATATCATATATATTTATTACATAAGTATTAATAATAATCTATAAAATATATAAGTAGGTAATGAAATATACTATTAGTGGATATTGTAGGTCGTACGTAAGCATGAACGCTATATCTATTTTATTGTTGTAAGGAAAGAAATAAAGTAAATAATATATATATATATATATTAAATTATAATTAGTAGTAAATAACTATAATATATTTTCACTAATCTCACTAACAATTCGTTCATTGTAAGGTGTGAACAAATCACATCATTTTGAGGAGGCGACGGTTGACACATATAAAAAAGAAGATATTGTATTTAAACAAAATATATTTAATGGTGGTATTTGTTTATATAATAATTAAATAAGAATAAATACAAAATAAATATCATATATATCATATAATAATTGATTTTACATCATAATTACCAATGATTATAGGTGGTAAATGGAAAATGAAAAACTTATTTTTGTGGGCGGTAGTTCTCTGTACACAATAATGGTAAGTTTTTTAACCATTTGATAAAATTGGGGGTAGGTGTAGGTAATAAAATTATAAAAAAAATATTATTATATATATTATATATAATTTATTTATAATAATTTAATAATAATAGTTTAGGTGGGGGTAATAAAAATAAAAAAATAGATAGAGGAAGGATGTTATATATTCTTTTGGGAAACCATTTTTAGTTTGATGGAAGGGATTCCTTGGATGAATTTTTACCAAAATAAGGATTTTAGGATGAATTAATAGATTTTAAATGATTATATTATTAGTTTTCTTGTGATACAAATGGATTTAGAGGTTTGAATATGTGGTGGTAGACGTTCCTTTTTATAGTAGAGGAGGAGTGACATTTTAGTAAATTTTATTAAAAGGTAATTCAACATACATTCTTATCATGTTAAGAGAATAAAATATTGGTAAATATTTCATAAAATAGATTATAGGATTTATATATTTCAATAATATTACTTTTTTAAAAGTTTTTAGGTCATATTTGTCGTTTAGTTTAACGTTTAGTCCTTTATGAAGCTAATTTTTCACTGAATCTTTGTAACTAATTTTATTCACTTTGAGTAATATTTTTTGGTCAAAATAAAATTTGAACATATTACAAATTATAATTTATTATATTTAAAAATATTTAATCAATTTTTCAAAATTATAATAAGATAATTTGAATAAATTAATTTAATATTAATCTCGTAGATGTGTCATGATAACGGGTTTTTTAGCCAAATTGTAAAATTTTATGAGAACATTTTTTATCTAATCTCAATGTGAAATTTTATCCAAAAATTGTAATTTGATTAATTAATTTAATATTTATATAAATAATCTTTAAAATAAAACTATAATATAATTTTACAACATAAAAAATAGATAAAAAATTATTTTTGAATAAAAATTCATTATTTTTCACTATTTATCAAAAAATGAATCTTTTATAAAAAATAAAACAAAATCATCCAAAGTAAAATTTTAGAATAAAATTTTTGTATATATGTTTTTTTTCAACCAAAAATTACTTATTTTTCAAAAAACATATTTAAAATGGTGTCCACTATTAAAAGGTGGTAAAATTACATTTTATAAAAATACATCATTATAGTCAAAAAACTGGATTTAGTTTATCTTATACCAACATAATATATTGGATGAGTATCAAATTTTTTCATTGAATATATAATATATAAATTATATTGAAAAAGTATGATTTTTTAGTTCACTATGATAAAATTATATTTGTCTTTAGAAAATTATATTTCTTAGAAAAGTAATTTCATTATTTCTATATAGTTCTTACATTCTCGTATACTAATTGTTGACCAACAGATTAGCTTTATAAACATGTATAAATCATATTTTCACAATTTAGATATTTTTATTCATAAGATCTATTCCAACACTTATGTTGTAGCTATAATAATATTTTAATAGTCGTATTGATGGTATATTCTAGTTCAGTAAAAACTCAGACTTATGTGTAATGTAGGGTATCAAAGAGACTAGATATTGAGTGAAATCAAATCCATACATAGTTTTGTGTGTACATGAAGATAATATTATCGTTTTATGTAGTGAAATATTTACTTTGTGTGACGTATATTACATTCAAACAATTTTTCTTTTATAAAAAAACAATATTTTGTCATCCGTGAATTGCATACAGTTAAAATAATCTAAAAGAAAACATTTTCGAAAAATATAATAGTGTTACATTCTACCACCCTTAAAATTAATTTTTCCCTTTAAATTTATTTGGGTTTTTCGTGTTTTAATGCACAAAAGTTCATTTCATAAAATCCCAATAAAAAATAAATATTATAACATCCTTTAAATAAGGAATGTTAGATGCATAATAGTTACCCAAAGTAACTCATAAGTAGGTTTCCACCTGGGAGAACGTATGTAGAAAGTTTAAACATGGTCATGTAACACAAATCTATCTATTAAGGTATTATAGAGAGTGATAGAGAACTTGTTTTGAAGAAATTTGACAATCATAATTCCACGACCGCCAGAGGCCTGAAAAAATTCATTAATTTCATTAAAAATGATGATAACTTGACAGAATTAAATTTCGACATCATTTTTTCAAATGTTGAAGAATTTTCATGAGAAGATATACTTAAATGATTTATTCACAACATTACCCATTATTGTGACATGAGAATCTTCAACATTATCTCTTGTTCAAAGAAATAAAGGTGAATTTTTAATTCCTAAATCATTAAATAGATCATGATATCCCTAAATATAGTGATTGGTCATTAAAGTTATATTCATCAGAATAAAAAGTTTAAAATGGGTCATCTAACATTAAAAATCCTAATATGGTGACTTAGTAATTTAATTTATAAAAACTAGGAAGAAGATTAATATAAACCATTACATAAATAGTTAAACATACAAACCATCTAAAATATGGAAGTCCAAAACATTAGAAAGAAGGTCACTCAATTTCTAAAAAAACATATTACCAATGTTCCCCTATATATTATAAAGTATCACTTTGTTGTTGCATAAAAAACTTTGAATACCATCATCATGTATTTTCTTGAAAAATTGTAAAAACCTGAATTACCACAACTTATTAAGAAAAAAAAATTATGTTTCATTATTATAATTTTTATTATGTATATTCCATAAATAGAAAAATGTTGTAAACTTCATTCAATATAATATAAAATAATTTTTCCATAAATCCTTAATTTTCTCCAAGTTAATCAGCATGATCCAATTTACTTATTCATATCCAAAATATCTTTATCCAAACACCATTAATATATATTAAGAAACATATTAAATGTTATCTTTTCTTTGATCATGTGTTTCAATTGAACTTCACCTTTCTATTTAATCACTAAACTCATCCATCAGAACCATTAAATATATTCTTGTGAATCCATATAGAAGAAATAAAAAAAATTGGTAAATCCTTATATAATTCACCTTTGAAAATTCTTGAAACCATTTACATAAACACATATATTATAGTAATTTATCCTTAATATATTAACAAGGCTACCTGATCCCATTACTTAATACCTTCTACCTTTCATATTTCATTTGTAGCCTCATCATCGATAACAATATAACCATTACTCATACCATTTTTCTTATTCCTATTGAGATATTTCCTCTTATGACATCGGTTTTCATAAATCCCATTCATTACACTCACAAAATATTCATCCATTAATAAAACCATAGGGATGAAATTATTTATTTCCATAATTTTAAATGAAATTTTTATATTTCCATTTTGTAGTTACATGCTTTTTCCTTATTGTCCATAGTCAGAAAAACATTGTGTTCCTCTTAGAGATTCACATGGGTGTTTATTCACATATTTTAAACATATAGGAAAACAAATTTTATTTCCTCAATGGCCTCTATTAACGAAAATCCCATCTAACTCACACATTATCTTCTTCAGCGAGTTTAAGAGTCAGTTAGGGAACAAGTTTTTAATCATGATCCACAAAAGCTAATTAGGAATGATCACAAAACCCTTTACTTAAATAATCAACACATTTTACTGCCCATCATGAAATTTCCCAACACATTCATTCTTACCCCGGTTTTTTTTGTCCCAACATAGACTAAAACCATAATGAATTGTGTGACCAACACTTATCATAGTGTAGACCACATAATCATTAAAAATATATTATAGGATATCTAAATTATAACACCATTTTTTAATCTATGAATCCTTTTTAATATCCTTAGATACATACCTATAAATATATTTATAGATATTTGTATGGATCACACTATTGTTTTCTAATACTAGTTTCTAAAAGATGAAAAAACATTTACTTTGATAAAAACTATAACAACTGAAGAATAAAATATATGGATATTAGTTCATTTTAGACTAATATTCAAAAAAATACAAAAATAAATTCCCAATTATTACAATAGTTTTCTTTATATGGATAATTAGAACAAAAACTTTTAACTCTGTTAAAAATCTTCCATGGTCCCCAAAAGTTCATCCCGTATAGTACCTCAAATTAAAACCATTCTTCATAACTTGAAGAATGAAAAAAGAAGAATGTCGTATGCTCAGATTCTCACTAAGGGTAAAAAAGGATATATATATATATATATATATATAAGTATAACATGATAATAAGTTTGTAAGAACATGAGAGTAACATTTGACATTCATACCGATGATATCAAAGATCATATACAAGGGACATAAAATAAATTTTTCCAATTTACAAGGCATTAATCATAATTGAATAAATATCATAATCCATAAAACTATAACATAGGTATAAGATATATAATTGTGGGATATAGTTCATATTATAAAATTTTGAACAAGTATAAGTAGAAATAAGTTCACTATTTTAATTATGGACATGAAATTAGGCCCTCAGAAAAACTTATGGACATGCAACTAAGTCCACATATAATGTTTTGAACATGAAATCATGTTCACACATAAAATTGTAAACATGTGGCCCGGTTCACTCATAAAAATATGGAAAAAAACAATTTCCATGAATAAAATTGTGAATAGGTAATCAGGTTCCCACATAAAAATTCTAACATTCAATCAGGTTGGCACATAACATGGTGAACATGTAAAAATGTTCACTCATAATATTATAAACATGTAATCAGGTTCATCCAAAAAATTATGTACTTGAATATAGGTCCATGGATAATATATATACTCATTATTCATTCCTCATTCACCAATTCATTGGATAGAGATATAGGTCCCAACTAACACATAAGAATATCCTATATACATGTGCCATAAGATAATAATACATGCAGCATATAGTGACTCATAACAATAGATGAGTTTAATAAAAATCATATCATAACCTAATAAATTAAAATTTTCTTCTATATATTTCATAATATCATTATCTATTATGATTTAATAGGTCTCATAAGCAATTTGTCAATTTAAAACCCATGAAAAGAAACAATTTTCAAAATCATATAACCTACAGAAGAGAAACATGTTCCATAAAAAACTTGTCATCTTAAACATATACCATTCAATGAAACAATATTATTTTTTTACATGGACAATAAACTATATCAATTGATCTCTTCTTATATGGAAAATTTCATTCGCAAATATTTCTTGTGGAATATTACATTTATTCTTTGAAAACAGATTTTAAAACATAAAACATATTTTTTTTAAATAATGAATGAATACTTAAAAGGAATATTTGAAAACCAAAAATCATTTTAAAATATTATTTCTATGAAAATAATTAGAAAATTGTCATTTAAATTATTTTTCGAAAACATGGTTTATTATTAAGACATGTATCATATAATAGTGATAAATATGGCCAGATTTTTATAATTTTTTTTATTAATTATCTCAAATATATAAGAGTGGGAAAATGATAATAATAAATTAATATGTCATAAAATAACCAAGGGTAATAAAATTCATCATTTTTTTTGAAAGATGGATCATAAGATATCATTAATGAAATCATAATCATAAAAAATATGTCACATACATGACATATTTTAAAGGTATTTTTAATTTATTTTCAATTCATTCTTTGTTTTGAGGGGTTTCCCAATCATTTATGAAGGAATGTGTGAGTTTTCATGAATTGGTCCAAACTGTGAGCCCAATTCTAGTTTTAAGAATAAACATTATTTCTTTTATAACTCATTCGTTTGCATCATTTTTCATCCATTAAGATTACTACTTGGCCTCTACTGACCTATTAAGATCCCAAAGTTAATTTGGGGCCTAATAAATCCATAAAAAAGGTATATATGGGATTTTATTTAAGGGATTGGGCCTGCTCAGAAGCCCATTTCAGTTTTAAAAATGATTTTTTCCTTAATAAAATATTCAATTTTAAGGATATTTCGGTGATTTCAAAACCCACTCAAGACAATTGAACCCAGACAAGTGCCCTTCCTCTTTCCCCCATCTTTGGAGCTCATATCCATCGCTATTGAGTGCAAAACATCTTAGAGTTTCTAAAATCGGACAGATTTGAGGAGGTATGTTCTTTCCATCATAACTCTCTCAATTATTACTCTTTTCCCACCATTACAGTTCCTAAATGACCTCCGAATTCTTCTTCAAATAACCCCAGAATTGTGGCCATTTTCAATTGCATTTACTTCTGTTTTGGTGGAGATTTCTTCAAGATCCCTTAAGTATGTCAGTCCATTTCATTCCTCTTTAAAATTGCTCTGGGTTTCATTCTATTTGATTAGGGTTTCTTCTATTTTCCTTGAATTACCATGTTACTAGGTGGTATGGATTCAGAACTAGGGTTTATCCTTTGGTTTTCATGGTCATTTCTTGTGGTTTTAGGTTTTTTCTAAGCCCCTCTTGGTGCGGTGGTGGTGCAAATTGATTTTTTCATGGTGATTCAAGGGTTTTCATTACTTTGGTAGGGGATTCTCTTTGATATGAAATATTTTTTACCTATCTACTATATTTATGGTATTTTCATGTGTATATAATTTTAATGTTGCTGCAAAAAATGGTTTTAGTGGAAATTATAAATAAAATTAATTTTTAATGCAAATTTCATGTGAAATATTGGTGTTTTCATATAAATTTTTGTTGGTTACTTAAGGGATTCCCCATAATTATTTAGTTTATTTTACTGAACTGCATTAGAGATGAAATTTTTTTTTTAAAGTTTTTATCCCTTGGTTGTTTCTTCGAAATTGGTTTTGTGTGACATTCATTATGAAAATGGTTTTTGAGTACCCATTTGGTGTTGAATTAGGTTCATTACATAGATATTCTATGTGATGCTTATTGGGGGTTGTTTCATAACTCATGTAATGGGATCAGAGAAATTTTTAGGGTTATTTGAATTGTATTTTGGTTAATGTGAGTATGCACATGGTTTTAAAGTGGGGTTTTCAAAGAGTTTTGTGTGCAAAACACGGAAAGATTTGGAGAAGTTGTTTTATTGAAACGCCAAGTGTTTTGTTGTGTGTTTTAAATGGTATAAAATGTTTATAGCTACTATATTGGTTGAATGTGACCATTAGTGGAGTTTTACATGAATATGGATATGTGTTTCATGCTGAAATTGTTTGATCACAATGGGGAAGCCCGAGTACCAAGGTGGGGAAGATGTGTATTAGTACGACTAGTGGACTGGATGAGTTTTCTCCCTGTTACACTTAGAATTTGGATAAATACAACTCTAACTAAACTATGTGGATGATTATTGGGTACCACTAGGATATCTTTATGTTCCCTACTAGTGGCTCATGCACGATAATAGATTTACTATGGTTACGTAACTCCGAGGTATGAGGTATATGGGGCCCGAGACTATCTAGTTCCTAGGGGTGGTCACGATATTGTTGTTCATTGTGTTTGTGGTATTTTCCATTGTATTGGGGTGTTTTTGGTAGTAAATTAATGTATCTATCATATCTATTTAAATGTGTGAATGTTATGAAAATTTTATATTGAAAACCGTTTCCAATAGAAAGTTGCATTTCTTGGATTTTATCTATGATTTTCATTGCGTATTAAAACTGCTTTCTTTTTCACATTGTGTTTCATTCTCATTGGAATCATTGGGTGGTATCCTATTTGGATTATATTCACACCCTACATACACCTTTTGGTGTAAGTAGACTTTATTTTTCTTGGCTTAGGTAAAGTGAAAGCTAAGGGTGATGGCAGTTCAGGGTGTTAGTCCCCATCCATGGGGCGAACTTATAAAGACAGCTTGTGGGTGATGACCCCTTTTCAAGTGGAGTCTATGGGGACATCTTGATACTATCTTTATTTGTATTTGGACCAATTTTACTGACTTTAAAACAGTGTATCAAGTTCTGGTTTTTTCTTAAGATTAGTTTGGCTCGAATATTTTAGATTTATATTATGGATTTTTTTAATGTTTTATGATTTTGATACTCAGGTAAATCATTCCCAAACCTAAATTAATGATACCAGGGAACTTGTTCCAGGACGTGGGGATAGGGAACTCCCTATGGGTCTTATCATGGGCCGATTTTGGTGCTAGTATTGGTGGTGACCAGATTCAGTTTGTGACAAAATGGTATCAGAGGGAGGTTAATGATTTTTGGGTTATATTTCTATTTTGGATGAGTCAGGATAGACATGAGCTAAGTATATCGTGACATGGTGTTTTGGTTGTGAGTAGGGTTCCTAGCCCACACCTCTCGTGGTAGACCTTGAGTCACCAGGGGATGTTGGAATTTACTGATTGACTTCACTTCCAGGTGAGACGTGTGGGCTGTAGACCAGACATGGACATCAAGAAGATGTGGAGTAGTCATTTCTTTTTTTAGTGGAATGTGGTTAGATTATTTATATTGGATGTATTTGATTAAAATTTTCATAATAGTAGTATTTACTATTGTTTTTTGACTATTTCATTTTGTAGAATCATGCCTCTCCAGAAAGCTCTGACATGCCCACAAGAGGAAGCTTTAGAGAGTTCTCCCACACCAATTGATTAGGGGATCATGGAGGCTGTGTTCTAGACTATCCAAGCTTTGGGACGGGGACCCATTATTGCTTTAATTTTTGTTAGGGTAGAAAAGACAGGTCCTAAAAAAGATAAAGCATAAGATTTTCTGAAAAAACAAGCCTCCTACTTTCTGAGGTAGCTTAGAACCACATGAAGCAGAACAATGGATCGAGAATATAGAGAGTATGTCTGAGTTCTTGGATAAACCTGAGGAGCTCAGGGTGAAGTGTGCCTCCTTTCTATTGGAGGGTCCTAGCCATAAGTAGTGTGAGTTAGTGCTTCAGGCTGGGACGAATGAGCAGATGTGCTTGGGAGATTTCAAGGACATCTTCAATGAATAGTACTAACCCAAGGTGTTGGATTATGATAGGTCCAGAGTTTTCATGGACCTTATTTAGGGGAATCTATCTGTGATGGAGTACGCTAACCAATTTTATGAGTTGGGTCGATATTCTCTAGTAATCATCTCCAATGAGCAGGCGAAGGCCCATAGGTTTGAGAAAGGATTGCAACTGAGATATACTCACAGGTGTTCTTGTTTAACATGAGGACATATGTTGAGGTCATTGATTAGGCATGCATGGTGAAGATTGATAAGAATGGAAGGTCTGGATTCTTTGGTTCAGTATCATTAGTTGGTAGTGGTATCTCCTCAGAGAAGAAAATGAAGCGGGAGGAACATGTGAAGAAATGAGGTGGCAGTTCAGGCCACTCTTCCAGACAGTTTTCGTCTGTGACTTCTGATGCAAGATCGGTATTATTCCACCAATGTGGGAAGCTATGTCACATCCAACCAGCATTCCCACTTCCTCTGTTTCCTTGTTAATAGTGTGGAGGAATGGGTCATTTACAATGATTCTGCGGTGTGGCATGTCCACTTCCGAGTGGGGAAGGGTTAGTGGCTTCAATTGGAGTGCCAGCATAGTCTAAGCCATTTAGGACTAGGTTCTCTCAATTTTCTAGTCATGTTGGTAGGGATAGGTCATCTTTTGGGAAGATATTTTTCAGGGAAAAAACATAGACTAGCGGTCATCATTAGGCAGAGAACGAAGATCTCTATGCGGTGGATCAGGAACCAGCAGGATCAGAGGCAGGACTGTCGATAGTTTGAGGTACCGTTTTGATCTCATCTTCTATAACTACTTCTATTTTTGATACTGGCGCCTCTGTTTCATTTATTTCTGAGCATTTTTTTGGATATTTTTTAATTTTACAATGAAGTTTATGTCTTTGGTGACGGAGTTGGTGACACCAGTGGGAAGGAAGAAGGAGCAGGCCCCAAGTGCCCCTCTTGTGCGCATTCCGTGTCAGGGGTTGAGATGGAGTGGGGCCTTATGGTTCATGATATGGAACCATTTGACATAATAATCAGCATGGATTCTCTATTACACTTCCAGGCACACATTGATTTCTACAGGTTGCGAGTGAGTTTCACGACACCTGATGGGAGTCATCAGTTTTTTTGGAGAGAATGGGATCCTCGGTTGGGAGGCGTAGGACCTACACTCTCAATGTTAGGAAGTATTACCATCTATTTATCATCACCCAAGCTTGAGGATGATTTTATTTCCCCTGGAGGTGCACTATCTCATGTTGTGAATGAGTTTCTGGAGGTATTCCCAGCTGATTTCTCAAGTTTTCCCCCGAAGTGGGATGTGAAGTTTTCGATTGATCTGGCACCAAGAACACAACCGATATCTCTTCCCTATTATCGCATGGCCCCCACCGAGCTGAGGTAATTAAAGATACAACTGGACTACTTAGAATCCAAAGTATTCATTTTCCCAAGCATCTATCCTTGGGCCGCTCTTGTGTTATTCGCGAAAAAGGGTGACAGATCCCTCCGGTTGTGCATTGACTACCGGATGCTTAATAAGGTAATAATTGAGAATAAAAACACTTTTCAAAGAATAGATGATTTGTTTGATCAGTTGAAGGGGGAAAAGTGGTTCTCAAAATTTGTCTTGCGTTCGAGCTAACATCACCTCAGGGTGTAGGAGTTAGATATCCCAAAGATAGCCTTCTGAAGTAGGTACGACCACATTGAGTATTTTTTCATGCCCTTCGGATTGACAAATGCTCCAATGGTCTTTATGGCACCCATGAATAGGGTGTTCCATCAGTATCTAGATTCCTTCCTTGTTGTTTTTGTGGATGACATTCTAGTATACTCTGGCTTTGAGGAGGAACACGAACATCACTTGAGGATCTTCTTGGGAACTTTGTGGGATCACCGCCTCTATGCAATGTTGTAAAAGTACACTTTCTGGATCAGGCAAGTGAGATTTCTGGGGCATGTGATCTCTTAGTAGGGGGTTTCAGTGGACCCTGAGAAGAATAGTGCGATTATGTCATGGTATCAGCTGAAAAATGTGTTCGAGAATATGAGTTTCCTTGGCATGGATAATTATTAAAGGTGATTCATTCAGGATTTATCTCATCTTGTTTCCCCGATATCCTCCCTCACCCAGAAAGGGGTGAAGTTTGTATGGGGCCCAGAATGTCTTGCATTGTTCAAGTAGCTGAATATGCGGTTGACTACCGCACCCGTGATAATTTTTCCAAAGGCTGAAAAGGGATATGTGGTCTATTGTGATGCTTTAGGTATGGGTCGTGGATGTGTGCATATGCAGCATGATCACGTAGTTGGGTATGGCTCACACCAACTCTGACAACATGAAAAGAACTACTCGACCCATGACTTGGTTTTGGCAGTGCTGATGCATGCTTTGAAGACTGGGAGTCACTACCTCTTTGGGGAGAAGTTTTTGGTCTACTCTGATCACAAAATCTTGGCCTATATCTTCTTGTATAAAGACCCCAACTTGAGACAGTGTCGTTGGATCGAGTACATGAAGGGGTTCGGAATTTCCATTGTCTATACCACAATAAAGGGTAATGTGGTGGCCAATGCTTTGAGTATAAGAGTTCCAGTGCAGGCTTTGAGGAAGTCTAGTGATGAGTGGAATTTGATTGGGCTCTTTTATCAGATGCATGTGGAGACCAGGGAACACAGTGAAGGGGAATTCATGGCGAGCGTCCAGTTGACGCCTTCTCTATTTGAGTTGATTCAGAGGGAACATCCTAGTGATAAACTTTTTCAGTGGTCAAAGCAGTTTCTTCATGGTGGAGAGACATCCTCTGATTGGTCCTCGTCTCCTAAGAGAATCTTGTGCTTCAAGGGCCATTTAGTAGTGTCATTATCTATAGGGAAGGTGGTGATGGAGGAAAACCACCAGTCTTAGTGGGGTGTCCATCCGGGTGATACCAAGATGTATTATGATGCCCATCGATAGTTCTCGTGGCCTAGTATGAGACAATACATAGCATACTTTGTGTAAAGATGCTACACATGCCAGCAGGTGAAAGTAGAGCATCAAAGGCCCTCTGGTTTTCTCCAGCCATTACCCATTCCTACCTGGAAGTGGGATGTGGTCTCCATAGAGTTCATTGTTGGATTACCTTATACACCTTGGGGTTTGAATTCCATTTGGGTTGTGATTGATTATCTGACAAAATCAGCCCACTTCATTCTGATTAGAGATACAGCTAATGTGGATGAGTTGGGCCGTTTATATCTTCAGGAGGTAGTGAGGCTCCATGGCGTTCCATCAACAGTTGACTCAGATAGAGACCCCTGTTTCACATCTCGGTTCTATGAAGGCCTTTAGAAGGCCTTGGGGTCTCAGATTAAGATGAGTACTACATACCATTCTCAGACGGACGACCAAAAAAAGCGGTAAAATCAGATTTTGGAGGACATGCTTCGTACATGTGTCTTAGACTTTGGAGGTTACTGGGATATCCATTCGGGGCTGGTTGAGTTTTCTTATAATAACAGTTACCAATCCTCATTTCTAATGACTCCTTTTGAGGTGCTTTATGGTCGGCCATGTCAGTCCCCCTATGTTGGGTTGAGGAAGGTGAGACTTCACTGTTGGGGCCAAGCCTTGTGCATGAGACTTCTGAGAAGGTCGAACTGATTGGGAAATTCATGTTGATAGCTTAGAGTCATCATAAATATTATTCTGACCAGAGCTGTCAAGACCTAGTGTTTTCTGTGGGTGATAGGGAATTCTTGATAGTTTCCCCTTGTATGGGCCATCATCAATTAGGGAAGAAAGGGAAGAAGATTCCACGATATGTCGGCCTTTTTAGATCACTGAGAATACTGGCAAGGTGGAATACAGGTTGGCCTTACATTCTCAGTTGACATCCATTCATGATGTCTTCCATGTTTCCAAGTTAAAAAAATACAACCTGGATTCGTCCCATGTGCTGAGTTGGGAAGAACTAGAGATAGAGCCTAACTTGTTAGTTTTGGAGTGGCCAGTGAAAATGGTGGACTCCCAAGAGAAGGGGACTCAAGGGAATTATATTACGCTGGTCCGGGATTATTGGAAACATGTTAATGATACACACTAGACATGGGAGCGGATGTCATGGGATGATGAAGAGTATCCGTTCCTATTTTTCAATCAAGCTCCATGTTGACATTATGAGATATAAAGTTATCATGGTGGAGGAAATTTTCACAAAAATGAAATATTTTAAAGTTATTTTTCATTTATTTTCCATTCATTCTTTTTTTGGGGTTTCCCAAGCTTTTATGGAGGAATGGGTGAGTTTTCATAAATTGGGCCAAACCGTGAGCTGAATTCTAGTTTTGAAAATAAATTTTGTTTCTTTTATTACTCATTTGTTTTTCAACATTTTTCATCCATTCAAATTCTTAATTGGCCTCCCCTGAACTATTAAGACCCCCACTTTAATTTTGATCCATTATAAATCCATAAACAATGTTTATTTGGGTTTTTATTTAAGGGATTGGGCTTGCCCAGAAGCCCATTTACAGTTTTAAAAATGAATGTTGTTTCCTTAATAAATTATTCAATTTTGAGGAGGTTTAGGTGATTCCAAGACTTACCCAAGCCCATTGAACCCAGCCATATTCCCAGACTCTTTTCCCCCTCTTTGGATCTCATATCCATCGTGATTGAGTTCCAAAAATCTTAGGGTTTCGAAAATTATCTATATTTGAGTAGGTAAGTTCTTTCCATCACAAATCTTTCAACTATTACTATTTTTCCACCACTATAGTTCCTAAAAAACCTCCTAATTATTCTTAGAAAACCCAAGAATTGTGTCCTTTTTTAATTTCAGATACTGGTATTTTGGGGATATTTCTTCAAGATCCCTTAATTAAGTTAGTCCATTTCATTCCTCATTCAAATTGATTAGGGTTTCATTTTATTTTATTAGGTATTCTTCTCTTTAATTTGAAGAACCAAGTGACCAGGGGGTAGGGTTTCTAACCTAGGGTTTAGCCTTGGGAATTCATTGTCAATTTTTGGGGTTTTAGGTTTGTTCTAAGTCCCTCTTGGTGCAGTGGTGGCGCGACTTGATTTTGGCACGGTGATTTAAGGGTTTTAATTAAATTGGTAGGTGATTCCATTAGGTATGAAATATTTGTGATCTGGATACTGTGTTTATGGTATTTTCCTGTATATTTAATTTGAATGTTTTTGAAAAAATTGGTTTTAGTGGCAATTATAATGAAAATGATTTTTAATGCCAATTTCATGTGAAATTTGGGTGTTTTTCATATAAATCTTTTGTTGGTTCCTTAAGGGATTCCCTATAATTATTTAGTTGATTTTATTGAAATGTATTAGGGTTGAATATAATCTTATCAATTTTTTCATCCTATGGTTGTTCTTACGAAATTGGTTTTAGGTGACGTTCATTACGAAAATGGTTTTTGAGTACCAATTTCGTGTTGAATTATGTGCTTTACATGGCTATTCTATGTGATGATTATTGGGTTTTTTTTATAACTCATGTAATGGGTTTAATTTTTTTTAATGTTATGCGAATTCTATTTTGGTTAATTTGAGATTGCACATGGCGTTTAAGTGGGGTTTTCAATGATTTTTGGGTGAAAAACAAGGAAATATTTGGAGAGGTTGTTTTATTGAAACTCCCAGTGTTTTGTAGTGTGTTTTAAATGGTATAAAATGTGTTTAGCCACAATATTGGGTGCAAGGTACCATTAGTGGTGTTTTACATGAAAATAGATATGTTTTTCACGCTGAAATTCTTTTAGAACAAAGGGGGAAGCCCAGGTACCTAGGTGGGGTAGATGTGTACTAGTACATCTAGTGGACCGAATGGGTTTTCTCCCCGTTTCACTTAGAATTTGTATAAAAACAACTCTAAATAAACCATGTAGATGATTATTGGAGACCACTAGGTTATGGGTATATTGTAATAGACCCGAATTTCCTGGCCATTTACTTTTCCAAAACATGGCTCCACCAATACGGTGGCACTGGTCACGGTGGCACCAGGACGGTCGCATCAGTCACGGTGGCACTATAAGGGTGACACAGTGAAGGTGGCAACGTGTCCTCACTGAGACCTTGGTCTTTTTCTAGTCCCCGACTTTTCTACTCCCGCATCATATCATTTGACATAAATTAATTTTAATACCCTTTTTAAATTCATTTAAAGCCTATAATTAATTCCTAAAAACCCTAATAAACCTTCCTGATGGTGGGGGGGGGGGGGTATTAAATAACACCTTAATATCATCTTGTGTAACTTCCCACCAGGGTAGGAAACAATGATCTGACCTCCTAGGCATTCAAAATTCCATATCCCGTAACAGTAGGATCTCCTATTTATATCTCACACTAGAGTTTCCTTCTTATTCTTCTCAGCTGGTTTTATTCTTTCTTCCTTGTGCGCCTGGAGTCCATAATTCCCAAGGCTTGTGGTGCACTTGTGTTGGAGTTTTCTAGTCATCCATAGAGTCCCCAACATTCCTCCCCTACAAGTCGCGTATCCCCTATTCTTGGGGCATGGAGAAGAGATTCAATCCTTGATCAAGCATGTAGGAATTTTCCTTCGTCTCTCCTTTATGTGCATCATTTGGGGTGGGTATGCTACTATTAAGGTGGGAATGAATGAAACCAAACCATAATGAAGGTAACAAATGTAATATTAAAGAATGAAAGAGAGGGGTGTGATCGATGTTCTACTGTTCTGTTTTCTAATCATCCTTGATTATTATTATTTTGTATGAATTTTTCGGGTTTATTCCTACTGAAAATCATGGCTGTTGGTGGTCCTTCTTTGTTCACTAATGAACCCTTGTCTTTTGTGATGATTAAATGACTATAACCTGTAACATGGTTAGTCACGTAAACTCGATGGATTAAACAGATTCCTAGTAAACATAAATCCTTGTGTGGTCACCCCAATTAACCAAAAAGAAGAAGAATATAATGAATAATGTTCTTGAACATGGAATTTTCTCTACTATTTTTTGGTAGTAGGTATGTCAATCTATTTGGTTGCTTATGGGGTGTTGTGGGTGAGGATGGGATCCTCGGTTGTTGTGCGGTTATTGGTTGTGAAATTGGAATAGTGTGGTTGCTTTACTTGTGACACGAATTGGGGTGGAATCCTCTAATTTTTTCAAACCAATTTGTTCATGGTTTTTGGGATATGGGGCTATATTTTGAGTCTTGGTTTGGTTCTAGTACTTCGAGTGATCTCACTTATCCCTTTGTTGTTGTGACATCACAAGAGAACCGGGTCTGAATGTTTAAAGTGTTGTTTGGATGTTTCTCTTTTCATGGCCTGTGGTTATGCACATTAGTTTCCCAGAAGTGTAGAATTTACTTAAATGTGGTCACTTGAACATGAAACTAATAATGGGTTAAACGGGTAAATAGTATTGGGAATGAGTTTTGACTTGGCCGTGAGTACTGTGGCTTATTTTACGAATGAATAGTAACAAGGGTGTTATGCTTGGGTTGGATTAGGGATCCCTAGGATGGGATGAGTGCTTTTTAGCTATACATATACCTGTAGTTTTTATGATTTTCTTATTCTCACCCCACCCAAGTTGAGAACTTAGTGTCGAACGCCCCTATTTCATAGGGGAGGTTGTTTTTCCCAACACTTACATGAGTTGTTGGTTATTATCTTCTTTTCTACTCCCGTTCCTGAATAGACCAAGACTCTTTGGGAAAGCTGTGATAGACTGAAGTCCATTATTAGCCCAAGAATCTTTGGGCAGGGTAGTTGTGGTGGTCGGCCCAGGTGTTTGCGGGCAGGTTGTTTCCCAAGTATCTTCGGGATGAGGCCTAGGTGTCTTCGTGCGTGGCAGTGGTTATATTGGCCTAGGTGTTTGCGGGAATGGTTACATGTGGTTGTTGTGGCCCAGGTGTCTGCAGGCGGGATGGCGGTTGTGGACCATGTGTTTGCGGGCGGGATGTTTGGTTATGGCCCAGGTGTGTGCGGGCGGGGTGTGGTAGTGGGACTGTGGTGAGAATGGTGGGATTGGTTCGATGCGTAGGATGTCTTCAATAAATAGTGAGAAATTGGCATGGGGTACCCAAGCATTGATGTGCTATTACTATACATTACTTGACTTGCGTTATTTGGGGAGTGTGCCTTGGTGAGGCTTGGGTGGATAGTTTTTCTTGATAGGTTCTTGGTTGTCTCTTTTCTCACAGGGCATTAGAATGACTCCCCACTTGTGCATGAGAGACATTGGTTTTCCCTAATAAGTATACTCATATGCTCACCATACGTATATAAACTGCTTTTAGGTTTCCAGGAGGACTTCATGGATCGTGCAGGGTCATCCTAGCTCAGGTGTTGGGACATTGCAGTTGTTGTTTTTCTTTTCAATTGGGAACATTACCTTTGTAGTTCCTTGTACATTTCTAGCTTTTACTTTTGAACACGTATATGGGAATGGTTTACTTTCGGCTGTACCTTTACTTTTAGCTTTGGTGTTGTTGGAGATTCTATCTTATCTCCAGATCCTATGAAAATAAAAAGGGTAATTCCTTCCATCTTGTGTGTGATTCTATACCCTTGGTGATGGTCGCCACTCCGGGACCTATCAAAGGAGGGTCTCATGGGTCAATATCTCTCCTTCAACTTAAATAAGGAAGGGTCTAGCAATCTACTGTCCCTTCTCTCCTTTTTAGTGAAGGTTGGTCATGACAGAATGGTATCAAAGGTGATGGTTGAGAGATAGGATGTAGTCCGGAGTTAGGCACGATGAGGATTGCATGGGATGGTAGGGAAACAGTGTTGGGTGATCTTGGTGCATGAAATAGGCCAGGGGAGATCGGCTAGGACATGGGATTTTAGGGCACCCATGATCCGATGAAAGGACTCTGGACTTACCGAATGACTGAGTGAGGCTACAATGATTGCATGTTAGAGGCCCTAGTAAAGGTAAATGCATCATAATGTCTTGTGTTCTTGTGTTTTATGGGTATTTTTGGGATTTAAAATGAACAAGGAGTCTAAGAAAAATTTAAGAACAATATTCTACACTACTTGGGCTTAGGCATTATTTGTTTACCTTGTAGCTATGGAACCAGAAATATGACCATGAGTAGTGCAGATGATTGATGCCCTGAAGGTTTCTTTGGTTGATCGAAAGAGGGCTGACCGAGAGGAGGACGATTAGTGGCAGAGGACACTTCATGCCTTTCAATGGTAGACCCTTGGGAAGTACGAGGGTAGCATCTCAAATGTGGAGATAGAGAGCTGGCACGAGGAGCTAGTGATAGCTTTCGGCTTGATTCAGGCTCTGATGGTGTACTTGGTTCCTCTGGTCATCAGCCAGATGCGGGGAGTGGCACATCAGTGGTTGAAACATTACCTTAGGGAGAAGAGGGATTATGAGGTGACTAGACTGATTTTGAGAAGGAGTTCCGGGTGGAATTCCTCTCTTCCACAATGAAGGATGAGAAGAGGTAGGAGCTACTCTCCCTCTAACAGGGGAGAATGTCAATAAGAGAGTTAGGGATCACGTTCAAGGATCTACTCCGCTTTTCTACGTACCTCTTTCCGGATGAGGAGTCTCGGGAAAGACGTTTGGAGGAGGTGCTTCAACCTTCTCTCCAGTATGCTATTACTCCCATCAACCTACCGACATATTTGGAGGTAGAAAAGAAGGATGAAGTGGTGGAGAGGATGAAAAAGCTGGGAGGTGTATCGTGAGAGGGAATCCAGTTGGGTTCGTCAAAGGGGAATGCCGTCAGCAGCAGGCCTCCAGCATCAGGGCCCTCTAGGTTTCGACCAGTATGAAGCAGGCATCAGCAGTTCCAGTTCCGATTAACCGGTCCTCACCCTTTTCATTGGGGCCTAGGATTGAGGTGATTAGTATGTGGAATCTATGGATACCTTCGGAATCAATGCTCAAACAGAGTATAGTACAACGGTGGTGGGCAGGTTTAGCGCCCACCTCAGCTGCATCAGTTTCCAGCTAGGCCCCTTCAACAGCAGCAGCAGGGACAGTAGGATCCCACCCCTCTGAGACCAGAAGTTGCAGGGGGAGGCCGACCTCAAGGCACTCCTCAGGGACCTTGAACCAGACGTGGTCGGGGAGGTGGCCGACAACCGAGAGGCAGAGGAGTTGGGCGTGGACAGTTGCACACCGTAGAGGCAGCAGTTCCAACAGGGCTGGAGGTCGTTCGAGGTACGATCAGCTTGTTTAGTGCCCTTGCTTTTGCCTTGTTCGATATAGGAGCTTCACACTCCTTTGTTGCACCATGTCTGGCTCGTGCTATGGGTCTAGACGCTGAGATAATTCCAGTTCCCCTGGTGTGGAGCACACCAGTCGGAGGTCTTACTGAATTGTTTTATATTTTCCAGGGGTGTAGACTGAAGATAGGGCCACATCAGTCAGCCAGGGATCTTCTACTATTATAGATACATCCATATAGTGTCATCCTATGCATTGAGTAGCTGTTCTCTATATGTTCCATCATTGACTGCTTTTGTGGATGGGTCGTGTTTTCAGACATGGGCGGATGACGAGTAACTTTTATCGGTGAGCGGGGTGGCCATAAGATCAGTCCGCAAGAGGAACCCATCTTTCCTTGTTAGCTGAGCTATTAGTGGAGTCGGTGGACGCATAGATGGTGGATGTTCCAGGGGTCATCAGTGAGTTTATGGACTTCTTTCATGAAGAGGTGACAACTCTACCCCCTCGATGTGATGTTGAGTTCAGGATAGACTTGCAACCTGGTGCCCATACGATTTCGATGGCCCCTACCAGACGGCACCTCTTGAGTTACAGGAGTTGCGGATTCATATTGATGATATGATGAAGAAGGGTTTTGTTCAACCAAGTGCATCAACATGGGGTTCCCCAGTCTTGTTCGCAAATAAGGCGTATGGTGGTCTCATGTTGTGCGTAGACTACAGGAGACTGAATCAGGTAATGGTCAAGAATCACTATCCTCTTCTGAGGACAGACGATCTCTTTGAGCAGTTGAAGGGGGAATGACGGTTCTCTAAGATAGGCTTATGGTTAGGATATCACTAGTTGAGGGTGAAGGAGGGTGACATCTCTAAGACTGCCTTTAGGTGCAGATACTGTCACTTGGAGTTTGTAGTCATGCCGTTCGGGGTTACGAACTCACTAGCCGTATTCATGGGGCTCATGAACTCTGTCTTTTGGGAATATCTGGACTGGTTTGTAGTCATGTTTATTGACGACATCCCGATCTACTCAAGATGAGAGGATGATCACGCTGGACACCTGAGGATTGTTTTAGAAGTCGTCTAATAGCACCAGCTCTATGGGATGTTTTCCAAGTTAAAGTTCTGGACATGAGAGATGCACTTCCTTTGGCACATGGTATCCGAGCAGGGGATAACAGAGGACCCATTAAAGGTCGAGGAATTTGTATTTTGGGAGTCACCCAAGAATGTGGAAGAGGTTCATAGTTTCCTTGGGCTAGCAGGTTACTACCGGAGGTTCGTACCCAACCTCTCTCAAGTTTCAGCACCTTTGACAGATTTGAACAATAAGGACCAGGATTTTGTGTGGAACGGGAAGTGCGAGGCAGCTTTCAGCTATTTGAAGGAGAAGTTGGTTAGTGCCCCAGTGCTGAGATTATCAGAACAAGGGGCGACGTATGAAGTTTTCTGTGATGCTTCAGGAAAAGTCCTCAGGTGTGTGCTGATGCAACGACAATGGGTGATCTCTTATGGGTCTAGGAAGTTACTCCCTTATGAGTGTAATTATGCCACCCACGACCTAGAGAGTGTGACGGTCGTTTTCAAACTGATGTTGTGGCAACATTACCTCACCGGGGAGAGCTTTGTGGTCTTCATAGATCAAAAAAGATTTAAGTATATCTTTTCCTAGTGGTACCTGAACTTACAGCAACGAAGGTGGATTTAGTTCCTTCAGGACTACGACTTCGAAATTTCATACACCTTGGGAAAAGGGAATGTGGTGGACGATGCCTTGAGCAGGAAGTCATCGAAGGATGCATTTAGGGAGTCAATAGATGATTGGAAGGTGATGGAAGAGTTGGATGTCATGGACCTGGGTGCGAGGATGGATAGTGGTAGAGGTTGCCTATATCAGATGATAGTGCAATCCTCTATTCTGCACTAGGTGGAGGAGTCCTAGTGGGGAGATTCAGAAAGTGAAGTGATGCATGATCGGGTTAACGAAGGTGAAGCCCCGGAAGGGTCGACGAAGGATGGTTAGAATCAAATTCATTTCCATGGGAAGATGTTTGTCCCAGAAGCAATGCACGAGAGGGTTCTTGGTGAGTTCCAAAACTCACCCTTAGCTGTGCACCCGGGAGTTTCCAAGATGTAACAGGGTCTAAGGAGAAACTTTTGGTGGACTGTGGTAATGAGGGAGGTGGTAGAGTTTGTGGCCAAGTGCCTAGTGTGTTAGCAGGTGAAGGCTGAACACCATGTTCCAGGTGGTTTGTTGAAACCTTTTTATGTCCTCCAGTGGAAGTGGGATGAAGTCTCAATGGATTTTGTCACAGGGCTACCCAAGGTTCAAGGAGGCCACGACACCATCTGGGTGGTGGTGGACCAGTTGATGAAATCGTCTCACTTTCTGGCAATCAAGGAGTCGGGCACAGTGGATGCCCTAACATGGAGGTATGTGGATGAGGTGGTGCAGTTTCATGGAGTTACGAGGTATATAGTCTCAGATAGGGATGCACGGTTTACCTCACAAATCTGGAGAGGATTGCAACATGCTTTTGGCACCCAGCTATGTCTTAGATCTGCTTTCCACCCCCAGACTGATGGACAGACGGAGCACACCATCCAGACAATGGAAGATATGTTGTGAGAATGTATACTAGATTTTGGGGGATCATGGGTGCGACAGGTGCCTCTAGTAGAGTTTTCCTACAACAGTAGCTACCACTCTACCATTGGCATGGCTCTGTTCAAAACTTTGTACAGAAGGTCGTGCCGCTCACCCATGTGCTAGAAAGGAGTCGGGGAGGTAGGTGTTCTTTGCCTGGAGGTGGTGCAGAGCATGACAGATAAGGTACAACTTATACGGGAGAAAATGAAGGCGGCCCAGGACTGGAAGAAGTCATATGCCGACAATAGGAGGAGACCCTTGGAGTTCATGGTCGGGGACCACGTGTTCTTGAAGGTCTCCTGTCGGCGTGGTCAGCGGAGGTTCAGAAGAGGGAGTAAGCTTTCCCATAGGTTCACTAGACCCTTCGACATGTTACGGTGGGTCGTAGAAGTAGCTTATTATCTAGAGTTACCACCACCTCTACTAAGGATACATGACGTCTTCCATGTGTTACAACTCTGACGGTATCTACACGATGAGTCACATGCCCTCAACTGGGGAAAGCTGGACATCGAGGACGACGTGACTTTTTTGGAAAGGCCAGTGAGGATTGAGGAATGTGGGGAGAAGGTGCTTCATGGGTGAACCATTCCCTTGGTTCGTGTGTTATAAAGGCATGGTAGGCTTGAGGAGACTTCCTGGGAAAGGGAAGCACATATGAGTGCCTAGTACCCAGAGCTGTTTTGAGTTTTGTTTTGTTTTGTTTGTACTTGATTTATGGAACACATTACATTGTTAACTATGGAATTTACGGTTTTCCTTTTTCTATGGATGTGTGTGAAGTGTCCTGAAATGTGGGAGGGGAGGACCTGATCCCCAATTAAGACACATTAAAGTGGATGCTCCTAAACCCGTGTAGGAGGGTCAGTGCCACCCAAAGCGGATATTATCTTAACATGGAGGAAGGGGAACCCCTCACCCACATGACCAGACGGTTTAGACTTTTGTTTTGCAAGGTTTCATGGGGGAGAGGAGTGATATGTTTGTGATTGTTCAGGAGATAGATGGAGAAGGGGGCGTTCCATGGTAACAAAGAGGTCTACTCCTGAGAGGTATCTTTTGAGGTGGTTGTTCGGACCCCTCTCCTTTCTTCGGGTATAGTATTAATTCTCAAGGCCAAGAATAGTTTGAGAGGTATGTGATGTACTGGCCCAGACCTTCCTGGCCATTCACTTTGCCAAAACCCGGCTCCACCAAAACAATGGCATCAATCACGGTGGAACCATAAGGGTGACACCATGACGGTGGCACCGTGTCTTCGTCGAGCCCTTTGTTCTTTATCCAGTGCCTGACTTTTCTGCTCCCGCAACATATCTGTTGATGTAAATTAATTTTAATACACTTTTTAAAGTCATTTAAAGCCCATAATTAATTCATAAAAATCCCAAGAAACCTCCCCGATGGGGGGGGGGGTATTAAATAACACCTTAATATACATATACATATATATACAATAAATAAAATTAAAATTATAAATAAATATAAATATTAAAATAAATATAAATACATTAAATATATTAATTATTTAAATGAATTTATTTTCTTTTTTAAAATTATTTAAATATATCTAATTATTCATTTATATGTATAAATTATTTTTCAGAAAAGTAACATTTAATTATTAATAATTATAAATTTATAGATTTATAAATATAGTAAAGAATACATTTATAAATATATTTTTTTGTAAATATTTATTTCTTAATATTGTTTTCAAATTATTAATGAATATATAATCATAAATAAATTCATCAAAAAAATCTGTGACAATGATTAATTAAAAATGAGTACACATTACTATATGGATAAAATGGATAATTTTTATTAATTAAATACAAATTACTAAAAACATATCGATATATTTTGATGTAAATATGAATACATATTGGAAATAAAAAATAATTGTAAATAAATAAAAAAATATAAATAAATGATAGAAAATGTTTGAATTGATAAAAACCTGAAAAATACTGAAAATGAATAAATAAAACTTAACTTTAATAATATTAAAAATAAATAAATAAATTTTACAAATTAAAAATATAATATTTTAAATTTATCATGATATAATGAAATTCTTAAATGAATACTAATATTTAAATAAATTTCATAATGATAAAGTGTATGTGTTTATATATAAGATTTCATTAATTATGTAAATATTTTTGTGTGTGCACTTTATATAAAAATATAGTAATTACTTATATGTATGTGAAATCAATGTGACTCACATTAGATATATGTTAAATTGAAAAATATGAAATCATTAAATTATGACCATTACTCGATGCGATTAGTGAGTATTTTTAATTAATAATAATTTTTAATTATAAATAATTATTCCTTAGAATATATGAATTATTTGTGTAAGAATAAATATTTTGTTTTTACAAAAAAATAATACAAAAAATATTATATACATTTCCATAAAAATTCTGAAAATTATAGTAATATACTTTTTATAAAATTTATTAATGAAGAACATTGCATAAAAACAATTAAAAATGAATAAGACAATAATATGTTTTTAATATTTACTTGTCATTAATTTTCTATATTTATATTAATAATATATATTATGTAATACTATTTGTTATATATATATATATATATATTTATCATATTAATTTTTATTAATTATCGTTTTATTAATGAAATTTTTTAAAAATTTTGTAATTTATTTATTTCTTATTTTTTATTTTTTAATTATAACTGTTTATTCTTTTTTGTTTTTTTAAATTATTAAAATAAATTATTTTAATATATCAATATTAAATATATATTATCTATTAATATTTATAATCTACATATATTTATATGAAATTTATTTATTTGTATCCTAAATTTCTTAATTAAGAATATGTTTCATATTTTTCATAATTAACTCATTTTAAATTATTATATGGTAAATTATTCCATTTTATACATTTACATATCTATATATTTAATATATAGAATTTATTAATATTTATAATTTTTTTACTTGTATATTAAATTTATTCATTTTTTTCAAGAATTATTGTATTAATAAAAATTTTAATACTTTTAAAAATTTCTTATTTTTTAATTTTTTATTTTGTAATTATTTAATTTTTTGGGGGTAATTATCAAGGATAAATGTAATGTTTTTTTCAAAATGTTTCATTTGTCAGAACCACATAAAAGTGATGATAAAGGTTACACCTTATGAGGGATAAAAAACCCAATGATAAAGTGTATCCTTTATCATCAATTTTTTAGTTATGATAAAATTTTCCATTAATTATAAGAACATTCTTTAGCATTGATAAATACAATTGAAATGAAAGGACTATTTTGTAGTATTGGAAACTAATATCTTGGGCCTTTGATAGGAATAAAATGGTCACCCTATTTTCCATGTTCACGGTATAATGATGAGTTTATTTCAAATAATCAAAAATAATTACTGAGCATATAGGTTCACGACAAAGATGTGAAACCATATTTATTTTATATTGTGTTGAAGGGATTATATTACAAAATGAACACTCAGAATTATTTTTCATTTTTGGGATATTAATTTCTTTTTCTTGGGTGCCTTAACCCTTTTATAGATAGTAATCATGGAATTTTTAGAAGCCTTCCTTATTACAATAAGAAAGAATCCAATAGGGTCCCATATTAGGTGATACCAATGATCTCAATTAAATTTTGAGTGATTTTAATTAGTAGAGTTCTATTATTCTCATGCACAAGGCATAATTGTATTCATATTTTAGTGGTCACGAATATTTAATGTTGATTAAAATATGTATTTACGAATTTCATATTTATTTAGATATCCAATAAATGTTGAGGAGTTTGAAAGTTCCAAGACTGTGTTTGGTGATGGATATTTATTTATTAGAAATTAAATAATATTTTTCATATGTCTATGTTGGTCCACACTAATAATTATAAGAATAACAATATTATTTGGTGGTATTGGTTTTAATAAGACTATGTAAATATTTTAAGTGTCAACATACAATTAAAATTTTTATTTATATAAAATATAGCTTAATAAACTGTCCTTTGTGGCTATTGTGTAGTAAAAAAAATTGATTATTTTTGTGCATAAGGAATTTCATCTCAAATCCTTCTAATATCTTGACCTCATGAATGAAAAACATAATATAGATTCCTATAAGACCGAAGGACAAGTGATCAACACAAACTGTCCAAGAAAATTGATTCTATGTGATAGAACCCTACGATCTATTGGAATTGATTAGAGATCTATGGATCATGTGTGAATCCATGATAGATTTATTATATCCTTGGATCCTCATAGCACAATAATGGTTTCCTGAAAGGGACTTTTCAGATGATCAACGTCCATATTGAAGAAAGATCCAAATACATGTATTTACATAAATATTATCTCAAAAATTGATAATAAATTTAACATTCTAGATCACTTATTGAGGTTTCAGGCATCATATTATTTATATAAATATAAATATTTCACCCACCATTTCACGTTTTCACTGCGCCAAAATACTACAAGTGCCATCAGAGCATTTACATTGAAAATATAAAATTATTTATTTTATTTTGGATCTATATTTAATCATGGTTGAATGATCCCATTTTATATTATTCATTATATAATTCGATTGGAATTGAAATGTTATTGAGATATTAGAAATAAATTTATAGTGTTTCATTTTAATAAAGGTCTAAGAACATATACAGAATGATCGAAGATTCCTTTTGTTTTCTAATTTTTTTGGATGGTAAACTAGATTACATGTTCTGTTTCTTGAGTAAAGACATGTAACCATGTGAATTTCCCCTAGATGTGTAGATTGATATATTACCCATTGAGATCTTAATTATAGATGATTAATCTATTAAACACAACATATAGATAGAGAAAACCTAGCACATGAGATGATAGATGACATAGCATGTAGCTGTTGTACATGTCATACAATTTACATGTGTGAGTAAATCATTCAATCCATGGGGTAATTATACACAGTAAATCCATGTGATACTAAAAATCTAGATAATTTATTATACACATGATGTTTATGTGGTGTATACACATTGTAGTTCATCATTTCTAGTGTTCAAAACACACACTGATCTATTAAAAGTGATCATTGGACATAGTACATAAACTATGCCCATCATGTAACTGACTTGTAGATACTGTTTGATCCCACCAAGATACACACTGAAGACCCTAGTGAGTATATTGGGAATGGAAAAATCTAATACATAGAATGTAGCTAACATGGACATGTCCTTTAGTCTGGCCATGTCAATATACTGATTCCCAAAGAGTGTAACCTAAATACATGGAATCCTAGTTACACATCGTCTTTCAGGATAGTACATGTTGTGTAGTGCCCAACTAATTGAATAATTGAAAACTTTATTAGATTTAAATTATAGTATTGAATCAAATTTTATTTAATTGTAAAAGTGTTTTAAAGTTGAATAATGTTTAAAAATAATTTTAAATGATAATTTATGTTATTCCAAAAAATTGGAAACAATTTGTTTTGCCATTTATTTTACACTGATTCCATTATGATGATAATATGTAAAAGGATTTTGGTGGTTATTAAAATGAAAGGGATATTATTAATTTTTTAAAACATTAATGAAAATTTATTTATCATAAATATAAACAACGAATAATAAAACTATTTTATCAATTTATTTTTTGTATATATTTAATGTATGGATATTCATGATCTCTATCAAGACCTATGTATGTATTCAATGTTATAATTTAATTTATTGCACATTTTTCTAATTATTTTTTATCAAAATAATTATGATAAACTGTATGCCATCCCTTCCTCTATTATTATATAAGTCCATCATGCCCATGGTTATTTATGTAATATCCCATAACATATCATTTAGTTCCCCTCAGTTTTGTGTGAGTTACAAATACATTTAATTGTTTGAGTCTACTTATGTTCATGGAAGAAGTTCTAGATGGAACCATTATGATTCCATATCATGTGATATACAGATGGATAGGTGTAATTTTGTAACTTATTAAATGGTAAATAATAGGAGTTACTGCCCGTAGGTTAATGGTTGATTTAATGCACACCCATTAAAATAATTGTTAGATAAAGTAATAATTATGTCATTTATTTACTTATTTATATCTGTGAGTTATTTATTATATAGATGAAGTAACAAAATCACATAAATAAATTAATTAATTTGAAAATATATAATTTATAAAATGGATTATGCATAAATTATTTATCCATCATGGTCAATTAATTTACTATAATCCAGTTAATATTAAAAAGGTATGTGATGGATAAAAGAAGATAAATTTTTGGAATAATTAATCAAAATCCACTAACCTAATATTATGTTAATCTAACAATTCCACCACTTGATTGGGAATTAAAACTTATGACTAAGTGCAGTACATAGTCATTTTATGAACACATTATTTTATCTGGGGGTTATCATGAGGGGTTTGGGTTGAATTAACCAAACTTGTATTGATTTTAATAGACATATTATGCTCAATAAAAACTTGTTGGCATTTTTTGATGAAAATAAATTTTAGTATTTCATGATAGGTAAAAAAAGAAATGGATCCTGGAGCTGTAAGCCTGTCGTTTGAAATACCACATACAAAATTATAGTCCTATGGTTTTTATTGATAATGACAACATCATTATAAAAAGTAATGTGGATTATTTCTGCTAGAATTTCATAGCGACTAGACATTCCAAGTTCAATGGTGAGGTATATTGATACATAATGAAATAGTGGGTTATTTAATAAAAATCCATTATTTTATTATTTATAACATAATTTTAATTCCATAAAAGCAATGATAATATGATCTTTAAATTGTGTAATAAAATGGAATGTTTTTATCCACACATAATATGACCCAACTCAGGTAGGGGATAAATATATAACTACCCCAAGCCAACCTCCATAGGCCTTGGGGTTATGATAGGTGTTGAAGTCATTACTAACATGGGGATTCCTTTTTATAAGTTCCTCTACCAACACACATATCTATATCATTGTAAAAGTGTAAAGGGAAAGAGTAAAATATGAAAAACAAAAGGGAAACAACCCTGCACGTAAAACCTCTAGACAGTGCAACGGTACGATAGTGCAAACTATATGTAATTAGGAAAATACATTTCCAACCAAAAATATATTCCAAACTGATAAAACATGAATTTAAATCATTGAGAGATCCAAAACCCCAATCTCTAAGATGCGACCAATTTACACGGTCCAAAGTAAAATGAATGTCTATGATCATTTGAAGTCACCTATGAACTACCCATCATCTTCATGAAACACTACATGTGTGGGAGAAGCCCATATAAGGGTTATTATATATATACTCAGTAGGGAACCCTGAAATATGAAGGGGGTGAAGTAAAAGGTACAATATGAATATAAATATAGTAGATTGTAAACGTGATGTAGCTCAAAACAAATAATGATAAATAGTATCCAAATTTAAGCATAGGGGGCTCAAGATAGTGTGTATATGAACTACACATTAAGGATTTTCCAACCATAAGATCCTACTAAAATCATTCAACCATGAGAATCTAGACACAAAAAAATTGAGGCATGCCATGAACGTCTTATCTTCTCTTGGTAAGAGAGTAACCAAATCCAAGAGTATGGATAACAATGTATATATATATATTCCATGTATAAATAAATCTATACTATTGTGGAAGGGTATATTCATATAATAGCTTATCCAAATATGTAGAGTCACCAACAATTTCAAATTCTATCAATGATGCTTGTCATTTCACATGTCTACCATAAGTAACCATGCGAGAAAATCAAAACCTCATCAATTTTCTACATAGTTGGTCGGCCTCAATATCTAGGTAGATAACTCATTACCTAGTATGATAGGTGGGTTAAACTCTGTGGTGGAGAAACCAGGACCATCCTAGCTGGAGGTTTCAATTTTAGGAGTTAGTAGAATTCCCATGCCTTGTCCTAATAAGAGTGTTCCCCTCCAATAGTTGATGGAGGAACCATGCCCTTCCTCATAGGAGGGTTCCACTCTAGTCATTGAGGAGCCATGCCCAGCCAAAGTATAGGGTTTCACTAGGATTTTAGTAGAGGACCCATGCCCTAACTACTCGGAGGGCTCCAGTCTATTCATTGAGGACACATTTTCATCACATCTAGAGGGTTCCACTCGAAAATTAGTAGAGGACCCATGCCATGCCCAGTAAGAGGGTTCCATTATAGTCATTGATAAAACATTCCCAGTGAAACTCTTGGGATCCTCTTAGAAGTTAGTAGAGGATCAATGCCCTACCTAGTGGGAGGGTTCGACTCTAGTAGTCTATAGATGAACCATGATTAGCTTAGCTAGATGGTTCCACTCTAAAAGTCATCAAGGACACATGCCTATACCAACTAAAGAGTTCCACCCATGATGCATCAAATCATCCTCCATAATAAAATCCATTATCAAGCCTTTATCAACCATGTGGTGTTCCAATAAAATTCCATATCATATCGCAAAACCTAAATTTGTTATCTCTACCACATTCTATGTCAAAAAACACTTTGTATAGGAAAATTTAAGGGGTAAATGAGTTCAATGTAGAAGATACGAAATATTGAAATTTAGTCAAAAGGAGAAATGTTGTATGAGTTGTGTGATGGGACCCACAATGTATGTGGTCCCATTATATCACCTAGTCGAGTCCCTGGGGTACACATCTCACTAAACAAGTTAGAATATATGACCTTTTGGGGATATAAAGTGAATGTCCATGAAACTCTAGGTCATGTATTTGTCTTTTTCTACGTTCGTGTATCTAACTGGGTATGTGTATATTGGTACACAATATTTCCCTACACATGGGATGCTACCCATGTGCTATGGTCATGCCCATACAGTCAAGTAAATTGTGCTTTCCTATCCATGTTCTCCACCACATGACTCATTCACACGGGTACGGTGGTACATGATGTGTAAGGATTATACCCGACATGTCATATTTATTATTCCCTTCACCAAGCTTTTCATCCTCAAAAATAAAATGAAAATAAAAAAATTGGAATAATCAGGCTGAAACCATATCTCTATCTATCCCAACAGCTCATGTACATGTTCTCATGCATCCACAACACATGAACCAATGGGATGGTCTGTCCAATGAGTATTGAATCTTATTGATCCTCAATTGCCACTATGATCTACACAGAGGGGAATACACCCTCAATGTACAAACCACCATATTTGATGATCTCTGTGGATTTGTTCAAAAATAACCCCAGCAACAACACATGGAAGACATAGTTCACCCACTATAGTGGTGGGGGTAGGGAGAGGAACTATGAAACCTCACCAACACAATTCATGATATCAAATGGCACAATGAACCACAGGATAACATTCCTACTTGAGAAAATCACTTCAATGATCATCATGGGGGGACTCTTATGAAAACATAGTCACCTTTCTCAATCTTTGAGGTCATATAAAAATGATTTTTTATTATTTTTAACAATTTTAGGATGTCCTCATATGCTAAAAGATGACATGGAACTTCTCTGTCATCACCTGAACTATCTATTGGCCAAAAAGAGATATCTTACAAATCACTATCTAACAAAATGGTGAACTGAAGGGTTTCCAATACATGGCATTGAAATGGGCTATAACAAATGTAGAGTGGTAAATATTGTTGTATAAAAACTCTTCCAAGGGAACAACACCAGTTTAAGTCTAACAAGAATTCCCTTAGCTTATCCTTCAACAGCTGGATTGTGTGATTGTTCTTCCTATATATCTGGGGGTGAAAGGATATAGTCATCCTCAACTCGTTCATCAATGCCTCATATAGGACTCTCCAAAACTGTGACATAAAATCCATGTCATGAACAGAGATAGTCATTGAGGTCACCCTATGAAGGTGAACGATCCCCCATATGTACAAATATTCCAAACTCTCCACTGAACACTGCTCCCTAATAGAAAGAAAGTGGACCAAATTCAATAATTGATCAAATACCATAAAAATAAATCATGTCCCTTTACTATTTGTGGAATAGATATAATAATGTCCATGGATATTTCATCCCACTTCCAATATAATATCTCAAGGGTATGGAAAAAACTACCAGAACAAGGTTCCCAAACTTCACCTGCTGATAGGTGAGGAAAAGAGAGACAAACAAAGCTATGATATCTCTCATTCCAGAACATGAAAACTTATGTTTATGGTATCTATACATATTCACCACATTGGGTTTTATATCAATGGGAGCACTGTAGAACCCTCACATCCCCTCCTCCCGCATCATGAATGGAACTGCCACCCATACCAGGAAAATGATGATGTCATTATCTCCTCTAGAATATCCATATGGAGAGTCCCGCATTGATATATATCCACATAAGGCATAAAAGTTAGTGTTTAATATTTGGTAATATCTCACATTCTCGATAAGTAGAGGAGTCAACATGATCTGTGAAACAAAAGTTGTACCCTCAGGCCTCACTAGGGTCTGCTTCATGAAGGCCAACTACCCCAATGCCTAATACACCAAGAAATAATTTGACCTACTACTAATAGAATCTAATAATATATTTCCATTACCTATAATATAGAATATCTCTATGTCATAGTCATATGTGAATTCCAACAATCTCTATAGTCTCACGTGCAAGTGACACTGCGTAATGTTGTACGTGAGACTCTGATAGTCTGAGTAAACCACAATGAGCATCCCCATAAGGTAGTGAATCCACATATATAGGGAAAATAATATCACTACCTTCTTTAGTACATTAGTTACATAGTTCACCTCATGGGGTATCAAATGTCTTGACCTATATGCGATAAATTCATAACCATGAATCAACCCAAAGGCAACCCATTCTTCAAATCCATCATAGTACACTAAATACTCCATGAAATCCTCTAATATTCTAACCCTCAAAGCACTCATCAGCCACAATCTCAACTCCTTAAAGACTCTATATCACTTCTTATTTTAGGTAAATTACTACAATTTTTTGCATCAATTTAGTCCAAGAGGATGAAATTCTTTATGATTCTTCCGACAACATCCTAGAGTATCCTTACAAACCAAGAAATATGTACACCTCCAACAGACTCTTGTGAGGATCCTAATAATGCACTATATTATTAATTGTTTGATCCACAAAAAAACCATTCTCCAAAATGAAATTATACAGAATGTGAACCTCATTAATAAAAAATGACACTTAGAGAGATTCCCATAAAATAAGTTCACTCGAAGAAAATATTAACCAATCCCAATGTTCCTTTCATACTCCTCATATATGGTAGTTTAGATGAATATATATTCAATGAAGAAGAACTAAAAATGGTCCAAGTATGACTGGAAGACCGGATTCATCAAATCCATAAATATGTAGGGGGAATTATTCATACCAAAGGGTGTCACTAAGAACTCGTAGTGTCCGAAGCAATATTGGAATTCCAGATTTAGGATAGAAACCTCAAAAACCATTAATAGGTTCTAGAAAGGACTGGATATTTATGTTTGAGTACCATCTATCCTCTTACAACTGATCATAGAGGAAATATATCCTCAGATAGGGGTACTTGTTCATTATTGTGGTCTGATTTAAGTTACTATAATCAATGAAAATCCATAATCTACCATAAAACCTTTTCACAAAAAACACTAATACATCCCTTTGGGAAATAATAGGCATAATGAAACCCTCATTTCAAATGACATTAAACATTAACTATAGCTCCCAGAGCTTGGTTGGGGACATCATGTATGATTCAAAATATATCAGAGTTTTTTTGGGTAAACATGTTGATGAAACAATCCATCTACCACCTAAGAGGAAGTCCAAGAATATACTTCAGATATACATCATTATAATCCTCAAAATCTAAAATAATCCATGTTCTTAAAGATCCTTTTGCACAGAGTCCAATATATGGAGACTGATAGGTGATGGGATATAACCTAATACTCAAAGAACCCACTATTAATTCCAATGGATATCTCCTACCCATAAATCTGAGTCTCATCCTATCCGGGAACATGAATCAGACTCATCTACAATGACATTCAATCTTGGCTCAGACCATGGAAACCAATCCATACCCATGATTATGTAATAGGGTTCTATCATGACTTCTAAAAGGCCCCACATAAACCTACCTTCACCAAGTGTTTACTTTCACTCCCATAAGATAAAAACTATATAAAAATTGTTCCCTATATGAACCAAAAGATAAAGATGCTGAGTTAGTGCCTCAACCAGTAACTCTATCTATTGTAGTAGAACAATAGAGATCAATGACTATCTAGAAAATATGTATAATAATAAGACATCAAGAGTAGAATAAACATAGATTGTACCTCTAATCATCTCATTGGTTGTGGGGCCATAAGCCTCTAAATCATGCAGTTTTAAATGGACCCGACTAACATCTCCCACAATATGATATGGGCTACCTGGTGGTGTTGGTGGAAGTATCTTATAACGTCACCCATCACCCTTACCTCTTCATAATATTCATCTAGGTCAGCCCCTCTAGGAACACCCTTCCCTCATCAGGGATATCCCCGATCATGTCACTACATTTTTTAGGGTGGTCTGTCATCTACTTACATGTGATCCTAGTCACATATGAATAGGAATTCTCTTTCTATATGACCTATACCATGACAAGAATATCTCCAAACATCTATCAGTTACTTGAGGATCGTCACTATTCTGACACCACATGACCACACACACATGTTTGATCATGAATGGAACACATATTCTAAGATTGTATCGAGTGTTACTTTCTAACTACTACAGACAATATAGAACTGTGACACTCATTGCCATCCCTAGCTCATGGAATCCATATGATGGAAATATATCAATAACGTGTTCAAGTTATAGTACCTTGATATATGTTGAGATGCACATGGCTACCACACTGGCATGAATCTCTCAGAAAATTCCATGATTAATCTTTTTGGATTAGATGTATCCATCATAGATCAAGTAAAAGAATAACTTGGTTATGCCAGTAAACTTTACTACGTACTTAACAACTATCACCCCCACTATGGAGATCTATAATCTCTATAATCATAACTATTTTAACATAATATAGGTAGTACTCCACTAGAAATAGTTTCTAGAATTCGGGCATTGAGAGTGTCGACCCATCATGCATATGTGTAACAAGATTCCACAAGTGCCCAGCTAATCAATGGAGAATGATAGATACCAGTAAAACCAATTATTTTTCATGTTCATAATGAGTATGAAAAAAATACAACCAACACTATCGATTCCCCAGTTACCTGAGGATATGGCTCATCATTGAACCTCAGCGGCCTCTGGTGATAGAACTCATGGAGTATGCTAATCCTACTCACAATATAAACCCACTCTAATTGAATAAATATGTTGCTTCAATGTTTTAAGTTCTAAAACATACAAACTTGTAGGGTGAAGCTTATGGGATGTACCATATATAGAGTCCTCATCACAAATGATATGTTCATCGTGATCCAGAACTTGTATCCTGACTATCTTTTATCGCTATGGAATCCTATTTTTATTAATCAAAATATACCATGTTTAGATGAATATATATATAAATATCAATAATTGGGAGATGAGTCAAGATATAAATCCAAGGAATCAATAATATATGATGAACTTACCATTTATCTCTTCAACCAAAGTCTCGTTTTTCTGAGTTGACAAGAAGGTATCCATGGTTCCTATGAATTGATATGTCGTCCAACCGTATGAACACTATATTCACTAGATGGAGATCCGTACTCTAGAAACTCTAAAAATGTCGCACTAATCCCAACAAAATCCTCATAATGGTACTACTATATAAATATTACCAAACATTGAACTAGTCCGATATCAATCCTTCACGACTAGACCCATGTCGGGGCTCAAAGCCCTACTACCAAAATCCTTCACCCATAGGCCAGGGGTTGGAAACTACTGTTAATGTCATAACATAGATGAGGACGCCATTACCTATGTACCTAAACATTCAAACACTTCCATATAGATGCATAAGAGAAATAGAAAATAGTATATGCTGAAAGAAACTATAGAATCAACCATGAATGCAAATCCTATGGACTATAAAAGAGTAAAGTTGTGTGAATAGAAAAGTAATGGGGAAAAATATATTCCCAACACCAAATATGTCCAAACCTGAAAAAACATGAAGGTAAATTGTTGAGAGAGTATAGATACTAACATCCATGTTAAAACCATAATACACAGTCTAATTTTTTAGGTTTCCATAACCTTCTTTAAAGTCACCAGCGACCTATCCATTCTCTACATATGAAATTACATGTTCGGTAATATCCCATGATTGGGTGAGTATAAAAATACAGAGTATGACACCCTAGATGATGATGGGTGATATGTAATAGATACAATAGGAATATAAGGATGTAGATAATGAATAGGATTTAGCTCACACCAAAACATTAGAGGGAACAACATGGTCGGTATATGGACTAAATGTTGATTATTTTCCACCCAATTCTGGAGATTCAACTCATCTATCCATGAGAATCTAAAAACAAAATGAAAGTCGAATAACCATTAGATTTTAACATCTCATGGAAAGAGAGTATCCCAATTCAATGATATTGATATAGTTATAGTTATAAATATATAAATATATATATATTAAAAAAGTATCCCAAATGAGAGAGTAATGGTATCCCCATCTCATTTCTAAAATTAAGATGTTGATTCAGCAATAGTTTTATAAGTCCATCAATGATTCCATGGATCTCACACAACTTCTTAGAAGTAATCAACCTTTTCATGCCACACCCTGTCACTATAGTTCAAAATTGATGGGACTTAATAACATGTTAGAGTACCCATTCCTTAGTATGATAGGAGAGTTCTTCTCTATGGTAGAGGACCAATGCTTAGCCTAGCCAGATATTTCCACAATATAAATCAGAAGAGGAAGCGTTACCTATGTCAATTAGAGGGTTCCACTCTAATAGTTGATAGAGGACCCATTCACTACCCAGTAGGAGGGTTCCAGTCTGACCATAAAGGACTCTTGGCCAACCTTCTAGATGGTTCCACTTGAAATTCACTAGAGGACCCATACTCTATCTAGTAGAAGGGTTCCCCTATATTCATTGATGACCCATGCCCATCCTAGATGAAGAGTTCCATGCGGATGTTGGTATAGGACCCATACCCTACCCAGCAAGAGGTTTCCACTCTGGTTATTGAGGACCCATGCCCAGCCCAACTGTAGGGTTCCACTCACAAGTAGATAGAGGACCAATTCCCTATAATGCATGATAATTCTAATATAGGATTCTATAGATGACCCATGCCCATGAAAATTGCAGGGTTTCAATCTAAATTTCCTCAAGGACCCATGCCTAGACCAACTAGTGGGTTCCACTTAGAATGCCTATGATGGTCCTTCATGATCACTGCTATAATCGACTATCTCCTAACCAAGATTCATTCTTGTAATATAACACATCATATCCAAAAATCCACATCCAATGGGAATAAGAAATTTTACATGAAAATACACTCAGTATAGGCTATATTTAGATAAAAATAAATGTTCATACAAAGGAGATGTAGATTCTTGTATTTTCTGAAAAAAGATACCAGGGATACATGATGTGTTAGGGAAACCACATAGCCTGCGGTCCTACTCATTCACCTTGAAGTTTAATTGGGGGTACATGGTTGACTGGGAGTGAAGGAATACTTGGTGTGTGGGGGATATAAACAAATATCCACTAAGGGTCCCACCCATGTTCTTTTTCATGTTCATGTTCCACCTTGTCTCTGTCTATTTTGACCCTAGGTCCCTGTAAATTGGTATATGATGTGCATGTCCACATTGGATGCTACCCATGTTCTCTTTTTGTGCTCGTGAACTCAAGAACATGATGTGTGCATGACCATGTGCTCCTCCACATGTCTCATTCATAAAGATCATTTTGTTCACATCACACAAGGAGTATATAAAGAGTTTCTATCATTATGAATTACCAAAAACCTAGTCTTTGTAGACAAGGAGATACACGACATGTTTTCATCAAACTACTAGATGTGTAATTGGGGTTTTTACAGAATCACATATCCATGATCCAAAAATCAAATCTGATCTTCACCTCTAATTTCGGACCTATTTCCATCCATGATTAGTGGATCTCTCTTTGATTCATTATATCATGACATACATTGGCTAAAAAATGATCCCATTGAACCAAAGTGGTTTTTTCATATGCGTGGTGTGTCACCACACTATTCATCAATGATGGTAAGGTATCTGGTGATCAAAACTACCATCTATGACTTAAAAAACACCCAAAATCTACACATGATTACTTTATCCATTAATCAATCTTCATTTAATTATGTTTATAGGGGTCTGATCAGGCTCGATACCACCCGAGAACATCAAAACAGGAAAACAGTGTCCTACTGGTGAAGATCACAGAACAATTGTGGGTAAAATTTATCCAATAATGATGTAGACCAAAAATTGACAAGTCTTAACTGGATATTGGATTGGTCAAATTAGAATAATACACTCACCAATGATTGAATGATGATTTTGTGTTTTCTGCACTTGGATCTTATTTATACTAGTGTTTCTCTATTGTCCATGGTTATTCACCAATGGAAATAGGAATGAAAATATCCTGAAATTCCTTTGATGCACTTTCTTCTTCATGGACATGGGTGAAAAAAAAATCTTGAGATAACCTTCATGTTAACCTTCACAAAATGGGTCCAAAAACATCCATGTAAGAATGTATATTCTCTCAAGATGTATGAAAATAGAAATTTTCTACTTATTGAACAAAAACTCCTAGAAATTTCAGCTCTTCTAGTAAACATTCCCCAATAAACCATCTATGACACTATTATGAAACTGATGAAATGTCCAGAATATAGTTTTCTTTAGTAAAAATTATTGGATCTTCTAAAAATATTATATATCATCAAGAATATGCGGTATAAAAATAGGAGGATATATTCATTCAAAATAATATCAACCCAAAGACAACCAAATATGGTGAGACTATTACAAATTTAAGTAATAATCAAAATTTGGGAATCCCAACGTATGCCCCACTGCCTCCTCCTTGATGAACATATGCTAGAGAAAAGGGTAAGGTCATTATTCAATACCACTTATTACCCAAAGGATTCAATCATGTAACAGTCAAGGATAGATTGGATCAATTTGAGATAGAAAAGAGCTAATTTTATAGTCTTAATACCAAACTACATAAGTGACATATTCTCACTGGGTATGTTCTCCCAACAAAACCACATTCCAGTCCCCTAGTAAATATCTATCAAAAATAATAGCATGTGGTAATATAAAAAGGATATTCAAAATTAATATTCAGTATAGGGGTATGGAATCCAATCTATTTGGAACTACTAATTTCCAGGTATTTATATTCCCCTCTGTTTTCCAAACAACCACACCAATATCTGTCACGTTACAACTGACCTACTACTGCACAAGTGTAGGTGAAACATACACATATGGATCATCAAATTTTTACACCTTCTATAGAAATTAATAATTACAGAATTAACATTGGACTTATTTAATCTATTGAGTCATTGAAATCATGTATATAATCTATGGAGGGTAAACGTTATTTAGTGCAGCCAAAAGATAACCATACCCAGAGTGGGTAGATGAGACTCTTCCCTCACCTAATTTTAGAATCCCAACATTTAAACTGTTGAATGATTCAGTATATCAATAATATAATCTAATTCATGATATGTCTTAGTGTTTCCCCATGATAAGAATGTTTTTTGACAAATAATCCTCTAAACATTAGTGTTTTGTTGAAAACTTGCATGGAACAACATTCATATGGTACACCATTTTACCTATACGGTTTAACAAAGGATGCAATAACTACAGTTGAGGTTATATTTACCATTTCATCTCAAAACTATAAAATAATATATTATAAGACCTCTCAAACTATAAAAAATAATACAATAATAGAGACTTATATTTTATTTCTATGTGGAAGGTTTAAACTTACTCCCTAAATTTTCAATTCACATGTGAATATTTGTGGGGTCTCTATATAGAAAAATTATGTGATGAGTTAGGAACACCACTCATCCTATTTATGTAAGCATTAGAGTTATATGACGTTCCTGTAGTAAAAAAAGAATAGAATATACCATATTGACAATCATAGATAAATCTAAACTAGCATCGATAGCCTAGGGAATGAGGATAGGAAAAGTTGGAACTACTACAATCTCATTGAAACTAGGGCCTTTATTTGTTCCCACTCTTAATCCTGGACTATATCATGTAGCACCCATATTAGGGAGGAACAATCATCAACCAAAAAAACATTGGGATACATGCATAGATCCAAAAAACTCCTAGTTTGAATGACATAAGAACATCTCCTTCTCCTTTCGAGATGAGTGGGTTCTTGGATATTTCTTAGTAGTCCTAGAAATAAACCATTTAGCTCTTCCAAAAAACAAGAAACCCATACATACCAGTCTTTATGTTCGCATAAATTGTTTCCTTTTTCACTGAATGTTAGGGAAGATCATCCAGGTTTTCTCAACATCAATGATATCTTGAAAAAAGATGGGGGATTATTAATGGGTAAAATTTTGAAAACCTTGAGAACAAGTAGCATGTATTTCTAGAGCCTCTCTAGAAGAATATGGTGAATGGAATAATATCAATAGTAAAGGAAAAAAACTAGTGATTGGATGGATTTTAATATGATAACAAGACACATTCTATTATCAGTAATCATTTGAAACAACCAATTGTACCCCGAACCACCTCTATTGTGGTATAGTTGACATTATCGACACTCTTACCCTTCAAAATAAAATCTTCTATGAAATGGAATTTATATAATGGAGGGAAACTAGAACAACAAGATGAGCTATACCAAGTCTAAATATATCTTTGACTCTCTTGTAATTCATTCCTCCATTCCCAAGAGAACATGCACTACACCACCCAACGATTCAATGTGTTCCAACACATTAAATAGTACAATATACACTGAACCATCCAACCAATTCCAAATTTGATTAATAGTTGATATTTTATTACATTAATTTCATTAAATTTATTTATATATTTTCTGATTATATGGTTTATTACAAGCCTTAGTTTCCCACAAAAAGTTTTGGATACATGAACTAATGCTATAAAAGATGAGGAAATAGAGTGAGGCAAATCTACGATAGAATGCAAAATAGTGGCCACATCCATTCTAGGGATATATATACCATTAAAAAACATGATAAATCCTAATGGAATATCCAACGGGAGAAGTAAAATTACTCAAAATTTGTGGAAAATATTTTAGAACCAGTCATTTTGGACGACCGATTGATGAGTAGGAGAAATGTTTTCCAACATAAGAAAGGTTTCTAACTAATGGGGCATGATTCAAAGGAAGGTAGTATTCCCTACACATTTATTCAACCTAATTAAAAATATTCCCCGGTTAGGTTATCTCAAAAAATTCTTCTTATGCAATATTTTCATATATGGAAATGTAAATATTTGACCTAAAATTATGACATCCGAATGGAATTGTTCATAGTTTTGAAAATAATTTCAAATTTCAATTATCTTAATCATTAAAAGGATCTGTAAGAGGTAGATTTATAGGATTTATTATGCCATCAGATGTTTGAATCTAAAATTTTCAATGTTATGTTATATCATGAAATGATAGATCATATAGAATGTAATGTAGTTCTCTTTTTCACTGAATAAGATAATGACAAGGTTATATATTGACACAAGAGGCCACTATTCGTATTTAGAATGTTGAATGACATTCAATCCCATAAATATTTCATTAATAATGAATTATGTGTCAAAATAATTCATATACAAACACTTCACAAACAACGATTCAGTAAAGTTTATTCATCTTCTTATACATAAACACTCCATTTGTATGATAAAAGTGAAAAGAAGCATTTCTACTACATTAAGATCAGAAATCATTTTGGATATCTGCTGTATGAGTGTAAGATATTTTTTTTGACAAGATATGAATTTCAATGTCATTATATGATGGTATTGGCTACATTATCATGTATATATCCCTTCTCCATACCATAAATGCCTCAAAAACAGTAAAAATGGATAGATTGGTACATTATTTTGTGACAAATCTCTATTCATGTCATGTGATTCTCGATATATTAATGAATGATTCAAATAATTATTTGGGAAACAATACAAAACTGATGATGTTTCTTGGTTCACAACTCTAAATGTTTTTATAATGAATTCATATAATCCATTTAGAGATCTCAATGATGAATATGTGTTTCCAATCAGTCATGTTTAATATATATATTCATTGATTTAGATAGATGTTCACTAGAATTAATTGTATAATCCATGTCAATTGAAACCATGTATATTGAATAAATATTTCATTCATCCATTTTAAATAATATCTTTGATTGGAACACTCCATCCTTAACATAAAAAATTCTATAGGCCACCACTTCATCAACTGAATCTATAGAAGTCATGGAATCTCTATTTTAATCTAGATCCTAAAACATTAACCTTTTCCCAACCCTTAATGATTTCCCCACATCTCTAAATCATCACAAAATTGAATCAAATGAAAAATAAAAGGATTAAGAGGACGAAATTGACCTCAGGGAAAATACTCTAGCATTCAAAGAAGGTCCCTCTACCACATTCAATGAACTCCAAAATATCAATTTGGGCATAATGGAAGATTTCTGACCAACTCTAATCTACACAACTATTTCTATTTATGCACAGTGAAATTATTCCACCTTTTTGTAATAGAATCAAGACATATTTATGAATAATTTCAAAGAGATTCTATGAAAATATCTTGATGTTGATACCCATCAAACAGTCCAAGAAGAAGGTAATCATAGAATCAAGCATGCAACTAGATGCAAACATCCGACTCATGCTACCCAGTTCAATGGTGGAGTTAATAATATCATAAAATAAAACATCATTAGGGAATTACAATACATGGAATGACTCAATAATATATATCTTATCATGATAAATAATTCTAAAATCAATTATTTCATTGATTTTAGTGACCTTAATTAACACAATATAAAAGATAACATTCAAATTATAATCATATAACTATTGATTGATAGAAGAACTGTCTATCATGATTTTTATTTCCTGTTTGGATGTTTAGGTTATAATCAAATCTGAATAGATGTATAATATAAATAATATACTATAATTAGGGCCAATGTTTATTATTTTTCTTTCGGGTGATGCCTTCTAGAATAAAGAATATCATTGAAACATATGAACATTTCATAAATAAGATCATTAAAAAATTCATAGGAAAATCAGATGAGTTTTATGTTGATGATTTGGTAGTACAAACTCAGAACCATTCTGATAAGCATTATGTTTTAAAAATCATCTTTGAAAAATCTAGAAAACAGAATTTAGAGATGAATACCATTAAATGTTATTTCGATGATACTTAAAATAAATTTCATGGCTTCATCATACACTATCAAAGAATCAAATTTTACCCCAAGAAGAAAATTGATATTCTGGGTAGGTTACCTCCTCAAAATATCAATGAGTTTAATGGTTTGAATGGACACCATCCCAAAATTTGATGCTTCCTTACAAAAATCACAGAAATCTTTCTTCCCATCCACATGTTTAAAAAGAATGGAGGTTTCTTTATGGGGACAGATTACTGTCAGGAAGAATTCAATATCTTCAAGAAGTATCACTTGATTCCTCAACTGATGATACCTCCTTTCTAATGAAATACACTCATCTTATATATAACAGAACTGGAATAGTGTCTAGGTTCATTTCTTACAAAATAAAATTTATTTTGGTAGTGAAAACATAATTTATTATTTTAGTATCAATATGATTGAGAATATGATTGAAAATATGAATCATTATTCAGCTATCAAAAAGAACTATCTACATTTGATTATGAAAATTCAGAAAGTATTTGAATTACCTGTAGCACCATGAGTTCCATATAATCTCTCAAATTTACCCACTCAATTATATCCTTAATCATCCCTTGATGACTAGTCATTTGTCCTGGTGGGTGGTCAATAAATAATAGTTTAACATCTATTTCGTAACGATGAAAGTGATAAAAGGATATTAATTAAAAATTTTATTATCAGAATGTCCCTCTAAAAAATAATCATTATTGATTACCAACATTCTAGATATAGAGATCTTTTCAATTCAATATTCTCACTAGATGTGGGAATTTACTTTGATGGTGCTTGCAGAATACCAATTAGAAATATAATGGAGTACACCATGATCAATAAATTTTAGTTGGTAATCCTTATCATTTAACCAACAAAAAATGGTTCACCTTACTCTATTATGGTCTTAGAAGGGTACACTATCAATGAGTTCAGGTACCAAGTTGTCATTGAATGTTTATAAATTTCATTGAATATACTGGGGACTCTCATAAGAATAATGGGAAATTACAAGTTGTTAATTAGGAAGATCAATGGTGGTTACACCTTTAAAAAGGAAGAGTTGATACCACTTCATAATTATGTTTGATGGTATATGGAATAATTCCCCAATAAACCAACACTATATCATTTATAGAATTTAAAAAAATTAAGAAGAGGAATTATAAAATGTTGATGCTATATTAGTAGATATAGATTTTGATAAAATAGTCTTTATCACCACCCATTATAGAAAAATACTACCATTTGTTCAAGGATACATATAAGATATCAATATGATCAATTCTACCCTTAAACCAGATATTGATGCAACTGGGTAGATGATTAAGATAACAAAATATCTAAAAAATGGGGCCCTTACATTAGATAGATATATAAAATTATATATTCAATGATGGGGAGTCAATTTCACTCTTATAAAATCATTATTAATAATAAAATTATTTATTATCGATGATTTGATGGAATTCTCCTGATATTAATTGATGGAATGGAGAAAATATCCACCATGGAAGAAGTCTATGCTGGTTCTTGTGGTGATCGTCATTCACGAACCAATATTTCTCACTAAATATGTAGGACTCAATACTTATAGCCTTCGATGACATAAAATTTAACACAATCCCTAAAAATTGTCATTCCTATCAACTGCATTCCAACATATCCATCAACTCATAAATTTGTTGCATACAACTATGTACTAATGAAAATTTACAATATGGGGAGGCATGTTATAGGTCTATATCCACCATATATGGCTATTTTTTTATATTTCATTCTTACGTACACCAATTTATAATCAAAATGGGCCATGGAAACACATATTAAATAAGTTGAGACCAAATGTGTCATAATTTTATTGAATTCAAATATCATCGCCATATTAGTTGTCCTATATATATCTTTAATGGAAAATAGTACCAACAACCATTCTTACATATTGAAGATGTTATAACAGGATTAAACATCAAATCAAACCAATCATAATAATATCATATAATATAAATTAGAAAAAATATATGATTTTAACAACACTAAACAAAAAATTCATCAGAAAATGGTGGATAAATGAAATAATTCTTGGATTGTCAAGATTATTCATTCATTTTGGGCCTAGCAAACTACAACCTACAATTCTATATAGGTAATCCCATATTCACTAGTTTACAGAACAAAATTTGTACATCCAATTGAAGTTGAATTTCTTTCACATATAATAACTATATCTAAACTACACATAGATGATGAATTATATATAAACAATGGGAACATTTTGTATACTATATATCATTTGAAAATATACTAGAATCAAATAACATGGGCCTTCAACAAGAAGTTTCACCTTTGTTCTTTCATTCAATGAGAGTTGGTACCGGTCCTTAAAAACCCAATGATACTAGGGAAGAAACCTCCAAATCATGAACCAATGTTAAAGGGAACTTATTCAATACACTCCAACGAATATTAATCAATAAAAAGTATGGATTCAGAATTCAATACACCCAATATAAACACATGATTGGTCAAGCAATAATTCATGTGGAATGTTCCTATGGGAATCCTATTATGTGTAATCCCTAAAAATATTCCAAATCCCAATAAGTTGGGATTCATATTTTTGTTATATAAAAAATTAGCATCCTCTATTGGTGTAATACTCAATCAAAGTCCATAGAATATGACATTAAACTATTTCTTTACCCTTTGTAAAACTGGAATTCTTAGTACGAAAAAATGTCATTTCCAAAATCAATGTCCTCATCAAGTGATGATAAACTACTTGAACATTGGTCTTATATGTACTACATAAAAAAGAATAGGGTATGGTCCTATTTTTACAACCCAAAACTACAAGACATTATTGAATGAGGTGTATGGATTCAATTAGAAGAAACAATGGGATTCAATTTTTGTTATATTCCCCAAAACCTCATCTTGGTTGCATGACATTAAGCTGCATGGTCCATTTCTTTATTGCATGACATAAAACACTAACATTTTGGTCTGTACTCAATTTCATCATAACAATTGGTGATGGTATCCTACTACCCCACCATCCAATAAATATGTGTGGTTTGATTCCAGCTAGCATATGTTAAATAGTAATGTTGAGATCTCTAATCCCAGTTCCAACAGTAATGTCAAAATTTCCCCCTCTTTGAGTATGAGTCATACCTATATAGGGAGATCACTTCTAGAATTACATATTGAATGATTCCAGTCCTAATGGGATACATAGTTATTCCTAGACCTACTATTCTCTGTCCCATCTATATAATTTCTCTAAAAACATCTATTATATTTGTGTTTATCACATTGAAAGGTTTTTTAATACTTAATGGTGGAATCAATGACCAAAAATTAATCAACATGTGTTACGATTCTCGTTAAGGTTCCAAAAGAATAAAATTTTCCCACATGCCTCCACTGTTTTTGTCATACCATAATAAACTATCTTGACCACATGACATAAAACTACATAGTTATGGTCTTAGTCTCATTATGATAAACTATATGAAAACATCATTAATTCATGAAGTATAAATGTATGGTTATTTTATTTATTTCATTATGTAAAATAATAGAATATTTCACTCTTTACTTGAGGGGATCACAACAATAGGTTATAGTATCCCACCAAAACACTTCTCTAGAAGTAAGTGTAGCTCAATTCGATCCTCAATGAGGTATGTATTGATGGTTAAAAAATATTTACTATTAATATATGTGACACAAATAAATACCACCTATCTTACATACAAATAACTATCTATTTCATAGATCTTAATTGGGGTCCCTCACTCCGGATCCCATCATGGAAAAAATGTCTCCTTCCTTATATATGAGTGAAAGGAACTTCATACCCCATGGAAAATTCTAGTTCAATAGTTTCCTTTGTTCTTTGATGGATTATACTTATAAATAATACTCATTGTCCTAGGAAACCTCAAATATCCATAAGCCTTCACTTTCTATTAGTAATAGAATATTAGTTTCCAGGGGACACATCTATTTTAACTATGCATAACAGGCCTTAATTTGGATTTAAAAAAAACACCATTTGAAGGATAAATATCTATGGGTATATTAATTCTAAAGAGATACCGGGTTAATCTCGGTACTCTCTGACAATGTTATGTGTGAAACCACTTTTCAAACTTGTTCCACAGTCACCCCTTTAATAATTATCCCATATCATCTATTCAAAACTGATAACTCCCAATATAATTGATTAAAATTTACTTCCTCAAGTCTAAAGCATGATTGAACATCCTTGGTCTAGTATTCCTTAAAAATTTAATCACTTCCATGACATTGGGTAACCTTTTTCCATGCTCATGATGTTTAACTGTATGGTTTTTAAGAACATTAGGTTGCTTGATTCCTCTCATAATTGGATATGTAGTGGTGCGTGGATCTAAAAATTTGGGTCCAACTATAACATAACAATGTCCACTATCCCTATATTTGGGTAAGACCTGCACATGGGACATTTTCTCAGAACTACGAATGATTTGATAATTTTAAAATATAAATACATAGAGGAACCTAGACCTCCATTCAGTGGCAAAACCTTAAAATTGTCTTCTTTATAAGATGGTTTTCATTTTTCAATAACCTTCTAAGGCCTCTGTCTGAATTGATTTTGTTTCTTATTGGTCAACAAGCCATCTTTAAACAACCATAAGTCAATATATTTGTGAACATACCCTATAGAAACCAACAATGAACTATGTTCTGATTGATTTTATCCTCAAGGAATATGTAGTGAAACTCAGATCCTATATCCTAGACCAATACCACATCATAGAAAAAAATTAATGTCATTTATTTCAACCACCTCCAAGTTATGAAAAACATTATCGATTCTTTGTTTCTCACTTTGTGAATAGATCCTATGGGCTCTCAAGTTTCGATAAAGGGTAATGCACATAATCAAGGCATATTAGTTCATGTTCATTTTAACATGGTCATAACATCATGGAATTAAAATTAATATATTTTTCCCTTTTTATATGATGTTAAACTGCATGGTTTCTAAGAACAATGTGTGGATTCATTCCTTTAATAATAGAATATATAGTAATGTTGGAACCTTGAATTCTTGGTCCAACCACAATATATAAATTTCCCTCCCGATGAATGTGTCAAACTTGCATAGGGATATTTCTTACAAGATATAGGCATGGATTGATTATCATCCTTATTAGATAAGAGGTTATTATAGGATCCTATAAAAGGTCTCATAGTATTTTCAAATTCCCCTACTATTCTCTGTATAGACCTGATCTGAAAAGGAGATTCTTGTATAGAATCTCACCCTATTAGTGTTCCCATATTTTAAAAACATTTCCCCCTACTCACACAATAAATCAATAAAGTTTAGGGAATATTTATGATGGAAACATCCTATTGAACATGGTATGTTTCATTTTATTTTTATTTCCCAAAACTACATGTGGATTGATTCACATCCATATTTCATATGTAGTTAATCTTTGGAATTATTTAACTAGGCCTAACAATGATAAAAATAAAAATCCATCCCCTTATAATAGGGAAGAAATTAATCAGAGACCCTTCCCACTTCTGGGGTGATTTAGAAATGAAAAGACCCATCCACACTTAGGTACATTGGACACAAAAATCTAATATTCATCCTAGGAAGACCTGACTCTCTAAACATCCCTTATACATCGATAATAAAATGTTAGATTCTAAGATAATCCTTTTTTTACTATGAATAACATACCCTAGTTTTTATCTATAAAAAAACCAATTAAAAAGTCAATCAACTAGATACATTTTAATTCTCATGAGATACCTTCTCTATCTCCATACATACTGAACAAATAATTACTAGAGATTAATATTTGAACATTGTATGTAGTCATTTAGTGAATACATGAACCATAACACCTTTTAATATTCATATTCCCCTATATTATAGCTTACAAAATTCTATCTTCATGATAGAATGATGATGGAGAATTATCATTTAGGTCAACATGGAATGGGAAATCATTAATATTTTGGTAAAATCCATGAAACTGTAAGGGAAATGTTCTTACATACCCACAACATGTTGTTAGTCTATACAATAATTTCCATATTATAATGAAAATAAATTTTACTAAACTCATCTATGAAATTAGATATTAAATTATAAGGCAAGGTCCTCACCATTTGATTCTAAACTATTAAACATCTATGTCCTTCTACCAAGGCATAAAAATACCTGACACCTGGTCAATCCTATATAACCCCTTACCTACATGTAATGGTATGGAGAATTGATTTTGGAAACTCAAACTAATCAAATCACTTATTAGTATAAAATATGATAATTACCTTCCTCTAAATAATAATTTGGTCTATATAGGTGTCTCATCATTTCTCAAGGGTTCATTGGCCATAATCATAATAGCACAACATTAAATTTATCTCAAATAAATCATGTACCTATATTAAATATAATTGAGGGAAAAATTCTCCACTTGTTCCATGTCATTTACTTTCACATGGATTTAAATTTCTTCCTATGTTTCCTCTTGTTTCCCACACCGATCAATACTCATCTGATCATAAGTGATCTATAGAGTCATTTTGATTAGTCAGAAACATCTTCCTATCGTCCATTCACTATGACCTTCTTCTTTCGTACCTGAGAGATTGATCCATGTACAAGTCATTGGGTTAAAAACATCCATTACTTATAATATTAATACCATGATTCCCAGGTCTTATTTTGATCAAATTAGAGGGTTATAAAACATATTCCCTTGGTTGCAGATACATTCTATGAAGAAAATTCCCATCTCCCTTCACATTAACTAGATCAATGTATGATGTCTCATATTTATGGAATAGAGAACTAGTTTAGAGAAATTAATATCACATGTATTGAGAAATGTTTTTCTAACAAAAATATCATCATCTATTGGTCATGTATATCCCTAAAATTCCATATTTTATAGATGTTTCATATTCCCATTATATCAATTTAAATCGAGTAATATGTGGAAATTCTAACAAAAAAATAATTCAAATCTAGTGTTTCTATTAAAATTCAAATAGAATGATGGAACGAAGAAAAATTCATATATAAAGAAGATATAGGAACATAAAAACGTGGATTCACCTCATATGATTGAATTATTGATCTTGTAACATTATCCGAATAGATTAAAAGATTTGAATCATTGTATTGTCAGAATACTATACATATTAGAGAATCCTTGAAAATGTTTTGGCCTCCAAATCCACACTCTCTTGCAGTGCCTATACCCCTTCCATTTCATCCTATTTGGCATTCCCTTCTATATGCACCGGCCAGTGCCCCTCATCAATCATTTTTTATGAGAAATAATTTTTTTTAAAAATATTATTATTTATGGTCATTAATTTTGTAATGTGACTTTAGGGATGAGTTACTATATCAGCCTTCTCGAAAGCCTAACCCAGAAGGATATTTTTTGTGGTAGTAAAATGGTTTCTGAACCCCATGGTATGGAGTAGATATTTCACAAGGCTCAAATTATCTATGAAAATAACTGTCTATATTTCTTTTTTAGGTATAGTTTTGTTGTGGAATCCCCCATAAATGACCACACAAAACATTCATCATATTTTTCAAAACATTGATGGTATATATGATAGAGGATACTGAGATATTGGTTTCCATAAGTTCCTCCATACATTATATCATGAAATACATAAAATTAAAAATGGTATCATGTTTATCTTTGGAATCATTCTCATATTGGAGTTTATATTATGGAAACATATTAACAAGAGATAGAATATGATAAATGTTCTCAACGTAGGAGGGATATTTAGTAGTCAAAACTAAGGCCACCTAAGCTGATTTAATATTTGTTGTATCATTGAAAATATACACTTGAACCATTATCATGAAATAAGTATCAAGCATTCAATAACTATTAAATATAAATACTAGGTGGTCAATAATATTAGATACTGGCCTTCATTTGGTGATACATAATCTTCCTCGATTACCATTACCCATCCGACAGGAAGCACATAAAATTCCCATATAGATTCTATATGAGCCTCATAAGATATATCTCTTAATAAGTAATGTGAAATGGGTGAATGTTTAGCTAGCATAGTAACCACTATAAGGCCTCTCATAGATGCAGAGCTCGCATGGATGACCGTGAAAGAACTAGGTGAAACTGTAAGAAACAAGTCTTCTTGGTCCCTCATTGAGTCCTACCCAATAATTTCATATTCTAGGGTAGTTCATTACTCACTTAATATAGAACATCATCTCCCAAAACTTCTATTCCAACAACACCATCTGTCTTTTCTAACTTCCCATTTAGCTCAAACTACCCTAGAAACGATTATACCACAGTATTTGACTCTAAAGGAAGTGGAGGTGCATTCTCTTGAAAGGATGTCACTTCCGGACTTTTAGATCCTGTTAAAACCCCTAAAATAGTTGATTAATTAGAAAAACATGACTTATAGCATGCAAATCAAGCATGAAGGAAAAATTTACTAACTTGCGGTTCAAAATCAGATGTGAATCACAAGATTCCGCTTCTTCTTATGCCTTGTGACTTTCCCATGGGAGTAATTACATTGGAAATATAAATTTAAAATGAGGGGATGGTTATAGTATTATAGGATTTGAAATCATTTCCAACATATGTTCAGTTTCCCTCGAAGAGACTTCATCAATGAACCTTTCACAATCAGAAGTGGCCACTCCAATAATTTTCCATCCCAGTGTGTATTCTCAGAAAGAAAAGGTTGAAATATCACCAATTGAATTTAAAAAATTTGGGTGAGGGGATAAAATCAAAACAGTTATTATTTTACATTTGTGGATGAAAAATGGTCAATATATGATCTCATATCACCTCTTCACTAAAAATGATAAGTCTTTCCATTTTCACCACCATCACCCACATCAAATCAGACTGGTGGATCATGTGTTTGTATGAATTGTTGCAGGAATCCATATCACAATGATGGGAACAAAATTATACAATTTTATTTGAAAAATTAATAAATTCAGTTTTGGATATCTGTCCATATCTAGGAAGATCAATCTCCTCTTCCTCAAGAACCCCTATATTTCTTTATCATAAGCACGATTTCAATAAGCACCCCATTCATTCCAATATTACAGAAATGAGACCATGAGAGGAATGAATGATTTAGAGGACAAATAAATTATATTTTAGGACCATCAAGTAACCCCACATGTATTATTTTCCATTTATAGTGTCATTTGCCTTGGAATAGGGTACTTGTGAGGCCTCAAACACAAGGAAGAAGGTATCTACCCAATAACAAGTGGGTCTGGATAAAAATCCTCATCTATTCACGGAGACCCATCAGTGATATCTTATCTCCAACTATTTTATTTTATCTTATTTTTGATTACCTAATACAATTATATAAACTATCCTCAGAGTGAATGAATAGAAGCTTCAAGATCACTGATGTAAGCTTCTACTCAAAATGAATGCTCCATGTCAGTATTTTTTTTAGGCATGGATATTCAGCCATACCCAATAAAAATAATTTCCTTCTCTTAAAATATATTCTAGATCCCCTAGATTAGTAGAGAAATATTCTATGTTTACCTCTCCCTCTAATCAGCGAGATATAAGGCTTTTGCGAGGACAAGCAACAGGGAAGACTTCTCGGACACTTGTGACGTAGAGACATAACCAGTAATTTTGGGAGATGGAATCTGGATTCTAAAAACATTCTTATTCATTTCTGAAATTTGATGTTTCCTTGAAGATACACCCTTTAGTGGTCCCACTACCCCAACCACCTAATATTCATACTCATTGGATTCAAATAAGGGTCGACCTGTAATGACAGAGACTGGTTTTTTCAACTGACCCTACAGGTATGATCAAATCCATGATTCATCATAAGATCTAAAAAGTGTAGGATGAGTATCCATAGGCATAAGTACTATATTAGGTCTTGTGTTTTCCCTTGTGAACATCATCCAAATTCGATGATCATTATTCAGATTATTTTATATATATTTGTTATGAATCAATGAATGGAAACTCATCAAGATGTAGTGGAACTGATGTACAGACACATAAAATGAATACCCTAAAAAATTAGGTTTCCATCAATATTTCAATACAAATCACCCTCCAGCAGGGAAATGAGATACCAACATCAGGGTTTTTCTTCATATGGAACATTTTTCAATATTCTAGTAGTATGATAATAATGGTATTAGGTGAAATAGTTTTGATGGTTGAGTTGATCCATTACCTCTTATTCTCCATAGGATGATAGTTTCACCCAACTTTTTCATTAAAAGTTCATCCAAAATCAATAATTTGAAATACTATAGTCATTTATTAACCCATTTACTCTTATGTAAGATGCTATCTAGACCCACGGAATAAGGAATGACACTACAAGCTGGTATGGTGATTTTCCCCTACTTATGTGCCCCGAAAAGCTGTTAATCATTTCCAGTACTAAGAACGCAATATTAATAGAACTCCCATGGATAATTGGATTTCCATTATAAAGGTTTTAACTCTAATCATGGTCATGGATTCACTTATCGGTAGTATCTAACCCCTTAGAGAAAATCACAATGAATTTTTCATGTAGAAAAATTAGTCAACAATAGAGAAAACATATGAACACATTAAATAATGAAGACAACCTCACCTTTCAAATATTAACCAGTCACATTTATCCATATAATAAGATAAAGAAACATATCGGTCCTATATACATGATGGTGCTGAAATTTTGTTCTGGAAAAGGTTTGAATCCACATTAGAAAAAGGGACATCAATCATGGGGCAGGGCATTATATCCTCTTTAAGAACATGTTCTCTCCAGGGAAATTACCATGAATGTGGAGGAGTTCACTTTGGTTCACCACACAGTAAGGATTATTGAACAAAATCATCATACAAGTCAGCCATATTTAGTGTCCTAGAGATCATCCAAACATCCCAAAGGTTGATACCAACTTCTCCATGCACTAATTTGAATTTTTTGATATCTCAAATCCATTAGTTGAACAGTTGGTGGATGGTGAATATATTTCAGATGTAAAAAGACTATGAACTAGGGGTAGCCTTATAAAATCCAACAACATTAAGTTATTCCTTAAAATCCTTACATATCTGATAGACACAGAAAGGAAATATCCATTAGAGACCAGCAGATCAACCTGGATGATGTTCCAATTTGTATAGCCATCCAAATGGCTTTTTATTTGCGGGTTTTCATTAAATGTAATGATATTAATGAACTTATTTTTATGGTTATCAAGATCTTTTTATGAAGAAATTAGGGAGTGAATCTAGAAAAACTTCATAGAGTTGGTTTCTAAAATAAAAGTCTCCATTGATGTGATATTTTCTCATTAAGAGTTGCTGGACTTGAGTATCCAAGCAGTCAATTGATTTTTTGGGTGGAGTGATAAAATAGGGACATCAAATGAAATCATGAGTCTAAAAAGTAGAATCCTATGTATAAAAAGATATCCCCAGAGTCCAATTCTCATAAGTCTGACAAGATCGTAATGTTGTGGGACAATGTGTTGGTTGGAATTATTGTCAACACTTTTGATCATGGAACTCCTTTTAACATCAGTAGTAGGAAAAATAAAATTTTAAGGAGATATATTCTACAAAAACTCAGAAAGGAAATATTAAATATTAATAGGTTCTATAAACCAAAATAATTATTAATGTTTGGTGAATTTCATATAAGCTAGGTGGAACTTTAAGAGTTACAACCACTATGCGCACCCAAATGTTCATAAGACACTACACAGATCCTAAAGAGATTCACCCGCTATATGTAAAACATGATTTCTATATGGAATAATTTAATTATATTAGAGCACAATGAGTTTGTGGAAAATTATAGACCATGGATGATAATTTTTATATTTGGAATATGCCATTCACGATTGAATTTTTATATTATGGGTGATAGTATGTGGGAGATTATTGATCAAATATAAAGAGATAGATTTCAGAAAGTGAAAAATAAATTATAAATATCACCTTTTATAGGAATTGTAGCTTATTATGGTCCATATGTACCCTAAAAAACATTCAGCAAATCATTCAACTGGACCGACATCTTCTTCAAAATGGGCTCCTCTTCATTCCATCAGACCCCATTCTGATGAGGGGAATTTTTTGGTTGGGAAAATATGGAATAGATGAATAGAGTGATTTTTTTGTATTTTTTAATGGATAGAACCTAATCAATTAATCTATTTTATGATTATTAAAATATTAAAATAGTAGGAGCTATAAAGGAACCACAACATAGTTGTAATGGAGTCGTTTCTCCCCATATTGCTGCCAAAAAACACCTCTACATATGTTCTCTTTAAAAGAAAATGAATTTCATGGTCATGGAATCTTTTTAAGACCTATGGGAAATAAAAAATCACTTTTTGGGGTGAGGTATATTTTTCAGGCCCATCAAAATTGACATGTTACTTAATGGGGGATTATTTCACCAACAAAAGCAAACCATTCCCTAGAAATAGTTGAATACTTATATCATTACCCTTATAAAAATACCCTAGGTGTGTGAATGGGAGGAGAAGAAAAATTCTATGAGTGGAACAATTTTTTAATAGGAAATAAAATATGAGAAAGGGATTTCAATTGGTATATATTTATTGCATATCATGATGAAAATGAGAGCATAAGAATCAGTCTGCATAATATAAACACCAGTCCTCATAGGAAATATCCATTTGTGGTGTAACCAATCCTTGAGCAAAAACACTGGTCTAAATAGATAGAAACCCATTTAAGACCATCCATCTAAATAGAAATACACATCAAGGACCATTATTCCATTGACCACAATGGAATGAAATAATTATGGGCCACCATCCAAAAATGAAAATAGTATATATGATGTGATCTTGTAGCCTATTTTCTATTACATGTAGTGTTTTAGATTATTACCGTTACTCCAATAACATAACAAATAACTCCCTCTTTCAACCTATCAAAAGATTAATTATTTCCCAAACGGTACCCTCCATGAACCACCAAATGCAGTCCTCTTTCAAATCCACAAAACATGTATGATCATAATAAAGGGTACAACAATGTACCCACTTGATAATACATTCAAATGGTAAATGAGGCCCTATTTTTAACCTACATTATATGAATGGTCAATTTAATGTTCGTAACCATACATTCCCATGGTAATTAGTGTGTCATCCTTGGGTAAAGTGGTATACAATTATATGAGCCAATAATCTAAATATTTGGACAGTAGGCCCACCTTCTTCTTCTCTTCCATCTATTGAAATTGGAGGTGGGGAAAATAGATAATACATTATCCATCATGGTCTAAGATTATTTTAATTATTATGGGCCACTAAAAGATGGGTATCCATATGTTACTATCCTAGTTATGAAAGATAGAAGATATGTTTTAGATACCACTTTCCCTCCTAAATCCATGACATTATCCACTAGAGAAAAAAATGATATTTTTTGGTTTTATAGATATTACACTTTCTCTTGTTTCTTATAGCAAGCATGAATCATGTGGGATTCAAGTCTAGTTATGATCCTATCATATGGATGATGAGTTCGATGACCCTATAGAAAATCCTTTTTTAGATCCTCCACTCTACTTCCTTTAATGGGACTCCTATTTTGTATAATACCCAACCACAAAAAACATTGGGACTCCTCCAATGTTATATTACCCAACCCTTTTTATCTATGTCATATTTCATTCTTGGCCAAATGAGATAAATATGGATCCTCTTTATAGTTAAAAACCAAAACATAACATTTAACCTAATATTTTCATTATTAAATCCCCAATAAGTAATATTAAAATCAAATGGGCTATATTACTTTTAAATATCATTAATAACCATCTTGTTTGGATTAAATTCTCAATAATATCATGTACCAACAAGAGAGATCACCCCCATTCTGGGTCGTTTGTCCCGCTTCGATGTAAGTCCCACAACGTCCACTTACTGGAATTGTTTTACATAGAAATCTTTTCCATGTGACATTAAATAGTATGGTTTGGCATTAATTACATAAAAATTAAATGTATTACGTTTCCCATTAATTGACACCAAAATAAATGGGTTATAATTTGTTCTACCATGTCTATCTAGTTTTTAGGTGATATTTTCTTGTTTTTATTTGAAATTTGTCCAGGAAAATTTCTATGGAATATAGAACATTTGCATGAAACTCAAAATACTGTATCAGATTAAAAAAAATTTCTTCATGATCCATATATTCAAGGACACCAATAATTTCTTGAAATTTATGCTTTTGAGATTTTTTTGGAATAATGTGTAATGTGTGTCATATAGGAATTGGGTGTAGTGAATAAATCCTTCTCATTTTTTAAAAATTAATTACATATTGATCATTTGAAAATGTATATGTAAGTTGATAATATTTTCCAGGACAGATGGATATCGATGTCTTTGGCCTTTAATACTTATAATGGAAATGGAAACCTACTCATAGTAGAGGTAAGAGCACTCTTTATTAGAATCTTATAGTGTAGTGGACAAAAAAACACTATATCAACCAAGGATAATAACCTTAAATTAAATATAATGTTCATGATAGGATAATAAAAAATCATTAGATTGGTTATTTACTTATTTATGATAGGTAGGGAGTTGATGCTAAGGAACATTGAGATCCACCACAACTAGTGCAAGGGGAATATGGAGGTAAAATAACTTGGCTCGTGTGGGGATCCCAATATTTAATGTAAGGGTGTTCCAACTATTGTAACACATCAATAAGATTGTAATAAGATAATAATTTCATGATACCATTTTCTTTATGTAATTAAAGACCTTATGATGCATGATTTAGAAGCATCACCTTTCTTTAAAAAATATATGTAGTTATGATAAAGTTATAGTTTTACTATGAGGGATTTAAAATTTTATCCTAATATTGATTTATAGTGGTATTTATTTTTTATGAATTATTAATCCCTTAATTATCAAATTATATCCTATGATGCCTTTTATTGTGATGATTATGTATGATGAATCAATATCCAGTCGATATCTAGGAAGGTTCTTATTACATGTCTTAGATTTTGGTGAGATATTAACATTATTTGAAAAATATAGTTATATGAAAATTATTTTCTATATAATAATTATATAAAAAGTTTAAAAATAAAAATTTTATTATAATAATGATAATTAAACACTACTGCATTCTAAAGGGTAGAAAAAATTATATAACTTCATAGTGTGTATCATTTATATTCACAAGTTTTCATCAAATTTTTAGGTCTCATATTCATTTTCTCATTCAGGAAATGAATTTTTATTCTATTTCATTTTGATAATATGAAAATGAGGAATAAATAAATTTAATGCAATTTAATGTGTTTTTTAGAGTTCCACTTTGAGTGGTCGACTATATTTTTTCCATTATAGCTCAATAATTGAATAAATATGAAATTGATAATTGTGGAATCATGATAAAATGATGCTAATAAATATTTCAAATTCATGAATCCATTTGTGTGATTATTTTATTTTCTATTTAGATATCATTATGTTATGGTTGGTGTTAGATATTTGAAAATCATCACACTAGATTTTATAACAGGAAAACCATGCACTCCCAGATCTAGTGGTAAAAATATAATTTTTAGATTTCAATATTTCCTACCTATTACCATAAATAAATTTAATTCATCAAAGAAACAATGAAAAATATTGTATTACTTATATACTAAACTACCTTTTATGTTTTGTGCTTTGTATAATAGAATAATCTCTAACAAAATAATTCAAATATCTTTATGTGATAAATTTTGACATTTTAAGCAACCTTTTATATTCAAAAACATGTATTCATCATCAATAACATAAAACCCTTATAGAAATACCTTACTTAACATCATACTTTATAAACTAGGTAAGATACTCATAAGAAGGGTGAGCTTAAATTTTCTAAAATGGTAATAATTAGCATTAACAAGGACAAATCTTAAGTTATGACAGGTGGTGTGTTCAAAAATTTTGAATATTTTATAAACTATTTCTCATTGTATATTAAACCTAATTATAAATGAAACGGATTAATTAATAAAATATTTATTTCAATTTGATTTCTATAATTTATTGAAATTTGGATCAATTAATGAATTTTCCCAATTTATTCTCTTTTCAAAATAAAATGGGGTGGCTTATTTTATATTTTTAAGGAAATGTTTAATTTTTTTATTAAATATTGAATTATCGTTCATAAATGGATTTATTTTTGAGTGAAATTATTTTATTTATATTTTCAATTTAATGAAATATAATAGTTTAAATGTACTAAAAAATTGTTAATTCAAAATAGTGAAATGTGGATTTGGAATTATGGAATATTTTCATAATTATAACATTGAATGTTTTGTGATTTTGAAATTTTTTTTAAATTATTTGGAATTAGTTTTTATAAGGAATAAAGTTTTTATTTGTTTTATTAATATTGATATTAATTTAGTAATATTATTTCATTACTAATTTTTGTTTCCACTCCGTATAGATGTGTTAATAATATATATATATATAGTCATCATACTGCATGCTTCTAGTACCAATATTGAAACCATTAGTCTTATACCATCCATGGTAGCATTCGTGTTCATAATAAAATTAAGTATGACACTATCGAAGATAGTAAATGTAGATAAACGATATTTATCTTAAATTATCTAATATAATTATGTTTTCTACTATTGTTGGTCATCTTCAATCAGTAATAGAATTTACATCCTATATTGCTACTGATGGAAACCAAATATTATACTGGCCTATCTACTATTGTTGTCCTTCTTCTTCCCACAGTACCCATTTACTACCATAAAAAATCCCTTCCACTATGAAATTTCATTCCATTCCATTTTTAATCATTGAAATTACAACTCTTACACCCCCATATACTACGGCCAATTGAAAATAGATGATGGTAATGGTAGCAGTAACAATTGAAGTGGATCTAACCATGATAAATATAAATTGTTCCTCCACCGCTATCACCAATAAAACATAATTAGTACCACTAAAATACATATAGGTATATCAGTCATGAGATGAAGAATAATCCATTGAAACTCCATCATGAAAAAACCAAAAATCTTAGTGCACCCCGATGAAGAATCTCAAATCGGCCCTCCATATAAACTCGCAAATTTCTCTTATTAAATTCAGGTCAAAACTCCTATAAATATCTCTGAATCTCACGAACACCACCATTAGATACTGATAAGGGATACTGAGATGAATCCATTCAACCTTTATTTAATAAATGGATTTTCTCCTTTTCCAATTAATGAAGAATAACTGATGTTTGACAAAATATTCAAAAGCTAACCAACCAACAGTGATTAATCCAGAATTCCATTGAATATGATTATTTATTGTTTTCATATTTAAGCCTTATACCACAGAAAAATATCAATGAAATGAATAATTTGAACCCATCCATAATAATGATAAATGTTGACGAAACTCGAAGAAAAATCCACTGAGATGTCCACATTTATATACCTTGAATTTCTAGATGTTGTGTTCTCTATATGTATGTGTTTCAGGATACTGGCTTTGTGATTCCTCCCCATGCATAAATTTTTCTAATTAATCTCCACACATAGAAGGATATCAACTAATTTCATCAATGAATTAATTTTTCTATTCTAGAGATGTGAAAACATAAAAATCCATAAGACAAGATGACTTCAAACCTAAATAATAATGATTCCATGTGCCACACTACCATAAAACCACATATCTCATAATAACATTGGTTGATTATTGAGTAACATTTTCATAATGATATAGCCTAGAAACCCCTATCTATGATCCTCAAAATGTTAGGTAAAATCTTCCAATCATTTTTCAAAATTAATAATTGAAAGCACAGTTGTTCTGGTCTAAGTAGAATTTATGACCCAAATCTAAATTTATTCATGATTCCAATACTGAAATCATCCCTAATTATTATAGAAGGCACGGAAAAGTCTATTTTTTTGTGAATATATTTAAATAATAATTTTATAATGATTCCAATCAGATCCTTTCATGTAGAAACCTTCCAAATAATATAGTATCTCAGTGTAGTGAATATGAGGGGAATGAATAATATGTTTTTACTTATAAGTGTTTCTTTATTCCTCACCAAGAAATAGATTCATATAATTTATATTAATATTTTTTCTATTAGATTAGTATTTATTTTCATCATTTCTAATACAATGTATGTTTTTGTTGTTTATATGTTCATCATGATTTTTCCATTCTATTGTCCGAATTTTATATTTTTTCTCTTACCATTGTGACATATGAATGATCCCAATCATTGTTATTATGGATATATAACCCCCAATGGGTGGTATAAGGGGAATAACAGTTTATCACTTGAATTTATTTTAAAGAATTACTAATTCTATATTTCGATGTTTCTATTGTGGTATTAATGATAGTGTTTATAGGACTTGATCATCAGTCTATATTCCATTATCACAGTGGAACTTATTAACATCTTTACCTAAAAATTACCCAATCATTATGATCACACTTTATGATAATAATGTTTTATACATTGAATGGAATAATGATATGACATATCTTGTATGTGAATGGGTAAATCTATTAAATCGTTTAGGGAGTGTTCTTACGCACTTAGCAATATAAGTAAGGGGATTATTGGTTTGATCAGGGATTCTTGGGAATATAGTAATACCATTCAAAAGGGAAACAATAGATGGTGTGTCAATAAATTATTTTTAGTATATGATTTGAATTATAACAATTATAACAATTATTAATGATGATCCCATCCATTGGAATTCACCTTAAGACCTCCATAACATCATCCAGACCATGTTGTCAATGTTTATTTTATTTACAGGTAATATTATCATAAAAAAACACATCCCCGGATCTATTGATATTAAAATATTGAAAAAAAATTAAAAAGTTATTTAGAATAGATAAGAACCGAACCACAGGCTCTTCTTGTTAAAAAACCTAGGTCTACATTATTTCTAACGAAATGTTTCAATAAAAAAATAATTCTATTTGAACATGTTCTACGATAACCATGAGATAAACTTGAAATCATTATGGGGGAGTAATGTCATAATTTTTTTTCATTGGTAAATAATTTTTGGATTTTGAAATTTTCAACTAAAATAATAATAATTAATCTTTGTTATCTATAAAAATGGGATGAAGTACATCGTGTTGTACTGAAACAAACAAATACAAATGTTATAGGTGAACATATTTATGATTTGATAGACATGTATGTGAATTCTTACTATATTATCAGATATTTAACACTGAAGGGGAAGTAATAGTGAATAATGGACCAAACAACAAACCCATAACTTATTAATAAGACATCCAATAGGTATAATTACTTAAATATTGTGATCACCAACAGAATTTTGTTATTATTCCTAAGAAAATCCTTGATAAATATGAGATAACATCTCAATAAGATGATAAGGATATCTGAATACTTGAATATCATTATAGAATTATTCTCAAACTCATTTGTAATATAAACCCATTTTTCAATTATAATTATTTATCACTATTGGATTATGAATCAGTGAGAGATCAATTTTATTCTTACACATTTATTTTAATATTTTATAATGATACTCTCTCATGGGGTTATATACTATAATCTTCTGTATTCACACATATTGATATAGGAACATGAGGAGTTGAAAAAGAATACAACCCTAGAATAGGATGAAAAAAATATGAAACTACAGTAACAAAGTTTAAATCAACTAATCCTTCATCATCCACATGAACATAAAATAGAGGATGAATTAATAGAATAATAATACACAATGAACTATCTTGACGAGACAGAAGTTCATGTTACTTCTTATGTGGGGGAGAATATTTACATGAACACAAATTGATTAAATATTGTACAATGTGAAATATTTATTGACTTCACCAATATTAAAAATGTAAAAACAAATTATTTGTTGAATAAATTGATGAATAGGCCAAGGAAACTATGGTAGAAACTGAGGAAACCCCAATTAATCTCCTACCACCCTCAGTTAATTGAATACAATATAATACTCAGTGGCATGACATAAAGTAATCAATCAAAGGGACCTCCAAGTTGATTTAAAGATAAAGATCCATGGAAGGAACCATATGTGGTGGTTACAACCACATAATATCCATCCTCATATTTATTGAGTATAACAACTGCTTAGCTATGGACATTCTAAATAAAGACCCTATAGGGAGGAAAAACCCGATTATCTCAACTATATTCATTATCTATTACAATTTTAATAAAAATAGTAAAATATATAATGTTTTTATTTTTTTATATTAGTTTTAGATAATATGATATAACATCTAATATTATCTCATATGTATACAAAAAAACACTAGGAATGTTCTTCAATCGAACCTTTTGGGTAATAAACATCATGTTATAACTATCCTTTATTTCCCATTTATCTCTGTAATTTTGATTCATGTTTTCTAGAAGAAAAATATGTATTGATAAATAAGTGTGGGGTAGGTGGTTCAATAATTTTTAGAATAGTTTTTATATAAAATATATTTCTGATTTTATAATCTGAAAATTAAAATTTGGTAAGAGTTTTCTGTTTGTTTTAAGGAATTTTTTATTTGAAATTATAATTCATAAAAGAGTTATTATTGTTAAAAATGAATATAGAATTTTTTATAGTTTTTTTATTTCTTTTTCATAATTTATTAAACATGAATTATTCCCTCCCTGGTGTACATATCATTCTTTAGTATAATTATTTCATTATGTTCTGAAAATTTGAAACATAGATGATTGAAAAGTGATTTCACCACTACATTTAGAGAAATTATTTTTTAAAACTATGTAATACCATGTGAGTGGAAAAAAATTCTTCAAATAATAATTATAAAATTATTTCACTGTAATTTCGATATTAATATGATGAAACCAGATCCCAAGAAAAAAAGAACAATTAAAAGATGCAGATTAAAAGAAATTGATATATATACATTGAAAATATTTTATAATGTGAAATTGGGATCCCATGATGAATCTATAAGGCACTAAGTAATTGATGTGTGATTGAATTCAATTTGATTTTTTTTTTCAATAAGTTATTTCCATATTGAGTTTCACACCCAAAGATAGAAATAATTGGAAAAATCAATAATTTTCCTTATCATTGAAAATGAATTCATTTAGGTGAGGGGAATATTGAACACATCTGAATTAGGGTGGGATAAAATTATAAAAAACTCATTTACGTTGTTTCAATAAAGAGTAAAATCAATCTATCAATTTGAAACCATATTATGGGAAAAAATAAAGTTTTTTAATCATTGACTCTACTTAAATCCAAATAAATCAATCCCAAGGCTTAGAACATCAATTGAATAGAAATGAGACAGTGGAACATGTTCTTATATGAGGCATGATAATTAAAACATTTAAAGAATATGTATCTTCATTCAATTCTCTCTTTATTATATGGATCTATTAAGAATGAATATTTTTGTTTTTATTTTTCAATAAATGAAATGCAAAGATAAAATTTATTGAAAGTGCAATAGTTATAGTGTGGGGGAGTGATGTGAGTCAAAAATTTGAAAACATTTAACCTTTTTTCCTTTTAATTTTACCCCAAAATTTAATTAAAACTGAATGATTAATAATATTTTGATTACATAAAGAATATTTAAATTTATATATAGTTGGATCAATTGAATATTTTCTTTGTGTAATAATTTTTGGAATTAAAAGATGAAACATAAGTTTTATTTTAAAATTTATTTTCAATTTTTTTATTTAATCTAGAATTAAATTTACTAAATGGATTTATTTTAATGTTTAAAAATATTATTAATTTTCTAAATTTAATTAAATTATTTAATTAAAAAAATATGTATTTGATATTGTAAAATTTTAAATTATAATTTTTTCATATTTTTAAAATTATGACTTTATAATTTTTGGGATTTAAAAAATATTACATATGATTTGGAATTAATTTTGTAACGGCATACAATCTTTTTTATATTATTTTATTATTTTTTAATTAATTTAGAAAAATAACTATTTCAAAATATATTTTGGTTCCACTATGTGTTGGCATATAAAAAAAAGTGTTTTATCACTAGAAATCATGTTACCCGTATTGAAGAAGTGGCCATTAGTCTGCTATTATCCACAACAATTGGATTGTTTTCTACTATTATTTATACCACTATCTTTATTATCAACATAAAATGCTTCCACCATGTCTTGTACCATTAATAAAAGATCTTCTATTGATGTACTGCATCTATCAATATAAAATATATTCATCAATTCTTGCAACTAGTTGAAAAAAATATGCTACCAACCCATCTACTACTATTGGCATAATTCTACCCTTGGTACCCATTTTTATAACCACAAACCCCTACCATCATGAAATTTCATACACTCTCATTTTTCCACCATTCTTACTACCACACATCCATTCCTATCTACTACTTCTAATTGAAACCCAATGAAACTAATTGTACTAAGAACCACCATAGAGGATCCAAAGATAAAGGATTATAATCGAGAATCATCCATTCACTCCTATAGTACTGATTAGAGGCCACTAAAATCCATCAAGGTGGATGAATCTTTTTCTTAAGCAGAATAAGTCAAATTATCCACCTAATTAGACCCATGAATATTATTCTAAATGATGAAGAATAATGAACCAGGCTTCCATAGAAGATTACTGAGGCCTCTGATTTATTTCCATCCACACTACTTATAAATATCTTTAAATCTCTGTAGAGTCCCCCATGGATAAAAAATATCAAGAAATAGCTCAAGATGGACTACACTGATTGAATATGAGGATTACCACCCATTTTTGAAAGATGAAGAAGATTGTAAATTACACTTCACATTGTAATGAAAACCAATCTAATGATATTTGAGTTTAAAATATATTGAATAAAATCCAAGCATGTTCACCTATTTAAGACTATTTCTATAAAACATATCTTATTTGGAATATGAATTTAAAGCCACAAAACTATAAATATTTGTGATGAAGAATGACAGTATAAAATGAACAATGTTGGATACGTTTAATTCTCTCAAATTTAATGTAACTATGGTTTCTTATTTTATGTGTTTCATGATGGTGGTACAAGGTTCCTTCCAATTCACTGATTTTATAGCTGCATGCTCGGGCACATTAAAAGGTCAACTAAAGTCCTCAAATAATTAATTTTCTAGTAAATTGTTGTGAATCCATCATAATAATCAAGAAAGATAATTACAATCCAAACCCATAAAGAGCCATGCATCACAATACCTTGATCAATAATCATTAAAAAATTCCTTGGTTATCGATTTAGGATCAAGATTAATATTATGAATCTAAAAAAACTATGACCACGAGCCTCTTGATGTCTAATCTATGCCACCACACATTTATATGATTAAAAAAATAAAATTGTTGATGTTAACACCCAAGTGAAAGTTCTAGCTCAAATATAATTTCAAACATATAACGAATCCTAAATGAATCCCCAATTATTCTAGAATACATAGAGAGCTTAATCACAAGGAAATAATACTTCCACAATAAGATTATAAAGATGTAAATCAGAGATTTCCATGTGGAATCCTTTCAGAAGAAATAATAGCTCACTGCAATGATAATGATGGGAATGACTAAGTGCCTATTTTTTATAAATATTTCCCCTCCCTCTAAGTTAAAAGGATCTATGGCTTATCCATTATCCTAGTTTCGAATATCTTGGGAATTGTGTTCTATTTTTTGATACAATTATTGTTTTTGATCATAAAAAATTCATCTTACTATATCATTATATTCTCCCACATTAATTCATATTCCTTTTATCTATGAAATCAGAGTGATCCCAAACTCTATTCTCATAGATAACTAACCCATAGTGGGTTGTCAGATTGGATTCAGGGTGGTGCACTATAATTTATGTACACAAATTTGATACTCAATTTTTCATTGATTCTGGTGTGATAGTGAATATGGCGTACAGAGGAGGTGATCATCACACAACATTACATTAACAATGTTATAATTCTCTACTTGTTCAACTTTAATGTTTCATTCCATTCTGATCACACTTCAGACGCGTGAATTTGTGTGATTTGAGTTGAATAATGTCTTTAGATTTATTCAAGATGAACGAGTATTCCCATTAAATCAATTGAGGAGTGTTCTTAATAATGCGACTTTGGTATGATCAAGGGTTACTAATTATATTAATAATTTTTTACAAATGGATAATATTTGAGGGTTTATAGAGGATATATGTTGATGTCTTTTACTAATTAACAATTTTTAATGATGATCAATTCCACTACAATTCACTCTAGGACCTTCTGTACTTCATCTAAAACAAATTTAATACTATTTTGATAATACATTTCATAATAAAATTAAAAAAACAAGAAATAAAAAAAAATTCATCATTCAAAATTTAAAAATAAAAATAAAAATTAATATGTGATTTGGAATATTAAATTACTAACACACGCATGCTTTTTGGGAAATGAACTTGGCTAGCCATAAGTTGTATTCATTCAAGATCTATGAACCATATTTTAAATTAGGTGTGGATCATTTATATTTTGGTCTATATCTTTACATCAGACCTAATATATATTCCTAATGAGTTGAGAAAGGTCTTAGGGGTGTCTAGGGATTGTTCGAAGCCCAGAATCCATATTTTTTGGAAACTGTTCACGACACTTGGTTTCGGTACGATTAGTGGATAATTTGTCTAACAGTGTAGATGTAAATTTCCTAACATAACCTAATATCATGGTTTTTACATGGTCATGCAGCCTAAACATGTGTGTTTCCCTTCGTCAATTGTAATTCTGCATGGTTAGTGCAATGTTTTTCAAACCATATGAAAAAACCATTCACATGTTTATTAGGTAAATTGTTTTCCCTTAATGATATAATTAGATATCCTTCTTCAACATATTATGTGTTCCAGCATGATTTACTTCCATGTAGATCATTTTGGGTCTTTTTAACAGAATAATCTAGGTATTGAATGATCTCCTTCAATTGAGATCCAATCTTGTTTAAGTTCATCAAATTAGATGCGCAATAGTAAGTACTCAATCCCATTTAAGCATTTCCCCTTCCCTTTTTCTGTTAGTATTGTAATCATGGTGTTATAATTTTTCCCTTTCTCTTAGATCTACATCGATCTGAGCCAAATTAAGGAGAAATAATGGTGGAGGATATTTGTACAATCCTAAAGTGGGTGTTCTATAAATCATCCCTCAAGTTAATTGGTTTTTGAATTGTTGTGTGGGACAATTGATTTCAATAGTTTCCATTTATTTAATTTATATGATCTTATTATAATCATATCAATAGTATGGTTATGATCATTCCATATATATGATCAATTTTTGGTGGTTATTCTCTAAAATCCATCCATCCCATGTAGGATGTTATTCCATAATTGATTTTTAGTATTTGACAAGTTTGAGCCTCCATTCGTGTTTGACTTGGCTTGAAATTTATAAGGTTATTCATTTCTATATTTAATGGATTGATTTATATTGTTAATTTCAAAAAGGAAAGTATCATGTAAGCCCACCACTTGAACTACCTATGTAAGGAAAATAAAAATTGATAATTAAATTTTAAAAATAAATTTGAAATTATATTATGTATATGACTTGACTGGAAAAAACGTTAATGATTAATAGGTTTCATATCCATATCAACCAATTAAAACATTAATGGAAGGTATATGAATGAACCATAATTATTGAATATGCCTCAAATTGGATTAATAGAGGTTGCATGCTACATGACCTATATGAACTTATCAAAATAATGAAAGGATATGAATGAACCAAATGAAATATTACATGAATTCATAATTAAACTGGAATGTCCTGACTCAAGCCCAACATGAATTCTTATCATGGAATGAGATGATCACTCAAGAACCCCATTTCGATTTAAGGATACAACTTTCTTAGGTTGAGACACACCAAGATCTTGATGCTTATCTATTTTTGTATTCTTGGTATGACACTATAACATCCCTCACATATTATTACAGGATTCCTTGGATACACTCTTTTAATCCCTCATTGAAAATTAGGTTACAGGGTTAAAGCCCATCGGTCCCTCTCTTTAGATAGCCACCTTTTACACTAGATGAAATCAATGTATGAGGTAGTTGTCTCATTTTTGAATTCCTTGGACCATGATCCTTGGATTACACTCTTACCCTTAGCTAGGATATATTTATTATTGAGTTGGGAACCCTTGATGTCTACTTTTCCTTGGTTATTACATTGGAACTCTATTTCCAAATGGAATCATACGACTTCAAACACTTGATTTCTTTTTATAATGGATTGAAATTTATAGAAGAGGACTAAGTTGGAAATCAGGGTGCTTGGGATTCCATTTTGATTTCATTATAAATTTTTAGAACATTTTATTCCATCTATCTTATGTCCATATTTTCTAGATTTCTTGTGACATTACCTCTCATTATCAGTTTTTGTATGCTTGTATGATATTGTAGTTATTTCAGTTATTGTTACTAATGACTATAATTCTATGGTTCCTTCCATTAACTTGTATTTATTATTTTATTTACCTCTTTTATTATTTATATGTTGAGATACAATTTTATAATGGGGGCATAGTCTCCTCATAGACACACAATGGGCCCTTACTTGTAGTCGACAACCTCTGGCGTTTATGGAGACATGTTTAGGGAATGTGGCCCATCTGGCTCAAGGAACATACTAATTTGCATCCAGGTCTATAATATCACAAAGATATATCCAAGGAGTATTTCCTTATTTCTTTACTATTTGGTTATAATTGATTTCATGTTTAGATGATAGGGAACTTGGTCATAATTCATTCTTAGGTGTCATAAACCCATGTTCATGGTAAAAGACAAGTTTCATAAATTATAATTGTTGTCTTATTTTGCATATTATAGTTGACAGTATTTCGCTATTGGGTGATGCACATAATATGTGGTGTTGATGACTATTACAATGTTTTATAATTTTCATTCTTCCTTGGATAGATGATATGAGGGAAAAGGGAATTGTTACATGCATCATTTAGGCACCTAGAATTCGCATGTCATGTATATTGTCATGCCATATAGGTGAATTTGACTATTTTTTAATGATAGATTTGCCTATGATTACTGAGTGATTCTATGAGAGTCATATTATGATTGTATTTATATTGGTTGTTATTGAGTGATTACACGTGTCAATTAACCTTGTGTAGGGGCTTTCGGGGGCTGGAAAGTGTAATTTACTGTGTCAAGCCATTTTTCTATAAATAAATGGGTTCTATTTTAGAGATAAGTTTTATGGTCACTAATTCAACAGAAATTACTATCATTTATAAAGTGAATCATGACATATAAAAAGAATTGGTTATGAATCCTTATCTTTCATTGTCATGTTTATGAATGTTAAGGGAGTAAACCATGAATAGTAAATGTAAAATGAAATGATACATATACATGAGCACTTGCTAATACATAGCCATCTAGTCAGGTAGTTGGGGTAGTATTCCTTGGGTTATTAGTTTACTTACATTCATTATCATCTATTGAATCTATATTTCTACTTATATTTGTTATGAGGTGTGTATGTGGCATTTTTAGTCGAATTACACCATGGAATCCTTATATCATATGCTAGGAGGGTGGAAATGACCATGCTCTAGATGTGATGGACCCTGAGCCACAAGTCCTAACTCCTTGAGTGCCAAAATGATGTTGCACCTACGTTACCTTATTTGGGAACTAAATCCCATGTTATTAATAGTTCCTTATGTTAGATATAATTTATGCATAGGACTCCATGAGTTGCACCTATGATGGAAGATCTGACTTGTGAGTTCAAGCAGCAGCATCCTCCTACTTTCTCAGGGGATGGCATTCTATAGGCTATTGAGTGTTGGCTAAAAGACACACTATGTATCATTGAGCATCTAGGGAAACCTTCATAGAAGGGGTTCAAGTATTCCACTTATATTCATTGGGACTTGACAAAGCATTTGTTAGATGTGATTACCAAGGATAGTCATCATTTGGGAAGGTTATGGGTTGATTTCAAAACTACCGTCTATGATATGTTCTTTCCCAAGACTCTATTAGATGACAGAGATAGTGAGTTCATGCATCTTTAGTAGGGTTCTACATAATTTATAGAATATTTATTTCCCTATATATGGTTGCAACGCTTTTCCATTCTTCTAGCCGGTAATGAGATTTCACGTGATAGACACTTCGAGGATGGGATTGCGTATACGATACATATTCATGTGAATGTATTTTTCCTACGTACCTTCTCTGAAATAGTAAATCAAGATATTTTCCCTGACCATATACCGAGTGTTGGAAATAGTATCGACAAAATGATCATTTCCATATGATTCTATTTCTTCTTCCATTGAAAGGAAATGTTCTCTTGAGGTTTCTCATAAGGATATTGGCAACAAGAGTTCCTGTTTCTATATCTCTTTAGTGTTTTAGCGGTGTGTATGATGAGGTAAATTGATGCCATAGTGTGATAGAGACCCACTGGAGGGCTAGTATTGTGGCCATATTGGGAAACCTCAGCATGTCTGTAGGACCTTTCACCCATCATTGAGTGGGAAAGTATCTAAACCAGCTAAACCATCAGTAGTGAGTTATTTTATGTCATATTAATAAGGGATTTGGAGAAGTACTGATAAGACTGCATGTGGGGGAGGTTGTGGCCACGATTTTCAGACCCCATATTCCCTGAAAAAACAATAGAGATGTTATGATCATGGTAGTATATATGTTTCATAGGGATGAAGGTTGGGTCAATTGCTTGCACTATAGCCAATACTTAAGGATCAGGCTGTGGGACCCTCTATAATACAATATACTATTCTCGTGGAATCTAATGTAGTATCTTCTTTATTTGATATAGGTACATACACATGTATCTCTATATCAATCGTGTACTGTCTTGACATAGACACAAATTATTACTATGGTGAAATGAACCTAGATATGCCATTTGTGGTATAAAATGAGGGTATATGCCAGTGTAGGTACTGTCCCTTCGAGGTTGGATGTTACCCTTTCTTAAAGAACTTCTTTTTCTTGAGATGAAGGGCTTAAATGTCATTCTGGGGATGGATTGGTTTCTTTAGTATCATTCATTTCTAGACTATTATCACTGTAGGGAATCATTTACTTCACCATTGGGTAGCAGTTATCTACATAAGGGTGAGTGGTATGTCTAGGCAAGTAGAGCTGGACCTGATAATCATGGGCTAGGTGGGGTGGCAACCTCGACTGGAAATATCTTTTTGGAGGATTAAGGTTTATGACAATCTTATTTCCCTCTAGTAGTAGATCATTTTAGGGGTGTCTTTCTAGAGGAATATTTTTTGTATTATCTCTTAAGAGATAGGTAGAGTTTATGATGGAGCTTGTTCTAGAAGAAACTCCAGTTTCCATTCATCCATACAGGATATAAACTATTGAGCTTCCGGAGCACAAGTGGTAGCTAGAGTATTTTGGCCGAGAAAGTTGTTATATGGTCTAGTTCATCCTCTTGGGGTTTTCTTGTTCTTTTCACCATGAAGTTGGATGGAACCATACAACTATGTGTGGATTAAAGAAGTCTGACCCATCTTATGGTCATGAACCGATATCCTCTACCTCGAATAAATGATCTAATTGACTAGCTATGGGAACATAGTGTCTTCTCTATGATTGACCTGGGACTGTGTAATCATTAGATATGAGTTCGTCTATCATAAATACCAAAAATATCTATTCGTAGAAGGTATGGTTTGTATGTGTACCATTTTCCATTCAGTCATACGAACACACCAGCTAAATTCATGGCTACAATGAATATGGTTTTCATCACTATCTCATCTCTTTTGTTGTGGTCTTCATCGATGACATCATAGTGTATTATCATTCTTATATCGACCATGCTAATCCTCTTGAGATCACTCTGAGTAAACTAAAAGAGAGTCATATTTATGCCAATATTTCTATGTGCTACTTATTCTTAGACAATGCTCACATCAAGGGTCATATTATGTTGGAATCAAGTGTATCGATTGACGTAGAAATGGATATTGTTTTAGTTTCCTAGGAGAATCCCAAGAACCTGTTTGATATATAGAGTTTCATGGGGTAGGATGGATATTAATTTAAATTCATATAATATTTCTCACATATTTCATCTCCTATTACTAGCCTTTCCAATGAGGATTTGAAGTTCCATTGTTCAGAAGCATACAAGAAATACTTTCCGGAGCTGAAAGGGATGCCTATCTCAAAACCTATTCTAATTCTTCCTAATCTGGGTATATGTTACACCATCATCTGTGATGCATTAGATATATGACTAGGAGAATTTCGGATGTAAGAAAATAGTGTTTTTATGTATGGATCTCGATAGTTTATGCCTCAGGAGAGATCTTACCTGAAACATAACCTTGAGCTAGCAGTATTTGTCCATGCATTTTTTTGATGGAAACATATTTGTAAGGTGAGTACTTTGTGGTGTACATAGACCACAAGATCTTGAAATATATATTTACCAAGCATGAATCAAACATTATACAATGGATATGAGAAGAATATCTAAAATCATTTTATTTTGTGCTTTCTTATAGGCCTATGAAGGGAAATGTGGTTGCAGTTGCACCGAGTCAAAACACTTAGGAACATGCCGTATGAGAAGCTAGTGAGGAATGGGTGTTAATGTCCCTCTTTTTTTGAGATGAAGCTAGAGATTCAGGATAGTCACGAGTAGTCATATATCTCATTATTGACAGTTACCTATTCCCTCCTTGAGAAGGTGAAGGGTATTAAATTTTCAAATTCTGATGATTTGGTACTCCATGAGAGTATATCTGGAGATAACATGCATCCAGATTGGTCTATATAGAGAGACGACCTCCTGCGTTTGACTAGGACCTTAAATATATTATAGGGGAGTTGATGAAAGAGTCTAATTCCTCTCAGTGGGAAGTTCGTCCAATCATCTCAAATATGAATCGAGACATGTGACACCAGTATTGGTGGACTTGAATTTATCATAATATATAAGGCTTTATCAATATGTGTTCCACATGCCATTAGGTGAAAGCATAGAACCAGAGACCTTTGTTCATGGTAAAACTACTTCCTTTCTTGGAATGGAAATAAGAATACATAGTTTTTGATATTATAGTTAGCTTACTAAGGTCTATGAGGGGTAGTGATACTATTTTTGTATTTAATGACCAACTTACAAAATCAACCAACATTATTCCTATGTGGGAGAATTTATTAGTTGATGAGTTAGGGATACTATATGTACATGAGATTATATTACTAAATTGTGTCCCTCATACCATTGTTTCAGGTAGAGACTCTTGTTTTAGATCATGGTACTAGAGGGTATTGTTTAAATCTATGAGAACACATGTCATTATATGAAAAAACTATAACCCTTAGACCAATAGACAATCATAACAGACAATGCATGTTATAGAGGATATACATTGAGCATGTTTCCTTGATTATATAGGATATTGGAAAAAACATATCTATCTTGTTGAGTTCTTTTATAATAACAACTTCTAGGAGACAATTCAGATTTTTACTTTTGAGGCCATATATGGTAGTCCATGTTTTTCACCACTATTATAGCTAGATCTAGGTGACACAACCCTAATAGGTCATTATTTATTTAAAGAGACTTCAGGGTAGTTTTAGATGATCAGAAATTATATGACTACTACCCATCCTAGATAAAAATATTATGGTGATCTCCATCCGGGACCTCTAGAGTTCATGGTCGGGGATCATGTTTTACTTTAGGTATCACCCAGGATCAGGTATGGATAGTTACATAAGAAAGGTATGTTTTATTCTCATTATGTTGGTTTATTTGGGATCCCAGAGAGAGTCATGATGGTATCCTATCATCTACTACTAACACATAGGTATCATTATGTGCATGACATCTTTCATGTTTCACAGATTCCCAAGTATCATGTGACCTATCTTATAGCTTTGATCCGGAGGTAGTTGAGTTAGATTCTAATGATTTCCTTGAGTAATATTTAGTACGCATCATTGACTTGAGCACATATGTTCTCTAAGGACAGTCCTTCACTTTAGTTCTAGTGTTATCGTAGCATATCCACATGGTAGGTGAGACTCGGGAGTGGGAGGCAGAATTATGTTCTTAGGGGCCAAAATTGTTCTTCGACCGTGTTTCTAATCCCTTGGATGGTGAACTCAGGGATTATTTCTTTTAATGAGGGATGACTATACAAACATGATTCTAACCTATTTATGGATCCTTTATATTTTTGTATAAATATTTAATTTGGAGGTAATACAGACGCATATTGAGTTAACAATGTTCTTAGGGGTGTTTGGTTCTTGATGAAAACCTGGACCCCATCTTTTCTAGAAACTAGTCATGTCATATGGTCACTATAAGGTTGGAACATAGTTTAGATAACCGTATAGATAGAAATTTGTAGTAAAATCCAAATCACACGGTTTGGGCACAGTCGTGAAGCCTTACCATGAGAGTGCCCCTTCTTCCCAGGTAACCATGCATGATTTTTTGCATTGTTTTTCAAACCGTGCTGACAAACAATGCACCTTCTTTTTTGGGTGTAAATTTTCCTTTTCAATCATAATTATCTAATTATATATGAACCTTATTATTATGTTTCCTAGATGGATTTTCCCCCATGGTTAATATTTTTGAGATTTTTGATGCCCAATGAAAGGGATTGAAATATCACCTTCTAACAGGATCTGATCAAGCATTCGTTCATCACATTATATGTGCAATGATAATTGCTTGAGTCTATTTAAACCTTTCCCCTTCTATTTTAATCTTGAACTAGTTATCATGTTGTGAGTGTTTTTATCCATTCATATACCTACTCTGATACACGCCAAATTAAGGACAGATTACATAGGAAGAAAGTCGTAGAATCATAATGTTGTTGGTCAATAACTCATCCATCAAGTTAATTGATTTTTAGAATTATCAAGTGCTTCCATTCGATATCATAAAGTTCCATTTATTCAATTTATATGTCCTTATTATAATAATTAGAAATGTATGGTTATGGTCTTTCCATATATGTGATTAATATTTGGGGGTTATTACCACACCTTCATCCAACCCATGTAGGATATTATGACATAATTAGGTTTTTAGTATTTGACACATATGAGCCATCATTCAGGTGTGACTTGGCTTGAACCTTCATATGGTAGTTTTTTCAATATTAAATGGCTCGATTTATATAGTGAATTTAAAATGGTATGTACCATGTATTGTCATCCCTTTTTATGAATAAGGTAAGTGCTTCAAAATGATAATTACATGTGAATATGAAATTGTAAAGTATATAATGTATGTGAGTTGACCAGAATAAATGAGAATGATTTGTTTGATTCATTCTTATATAACCCGTGACCACATTAATGGAAGGTAGTGTAATGAAACGTAATTATATAACATGACTTAAATGGAATTAATAAAGGTCACATGCTACTTGGCCTTTTCACACTAATGAATGGAAAGGCTTGATTCAGATGGACTTAGTGATAAATTATGACTTGAATAAAAGGTTTCATACTACATAAATGTATCAAAATAATGAAAGGAAATTAATTAAACAAATTATATATTACAAGACATCATAATTAACTATCAATTTTCTAACTCGAGGTTAGTGAGGATTCTTATTAGGGAATTCCTTATGCAATCGGGAACCCAATTATAATATCAAGATACCTATTTCATAGGTTGAGAGAACCTATATACTCATACTTGTATAGTCATGGATTCTTTGTAAGACACTGTCAGATCCCCCACATAGTATTACAAGATTACTTGGATACACTCCTTGGGGACATCATTGAAAAGTTTGTTCCGTAGTTAAATTTCATCATACCCAGTTTTTGTATAGCCCCATTTTACCCTGGATGAACTCCATAGACTCAGTAGGCATATCATTATGGAATTACTTAGACTATTCTCCTTGAATTAAACTCTTAACCTTAGCCAGACTAAAATTATTACTAATTTGGGTACCCTTGAGGTCAACACTACCTTGGTTATTAATATGGAACTCCATTGTTAAATGTCATCAATCATAACTTGGAACCATTGAAATTATTAACAAGGGACATATTTATAAACTGGTTATAATCAAACAATGGACTGGTTATGTTCAAATTCTAGATGAGGGCTGAAGTATGCACATTGTTATTTAGTTAAATTTCACTTATTTACATTATATAATCATTCTTGGACACTATTAAATTTCCATTTCATGGGTCGAATGTTATAGACATCGTTGGTGGAGGCCCACTGATACTTATATCAAACCATCTCTGGGCACCATTTGTTACCCAGAGTATATTACCAGAAAGATTTTTTTGACAACAGGAATCATACGGCTTCGAACACTTGATTTCTTGATGTTGGGTCCATCATTTATAGTTTTCTAGTGACATAACAAATCATCCATGTTTATTTCATGTTTCTATGTTATTCTAGTTATTTAAATCATTATTAGTATTTTCTCAATTTCTATTCTATCGTATATTTACTTTTATTTCTTCTTCAATTTTCCCATATTCATATTTATCTACTGGAAATCACTTTTATAATGAGTGAATAGTCTATTCAAGGACTCACTATGGGCCATCGCTTCTAGTCGAAATCATCTATCATTTGGGGAGATTCACTTGAGTCCATGTGGCCCACTGGGCTCGGGGAACCTACTAAGTGGAATCTGAGTCTGTAATGTCACCCATGATATAATATCTTAATTGGTATCATATAAATAAAATAAAAGTGTGTAGGTGAAAAATAAATGACATTAATAAATAGAAGAACATTGAGACAAATAATCCTTACAAAGATCATGTCACTGATATCAGAATTAATCAATAACTTAAAAATGTATAAATAGTGAAAATATATAAAAATCATGTTGAAATAATAATAATAAAACAATAGGATATTTATCACATTTCCTTGGAAAAAAACATTCAGGTATTTATAAGTATAACCCTATTAATGAAAATTTAGTTAAGAATCCCCTTACCTTGAGTTTTCACCTGTTATATATATCCTTTAACTATTTTATAAAAATAGTAATCATTAAAAAATTATGAATCATTTTCAAGTTTTATTTTATTATCATTAAACTATTTATTTCATTTTTTAAATGAAATATTTAATTACCAAATAAATTAAGTTAACATCAGGTTTTTTAGGAAGTTCCATTTATAATTGACATATTAATTTGTTATATTGGGATTCATCAAAGTGGTTATTTTTAAATCATATATATATTAAAAACCCTGGAATAAATGATATTTTTATAAATCAAATACAATTTTATAGTCATTCATGAAAATAATCCATGAAAAAAATACATCGACACGTGAGCTACTAGTACACAGGTATAAACAAACAATATATTTTAATTTATTTGGATAAAAAACAATAAAATAAATTAGAATAAAATATTATCTATACAAAATTATTATAATGTTGTTAACATAAAATAAATTCATTAAATCTATTCCCATAACCATTAATGAAAGGATGTTTTTGAAAATTGATGTACAACGCTATGTGGAGACTACAGTACATACGTACACACATGTGATGATTTAATTTTTTATTATTTGAGTGATATAAATATATGTGATATATAAAATTCATAGAATAATATTTGTGTCATTAATATCATATATATTTATATAAAAAAATATAATAACTAGTTGTGAAAGGTAGTGATGAGAAATGTAATACATCAGTTCATGGGGTGGTAATCTACGCATACACATGAATGATGATTTTTCCCATTTGAAGAAATGTGATATGAATAAGTTTATTCAATAGACATAATAACATATAATCTTATGGGACATATTAATTTAATTATATTTTAATGTTTTGGATATAACTTATTGAGGTATAAGAATAATTAAAATTAAAAAACATGGTTACGATTATTAACTTTTCATTGAAGACATCCATTTTACATGAACATTAATATATCTCTGTTGGTATTTTGGTGATACCAAGAAATTATGTTAAGTGGGGAGGAATTTTTAGAAGCTATTATATATATGTTTTTATCATTCATGGCTTAATATGTGTTATTAATAAAGGATGTGTTGCGTCCCTATATAATTGAGGTGAGGGTAACCCTTGGAATTACTTAATGTATTAAATAAATATAAATTAATTTTCTTGTTATTTTGAATTTTTTTTGATATATTTATAATCTATGGTGATTATAATTAATATTCCCCTCATTCAATAAAATTTCTACTAGTTTATCTGAATTTTTAATCCTTAACTCTTTATTTTAATCCACCATTAATAATTTTGACAACTACTATCATATAGATGTATTTTACTCTTTAGGGGTCATGAAATTTATTATAAAGAGAATGTTACCCATAAGTATAAAATAATTTATATTATAGACCATATCCCATTAAAATATCCAAATTTAATTGTTTCCAAATATTGAAATCATTTAATTGAATATAATTTTACAAAAGATACCATTCAAAACATTTTAGAACTATTATAATTGGTTTCATTAAAAATAATAAATATAATAATTTATTACGAATATAAAATTTTAATGAACTACTTATACATCTTATTTATCTAATAAATACATTGAACGTGATAAATCACTTAATTTTTTTTTATAATTATTTACTTGATTTTCTTAATGCATGTATAGACACTATATCAACACTGCATAAGAATTTAACTTAATTATTTCATTAATATTTTTTTTTAAACATTATCACCATTAAAAACACATATATTAAAAATAAAAAATTTCAATCATTAAATACTTATTTTTATCTTTATAAAACATTTTATAGGTATTAAAATAGAGTGAATTTTTTATTTATTCTTTACATAAATTAATATTATAGGAATTATTAAAGTAATGTTGAAACAAAATATATTTGTTTTAATTTATTAATAATTATTATTTTAAATCACACATCCAATTAAATAAAGAAATTTCTTTGGGTGATTTTAATATATAATCCAATAGTTTTCATCTTTTTTTATTTTTTTACTATTACCATGGTGAAAACATTATCGCCAATATTAATATTCATAAGGACAAAATATAAAAGGGAACATTTTTCAATATTTAATCTTCATGATTAAAAATATGGAATCCATTATCTGATATCCAATTCTTATAGGATTAAAAAATTTATTTTACAATAAACTCGTGAAATGTGATGAAAAATAGATTTCCTTAAAAGTGCATTTTAAATGTAAGAATGTTTTCATATCCAAGTTAATAATAATTTTAATTATAAAAAAGTAAATGGAGTATGTTAATTCAAAATGAACTAATATGACTTGAAATTTAACTTAAAAAAATGTTACTTTCGAAATACTTGATATGAAATGATTTTTTTCTATAAATTCACTAATTTTTACTATTTACCGAAAATATAATCATTTCATAAAAATATAAAATTTCTACCCTAATTTTATTTGATATTCTTATTTAAAAAATAATATAATTTTTTTTCCTAGGAAAACATTAAAAGTGGTTGAAATTAATTTATAATATCTACTTACAAAACACAACAAGAATCATTTCTGATGCTTAAAAGAGCCTTAGAAAATATAAAGTTATTATTTTCTAAGGTTTAATAAATAATTTTGTATTTAGTCTAACCATTATACATTATTTTCATAATTTATTAACTCATTTTAATACCCATATTTTATATCACTAGTCTATACTATTAATATCAGTAAAATTTATTATTTCAGGGTTTATTCGACATCAGCAATGGTTATACTCTATGATATCAAATATAATATTCTATTATAACTTCAGAGTAATAAAGTTTCATCCAAATTATCAAATTATAACAAAAAAAATTTATTTTTATATTAGTATTCACGGGTTTGACATTCAAAAATACCTTTTTTAAAAATGAACATTATGAAAAGGTTTAATAATACTTTGTTTGAAAAGGGGAAGTGGTAAATATAGTGGTTACTTAAAATAACAAATAATCAGTTTCAAAGATAAGAATAACATTAATAGGAAGTGAAAATATTGATATGGATGAGAAATAATAACATCTATGGAATAATAAATCATGATGGTGAACATGATCTGGAGAAAGTTATAACGAAAAATCCTTTGATCAATAAGGGATTTATAATAGCATCAATTAATTAAAAATTCAGTTAATTTGATAACCTAAATATTTGAAGATCATTTTCTTGATTATATTATTTAGTGTGCCATATCCAATTACAATATTAATAAATATAATTATTTTATTTTATTCAAATTCATAAATGAAATTTCATCCTTTTTTTGCATGTTTCAAATAATTTCTACCATTATCTCATATTTTACTCCTAATTATTAATATTAATATTTAATTTATGAATAACTATAATCACCTTTAAAATGACTTTGAGTTATATAATAAGAAGAAAATATATTCTTTCAATCATTACAAATACTAAATGGTTAGAACAAGATACAATATTACCCAAATAAACACTTATATGAATATGTAAAATATTAATCTCCAATATATAAAAAATAAAGTCTAATGTTTATCTTATGTAATTCCATTAATAGATAAAATATATAAATAATGGAAAACTATTTTTCTAAGATAAAATTAATCAATAAATAATCTTTTTAATATAGTTAAATTCACAAAAATAATAAGAATCTACATTAAATACTAACATGAAAGGATATCTTAATTTATCATAAATATCATAAAAAATAATCCCTTATAAAAATCAATTCTTTTCAATCAAGGATAACCTAATATCCAATTGGACATAATTTCTTCAATGGATTATCCTTTTTAAAACCTTCTAAATGGTTCAAATAATATTATTGTATAATATCTTATGACCTTAAAATTGATTTTTTTTGTTAAACATTCGACCATCCTAAAACTCGTAAAACTATACTAGTATCTATAACATTTAAGTTAACATCTCATGAAAACATCTTAATCTAAAATGATATCTAAGAACATATCTAATACCAACAATATCATAACTGAACCCACACTCTATGATCCAAAGCTAAAAATATAATATTTCTATTTCTACTTTTGATACCATTAATAATGGCACAATAACAGTCATAAAAAACAAACAATATATTTGGGAAATGTTGTATCACTTACATAATTTATGAACTTTTAGTTTAGAGTATTTTTAAATCATGACAAACTCTTACTTAAAAATACTCATATCATAAGTGAAAATTTATTCAGTTATACCCATTATTTCCCATTCGACATTATATCTTCATTATCACCTATAAGAATCAATTTTAAACCAATATTACATAACAAAATTCATCAAAACATGTTAAAATAAATATAATAGGGGTGAGCTCAAATTCCCAGTATGGGTAAAAAATAATTTATAATTGAATATATTTTGTTGGACCAAGATGAGTATTAGGGTATACGAACCTATTCAATTTTTTTGAAAATTACATATAAGATGTCATACACATAAAAAATCCAAGAAATATTAGTGAAATATTTTTGGTATATTGGATCATTATTTCTATCCAAAATTTCCACTAATTTCATAAATAAATATAGCCCAATTAAATCTATAGGAGAGATATACTAAGTTAAATACCTCCTTTTTTCTTTTAATAACACTGAAAATTACCCAATGAATTAGAGAGTTATATCAATCTCTCCCACCATATAATATATATCAGGAATATCCATCAATATGATGTATATTGGGTGTAACAATCATCATAAATAATATGTAAGTATAGACTATAATATAACACATAGAACATTTCATTTTCATCATTGATATTTTAAAAACATATTTCATTCCATTATAAGTTGATTTATCCATAGAAAAGAAATAGTGTTTTAATAATTATGACTATATTCCATAGTGAAATATAATAATCATTAAAATATATTGATATAGATTAAAAATACATTTAAAATAACAATTTTTATTATTTACTTTAAAAAAAGGGAGGACAACCATTTCCTTGTAGTATCGTTGAAAAAATTAACAAAATATGTATAAAATTATTTTACATGAAAATAAACATAGAAACATGTAAATAAAAAAACAATATTTATGATAGTGGGAAATACATTCACACCGTTAATTTCTAAAATATATGTTTTCCATGTTTTGTAAAGAGAGTGAAAGGTGACCCATACAGAAAATGTTTATAAATTTCTGATTATGTTTTTTGTAAAGAAGGACAGAAATTATTTAAAATAACATTAGTAAATAATTAACGTTTAAAAATAATAATATTTAATTAATATATAGAACATTCACTATGTGTTTTGGTAAAATTCATTAAAACATTGAAATTGAATTTTTAATGAAAAACGCTTTTCCCCCTTTATAATTTTTTTTTGAATTCCATGAAGTTAGAAGGAACATTAAATTCTTTTAGTATAAATAACATCATGATATTATATCTCAATAGTAAGTGTATACAAATAATAAATGAATATATGCACATCAAACAAATAATTTCATAAATAATGATGTTTGACATTAGAAAACCATGAAAATTGGGTAATTATTGAATAAAAAATCCATTGAATAAAGGAATGTGACAAAATTTCCTAAAACACATAATTTAAATGAAATAATATTTTATAGAAATTCATGGGTTAGTAATTACACCATATAAAATTAATCATGTGACTTAATATAAATTATCTTTTGATGCATTGGAATTGAGACCATGAAAACCCTTTAAACATTTATAAGAATTGAATCAATATATAATGAAAGATAAATCATAAAAATAATTATAAATATCATTAAAAAATATTTATTCATTATATATTATCACTATTTTAAGAATATATATTTTATAGAAGTATGTACATTCAGAATAAGAGATATGACTCAAAGAAATATTATTGAAAAAAATAATAATTTTAAATATATTATCACTGAAGTTAGAAATAAACATTATAGTGATTATGTGTAAAAAACATAAAATTGAAAAAAAATTAATTACAACATAATATAATTAGTGGTCATTCATATCATAATATTTTCATTAAAATTTCGTGGAAATATAAGTATAACCAATTAGTGAAAATTGAGTTAGGAGATCCCTTACTTCAATCCAATAATTGATATATATATCATCCAAATCCTATGTAGCAAACATATACGAATTATATAAAAGTTTCAGAAAAATTTCCTAATTCATTAATTTTTATTATACCATATATATATTTTATTTATATTTAATTGTTAATTCCATAATCTGTTAAGTTCACAATGGGTGTTTTGAGGATGTTCGGTTCATAATAGTAAATTTACTTGGGTAGGTTAACCATGGTAAAAGGGGTAATTGTTAGTTCCTCTCTAGAATAATAATAATTTCATGAGTATATTTTTTATTTATAAATTAATATTTAATAGTATTTCATAGAAATCAGTAATTTAAAAAAATACATCATCTCGTGATGCGTTAGTCTCCACGTACACTCGAGTAATGTTTTATATTTTTATGGAAGTATAATAAATATTATAATATCATAATATAACCATTATCATGTTATAAAAATAAAAACACTTCACAAAATATGACTCTATTTCCATCCATGAGAGGTTTTTTTCTTAAATAATCTTCAATACTATGTGGATATGGCACACTGCATGTACGAATGAGTGAGGATTCTGTTTTTAAATATTGGGATGTTATAAAGATAGGTTATTTATTATGTTTCGATATTAATATTTTTTCCTAGAATAATATATTTATAAATTGAATCCATCATAATAACCATCAATAAAAGAATGTGTTAAGAAACAGAATGCATCGGGTCATGAGGCTATAATTCATATTCATGGATGAACTATGGTTTTGTTTCCCATTTGATAGAAAATTATTTGAATAAAGTTATGTTGTTAATATAATAAAATTTCAATGTATGGAAGATAATTATATTTTTATATTGGAACATTGATAATTTTAGTGAAGAAGGTGTAATAATAACTAAAAATAAAATTCTTTGTTAAGGCGGTGACCTCCTACATTAAGAACCTGAATTCTATTACACCTTAAGACTTCTAGGATTGTATTTTGGTGATAAAATTATATTCATGAATTGTGGAGGAATTTTGGGTGAGATTTTTCTAATCATGTCTGATCTACATGTCCCATGAAGTGTGAGTAACTGAGGATGGGTGTTGTGTATATATATAAGTGAAGAGGTGAACCGTTATAATTTCTTAATTTATAAAAATAATATTATTTAATTTTATAGTTAAAGTTAAAAAAATCATCATATTTATATATAGAGTAATGATAAGTGTAAATACCCCCTGAAATAATTTTTAAACAAGTATGTGTAATATTTTAGCCATTATCTCTTAGTTTTAACCTTTATTTGAACCTTTTGATGATTATCATGATATAAATGTGTTTCACAGTTTAGGGGTCCCTAAAGTTAACATAAAAGAAGAGTGACCTACAAAATGATATTGGATGATATTATCAACCATATGACATTAAATAAGAAAATAATATGTTTTTTATAATTTAAAAATATTTATTAAAATATTTACAACATATGATACTATTAAAGACATGTCTATAAATATTCTTATAGAAGAAATCAATATATACCAAGGTATTATTTTAGTTGAAATATAAACATTTAACACAAAACTAAATCATTATTTTGTAAGAAACCATATCTTATTTTTCAGGTATGTTTTCCTTTTCCAGTTGTTTTTTTAGAAAAAGAGGAATTTATGGAAATATTTGAAGTACAAGCCATGTAATTTTTTAGTACATTCCATGTACTCAGTTACTGTAGGTAGCCGTGTGCTGGAATTGTATTGACCATGCACATGACCATGTGGGGTGACCTATAGGCTACCTAAAGTAGAGTACAGAAAAGGCAAGTACACACTGTGTACTTCAAAAGTACATGTCGTGTATTTTTTTCACTAAATGTACTGGGGTTGCGTCTAATCTCTAGAATGCTCTTCTATTAGGTTTCTTTTGGCTGAGATCTCTCGTACGACCATGATCTTCTTCTGAGCCCCCGACCAAGCATCTGAACTCCAATTCGACCGCAGTTGATTGCGTTGGGATCGCCTAGGTATTCTCTCTCTCTCTTTCTTGAGCTTTGTTTTCCAATTCCTCCTCCTTCTCATGTTATCATCTATTGGTCATTATATATGTTTTTTATATAATTGGCATTCTAATGTGATTCAAGGCCTAAGACTCAAGTATATCGATTTTCCAATGCCGAGGTAGGTGGTTGGTGTCTTTCTATTGAATGTCTTTGAGTTATATGTGCAATTTTGTCCAATACCCTCGAACGGGGTATTGTGTGTTTATAGTTTTAATCCTATTAATTTTCTACTATGCATGTATGTGTAAATAGAGGTTAATTGGATGTGAATAGGGTTGTTTTCTATGTTTTGGAAGTGTTTCCCATTCTTGATTGTATTTTTTGATCGCTAGGTCTAGTTCGCATGTTGGGATGCTGTTTATGTTCCCATTCCAAGTTATAGGATGGTGTGATTGTTATAATATTTTGTTACACTATACACTGTTAGACAGATTTCTCTTGAGATTTACTTTGGCCATATTTCATTTCTATACTCGTGTGACTTACACAGGGTTGAGAAAACGTCATTAATAGACTATGAGGATAATTGACTGTGTGAGCTTCCTCAGAGAGTATTTAACCACGTAGACTATAAGGGGAATTGACTATGTGAGCTTCCTCAATGAGTCTTCAATTAAGTTTGACGATAAGTGGAATTGACCATGTGAGCATCCTCAGAGAGTCTTTATTACTTGACTACAAGGGGAATTGACTAAGAGTGCTTCCTCAGAGAGTCTGGTTATATCCATGTAATTTTAAACAGAAGGGTAAATTGTGTATGCTTTGTAGATGGTTGCCTCTATTTCCAGGTAGGAATAGAGGGGATAAGTTGTGAGTACTACCTAGAGGGTTACCTGTTTGTGTTTTCAAACTTGTTAGCTATTTTCATATTATATGAAGTTGAATGCATTGAATCTGTGAATTGTTTGTCGTGGGTACTTCCTTGTTTACTACATTTATTTTCTTACAGCCAGACATATATTTTCAGAATATTAAGCACATATCTCTTGGTGGATGCCTACTGGGATTTATTCTCACAGCCTGTTTGGGCCATGTTTTTGGGGCCAAACAGATTATACTACTGTAGGTATAGAGATAAGGGAATGTGCCCTTCTACTTCAGGTTCTTGATTGGCTGTGGAGTTGGAGAGCATGGGACTATGATGAGGCTTGCAAGGTTGATGTGTTGTAATAAGTTTTACTTTTGTACTTTGGTTTAGTATTTTTTTTATTCCAACATTGTGAACTGTTTGGCTGATTTCCTTGACATTTGTATCATGCATCATTCTTATATATACATGTGTGCTCCAGTTTATCAATCTTAGTCTTGGGATTGTCACTTTTTCCCTGGGTTATTACTGCTTCTGTTATTTTTATTTCTTTCTTCCACTGTGTTACTCTTCCAATGAGGGAATATTTTCCCAACTATCACACCCAAGGCCCTCACAGCTAGTCGGTAGCCTCTGGCGTTTGGGGAAAAGCTCTTGAGGCCATGTGACCAACCGGGTACGGGGAGCCTCTGGGTGGTTTCTAGAACTCATATGATACAAAGTTGTATTAAAGGGATTATTCTTTCTTGAAATAATATTTGGAACCTATATACAGGGATAAAAAGGAATATGTACTTTGTAATAATCTTTTCCCAAGAGTAGCTAACCCATGCACAAGGAAAAGCCAATCTACCTTGTTTGTTGAAATTTTTTTTGGTCTTGCAATTTTACAGTTGATATGATTTTCACCGTTGGGTGACTCACCTATATTGTGATGTTATGGTTGACATCATTGAGGTTCGGTTTTAGTTGCAACCCGATGAGATGAGTTTATGCCATCCCATGCATCATAAAGGCACTTGCTAGGGATCACATGTCATGCATTCTTTCCATGCCATATAGGGTGAATAAGTTATTACATGTTGTTGTGATAGGTTTTGTGCTATATATACATGATTTGGTGATATATTTCTTGATAAAAATACTCGTTGTTTGATAGGGTATTGTTTGTGTGAGTTTTTGTTGGAATGAATGCCAAACATTGGTTCTGGAGGTGTTATGGGCCCTCATAGACCGGAATTTGTTAGATCATTGCCCTGTTATGCTTGTTTATAACTTTTATACGATGCCATTATTTGATTCTTGGGAAGTATGGGCCCTCACTGGTCATAATTTGGCACTTTGATGTTCAATTCAGTGTTATTCTGGGCTCCAGAGTAGTTTCTGAGGCTTACTTTCCCAAAAAAACCAGAATACACACCGTGTAGTTTTGACTACACGTCATGTGTTCTTCTATTTGGGAAGAAACTGTTTTTCTTAAGTACATTCTATGTACCTTATTTACATGTCATTTAGTCTCTAACTATGTCATAGGCCTTGTGTGTAGAGACACAGGGTGGGGAAATTCATGTGGGAACACGCCGTGTAACATTTGTAAACACCGTGTCGTGTTGTCCCTGTGTTCGCCCATGTGTCTAACAACACAGACAGAAAAATATTAGTTTATACAAGCTGTGTCAATTATAAACACACCATGTAGTGTAATCCTAGAATCTGTCCATGTCACTAATAACACAGGTTGGTGAAGTCTTCATAGTACATGTTGTTTTCATCTGGAACAAGCCATGTAGTGTAATCCGTGTATCCGGCCATGTCACTAACAAAATGGTTCAGTGAGGCACGTCTAGTACACACCATTTCTGGAACAATCACGCGATGTAGTATTTTTCTAGTATAATCATATTTTTTAGTCATATAGAATGAGTCGGGTAGGGGAAGTGAAGTCAAGTACATGCCGTGTGTTAGGACAACACGCCATGTGTATGGGGTGTTACACGACCTCGGTTAGAAGAAGTATATTTCCATGTGAAAGTATTAAGGGAACCCTCCATGTAGTATTTATACATGTCATGTATCAATGTTTGGGAAAGCATCAATGATTTCTTCTTTCTATTCCCTTAGTTTACTTCTATGTTTTCAGTCCCTATTAATTTTGTTCTAAGGTGTGCGCTTGACCTTGCAGAGTCATGCCACCAAGACGACCTCCAGTTGTCTTCCAGTTATAGGGCATAGATCAAGCACCAAATATGGCCGATCAGGGACTACCGTAAGATCATACTATAATGCCAATCAAGGAACCAACAGTTATACCTAACACAGGTGCTGATGCACAGTTCTGGGAGGGCATTCAGAGGATGAGGCAGACCATCCAGGAAGAACTGCCTCCTACCCCGTCGATGGAAGAATTGACACGGGTCTTTCAGCATCAGCATCCTCTATCATTCATAGGGGAAGGAGGACCTTAGGCTGTAGAGTCATGGCTAGAATCCACATTTATGATCATCGAGCATATGGATATTCCTCTAGAGATGAGGGTCAAGATCATTACCTACATGCTTCGAGACGCCACCAAGAGGTGGTGGGATGTGATCTCACAGGCTGGACACCACCAGAATATAGATTGGGATGAGTTTTAATGCATCTTCTATGACTACATCTACCCAAAGACGTTGAGGTATAATAAATCACAAGAGATTAGGTGTTTGGAGCAGGGTACTCTCTCTGTTTTGTAGTGTTCCACTCACTTCACCGAGCTGTAGATCTTTACACCCATTCATGGGGGATATGATTTGTTCCTTGAAGGGAAGATTGTGGATTGTCTGAGGTAGGATATCCAATTTTAGTTGTACATCTTCTGTTTTACTTTGATATCATCTATAGTCAACCAGTCGTTGACCACCGAGTGTAATCTGAGGGATTCTGGAGCTGTGATCTAGGGTGGTTGGGCATCCAGAGTTAGTGCTCTGCCAGCTGATTGGAGGAATAACGGAAAAAATCTTACACATAGAGATATGATTAGGCTGGATGCATCTTCTGGAAGCCAGGTGGTGTGCTACCAGTGTGGGAGGAGCGGGCATACGAGGCCACATTTCCCGAGAGACCCTGTGTAGTGCCAATCTTGCGGCTATATGGGGGATCTCCAGTGTTTCTGTCAGTTCTTTTCACTAGCATATGGTGATAGTGGTTCTTCTAGTACTCCTCATTCAGGAGAAGTACCACCAGTTTTCCACTAGTCTGGGAACTTGAGTTCTTATGGCCATTCATGCAGAGGTGGAGGTCATGGCCATGGTATCCAGTCAATAGGCTTTCAATGAAAACAAGTTGGATCAGCTCAGAGTTGTCAGGCAGGGTCACAGGCTGCGGTGTAGGTCAAAAATTTGCAGTGGTGCATGGACAACATGAGATGGATCCCGAACCATTTATAGTTCGAGTCAAGATCTTAGTTGCCTCAGTTTTAGCTTCAGCTCTTTTTGATATGGGGGCTTCCCATAGCTTTATATATGTTGCTATTGTGGAGATCCTTGGGCTCTAAATATTTTCATCTGCTGTTATCATGACACTAGACTCTCCGTTGGGTACTAGAATGGTTAGTGTATGCCACTGTAAGGAGTGGCCTCGAGAGGTTGGTGGGTGTCACTTTTTATGGGACCTCTATGTTCTAGATATTTTAGGAAATGATGTCATTCTCAGAATGGACTGGTTAGTTCCCTTCCCGGAAGTCGTCAGCTGTTATCACCGTAGGATGAGTCTTACGACACCAGAGAATGGATCATTTCTTCATAAGGGGGAATGGGATGTCTAGGCGAGATGAGAGGGACCTGAACATCATGGGTTGGGAGGAGTTACAACCCAGATTGCTAGAATTTATATGGATGGCTAGGGGACTTCCCAGTTAGACTTTCCTCCAGTGGTGGATCGTTTCAGGGATGTCTTTCCAGAGGACTTTTTAGGTTTGCCTTCAGAGTGTGAGGTAGACTATTCTATTGAACTTGTGCTTGGGGCATCACCAGTGTCCATTCCTCCATAGAGAATGGCTACACTAGAGTTACCGGAGATCAAGATGTAGTTGGATTAGTTGTAGGAAAAGGGTTTCATCCGACCTAGTACTTATCCTTGGGGTTTTCTTGTCTTATTTGAAATGAAGGCAGATGATACCCTCAGTAATTGTGTGGATTATCAGAAGATGAATTAGTTGACAGTCAAGAACCGATATCCTTTACTGAGGGATGATGATCTCTTTGATCAGCTTCGAGGAGCCCATTTGTTCTTGAAGATTTACATCAGATCCAGTTACCATCATTTGCATGTTAGAACATCAGATATACCTCTCACAACCTTCCAGATCTGATATGGTCTATATGAGTATATGGTTATGGCTATAGGTCTCATGAATGTGCCTGCAGTTTTTAGGGCACTGATGAACCAAGTGTTCCATCCATACTTGGATTCTTTCGTGGTGGTCATCGTGGACGATATATTGGTGTACTCTCACACTTGACCCGACATTGCTACCCATATTGAGAACATTTTGAGTACTCTGAGATTTCATTAGTTATATTCTATGCTCTCAAAATGACACAATTGAGTAGATCAGATTCACTTTAGTGGACATGTTATATCAGAGACAGGAGTATCAGTAGTCCTAGAGAAAATGAGAGCATTAGTTTCTTGGGAGCAGCCGAAGAATGTCTTTGAGGTATGATGTTTTCTAGGGCTGGATGGATACTACAGACGCTTTATATAGGAATTTTCATGCTTAGAAGCACCACTGATGGGTCATGCTATGAAGGGTGCAAGGATCTTGTGGTGAGATTCTTGTGAGTCAGCCATTCAGGAGCAGAAAGGGAGGATGACTTAAACACCGATACTAGTATTTCTAAAGCCAGAAAAGAGCTATAATGTGTTCTATGATGCTTAATGTATTAGGATGGGAGTTGTGCTTATGCATGGGGAAGGGGTCATCACGTACAGGTCTCAGTAGTTGAGGCCACATGAGAGGAATTACACAACGCACGATCTTGAGTTGGCTGTAGTTTTTTGTGCCTTACATTGTTGGATACATTATCTTATGGGAGAGCATTTTTTGGTTTTCACAGGCCAAAAAATCCTCAATTATATCTTCACTCAGTGTGACTTGAATTTGAGATAGTGCAGTTTGGTTGAGTTTTTTCAGTCTTTTGACTTCGAGCTTGCCTATATTCCTGGGAAAGGCAACGTTGTGGCTGATGTGTTGTGCACGAGGACTCAGATACAGGAAGATCAAGAGGCCAATAGTGAGTAGAAACTTGTGGATATGTACTCTAAGATGCATTGGGAGGTGGATGATAATCATGGGCAGACATTCCTTTCTTCATTAGTTGTTACCACTACTCTTCTTGATTGAGTGAGGATGAGGTAGCTATTAGATTCGGATGGTCTAGTCTTGTGGGAATGTTGGTAAGGAGAGGACCCTATTACTAGTTGGTCCATTGGTGAGGATGAGATCTTGTGTTTCGAGGGGCGTGTATGGGTGCCAACAATCATACGCGAGGAGCTGATGTGGGGCTTTCATTCCTCAGTTTGGGAAGTTAATCTTGGTGTCACCAAGATGTGTCGTGATCCGCACCGTCAGAAGTGGTTGCATGGTATGAAGAGTGATGTGGCTTGTTTCATCATGAGGTGTTCCACCTCTCAGCAGGTGAAGGCAGATCATCAATGACTAGCATGGATTTTGCAACAGTTACCCATTCCCGAGTGGAAGTGGAATGATGTTGCGATGGATTTTTTGATTGGTTTTCCAAGGTTGCTTTGATGAAATGATGCATTTTGGGTTGTCATTGAAAGACTCACGAACGTTTCTCACTTTTAACTGATAAATGGGACATTTTGTGTTGATGATTTGGGATGATTGTACATCTATGAGATTGTGCATTTACATGGAGTTCCACACTCCAACGTTTCAGAAAGGGATGCATGTTTTACTTCTTGGGTCTAGCAAGGGAATCAGAAGGTTTTGGGTACACAGTTTCTATTGAGTAAAACTTACCACCCCTAGACAGATGGCCAGTCCGAGCGTACGATTTAGGTTCTTGAGGACTTGGTGCGAGAAGGTATTTTGGATTTTGGAGGTTCATGAGAGAAGAAATTATGTTTTGTGTAGTTTTATTGTAATAATTATTTTCAAGAAACTATTCTTATAGAAACTATGTGGATTTTTACGGTAGGCCATACCATTAACCATTATGTTGGATGAAGGTAGGAGAGGCAGATATGCTGGGACCTCATCTTGTCCAGGAGGCCATAGAGTTGATAGAGTTGATTCGAAAGAGGATGGATGTTGCACAATCTCGAAAGAAATATTATGAAGATTAGCGGAGAGGACCATTAGAGTTTGAGGTCGGGGATCGGGTTTTCCTGTGTGTCACACCGAGGTTGGGGCACCAGAGGATTATGACACAGGGTAAGATTTCACCGAGGTACGTCAGGCTGTTATAGGTGTTGGAGAAAGTTGGGCCAGTTTCCTATCAGTTAAAGTTACCTCAGAGGTACCAAGCTATTCATGGCATCTTCCATTATTCTTCACCTCGATGTTACTTCCCAGAACCTTTTAATGTTTTCCAACAAGAGGAGGTTGAGTTGGAAGTGGATGCATCATTGGAGGAGCATCCTATCCAGCTTTGTTGATCATAGTACAAGGGTTCTCCATGGCTGTTCTGTCCCTCTGGTATGAGTGCTATGGGAGAACGCATGACTACATGACGAGACTTGGGAGAGGTAGGTAGACATGCGATCGCGTTGGCTAGAGCTATTCGAGCTTTCTTCTTCTAAGAAACCTTGCAAGGGAAATTTGGGGATACATTTCATTAAGGGGGGATTTTTGTAAGAACCCTAATCTTTTTTCCAGGAATGTTTTCCTTTTCGTGTCATTTTTGAGAAAAATTGGAATTTCTGGAAACTTTCGAAGTACACGCTGTGTACTTTCTTGAGTACATGTCATGTACTCAGTTACCACAGGAAGCTGTGTGCTGGTCGTGTAGAGACCATGCACATGGCCATGTGGGGGTGACTGAGAGTCTACCTAAAGAAGAGTACGAAAAAGGAAATTACATTTCGTGTACTTCAAAATTACAAGACGTGTATTTTATTTTTTTTCATTAAAGGTACCAGGGTCGTGTTTAATCGCCAAAACACTCTTCTTCTAGGTTTAGATCAGCCAAGAGGTCTTGTACAACTGTGATCTTCCACTGAGCCCCCAACTGAGAATCCGAACTCCGATTCGACCGCTGTTGATTGCATTGGGATTTCCTCGTTAAGCTCTCTCTCCTGCATGAGCTTTGTTTTCCAATTCCTCCTCTTTCTCAAGTTCTCCTGTATTGAAAATTTTAGATGTTTTTCAGATCATCGGTGTTCTAAGGTGATTCAAGCCCTGAGATTCAAGTATATAGAACTCCCAATGCCACGGTAGGTGGTTTGTGCCTATCCATTGAATGTCCTTGATTTATACACTACTACAAAAACATTTTTTCCCAGCACCAACCTTTATCAGCGCTAATGAAAAAGAACTGATAAAGGGGGGTACCTTTATCAGTGCTAAAATAAGCACTGATAAAAGTACCCCTTTATCAGCACTTTTTTAAGCACTAATAAAGGTACCCCCTTTATCAGTGCTTTTTTAGTAGCGTTAATAAAGGGGGGTCTTTATCAGTGCTTTTAGAAAAAGCACTGATAAAAGGTCGACATCAAAAAAAAGTAATTAAAAATAATATGATAATATAATAATATATAAATATAGTTATATTGATGTAAATATAATATATATTTTAGATAAGTATAAATATACATTTACACTTAATATACTTAATAGATAAGATATTTAGTGAAAATGTCATATAAAAAATTAATAAAATATTTTTAATTAATAATTTGCTTATTATTATGGAGTAATAGTCATTAATAACAATTTAAAGACAAAAAAAATAAAAAAATGAAAAAAATATCCAAAATATGTTGAAAACGTAACTCGAACTTCAAACTATCATAAATTTTGATCTGGGTGTCCATTTGAGCTCTACCACATATCAAATCAAAGCCTGCGATGAGATCTACGTGCTAAGTATTAGGGAAAAGCCTCTATCAAATATTTAAATTCCAAAAAAGGAATAGAAGGCCTCTAAAACTGAGTTTTTAGTTGGGATACCTCGATTTTTTAACATCTTGTGGATTTTCAGCCTTGTTTAATGGGGTATTATTGATTTTTTGGGACAGAATTTGTTATAAGGTATTACATTCATATTGATATTATGTCTTTGAAATTTTATAATTTTTTATAATTCACTTCTATTTATAATCAAATATATAACAATATATACATATTTATTATATATTCACACATAAAAAATTAATTATAAATATAAATAATAATATATATTTACATATAATATATATTAGCTTTATCTAAATAATAACTAATATCGATTTTATTAAAATTACAAATATATGAATACTTATATACCTATATATTAATCCAACTATATATATATGTATTAATCTAAATATATATATATATATATATATATATTTATATAACTACATATATATTTTAATATTACTATATATATTATTATCACTATAAATATATATATATTAATATAACTATATTTATATATATAACTATATATATATATGAATTTAAATATATATTACTATACGAATAAATATAACTAAATATATATATATATAAATAGAGATATATATTAATAAAACTATATATATTAATATAACTATATATATATTAATATAAATATAAATATTTATAAATTAATATAAATATATATTACTTTAAAAATAAAAATAACTATATATATATAGATATCATAAAATGGAAAACAAATCAAAATAGAGGAGTGGTAAGGGCATAGGCGTGAAGGGGGGAGGTCTCGAGTTTAAAACCTGGTGGAGGCAGGCACGCGCGCGCATGGGGGAATATGGGAGTCATCACTGATGAAGGGAGGAGGGGTTCATGCTGGGCACTGGAGGGGGCAGAAAAGCGCTGTAAAGGGGGGGATCAAGCGCTATAAAAGTACCCCAAATTGGTAGGATTTGTTTAAGTTTTTTTTATTTTTTATGATTTTTTAAACATTTATCAGTGCTTTTAAAAAAAATGATAAAATTGGTCCTTTATTAGCCCTACAAATAAAGCGCTGATAAAGGGCCCTTTTATCAGCGCTTTGTTTTGGCGCTGATAAAATACCCCTTTTATCAGCACTTTTTTTATCACTGATAAAAGTGGTATTTATCAGCACTTTTTGGAGCACTGATAAAGGGGAACCCCTTTATCTTCAGTAGCTTTAAAAACGCTTTTCTGGCATTGATAAGTGAAATTTTTACCGTTGATAATTGGGGTATTTGTAGTAGTAATATATACAATTTTTTCCAATACCCTCGAATGGGGTATTGCATGTTTATTGTTTTAACCCTATTAATTGCCTTCTATGATGGTATGTGTTAATAAAGGTTAACTAAATGTGAATAGGGTTGTTTTCTATTTTTTGGAAGTGTTTCCCATGCATGATTTTTTGTATTGACCATTAGGTATAGTTTTCCTATTGGATACTGTTTAATTTCCCATGCCTAGCTGAAGGATGATGTTATTATTATGATATGTTGTTATGCTGTTGACTATTAGCCATGTAGTTATTGAGGTTTAATTTGTCCATATTGCATTGTTATAGTTGTTTGACTTACACAGGGCCAAGAGAACATGATGTAGTAGACTATAATGGGAATTGACCATGTGAGATTCCTCATAGAGTCTTTAACCACGTACAATATAAGGGGAATTGACCATTTCAGTATCCTCAAAGAGTCATAAACTATGTTTGAATAAAAGGGGAATTGACCATGTGAGCTTCCTTAGAGAGTCTTTATCACTTGAATATAAGGGGAGTTGTCTGAAAGTTCTGTTTCTGATGCTTTCGCAGGGGTGTGCACATCTGTCTCTGGAGGATGTGCAACTGTTGCCCCACATTCCCACTTTCCAAAGGTTGGTGGCATTCGTTCCTTATTTAAGGATGTTTTCTCCTTGATCTAAACAGGACTATGGGATGCCAATTCTTCCTTCCGTGGATTCCTCCTCGGAACATGTCACCTAGTCTGTGTCTCCCTTATAAATTAATTTGTGGTTTGTGAATCTTATTCCCAGTTCCATATCATTGTGGACACCAGTTAATTAAACTACATCCATTAGGAAATTCCATGGGGTCGCGACATAGTAGCAAACTTTGGTTGTGGTAGTTGGTAAAATCAGGCATTTCAGTGCATATCTAGATGTGTGGACATTGGGGAACCTATATTCTTCCTTATAAGAGGGCATCTCAAGGGCGCTGAATCCAAGGCATCCCACATCAATCGTAGGGCATCTTATTCCATAGGCATGTATCTGTGGTTTTCCTCATCTTCACATTTTGAACACAGGGTATGCCACATGTTTAATGTCTATTAGAGATGGTTACGCCAAAGACATGTCTTCTGAGGTTTTCGTCAGGAATATCATGTTTAACATAAGGTAGGCCATCGTTTTAATGTCTTACGGAGATGGAATGAGGGGGATCATAACATCCCATTAAGACAATTCATATTGGTATATCCCTAGGAGGGACCACCTGGAGGTTTTACAAGGTGGATGGATCAGAAAACTCCATAAGAGAAGACACAAGATTGTGTGTCCCATAAAGGCGAGATTTCACACCGTGAAGGATGATCTAGACATCACTGAGGGTGGATCAGGGTTTGTGAACCCCAGAATGGGGAAACACCAAGGATTGACATTGGATGGTATTGAACATCATGGAGGTTTACCATGTACCTTTTTTAGACGATAGGGATCAAAACCCACGCAGTTCGAAGGGGTGATGTAACAGGGTGTCCATAGAGGAAAACAACCCTAATACATACTGGGGATTACACATGGACAGTGTCCCAAGTACTGCTTGGAGCACCTAGGAGGTGGATGACATGATCCCATCAGGATGTGGTGGCCTGGGTAAGAACCAAGATGGATGATGGCGAGTTGAATGAAGTGGTGGGAGAATGATATGGGACCGTCGTGATGGGGATGGTAGTGTTTGTCTTGAGCCTCAAAAAGACTTCCTATATATCCCCATGGAAGGGAATCAAAGTTCGCATAGTTCAGTTGGGGTGGGAACCGATGTGAAGGTGTTAATAACAAATAGGGTTTTGGGCTTGAATCTCAAGGATGTTTTCTACGTACGTCACATTGGCAAGGATCAAATACAACTTAGTTTAGGTGGTTTTGGGGAAGGAGTTAGTGAATAGATGTGAATAAGGACCAGGGGTCTAGGTGGATGGTGGGATTGAACCTCAAGGAGGCTTCCTATGTACCTTTCCTTGGTAAATATCAGAGACCACATAGTTCAGGGTAGGATTTGTATGCAATGGATTACCACTGACTGGGGAAACAATGACTTACCACTGATTGGGGTCCACAGTTTAACATCATGCGAGACGGGGGTGAACAAACATGAAGATGGTTGGAGCGACTGAATGATGGGCTTGATCCTCAGGGTGGCTTCTTAGGTACCGTGCCTTGGCATTGATCAAAGACCTCATATTCATGGGGGAATTTGGGGGTTACTCTCTAAGGCAGCCCATGGTGTTGTTGAACCGACACGAATGGGGTCGGAGCGACCATTGGGTGGTGGGATTGAACCTCATGGAGGCTTCCTACGTACCTTTCCTTATAAAGGATCAAATACCATGAAGTTCATGGTATGGGGGCTTGGAGCACTAACGTGAAGATGGTCGGGACCAATGGATGGTGGTGGGATTGAGCCTCAGGAAGTCTTCATACATACCTTGCATTAGCACGGATCAAAGACCACATCATTCAGATTGGTGTGTGGCTTATACTCTAGGCTTCCTATGAAATATGTCATGGTCAGTGCTAACTCTAAGACCACGTGAGTCATGCTCGGTGTGAGAAACAAGATGTAGAAGAGACATGGCAATCACATAGTGAAAGCTGTGTCCGCGGGAAGTGGAGTAGGGCTTACATGTAGTTAGCATCCCAAAGAGGGAAAAAAGGATTTTAGATAGTTAACAGCCTAGAGAAGTTGTGACTTACTCCAGGATGGAGGCCCGATGGTGACAATTCCAAACATGAGTGGGATTTGGTACCAAAGAAAGGAGGTGTCCGACATTCATCCCCCACTGGTCCTTGGGTCCAAAAAAGAAAAGGGGACAGGCTTCCTCCAACATGAAATTCTAGGGGCTTACACCATGATAGTGGCCCTGGTGAGGCAATGGAGCGGCAATTATGGATGGGGATTACGCAAGGAAGCTTCCCAGGTGCTGTTATGGAGCGACAATGGTGATGGGGCTTACGCAAGGAAGCCGCCCGAGTGCCGCTATGGAGAGGAAATAGTAAATGGGGCTTACACAAGGAAGCTGCTCAGGTGCCACTATGGAGAGGCAATGGTCGATGGGGCTTACACAAGGAAACCTCTTGGGTGCCGATATGAAGCGACAATGGTGCATGGGGATTACGTAATAAAGCTGCTTGGGTGCCGCTATGGAGCGTCAATTGTGGAAGGGGCTTACGCAATGAAGCTGACCGGGTGCCACTATGGAGCATCTATAGTGAATGGGGATTACACGAGGAAGTTGCCCGGGTGCCGCTATGGATAGGCAACAGTGGATGATGCTTATGCAAGGAAGCTGCCCAGGTGCCACTATAGAGTGAAAATAGTGAATGGTTGTTATGCAAGGATGCTGCCAGGGTGCCACTATAGAACAGAAATTGTTGATGGGGCATACTCAAGGAAGCTGCTAGGGTGCCGCTATGGAGTTTCAATCATGATTGGGGCTTACGTAAGGAAGCTTCCTGGGTGACGCTATGGAGCGGAAATAGTTAATAGGGAATATGTAAGGAAGCTTCCCGGGTGCCGCTATGGATAGAAAATGGTGGATGGGGCTTATGTAAAGAAGCTGCCTGGGTGCAGCTATGGAGAGACAATGGTAAATGGGGCTTACACAAGGAAGTAGCTCGGGTGCTGCTATGGAGAGACGATAGTGGATGGGGCTTATGTAAGGAAGTTTCCCGGGTGCCGCTATGAAGTGGAAATGGTGAATGGGGCTTATGCAAGGAAGCTTCCCATTATGTCTTTCTCGTGTCTGGCCAAGAGTGCTCCCAACCCACTGGTGGGTTGAGGCCTTCGCCTATGCGCTAGTGGACAAGAGGGATAATGCCAAGGGAATTTGAATTAGTCCAAACAAATGGATATGAAATGGGTGAATCACATGCTCGACATTTGGAACGTGGTGAGAGTGGTGTTGTGATGAAGGATAACTGTTGACCATGTTTGAAACACAGAATCCATATCTCATTAGCCTGAAATGGGGACAATCAAATGAGGGTCGACTGTTGACCGTGTTTGAAACACAGGACCTGTCTCAAAGTGTCCTCTAATGTATTCTGGGGTATTGGCCCCGGACAATAGGTGATTCGATGCGGCATGGGACCTAGCCGTTAGGGGGTCTCATCGGACATGTAAGTGGATGGAGATCTGAATGAAGGATAGACAACGCATTAGGTGGAGTGATGGAATGTTTGAATCTATTCCAGCACTCTTGATATTACACAACATTAATAATGGAAATAGGCATCTTATGCTTGGTGCACAAGGCATCTATGGTTTGGCACAAGAGGCATCCTATGTTTGGATCATAGGGCGTACTATAGTTTAGAATCATGTAGAAATGACTGTTGGAATCTCATGGCTGGAACACAAGGCATCCCTTATATTAAGTAAGAGGAATCCTATATTTTTCATATAGGGTTCACTACAGTTTAATGTCATATAGATAGGACTACTGGAATCTCATAATTGGCACAGAATGAATCTCTTGATTGGAGCAAGATGCATCCAATGTTTAGAACATATGGTGTTCTTTAGTTTATAGTCATATAGATTGGACTATTGGAAAATCACATGTGGAGCATAAAAAATATCTTGTTTGGAGAAAGAGGCATCCTATGTTTGTAATATAAGGTGTACTATAGTTTATAGTCATGTAGATAGTACATATTGCATCTAATGCATGGAGCATAAGGAATCTCTTGTTTGGAGAAAGAGGCATCCTGTATTTCTCACACAGGGAGTACTACAGTTTATAGTCATATAGGGAAGACTGTTAGGCATAAGGAGCCTCGAAATGGTTGGTGTTGGGACTTACAGAAGGGTGTCCCTTTCTGGTTCAACCTGGCATAGGAGCCACATGATAGGGTCTGGAGGAGTTTCTTGAGGAATGGTTCGACTCAATGTACTTGGGGGAGTTGATGATGATAATCTCAAATCATGACATGAGAAATGACCCTAGATAAATAAGTCGACTCAAGGTGTGAAGATGGGTATCTCAAATCATGGTATTCCATTGGTGGAAGGTGGGTGTGCATACGGGGTGCGATTGAAAATGTCGAGACCCTGGCCCAAAAAGTTTGTGGTGCGACTCATAGTTTTTCATAAGGGTTAGTGAGGGTACCGAAGGGACCAGAACGAAGGGCCAGGACCACGGGCCGACATTGACCGTCAGTTAGGGTGCGAGGTGGGGGGGCATCCCCCACGGTATAGACTAGCGGGAGCGAATGTAGGATCCTTGTGAAGCCTCGCAAAGGACAAGTCTTCGCGAAGTAGCTTCCTGTAGAAAAGGGGATCAGGGAACATGGGTTCTCACGAAGCATGGACTTGTAGAGCATGGACTCTTCGATCAGCTTCATGAAGCATGGACTTGCGGAGCATGGACTCGCAGTGCAACTTCACGTAGGATGCTTCTTGCATAGCATGGTCTCACGAAGCAACATCGTGAAGGAAGATGCTCGCAGAGCATGGGATCATGGAGCCGCTTCACGAAGGAAAGAAAAGATCTGAGAACTAAGAGATTGGCCCCCCAAGGGGTGGAGTGACCGTCAGGAAATGGGGGGTGAGCTACGTATTTATTTGCAAGGGTGTCGTTAAATAGAGCTTTCTCGCTGCGAAGATAGAGCTTTCTCTATGGTGGGTCGTGAACGCCAAAGGGGTTTGTGGGGCATCCCGCCTCCTTGCTTCGTGGCTGGGCTCCGTGATCACATAAGGGGTCTTCATGAAGCCATCCCGCCTCCTTAATTCACAGTTGGTCTCCACAATCACGGTGGGGGATTCGTGAATGGGCTTTGCAAATGGGCTTCGCGAACCAGTTTTCCATCCCAACATCAAATGTCCATAACTCCTAAGTAGTAACTCTGTTTAGGCCCTACAACCCACCAAACTGAATCTTTCGAAATAGGATACGATCTGGGATCATGTATGGAAGTATCTGGAATATTTTGAGGATGCGTTTTCTGGTGTAAACAAGTTCTTCCTCAGAAATATTGGTTATATCCTTGTAATTTAAACCAGAGGGGTAGACTATGTGTGTTTCCCAGAGGGCTGATTGTGTTTCCAGGTAGAACCAGAGGGGATAGGATGTGAGTACTTCCTAGAGTGTTATCTATTTCTATATTCCTGATTTTTAGCTATTTACTTTTTATATGAAGATAAATTCATTAAATCTCTGAATAGTTTACCTTGGGTACTTCCTTGTTTACAAATTTTTGTTTCTTACTGCCTACCATATATTCACTGACTGTAAGGAACATATCTTATGGTGTATTCTTATTGGGATTTATTCTCACACCCTGTTAGAACAATGTTGTTGTGCCTAAACCGATTATATTTCTGCATATATAGATAAGGGAATGTTCCCTTCTACTTCAGGTTCAGGATTGGATGTGGATATTGAGAGCATGGGACCAAGCTAAGGCTTGCGATACTAAGGAGATGTTATATGTTTTCCTTTTGAACTTTGGTTTAGTACTATTTTTATTCCCTCATTGTGATGTGTTTGGCTTCTTTCCTAGAAATATTTATCATGCATCATTCTTATATATACAATTGTTCTCCAGTTTATCATTTATAGTCTTACGCTGTTCACTTTTGTCATGAATTATTATGACTTCTATTATTTCTATTGTTTTCTTCTGCTGTGTTACTCTTCCAATGAGGGCATAGAATCCCCACTATAACACCCAAGGCCCTCACTACAAGTCGACAGCCTTTGGCGTTTTGGTAAATTCACTTGATGACGTGTGACGAACAGGGTATGGGGCACCTCTGGGTGGCTTCCGAAACCTGTATGTTACATAATTTATCTCTAACAATTTATCACCAAATATCAACCAAAAAAATATTAAATTTCATGTTTATTAAAATCATTTAATTGATTTTACTACTTCTCACATAGACACTATGTTAGCCTTTCACATGGATTTATGGTAGTTATTTCATCACTAAAATTTAAAAATAAATTAAAATCATAAAATTTATTCATATTAAAATCAACCAATCATGAATATATTATCCATTTAAAAACATATTCTAGATATTAAAATAAATAGATTCACATATTATATTTATTATTTAATTAATACTATATTAATTAAATTATCAAAACCTTTCAGTAATAAATTGATATAATTTTAAAATCATTTTGGTTATTATTGAAAAAAATCATTCAATGAAATAATGTCTATTTTTTGGGAGATTTTATTTTATATCCTATTTCATTAATATCAATTCACACATTTTATACTTATCTTGGTGATAATTTTTTTACCAAGGATACAATTTATAATTACCAAATATAAAGAGAAAAGTAAAATAAAATAAACATCATGAAACCAAATATAAATTAAATTATAGAAAATTTAATTCCTAAAATTTGGAAGAAATTAATTCTAAAATAATCTCATGAAACAAGATGAACTGTTATTTCTTAAAAATGAATTTTAACTATAATAAAGTTTTTATATTTAAATTGAGAATAATATCTATTACAATAAAATTTATTAGATAATTTTTATACAAAATTATATAAGGAAATTAAAAAATAAATAAAAAAATTAGACTTTATAAAAAAATTAATAGAAAATATGGTTTTCTATTAAATTTATATTCCTACTATTGATTACAAAAATTAGAGAAATATCATCTTTTCATCCTTATATAATTTTGATATTCTGATTTAAAAACTGATATCCTTTTTATAATGTACAACATGTAAAAGTGGAATATATTACCTTGTAATATATGTGTGTAAAATTCAATAAAACCAATTTTTGTCAAAAAAGAATTTTTGAAAACTAAATCGTCTTCATTAAAAATACAGTTATTATTTCTTAATTATTTATCAATACAATTTTTTTTGACTAGGGCCATTATAATTTTTTTTATAAAAAATTTACTAATGATCATACCCTCAGTATCAATTAATAAGTTAGAATTATCATATATAAAATAATTTCATTTCACAATTCTTTTATGTTCAGTGATCTATGTATAGTACGCTATCAAAAATCATCTTTATTTATAAAATATAGGTATTACATATTTTGTAAAAATTATGATAGAGAGAGTGCATGTTATTATATGACTGGTGAAGGCTAAATCACCCTAGACCCACACTCTAGTAACCAGTTTCAAAATAAAAACATTACACATATTATTTGATACTAAGTGAGATTACTTGAGCATAACACATATTTATTTTAGAAAATTTTCATTAATTTATTATTATATATCACAAAATCATACACAATCCTATAACCAAAATGGCTAGTTACTTTTCATATTATATATAAAATATTATTATTTAACAAAAATTATTAATAATTCCTACAAGAGTTTCTATATATTTTATCACTCTAGACATTTCATCACTAATAATCTTATATATTTACATGTAATGGAAAAATAAGAGCATGGTGAGCTCAGTTGCATATTATGGGTGAACCTAATAGATAATAACTAATGATCGTACGATAGAATTATTCAAATATCTAGATATGATAACATAACCATGGTGAATAAAACTAATATAATATAATCATACCCAATAAGATATATATATCACAAAGTAGGAGTCATGGAATATAGATTATGGAATATCATAAGACATGTGTAAATAATAAAAATCCCTAATAAAAAATATAATAATATAAAAATGTATCATGTAATAGAAATAATATCATGTTTCAAGGTTAACCTCCAATAATTGATGAAAATATAGACAATACTATTCACATATCTATGGAATAGTAAGCATTATATAACAACAAGTGTACCCGATTGGGATTGGATATCTACCCGTGTAACCCCTTGGGCTTTGACTACTTTATCCCTATCATTTTTAGGATCAAGAAACTACCCATGTACCCTTTTGATCCTGAGATAATATATGTGTACCCTTTTGTCTTTGGGATACTACTTTTGTATCCTTTGGGAATTGGGATACTTCTCATGTATTATTTCTCCCTTGTGGGACATCCTGTGTACCCTTTTAAGATTGGGCTAGTACCCATATACCATTTTGTGAATATACTACAACCCATATAACCTTTTCATCTTGGTAAAATACCCATGTATAGTTTTGGGCTTCAGATATATAAAATATTACATAATTAATTGTATGGTTATAACAGACCCACCCATCCCATAATGATAATCCATAAATATGTCTATTATAAGATCCTAAAAAAATTCATAATTACAACATATATTAAAAATACTATAATACCATTAAATATGTGTGGGGTTTTCCCCTATTGAATATATTTTTAGTTTATATAATTACTGTTGAATTCTAGTCCATCATCATATAATTATCATATAGAAAATAAAAAAGTTTCATGAAAATATCTATAAGAAATTATCATATGTAATCTAATGAAAGAAGGTGGATGGTATCATTATTTAATATCTATAGTGAATCAGTATAAATGTTAAAGTAATTTTTTATTCATGAATAAAACATTTTTAAGTATATTAACATTCTTTTAAATAAATAAGAATAAATAAAATTTACAATTTTGGTACATTTGAAGAAAATATATTTTTTTTATAAAATAATATAAAAATATTTGGAAAAAAATTGATACATGGGGAGTAAGTTACTTATATAAGACTACTAATATAGGTGATATAAATTTTTCCTTTGAAGAAACAATAAAAAAATTCAAATCACACATTATAGAGATGTTCAAAGTTTGTACAAAACTATCCTAAAAAATGATAGAAGAAAATAAAAAAAAGAATAATTCCCTTCAAAAAATAATTAATAATTAATATAATTATTGATAAATACATCTATATGGTTAGTTTGGTTAAATATTCTTGACCGAAAGGAAGAGGTGTGCTATGTTTCTAAGACCAATTTCACTTTAGGTAAATTATGAACCATATTTGAATTGTAACAACATGTGGATATGTAAAAATAATAAAAAATTTTATGATAGTAATATAAGGAATTTTTATAGTGTATAACCAATAATTTATTCAAATGGATGTTCAAACAAAAACAATCTCAATTTTAAAATGAGATTGGTGATGAAACACGTACAACTTTGGTCACCATTGAATTTGAAAAAACTGAAAAATAAAAACAGATAAGGATTTGAATGTTAGGTTAATTAAATAAAAACTACAGTCCAATTAATACATGTATTAGTGTATAATCCACCTAATGAATGAAAGTGATGAATATAGAAAATAACTCATGGAAGGGAAAACTAAGATCAAAAATCCCTTACCTTTACTCCTAGCATCCTAAGAGGTACAATAGTATCCCATATTATAAAAATAAAAATATTAATCACATATTTTATATCCTCATTAATATTTATTGTCTTTTATATACTTCATTTATAATCATTCAATACACATATATTTGTTATTTACAATTTATTTTCAAAATTAGATGTCAATTATTTTGATTGTTTCGTATAAGTCGCATAATCGAGATCTTATCCTAATTCGTTGATACCAATTTTACCAGTATTGTTTTATTTAAGGTAATATATTATAACCTAAATAGTTATTTATAATGTTTTTATTTCATTCCATAGGTTTTTTAGGTACAGTTCTCCAAGATGATTCCACAATTCGCTTATTTTAGTAGATTTATCAAGAAAAAAGAGTTGTATTTAAAATTAGTTAATTATTAATATTAACATTCTAGATACAAAAAAATAATATTATTATTAATATCATATATTATTAGCTTTAATGTCTTGATAAAAATTATTTTGTGTGATAGTAATTTTAGTATATCATTGTTTAATTTGAGCATTTACCTTACTCAAATAAGAACATTCTATACTATTGAATGAGTAAGAGTAAAATGTTTTATGACAATAATATTATTTTATCAGGATCATAATGATGTTTAAATGAAAATATTACAGTGGATAATGAGAATTAGGAAGAGTGGATATGATGAAATAAAATAAAAGGAATGAATAATAATCAGTTACCTGCGTTGATGAAATCATTGTCACACAATTTAACTTACTTCAAAACAAATAAATTAGAACTCCTTCATGGAACCAAAGGCTTCCAAAATAGAGAGTATAATCTTATAGTGTAAACATGTACAAATATTAAATATTAATTATAATGATATGATTTTTTTGTAATGGGTAGAGGATAAATCCTTCAATAGGGGAATATAAAGGACACATCCTTGGACACTTTAGTTAGGTGACTGGTAAAGATTGAATAATGTGGGATTTATTTGAGTTAGTTAAGGAAATGTTAGAATGAAAATTTCGGTATATATCCCACAAAAAAAATTATTATATAACTCATAAATATATTATTAATTAAATGTAAATCAAGGGATGATAATTTACATCTTTTACCATTTTGATCTTGTTTACTATTTTTACCATGGTAATTATATTTTTACTAAAAATATAAGATTATCCCTATTACCCAATTATAACATGACGAATACAAAAATTTACTCGATTTAATTTAATTCGATTTTAAAATTTAAGATACTTTACATTTTATTATAAATAAAAAATATATATATAATGTGTTTTTATAAAAAGATTATTTACACATTAATTGTATTTAATATTATTTCATATAAAAAAATAATTAAATGAGGGAAAATACATTTTTTTATAAAATTAATAATTAATTTAGGCTCACATATTCAAAATAATAAATTTTATTTAATTATATAAAAATATAACGAGCATTAAAAATAGCTTTTGAAAAATATCATTATTTATATTAAATAGTTTTTTTAAGATGTCACATTAAAAGGAATTTATGATATTTTAATAGTTTAAATTTTTATAAATATTTGTTATTAATTTCTTTAATTTATAAATATATAAAATTATAATTTAATAATAACAATGACAATAACAACAAAATGTGACATATAAAAATATATTTATAAACAGATAATTAAATATTTATTCTTCTCATTATTTGTGATTTATAAATTATATTATTTTCCACTTGTTACTAAATTTTACTCAACATCAATATAACAATTTAAAACCTGAAAATTATACATCCATATATCTAATGACCATATTTCCATTAGCAATATTTCCAACCACCATATATCCAATTACCATATAACTATGGAGCAAGATTAATTCATATATATATATATATACTAATATAAAATCACAAAAACATTCATCCCATTCATTTACATATCACACCACAATTATATATTATTTATAATTTCATTTGTTATTCATAGTATCGTAATCATGGTGGTGATATTCATAGAAACAAACAATATAATGATTACATGTTTTTAGTCAATTAATTTAATTGTGGATTTATTCCACATGTAATTTTTTTAATAGTGTTTAAAATGGTTTTATCATTCTCCCACCTTAATTAAATTAAATCATCAAAATTTTAATTATCTCTCATGGATGGAAATAAATTAGGGTATCCAAAATATTGAAAATAACCAACATATAATTTATAATGTTATATCAACCTCTCTGTCATAATTAGGACACGAAAATCCATCTATTAGTTTCACTGTAGGATTATATCTAGTATCGATTTTCTCCCCAACCATTTTTTTAACACTACTTATGATTGGGTCTACAAACCCATATAATAGAACTATTTTTTGTAGGGATCTTATATTCAATCATATTCTGATAAATCATCATTTGTATATCAAGGGTAGAACATGTGACTTACGTAACATGAAAATTATTTTAGTCTCTTTGCAGAGATTGAATAAATATTCCCAAAGTAAACTAAAATTTAACCAGAGTTGTAATAATAATATTTTCAAATTTCAATTTGAGAAGAGTTATATACTTAGGATGAAATTTTCACACCACCTTGATATTTCATTGATAATTTGATATATATTGGCTTATTCTCTTGTAATATTTCATGATATAAATGAATGGGTAGAACCATAAATAAATAAAAATTTTAATGTACATTAATTTATAATAAACATATGTTTTTAATTTATATTCATATTCTAATCATTTACATAAAATATAAAGGTTGGTGTGAGTATTAAGAAACACTAATATGAGTAAGTAATCATGGGATAAATTACATTACTCCTAAGATGTACTAAATAATGATACCTTCATTTGAACATATAAAATTTTAGGTTCATCCTATATAATTCTAGGTTTAGGATAGAATTATTTAGATCCTATATTAATAGTGTAATTTCAAAAAATAACTAAAACCTTCACTAATACCATCTAAGGAACCTCAAGACAAGATACCTGAATCCACTAGAAAAAAACAAACCTAACACATATTTTATGATAACAAGTGATTAATTAAGCATGAACCACAAACATTTTTCATTATTTTCATAATCAAATCATTATTTTTCAAAAATTCACAAACAAAAACTAGATTCCAAAAGGATAGCCAGTTTAGAGATTAGTAATATCAAATGCTTATTTCATAATAAACCTTATTCATTTGAAAAAATTTTCACTACATAATTTATCTATCTATATATTTTGAACCTTACACTCTTCTACATTTCATTGGAATTGTAAAATTATGAAAATGGTGACCTCAGATGCCTAATATTAGAAAGAGTAAGAGTGAATAAGGATATATCACGAGTGAGCACACATAAAACAAGTGGCAATGTGAATATAACCATGGTTAATAGAGCTAAATTAAGAAAATAATACCCATTAAGAAATATATCATAAATAATGATTCATAGAGTATGTCATTTTTATATCATATGAACTGATTTGGAAGAGTGAAAAGAATATTCAATATTCAAGAGCCATTATAACATAAAATAATAACATAAAAAAGTATCATTATATAAATAAATTACATATTTGATGGTATCTAAAAAAACATTTTTCATATAATAGACATGGATTAAAAAAATTTCATTACATACTAGACATAACCTAATAACCTATGTATCCTATTGGTCTTGGGATACTATCCATGTACCCTCTTTGGCCAGGGCTACTATAAATGTACCCTTTTGGGCTTGGGATACTTACTGGGTATGATTTTTGATCTTTTTCTACAAATGACGTACTCTTTTAGGATTGGGCTACTACTAATTTACCCATTTATGACTGGCATAAAACTCATAAACTCTTTATATATCTTGAGATATAAAAATATTATCAAATATATTGGAGGGATATAGTGGGACCATGAATTATATAATGATAACCCATACATATTTTTTCCATTAGAAATTTCAAAAATATTAATTAAAAAATATATTTAATAGGTACAAAAAAACTAGTTTCATGAAAACATCCATAAGAAATTATCCTAAGTAATCCATAGAAATAAATTGTATGGTGTCCTTAAATCTGATATGATACGACATGATTCTACCTCTTTTTTTATTTATATGTTTATGTGGTCAATGCCTATGAAAACCTAGCTTCTGATTTCTGGAATCAATGTGACAAGTGGACTAAATATATATCAGTTAATACATTAGAGGGGGATCATGGGAGATGTGATTAATTATAAGTATTATGTGGTTTTGGATGATATGTGGAATGGTATGATGGGCTTGAGGCCTGATCAGAAATTTGAAAATGGGGTTTGATGGTCTTATGGCCCAACCTGAGATAGTTGGTGGCATATAATAGACTTTTGAAAAAACATGATATAGTTTATGGAAAGTTATGGTCTTTTAACCATACCTGATGCATGATTTCCTTTTGGACCACATTGAGTCTTATATTCATTGAATATATAGATAACATATCTTCTAGTATTGGTCTGGTTTTTTGCGGTCGAGGTTTATGGCATCCAAGTTAGCACCAGAAGACTGCACGTGTGATTGTTTACTTATGACCCTATTTTTATATCATTGAATAAATTTTTATATAAATATTAAACATATGTTAAGGAAAATTTGATTGTTTCCAATAGTATTTATACTCACATAATATATGGGAATATTAGTGTGTATTAAGACATTAAAGTTGGAGATATAATAATGGTAAAGGGGGATCTATTGGGACGTTTTACTGGTGGTGTTAGGCTGACGGTAGAGTTAAAGTGAATTGTGTGAGGATTGTTTTGGAATATATTTATATATATAATCTTATTTTCTTGAAAAATTTACCTACATTTGAATGATTTTGGGTGTTCATGTGTGAAATATTCTTATAGAATGAGTTCATGTTATTGATTTTTGATCATTTGATTCCTTTTTTAATTTTTAATATTTACACTATTTATTATTTATTCTATTGTATACACTGGTTATTATATATAACAGAGGGTTTATCCTCCCTAATATTTTTTAGGACTTCATAACTAGTCCGCAATCTCTTGTGTATGAAGAGTCGTGAATGAGGTTATGTAAAAATCTGTTCTGGACCTAATGACTTGGGTAAGAGCCTTACAAAGTGGTAATGGTGGTTGTTTTATTTTTTCCATTATTATGGGTAGTGCATGGAAAAAATGAGGTAGTTTGTGTGGAACATTGGTAGTAGAGTCACATATATAAAGGAAATCTCATATGTAAAAACCCCATAAGTTTCTTGGATATGGGTTTACTTTTATCAGACACTCTTTTATTGTTTTGGGAGGATTCTGAGTAGTTTTCCATAGTTATAATTTATGTTTGTAGGTGCATTAATGAATCCATAGTGGGAACATTGGTACACATGTCATGCCTATAATTCCTTGTGAAATATAGAAATTAAAATAATTGTATGCAAGATATGATTTTTCTATTGTCCCTTTTATTTATTATTGATGATAGGTAATTATTTGAACATGATTATTTTATAACATGTTATATGTTGGTTTGACTATAACTAACATGCATGTATTGATGATATTTGATTAATACATAAGTGGAAGGTAAATTTATTTTTCTTTTTCCATTTTAATTTCTTGTTTATTGATTATTTTATGTGATTTTAAAGGATAAAATTCACATGGCATAATATGATTTAAATTGTTTTCAATTTATTATTGTTTCTAAATAGATTTTGAAATACCAACTGATGGTGAAATTTATTAATGGATCATTATGGAATTTAATTAAAAATTTAATGCTTATTTTTTCTTTCTATAGATATAAATTTGTTAAATGTGTGTTTTTTTTTGAATGGATTCAAAATTGGAGAAATACTGGTTTTCCTCAATATGATTAAATTAAACGGAATGCTGGATTTCCAATGTGTATTTAATCCCATTTGGGCCCATGATTTTGTGAAAAATAACATGTTGTTTTAAATGGATTCTCATGAAAAAATGAGGTTTATATATTTAATTTTTTTGAATAATGTTACATAATTGTTTTAGTTGAGTGATTTCCTTAAAAATAATTTGTTAATAGGTTGTAATTTTTTTTCTTAATTAGATTGGATTTTGAAATGTCTACGTTGGTCTTTAAAACATTATTTTTATGATGCTTATGTAATGCCCTTTTAATGCATTTTTATTTATTCCTGATTTGAATTATGGTCAAAGATAATTCTTTATATTTTTTCCATGTATCAAGTGGTGATGTTTCAAATGTATAGGTTGTTTAATTACCTCTTTAAAGGTATGGGTTTAAATGCGACATTCCAACTTGAATTTGATCATTCTATACTAGTGAACCCTTAAAAATGGATGGTTTATATCGTGATGTTATCATGTGAGGTTTATGTGGCTCTCTCTAAATTGAGTTGAGAGAGGTTATATAAGTATGTGGTTGTGTGAACCCTTAGTGAAATGAGAACCACTATAGTGGTTAGGCTCGTGGGGTGTTAATTTAGGGACAGACCTACAGGTTAGATTTTATAACGTGGGATGTTTCAATAGACTGTTGAGATATGTCTCTTCATGTGAGATTAATTATAGTATAATAATTTTAATAATATCTTTTCTTGGTGATCAATGGTTCTATACAAGTTAGAGGAATGATCAAGATTCAAAAGTCTTTGGAGGAAAAATGGGGGGGGGGGTAGTCTCCTTCCTTGAGAAAAATGAAAGAGGATTTGATTATTCATTGTAAATAATATTGTTTAGCCATGACCGTGGAGGATATTAATTGATGATAATAAAATGGTATAGGGCCGAGCATCTAGATTTTTCATGAAATGTACTAGTTATAAAGTGTGACCTCCATGATAGTTTTGGGGTCCATGGACGTATTTCATAGAAGAATTTATAAATAATTATACTATTGAGTAGATAAAGTTAGTAATGTTTCACGATATGAACCCAGTGTTTAGGATGTGAAAGGGGATCTTGGGAATATTGGAAAGAAGGTTTGTGATATCTCGTAGAGTTCTGTTAATTCCTACAGGGCTAAACAAATTTTATTATTTATTAAACATAGACAACAGAACTAAAAATGTAGTATCCAAGAAGTTGGTCTTTCAAACCCAAAGAGATGGACCATATAATCTAAATTAATTAAGGTAACTAAAATGGAAATTGTTTAATTGGTTTGGAAATAATGAAAGAAAACAGGAAACATGGGGATGAAATCAAGATATGTGATGTTCTAGGTTAAGTGATTTTTAGGTTAATTTGATAGGGAATTAATTTATATGAGTTAATTCTAGTTTGGGGTTAGAATTTGGTCAGTAAGGATCCTTTGTATCGGTATCCCACCCTAATCATATGATCTCACCTTTGAAATGGAAATTTAATAAACTCAATAAATAAACTAGAAAACCCAAAACCAATTTATTAAATTAACTATCTAATGTTTCATAATGGTTATACATAAAATGGATTAATATGTTGATACAATTAAAAGATAAGCTTCAGAACTCAACAATGGTCATGTAATATGAAAATAAATATAATGAATTATAAATGATTAAACTACTTACAACAATCCAAAACAAGAATAAAATATTGAAATAATCACTACAAACACACCCCCTACAATCACATCACCCTACACAATAGGGACTACTTTACAATGAATGAAATGATGAGAATGTGCAGCATTGGTACCCGAAGAAGAATGGTAGTGAAGAATGGTGGTGTATCCCCACTCTGTATTGTTTCTCCACCATTCGGTGTTCATCTCTCAGTGTCTCTCAATCTCCTTTTCTCCCATGTTAAAATTTATACTCCAAAAGTAAGAAACTCTTCTATTTATAAGATCTTAATGAACTCTTCTCGACACTTATCACAACATGTAATTTTTCATATGTCATGTAATTTTGATATGAGGTTTCCTCTATGACTTTCTAACCTACATGAATCTCACACGAATCATGTTCACGGATTAGGAAACCCGACTCCTTTTATTACTTGTAATTGGGACTAAAAATGTGTAAATGAAATTCATATCACATACCATCATCATGACTTGTCATATGTGGATATTTCTTTTTGAAAAAAATCATGATTTGTAATTGAATTACATGATTTATAATTTCATTACACAATGTATAATCATGTTTCTCCGGTTTTCTAGCTCCACTTTATTCCCATTAATTCGTTATCACCCTGTGAACATCGATTAGAGTGAAAAGTGTCTTTGATCTCATAAATTCATCCATTATCATTACTATTTCATAAATATATTGTTTCCTACCAAAATATATAAACAAGTCAACTCTCTCCAAAATTGGAAAGAAGAATCACTTAAATATATAATCAATACAGTAAAACACTCTAAAATGTATGCATAAAATAAACCTATTAGAGGATATCAGTCAATACTGACATTTTTCCTATACATTGGAATATGAAGAAAAGTTCTTTCATTGTGTGAGATGAAATGATTTTTTCTATCATATAATATCTACAACCAAGAAGGAAATGGTGGTCTAGAAGTATCATGAATGGTTGTGCTCATATAATCATGCTATAATTCCTTGGAGTTCTAGGTTTCAGTTTTTAAGGAACCATGGGTTTTCAAAGGATGGCTCAATAATGATATTCAAGTGAGTGGTATAAATTTTCATGAAAAGATTTTAGGATGTATCCTTTATAATATTAATTGTGTTTTTTAGCATCCTTGATGGGCAGTGCCTTTCAAAACTAACCTGATACCATATGCATCATGAGTCCATTATGTTCATTTTGGTGTGTTATATAGAGAAATGAAATGAAATAACATATTGTTCCCATTCAACATATTCCATGTTCATAAAGAACCTTTGGAGAACTATTATGTTTTTTCAATAAATCCATAATTGAGTGGTTTGGTTCTTTTGATAATGGTTCATGTTAACTTTCTCTAGAAATGAAGTCGGCCCTTTTTGGTGATTTTTATCCTTGGATGACAATGGGTTATGGGGGAGATCTTGATAAATGTAGCCTTTGATTATGATATGGAATCATTTTTCCTCATCATTTGGGCCATGGTTAAAAGTTATGATCACTTGGGATGTGAGGTTTAGTAGTTTGAGACCACTATGGTAGTTTATTTTATCTCTCTAGATAGAGCATGTTATAACTTAGAAATTGGTTTTGTTTTTGTAGGATTATAATGACCAAGGAATGACTTGAGAAACTGAGGTCTATTAAGTTATTGGCAATGTAAAACTCATAATTTAGTTCCTTGTCTCAAAAGTTATCAGGTTAATACAAAAAGGTCGTTTTTGAACACTTATTGAATAAAAAACACAAGTTTTATATATTAGTTTTGTAATATTGTATTTAATCCCATGTCAAGTGGTGGATTTTTGGTTGGTTTTCCATATAATGGAAAATGAATATTATTATCATGTGGCATAATTAAATGGTTGGTCAAGGGGATGATGTCTAATAATGGTACAAATATTAATAGATGAGTTTTCCATTATATAGAGATACCTGGTTGGATGGTATAGAAAGGAATGTGATCTTTGGTAGAGGTATTGAGGAACAATTTTACCATCTTATAAAATGACTTCATAGTTTATGTAATTGTGGTTGAACAATTATACCATGCAATCAGAGTATGACTGATGTGTAAGGACTTGTCTTAGTGAGATAGATTATGTTAACATTGTGTATATGGTGTGGTAGGTCTGTTGGGTAATCATTTCTGTTGAGGCTAAATCTTTTACAAATCAAGGTCCTTGAATATTAGTAAATGTTGATATTTGGGGAAGTTATTTTGGGATGTAATTATATCATGATAGTTTGGAAATTTGTTGAATACCCAGTCTTGGTTCATGAAATGCATATAATCATTTTAGGCAAGGCATAAAAAAGTTAGGGTGTGGAACATAAATGAATGAGAGACACACCATGGTGACTAAATGTGGTCTTTAATTGTTTAGTAGGGTTTGGTGATGTGAGACTATCTAAGAGTTGTTGGTTTTTATTATGAGTGTCATATTCTTCTTGATTGTGGAATATTTGTATGCTTATTATTTTAAAATGATTACATTTTCATAGTGCACATCAGGAGTGGTGTGTAAGTGAACTTAACCTATAGGTATATGTAGTTGGGTTTTTCCTGGTTTATAATTGTCTTATCTATATTAGTTTATGATAGATATTGGATGAGGGTATCAGTAAAAGGAAATTAAGAAAGAACTGGTGATCCCAACCTTGGGAGTGAGTCTTGGGCCATTATGAGTGCTTTATAATGGGATCTAGTAATAATCAATATATTATTAATTGGAATAATTAGTCCATGATTTATTATAATGTGTCATTTAGGACGTAAAAACATGGGAAAGTATGAAATTTTTGTATTGAGGATCTTGTTCAAGAATGCAACTGAGTGTATAGGTCATTAGAAAAAAAAGTTTGGTTAAATGTTTTCATTCCATTTGAAGAGAATATAGAAAAAATTTTCCATTCTAGTAAGGTTAGGACTATCAAATTGAGTAGTGTATCTCACACAATAGTGTGTTTCCATGGATGTGTTTATAAGGGAACTAAAATTTTTTAGTTGAATGTTTGAGACAAGAAGATGTATTGTTCAAAAAATAACTTGAATGATACTTCTCAAGGATAAAAATTATTTATATAGGGTATTTTTATCACTGATGATAACTCAATATAGGGTGGGGTCTTCTTAACATCCTCTAATTTAAAATTTAAAATATTATTTGTTGTGATGTATATGGGTTGTCTTCTGTTTTGATTTTTGTATGTGTTACAAGGGTTGTGAGACAAGGGATCAGAATATCAGGGTGATGTTGGCGCCAACCAATAGATTTTGAGCTAAAAGGGTTCCATTAGCTATCCAGTATAGGTGTATGTATACGTAGAAAAAACTTTATGTCAATAATTATCCATAGTAGTTAGACCATCTAGATGGTGGTAGAGGAAGTAGCCCCAGGACCTTCTTGAAGATACTAGGAGGCTGCTGAATCCTATGTTGGATTTTAAATTGGCCCGACTCAAAAATTTTATAGAGTATCATCCTTTAGAAAAATCACCACATCTATTAACCCTTATTCAATAATAAAAATTTGATATTCCTTGTCTTACAGAAATTTTATCCCTTTTCCATTCCCCTTCATAGTTGTAATATCTAATTTATCCATCAACTCACATTTGGTTATATTAAGCCTTTATAGTGTATATATTATGTTTCCAATAACATGAATCATATCTCTAGTGTACTATAATAATATCTATAGACTTTCATATAATCTAATACAGAGTTAATTGATCATTTGATGATAAAGTATAGCATCTATTTAAGACCATTTTCTCTCTCTTTATCAGATCTAAATCTATTAGTGATAGTGGTTCTTTTTGAGTATGTATAATTAAATTCTACCCCCTGTCTTATTCTTCTTATTGGATCATGATTCAAGAATACTTTTTGATTAATTATTGATGGTTTTATGGATAATTAGTGGATGAGATTAATCAAGGTGTAAATTCATGGAATTTTTAACTGATATATTTGAGGAAGGAATTCCATACCATTTATTTCATTCATATGAAATTGTAAGATAGTTGTTTTATAAGGCTGTGTGTTTTTGGCCTCTGGGCTCTTTTATTGATATAATTTTTATATTCATTTTTGTGAATCCCATGAGACCCTCTCTTGATAGGATTCCCATGTGGGTTTTTGTATATCCCATGAGACCTTGGTTGATATGGCATGCTTGTACCTTGATATGTTTTACATTGTAAGTTGATATGTGAAATTAATATGAAAAAAATGATTCTACATTCTAGAATCAAAGTCAAAGGTGGACCACTAATGATACAGTTGATCCCTTAGAATTCAATCATGGGTGATGTGATGTGTAATGATTAAGGTGGTGTTTTGGAAGATAGATGGTAATGTTGGATGGTAGTTGGTATTGAATTGAGATTGGGAGGTGGGGCATGATGGACTGATGGCCTATGTTGAGACTATTGGTGGGGAATGAAAACTTTGTGGCATAGTTGGTTGTATAATGGCCATATCTCTTGATTTGAGACTTAATTTCATGAATTTTTTTTAACTTTACATATATAATTGATCTTAAGTTTGTGGGGATATATATCATGCTTGTTTTGTTAGTGCGTGGGGACTCGACATGTGATAGTTTAGCTATATTTTTATCTTCCAATCATTATAGAAACATTTATATACTTGAACCACTCATGTTAAAGACACAAAGTTCTTGTACAATCGAGTTTATATTCATAGGTTTTGTGAGAAGAACAGTGTGTGTGAAATATTTATCATCATAGTTCCATTAAACATCTAGTTCCTTGTGCCATGATGTTGTACTAGTGGAGCTGGGAAGATAATAGAGTTATGGTGAATTGTGGGTGGCTTGTTATGGGATATATTTTAATCTATTGTATAGTTTTCTTCATTACCTAAATTATAGTTGAATTATTGTTTCCTATCTTGTTTGAATTATTGTAATGTATCGGGTTGATGTTATTGATATATGATATTTCGAATCTTTTTTTTTCTTTTTATAGTGTTTATGATGTTGTGTAATCTGATTTTTATCTATTTCAAAGGGAATAGTCTCCCCCATATTATGGTTTACTAGGTATATATCTATTGTACATTGTCTATGGCCCCTCTATATCCTATGTATCTCAAGGATTTCTCTTTTTTATTCCCTCAAAAATGGAATTTTACTCATATAAAAGGATAAATCAAATTCCTAATTATAATAAAAAATTCTCAACATTCTTTGGAAACTCAAGGCTCAATGCGAAAAGTGGTAATAAAACTCCTAAAAATTTCCTACCTCATGAGTTATAAATGTAATATTCCCTGTCAACCTCAACTTCCCAAATAACATAAACCAAAACGAATACCTGATACCAGTGATCAACAAAAAACCATAGACTACCCCAAATCCGGGTACCTTCATCAGTACGTGGATAGGATTGAAGGGTATTCTCGATCTCTACATGATGGTAACTAATTTTTGACCATTAGACATACATGATAAGGAATAAATTTTTTAATAATACATTTATCATAATGGAATCCCCCCAAAATTATTACATGATCATTCAGTAAAAAATATATTCATGAATATAAAATAAATAGTTTTAATAATCAATAAAATATGATAATTGATAAGTATACGAAATGTCTCCCTCTAAATGAAGAAAACCAAAGAAACATATCTAAGCATCTCAATATTCCCCAAACTAATATAATGAAAACAGTAAAAAAAATATCCAATATTTAATAAAACAATAGACAAAAAATAAGTATAATATAATATATACAATGATCACCCATCACCTAATGTTAAAAAAACACTCCTTCTCTTGAAACCACCACCATATAAAGGCCAATGACCCATGACCAACCACTATGCAACTAAAACATGAATTAGAACTAAAATATATATTCATCAGAAAAAATAATGTTATACATCCCCCACACCACATGAAATCATATTAAATGAATTTCATTTTCATTATATCTTGTAAATAAAACATCAAAATATTTTTTTAATCAATTTAAGAGACATGCAACACATAAATCTTATTAATCCATGATTGAAAAGTCACCCTTTTATACATAATCAATAATTGAACCCTCTTTCAAATAAGATGATATTTATTGTAATAGAAATAATATTTGAACAATTATTTTAAAATAAATTTTCCTTTTTTTAACGTAAGGAAAAATAAATGAAGGAATATGCTACAAAATTGATAAATTATATCTTTTCTAAAGCACATATATCTCCAAATATTATAAACACTAAAAAATTATGCATTAGTTTATATATTGTGGGAATATTTCATTATTAAAAAAATTTGGAACATCCTCATAAATAAAAAAAATTAGCTAAATTAAAATTTTAATAGAAAAAATGTGGAAAAATAAAATAAATATGTTCTATTATTTTAGTTTCCCAAAGGGATTGAAAGTCATGGAACCATATGATCCTCAAAAAATCTCAATAATGGAAATAATTATATATTATATCCTATAGACCATTATGGATGTATTCACCATCCATAATAAGACATATGGAGAAACCCAATGGTATTTAGGGAAAATTTTACATCGATATAATTACATATAATTCTGATCATGGATGCTGCAATGTTAAATTATTATGTGTTATCTAATGCATGGTGATTATATAAAAAAATCTAGTGGTAGTTTTTTCTATTTTAGCTTACATGCACACCATGGGTTACCATAACTAACCAAGGTAAGGTGTGAAATAATACACTATAAAATTTATCATATCATATTTAATAACACATTAAAAAATAAAAAAACCAATCATAATAACACTCCCTCGCCTCCGAACACCCTTTGTAGAAATAACCCCTTCCATATCAAGAAAAAATTATAAAAAAACATGTCCTACAAATTATAATATAATAAATCAATATAACATCCAGATTCCAATAATTTAAACCCAAATAACCTAAATGGATAACTTTAATGAAATGTTTGTATTATGTTTGTAATTTTTATAAAGTAAAAAACAAGCCTTTATAATTTATTTTTAGAAAACCGTTTTATAATCATTTATCCTGAAAAACAAAACCATTAAACAATAATTTGAAAATACATTGAAAAAACAAAATCCTTTCATAAACATCACCCCACCATATTCCTGTCCTAATATCCTAGATTATCGAAAAAACATCTTAACAAACATAGAACATAAAGCAACATTAGAAATTCTATCCTCATTTATAATTAAAAACCATTTTTAAATATAACATTCCATTCCATAAAATAATTATAATCCCAAAACATATTTGTCATTAATAAATTACCTTTTTAAAATTCCTTGTTTCATTTTATAAAATAACAATAGAAACACATTATATAATTTAATTCAATATTTTCATGATGTGGACTAAAAATAGGAAACTAGTTAAAGATTAAAATTTAAATAGTTATGCATGGGGCCTCCTATCTCATCTGATTAACCAAAACATTATCCCAATATCACGGTGAATTATTTTATTTACATGAATACCAAACTCAACCATAATAGTCCTTATGAAAAAATATATTAAAAACCAAAATCCTATGGTGGTATAATAAACTGAAAACTCATCCGATTCTTTAACTGCATATAACCATAAAAAAAGGTATAGTTCAAATTAAATACACACCCAAACAAAATTGATGAGAAATATGTATTAAATAAAACTATAATGACAGATATTAGAACCTGAAATCTAAAAGGCATTAAATAATCACATAGAGCCATAAATCAAGGAAAACGTTGAATGGAGGAAAGTATATCACCTCTCAATACATCCTCTAAAATATAAACACAAAATCCCCATCAAGAGAAATGATTACACAATTTATTGATTCAATGATCTCTAAAAAACCCTAACTCTGATGGGAAAAAGCCATAGTGGGTACAGGAGTGTAAAATATAGGAGAAAGGGTGGATCTTATAAATCATCGTCATGAATAATCCCCATTGAATGCTTCAGATAAAAGGTTGAGTATGGTGGGAGAAAAGGGGGAAGAAAACATTGACATCAATTGTTCTTGTATCCCAGTGAGGAAATCTGGAATAGGTTTCTAAATTAGAGACTCCCAAATGTAAATTTTGTCAATAAAAAAATAGCCCAATGATAAATATTTTTGGTGAGACACATATGAGTCATAGAATCAACGTCATTCAGATAGAACACAATCATGAAGGACTCCTTCATAGCATTACCCCTATTTTCATGTGATTTATCTAATCCCAGGTATAGGGTCTACACCTATGTAAGGACCTTTATAGTATGACCCACTATGGTTTTGTCAAGATATCTCCCTACTACCGATCACAACCACCACCACCATAGGACTCACTTTGGTCATTCTTCTACAGCACTAAAACTTCTCAAAAAATCCAAATGAACATATAAAACATGACCCAAAATCTCACTCAATGATATGAATCCAACCATTAAAATTCATAAAAACATCAAAACTCACAATGAAATGTTTTATCACAAATTGGGATCAACTATGATCTTGATGTTCTATTTTTCCATGCACAGTTGCTGAATTTTTACATTATGATTTGTGTATTTTTATATTTTTTCTGATTATTCAATGTAAATGTATTTAACTAATTTAAAAAACAAATAAAGTAATTATCCATTTTATCATGAACTTGTTATGTGTTATTTAAAAATTATGGTAACTTAAATATATTAATGTATTGTAATTTTTTATAAACTCTTTGTTTAGTGTTTTACTAAAGAGAATATTCCATAGATTTATGTATTTAATTTCTTAGAGGAATGTTATTTTTTTTGTATTATAGAAAAAAAAAATTTATAAATTGAATCTCTTTAAATTATTATTAATTTTTATTACATTTTTATTAAAATAATAATAATAATTTTTTATTAATTTTATTATTAAATTATTATAATAGAATAATTACATTTTAAATATATAAGGAAAAAGTTATATATATATATATGTGTGGTTGAAAGAAAATTTGATTTTGAATTGTGGTGGAAAATTTCAAATGACTAGTTTTTTTAAACTTGGAAGTGTCTTATTTTAAAAAATCAATTTTCATAATCATTTCATTTAGTTAAAAATAATTTTTAGAACTGAAATTGAGCTTTTCTATTCACAATGAATGAAAAATATGGGTAAAAATATTTTTAATGATCAATTAATATAGTGAACTAGAATATCAATGATATAATAAAAAAATGGAAGACGTCAATTATTATGGTACAGAACAAAAATAAGTGTCAAATTTATTGGTGGATAGTATTTTGGGAATCATAGTTGTGTTAGTCTATCCTTTTAGTATTCAGTGCTTGAGTATTTTGTGGCATGTCCCATTTCAAGAATCACATGCTAAAAGAAGGACAGTATCTTTGATTAGGATTTAGTAAAATATGTATAAACTTTTTAGTGAAACAGGTTGGTATCTTTAACAATAGAATTAATTTCTTGGATAAATGATTAGAGTCACATTGGGCCCCATTTGTAAAGAGTATGGGCTACACTATAATGGCCTTTAGGCCCTAGAGATAGTTTTTGGGACTTGTGCGAAAAAATAATGAAATTAGATGTTATTTAACCCTTTGGGAGGGTTGGTGTGGTTCAATAATATGTTATATAGGATGATATGTTGTTTCATATGATTTTCATCCCCAAATAATAGTGGAAATTATTTCTATGAATTTAAAATTTTATATATTTGAATTTAATATATCATATATTTTCAATTATAATATAATTTTTCATATTAATGTGAAATATAAAAAATAAATTTTATAAAATAATACACATGTATATGTGTGTGTGTGTGTGTATTTTTATGTATATCGAGAAAGTATATGCGTGATAAATAATTGGTATGAATTAGTTTAAAACAATAAAATAATTTCCAATTGTTATTGTTAGACACATTGGATCAACAAATTCTTATTGTATTTAATGTATAGTTAAGTGATATTATATCATAAAAAGTTAACTATGACATATGTTTGTTATGATTGATATTATTAATTTGTAAAGTCATTAAATAATTAATCATTAAATGATGGAAACACCAATTTGATATTATAATTACGAAATTATAACAGTTATATATAAATGAATTTGAATATATTTGAATATATAGATGTATTTATGTTTGTATGTAAGAAATAATGTATGTATGTATGTGAATTGATGGAATTTGTTGAGTTATAGAGTATAATGAAGTGTTTTTTTATTAATATTTTTAAAATATTATTATTGTTAAGTGAAACATACACAAGTAATATCATTATTCTCATATCCATGAAATTCATTGTATTTCCATTTTTCTTTTGATAAAAATGATATTTTATTATGAAATCCATAAAATGTGTGATATAATTATTGGTGTATAATAATATAATTTTGATATATAATAATGAGGGAAAAAAAGGAAAAAACCATAGGGGCATAGAAAGTGAGACAAGTGATGCAATAGTGAATGGTGGTGTTTCTTTATCCTTGTCATCCTCTTTGATTTTTATTCCCTATTTCATCAACTAATATTAATCAAAAATTGTATGAACCATTGATGAAGTTTAAACATCATTCCATCAAAACTGAGTTTTCACTTCTCACATTATATATTACAATTGGATTTCCCCAATATCATTAATAAATCATGTTTAACAAAGGTATTCATCTATAATTGTATTTGGTATACCCAATGAAGTCGATCGAGCATCTTTATTCTTCGATTTAGTGTCTAATTTCCCAAAATTCTAAATCAGGCTAGATGTTCCCATAAGATATGGAATTTTTTGTGTTCATGAATTTTGATATGGGGTAAATGGAGTTTTTTGGTGTGAAAAAATTGATTTTTTTTTTCAATAGAATAGAACATTACTATATCAGTATAATGATCCTAGTAGGTTAATGGTCCATCATCATTTTAACTCATCGATATATGTTGGGAAATAAAAATTCACATTCCATTGATTTTTAGTATCTCGTAATTTACTTCATTAATGATTATAATTAATTTAATTAATATTATGTCCTTTGATTGATGTTATTAATCTTTATCAGGTGTGTACTAAGAAATTTTTTTTAGCTGTTATATAGGGATAGTGAGTTGTATGTGGGAGTTTTAAATAAAAATGAAGGTTAAAAATATGAAAATGTTCTGGATTAAATTTTCTATAGTTTGGTATATTGAATTGTTTTGGAAATAGCTTCACAATAACCAGAGTTCTAGGAGCACACCAACATGTTCGTTCAGTAAGGGGACTCATCTATCTTTATTTTTTATAATTATATTATTATTATAATTTGATTTTAATTATTTTCCATAATTTGTTTTAGGATTAACAAATCTATTTTTAAAATATCAAATAATATATTTTTCTTTTATTTTGTTATTTGTTAATAAATTTGTTTTCAATCAATGTTTTGATAGAATTGTACATGGTTTTTGGTCATGAATTTGTTATTATACAAGGAAATGTGTGGGATTATGAATTTTTTTGGAGTTTCTAACTCTTGACTGGTTTATTCATGATTTATTTATTGAATATTTTGTATACCTATAGAATTAACGTATAATATGAAGGGTATATCTAACATAAATATTATTTTTTATAAGGTTAAAAAGGATAAATTGTATTTAATGATTAAATTAAAAACATAAAACAATATTAATTTTTTTTCTAGAAATATAACAACGAAGGATGTAGGCATATCATAAAGTTGTATGAATTATGACCACATCCTTAAATAATATTCTATTAATTAGATATTCATAAATCTATGAAGATATTGGAATTTAATAAGATTTCATTGCATGTGTTTTCAAAGCGCTTGACTTTATAAATTTTATGTAATAGGGCATGAGACTATATTCAATTATATGGATAAACAAACAATTATGATTTAGCCTTAAATTATCAAACTTTTATCTATGCTATCTCCGTGTTATAATTATTTAATATGTATGGTGTGGGTGATTGATAAACACATGCATGTGAAGCATTTATTGGTTGATGAATTAAAAAAGTAATTACAATGCATGAGATGATGTACTCATTATCAAGGGGATTTCTTAGGGATTTATAAATCCCACTATCAGTACAGTTCAACAGTTATGTTCTTTCAAAATGCTCAGTCGAGACTCCACATTTTGAAATAATATCTTCTCCTACCTTTAATACACATGAGGAACTAAAATACGATGTAGGATAAAATTATCCCTCTCATATGATAATAAATTCATCATTACCTATGGGCACATTATAGAGATTGGTATTTTCTAGATTCACATTATTGATTATAACAAAAAAATGGATGGTGGTAAAGTAGTGTCTACATTAGTGTATCAAAGAATCCTATGCCCTTTTATTTGTGAAATTATGCTTTAAATGAAGAATAACAAATCATATTGAATATAATAATCCATATACTTACATATGACTAGCTTTCAATTTTTTAGATTATTACATTCTATGGGATCTTATAACATTAAATACAAGCACTCTCTTTGACTTGGTATATCATCGACATTGTCATGGTATAAATACTTCAATTTTAAAAATATTATATCATAAAAATCAAGATTTTGTATCTATTGATAATTCTTTTGTATATTTGAAAAAAACATATTGAATCACCAAATGATTTCTTTTTATATCAGAAACTATGATATGAGATATCATAGAAGTCAATTGGTCTATTAGAAGTAAAATATTTTTGATATTGTTAGTTGGTCTTATGGACCCAACAATTCATAATTGAAATTACATTTTTAATGGATAAATCTCTTATTAGTTAATGTAGTAATAAAAGACACATTAATAATTTCAGTTATTATGAATTATAATAAAAATATATCCTATCATATTTAAATGTCTATTAAGAATCATAACTTTTGATAATGTAGTCATCAAATAGAGACCGTTACGATTAATACAGATTATTGGTTATGAAAAATTATAATTGATATAGATGGATGAAATGATTCCCTCGAATTATAGGATTATACCCTATGAAACCAACTTATCAGAGAATCAGAGGGAGATGGAATCACTTTGATTTACACTTGATGAAAAACAATATCAGATTCAAAAAATGAAGCTTTATGAAAATAAAAAGTTGGGGAAGTTTAAACTTATCTATATAACATAAAAAGCTATGATTTTCAAAAAATCTCAACATCCACCACTATCACAAACCATACCATTGGGGTTTATGCTAGATTATTAATGAGTTACGTATATATACCCATATTATATGAATTTTTATATTTTATTTTTATTTAAATAATTATATTATTTCTCCGATTTTATTATTATATTATAAATTCTTATATAGTGAGTTTGGTAAAAATTAAATTTTGATATGAAATAATCAATATTTTATTTTTCGAAATATATAGTTTAAATTAAAATATATTTTTTTATAACATAAATAATTTATTAAATAAATATTTATTTCAAAAAGTATTCTTTATTAAATAATATATATCTATATATAAGTATTGGTGAATTTAGAATTAATGAAATATGTGTTATTTCTAACATGTAGGAAACCCATATGACCGTTAAAAATATGACCATTAGAATAGCTATCTAACTATTGGAAATGTAATCTATCCATTTTGAATAGTAACCTCACCTATATAAATGTAAAATAATATTTATCATACTTATAAAATGATAATATGTAATATTTATACCCTGATACAAGTAAATAACTAATTTAAAATTTATAATATATGTGCTCTTATTTCAAAAAAATATATGTCTTTTATTTTCATTTATATAAAAATATCATTATTGAAAAGAAATTTTACTTTCATTAAATGAGTTTATAAATTAACATTCAATTTTATTATGATAAGAATATAATTTTATGATACATTCAGTAAAATTTAAAAGGGACGGAAATTTGATCATGATATGAAAATTTGTATTATTCTAATAAATATATATTTTATGTAAAACATATAATTTATATGTTTTGATAACTATGTTTATAAAATGGATTTTATTTTTGGGATCTACATGTTGATAAATGGATTGGGTGATTTTTTGATATTATTCTAGAATAATTAATTTTTTTCTGAAAAGTGAAATATGATAACATATAGAATTTAACACTAGTAAATAAATACATTACATTTGGAGTAATGTACATTTTCTTTAACTCAAATTCCCAAGTTACTTTATATTATCATAACAATATTCCCTACAAATATTATTGATCAAAATAATTAACTAATGATTATAATTTTGAAAAACACCACTCTCCTACCCTTATAAATACCTCCCATTCTCCTAGAATCATAAAAGGCATGGATATTTCTAAATATTAATCAAATTACCTTCCCAATATTCTCCCCCACTTCATAGTGTTGTGTGTTTCAATAAAAAACTATTTCAAGGAGCCTTAATGGGTAGCCTAAGAAGAGACAATCAAAAGGAGATGTGAGATTTGTGACTAATCACTTTCAATTTTATTTTTATTCATCCACATCAATATTATATCAAACCTCCAAAAAATTTAATATATGTATCCTAAATATATATATATATATATTATGGTACAATATTCATTTTATAACATCCCTTTCTCTATTCATAAAATGAAAACATTGACTAAATTATTGTTAGTTCAATGCCTCCCTAAACAGTGTACCTATATATTCCCCATGACCATTCATGACGGTAATAAAAATGTTATTATAGTTAAATAATATTATAATAAATATATTATAACTTATTTCATGTTATTTAATTAATATATAGACATATTATTAAATAAAATGTAAGTAGTTCTTGATGGTTGGTAAAACCTCCCAAACGAACTAATCATATATCATTAAACTTTTTACAAAATGAATTGAAGCTATGTTGGAACATAAAATAAAATTTTGGACAAATTATTTTTGTAAATACATGAACACCATTTAATTTAACTTCTAGAGTTGAATTCCAATTTAATAATAATATTAATAATTATTCAAAAGTTATTAGATGTTAAAATCATGAGACGAACTCTCTCGGAACAAATAAAATTAAAACTATATCTCAAATAATGGTTAGTAATGAACATAATAAAATTATATTAAATAAAATATTTATGTAACATATTAGCATGAAAGTAGTTAATGCATATTTATTATAGAACCTATGGTAAGAGATCTCTTCAAATAACTATTTTTTTGTTGGGTTCAGATCATTCACTTTGTGTCTCACTATCTCTCTCTCTCTCTTTCATTAGCATTGTGGATTTATTATAAATTATGTATATGAGAATTGTAAATATTTACATATCTTATTCTCTATTCCATTTATGGGAAAATACATTATTTATGATCATTTATCAAATGTACTCTTTGAAATCACACCCTATTGAGAAGATATTTTCTATCCCTTGATCCATTTGTGTGACACTCAATTTGATTATTTATTCCAATTCCTAATTTAAACAAATAAAGGAATATTTTAGGTATATCCACTCTATTTAATCACATTATTTGAATGAATATTTATGTACTTAATATTTCTCAAAAAGGCTTTAACATATTTCAAAAAAACACCATTTTGATAATTCATATATTTTCCCAATTCTCTACAAATAATCATGATAATTTTCTAAAATGAACACCATATTTTGAGAACTATTATCATGTACACATATATGAACATACAAAATATAAAATACTTATTATCTCTATAATTTTAATCAAATATACTATGATTAAGATATGTGGAAATAATACAAAACCAATTTCATTAAATGCACAATTCTTCTATAAATTTCATTAGATTGATTTCCATTTGTGGAACCAATAGGCATGTACATGTTATTATGAGTTCATGAAGATACTGTTTCAATGAAATTGGTAATTCTTTTGTCTCATTAGAAGTTATTTATTGGATTTTTTGGTATATATAATCCATGATGGGACTTTTTCCACTATGTGATCTTGTCTTAGTTGATAGAATTGACTTATTATTTTGTCTTGTTTCTTGTTGTTTTTAAAATTTAAATGTTTTTATGATTTTATGATATAATTTTATTTATGTTATGACTCCATATGATTATTCATTAGACTTTAATTATATTTTATCATATTATTCCATCTGACTCAAATTTTATGGTTTATTAGTATGATTATTCATTTATTGGTCCATATATATCACCTCTCTCATTAATATTTTCCCTTGAATATATTATTATTTTTTTGGAGAAAATATTGATTTATGATCTTATTATGGAGAAAAAAATTATTTTTTATAGTTTATTTTATATATTTTATAAACCTAGTTTTTCAATGTAACTAGGCCTCACTATCTCTGACTTGTGTTTATTAAATGTTTATTTTAATAATATATGTAAAAGGATTAGGTAACTAAAGTTGTTATTAAATAATAATCAAGTTTTTTGGATTTTTACTATAATAATTATGTGATAAAGTAAGGATAATTCAAATTACATTATAATATTATAAAATTTATAAAATTATATATTGAGTGGTTATAATGAAATTAAATCCCTATTTGTATACTAGTAGTGGTTGTGTCTTTGGAATAGTATTACCTAGGGGTAATAACAAAAAAGGGAGGATATGGTAATTACATGATCATCACATTGTTCATGATAAATAGGTATTTCTTCACACCTGATTGAAACTCTTGGGGGATATTCTTTTGAAAATTCACAAACTCTTTATGTATCATTATGAAGGAAATAAATAGACTGTTAGGTCCAAAAAACCAATAAGAAAAATTATCATGGATAATTATATTTAGACCTAAAGATATTTATTTTTGTATTCACATTTCATTTATATTTTTTAATTATATGTTATTATATTACCTTTTTATAAAAAATTTATTTAAAATATTATTCTCCATTAGTTTGTTTCTGATATAATAAACATCTATAATTGGAATAAAAATTTAAATGGGTGCTCATTATCCATTTTTGAGCATTAAATGTCTTATATATTAATAGTTGTACACATTCGTTGTCATATTTGATGTTTAGAATAACTAAAAAATCACTACATTATCTGTCAGAATATGAAATTGGGAAATTATTGTATCTCAAGCATATAACTCATCCACATTCAATGGTTTTGGACTGAACGACCAAGTAAATGTCTTCCTACTACCTTTAGTGCAGTTTGATACTATATTGGGTATAGATTAACTACCCTTATATAATGAAATCATCATCTATAATGAGAGGGTGATCACTCTTCACATATCTAGTCAGCCTATAATTCCATAAAATTTTTAGGATGAAGAAGAATCACCTTGGAATATTCTTCTCACATGTGAATATTATTACATTGTGATAATTCATTTCGTTCCCACTTTATTAAAGAAATTTGAGAGAATCATTTTTGATGGATTTCCAATTTTGAGATATCATACTGATTTATTCTTCAATAAGTTTCTTAGTCTTACTCACGATTGAGGTGTTGAGTTACAAATGAAAATTATACAATGAATTTTTTCCAAAATTTAACACACTATGTAAATCGGATACCATAGAGTTGGATGAAATTAAAAATCCATATCAAGGGAATCTGGACTAGCGGTTTATACACATGATCACTTCACTATGGGGTGTACTAGTTCTCCTTATCAAGAAGAAGGATTAGTAATACTATTTTTCATTGATTATCGTGAGATGAGTAAAATCATGATAAAGAAAATGTATCCCTGGTAATATATATATTACTTATTTAATCAACTATGTGGGGTAATATTTTCCTCTAAGGTGGAATGTTGGTCATGATATCTCCAAATAAAGGGGAAGAAGAAATATATTCCCATGAACACCTTTCAAACAAAATATGGACATTATGAGTTCATAATAATTCATTTTTGAGTCATTAATGGTGTAGTAATCATTATAGGAATAATGAATAGAGTCATTTGAGGTTACATCGAAATTTTTTTGTTAGTATATATGGATGATATTTTGATATACTCTAAAAGAAAAGGGAACCATGAGAAGAATTTGAATACTGTTATAAATATATTTTGAAAGTATAATTTATAAGAAAAATATGGTAAAAATGACCTTTATATAGGTAAAGTATCATATAAAACAGAATGTTATCACCAATAATTGGATATACATGGACCAAGATAAGAAAATACGAAATTTTTTATTGTCCCAAACTGACACCTATAATTGAGAAAAGTAGTTCTCTTAGACTATATGTTTATTACTAATTATTTGGGGGAATCATCTCAGGATTTTCTAACCCTCAAACCATGATGACTCAAAAGGATATAATTTTTTACTTGAGAGAATAAAGGGAAGATAGAATTAACGAATTGAAAAATAGGCTTACCATAGAACTCATCATTATTCATCAATAAATTGAGGAACATTTCATGGTATATATCAAGGATTCAAAGAAGTACATAATATATGTACTAATACATAATGATAATGTGATAGCCTATGATTTTATGGTATTGAATGATAATTAGAAAACATATCCAATGCATGACCTGGGGTTATTTGTATTGATATTATCATTGAAAATAAATTTGAATTATCTCTATGGGGAGAGGTTAAATATATTAATATATATTAAGGTCCTCAATTATATATTCACATAGAATTAACATAATATGTTCTAATGGATATGATTTTATAAGATCAAGGAATATTTCTACCAATTCCACTACCATACCATGAAAACAAATAACGTTGAAGATTATCATTGTTAAAAGGATTTAAAAACCATATCAATGATGATAATTCCAAAGGATCCAATAATCTTACCATTTCCAAGTATGGACATGAGGATAATAAAGATAGGAACATCCTAATTCCATTCTCAAATGACTTATTATCCACCCATTCTAGAGAATATAAAGGATTATCAAAGAGATGACGTGGAAATATAAAAAAAGTGAAATATATAAAAAATATAAATATTCAATGTAAAAAATAGATGAATAATTTGTTTTATGATTTGTGACATGACCATGTGTATCATAAAATAATATGACAAATGAGGATGGGTGGAATGATTCACATAGCTTGACCTTTTTTATCCACCAAGGGATAATACTATCATATCATAATCACTAATAATACTATTGGTCAGGAAAATAAATAATAACATCATAGAATAAAAATCAAAATTTCTGGTATGTCATTACGGGAAGGATGAAATGAAAAATTCAAATGGGATGATTCAATGATTACAAATACCAATATAAAAATATAAAATTAAAACCATGTGAATTTTCACTAGTAATCCAAATAAAATAAGAATAAATAAATCTATTTGGTTTATGTTGGGTCCTCTTACAAATACTAATTTTTTCATTTCAATTCAACCGAAATTATCACGTGATAATCATACAATTATATTCATTAGAAAAGTGGTGGTGCTTCATCGAACGACATTGAAGATTGTATCTCATTGAGATCTAATATTTACCTTGATTTTCTATAAAAATCGCCAATATTATCTAGAAACCCAGTTGAACTTTAGTATTGATTATCACGCCTAGAATTTTACCCAATGATGGTAGACTATCCATAAACTTTTTATCATGTAGAGAATATTCTAAATGGACTGAAAATGATGATCTAATCAACATATTCCTATAGTCATGTCTTCACCAAATAATATTTTCAACTCTAGCATCTATGTGGAACCATATGAATCCCTATTTGGAAAAATATTTGTATCAACTATGTACTAAGATGATGTTTGTGATCCAAAGATGTAGAGTCTTTAATTTGTTGATAAAATTTTCAAAAAGGTTATGTCCATTCAATATCACATCCTGAATAATCAATGATGAAAAAACACCATTGTTGATAACTATCGATGACACATAAACGATGAGGTCAGACATAAAGTGTCACTCTAAATTTCATTAGGAAGAGATTCATTTGATTTTGAAAAAAGGTAATGCAAGGCCTTTGGAACATCGACCCCACTGATATTCTCGAATGCATAAATGTTGTGTCATATTGAATACAACTCCCACTAACCCTTTCTCATGTTAATGATCTATTCCACATATCCCTCATAATGATGTTAATAAATAATTACTCAAATAAACTAAATTCAGGGATGATATATAAAGAAAATGATCCCTCTTATGAGGATCATCTTATGAAGATTTCCTAGAATATAAGTAGTGTTCTACACAACAAGATAACTAAACTAGACAATGTACTGTGGAAATACCATAACTGTAACACACCGATATTTTATGAAAAATATTCTTTTAATTTCATTAATGTCTTGTGTCGTATGCTACACCAAGATTACCTTGTGCTATACGCAACACCGTATTAGCTTGCATTATACGCAACACTATTCTTGGATCGTGTTACACACAATTTTGATAATAGTTATTCTATGCAACATTGAGTATATATATATATATATTCAATGTATAAATGAAATATGGTTAGATTATGATATACGAAACAACGAAGGATTCTTTCACAGCATGCAACCCTGACTTTTCTTGCATTACATGCAATCACGACCTTCCTGGATAGCGTGTGTAGTACGCAATACAATGTTTTATTAAACAACGATATGATATTAAAATATTATTAAAGCTAGCCGTTATGAATAGTAATAACCACCTTTTAAAATTTTAGAAATTTTGTCTCTGAAAATGGACTTCATGTTTGGATTCAGAGAATCAAATTTAGCCTAAAGTGATATTTTGGTACTTTTTGGATAACTTTCATGTTCTGATGAATAGTAAAAATTACTAAATTTTAATTAAAAACAACTTTTTTAATCAAAATAATTAATAGTGATAAATTATTAATTTGATTGGTTTTAAAGTATATATAGAATAGATTTTTACAATTTAATACAATGTTGGTCATTGGATGTAATTTCACATTTAAAAAAGTTATAAACAAGTGTCAATCTTTTGATAGTTATTATCACTTAAAAACACGCCATTTGTTTTGACGACGGGAGTTAATTTTTAAATTAGTTAATGTAACTGATATGTTTTTAATTTGGTAAAATAGAAATCATTTTTGAGTTCATAATATCAAATATAGCTTACGCCTAATTTTTGGTATTTTCTGGAAACTTTCATTTTTTGATGAATAGTGAAACAACTAAGTGGTAGTAAAAAAAATGAATTTTTCATAAAACATAATTTTACCGCTTCTGTGAGTGGAATTTCAAAAATCCGAGAGACACGCTTGATGTCAGTAAATAAAATGTGGTTCAATGAGATGAAAATAATTTTTGGTGAATAGTAACTTTTTACTTTTTTTACCACAGTTAAAAGTAAATAGGGTAATTAAGGGTAAAAATGATATTATTATTACCCTAAAACATGTCCTAATTCTATTGGATAAGTGTAATTCGACCAAAAACAACCTTAGGAATAAAATATGACCATTTAGACCCACTTTGATTAGATTAGGACATTTATTATTATTTAATTCAAAGAAGAGTTAAAAGAGTTTAAATCAATGTTTATTTACTAAAACATTTATAATATAGGTTTATACATAAGATAAATTCGATTGTAAATATTCATTAGAAAGCTAATACGATTTACTACATAATTATATTTTATTTATAATTTTTAGACATTAAATAATTTAATTTATCTATGACACAATGATGATGCAGTAATTACCATAATAGTGAAAATTTAGAATAATTGATATTATAAATACCCAAATAAATATAGTTTGAGACTTTTTATAAATTACACTAATTTTATAGGTTAATATGACATGTTAGTATTGATTTAATTAACTTTTTTAGAACTAATAATTCTGTTATGATTTTTACAATAATAAATTACCAAATAGTCTCAAAATTGACATAAAATAGTTTTTAAAACAAATATTATATTATTAATTGTTATTTTATTAATAAAAATATAAGGTTTTGCAAAATGACTTAGATAAGGTTATATATATTAATAATAAAAAACTTGGGGTTCGTTTGTCTTGTTATTGTATGTTTATTAACCTTATAGTGTAAGAACTTAAGAAGACACTGTAAAAGTAAAATTATTTAATTTAATGTTAAATCTAAATGATAAGCTTAAAATAGGAACCTAAACTTGTCTAAATTCTATTGTATGAGATTATTTTGATCCATACCCACCTTAGCTTCGAAATAAATCAATTTGGAGCTATTGAAAACCGAATATGACTTTATAATAAAATAATATTTTTAGTTTTCCAAAGGAGCTCCTCTCCTCCCTTATAAAAGGGCACCTCCTCCCTCTCTTCCTCACACAACTTTGAGCCTTAAATCTTGTCCAAACCCTGCCAAATTCTCTTCTCCACTTCCCTAGAAAAATTCTAGAGGTTTTAGTCTTCCTCAAAGACCAATTTTAGTGCCCTAAAAGGAGGTCTCAAAGAAACACTTCAAAGAAGAGGTAATGTCCGTTACCGATTCTTCCATCTTTATTTTTTCTTCCACTTCATATTCATTAGTTGTTTCATTATGAAGTAATAAAATCAGTATCACTCATATACTGATATGTTATTATAAATATGAAACAACCCTATTTCACCATCTATCCATCCAACAGAAAAAGAAATCACCGCGCGTGCGTACGTACGGAATACCGTCTCCACGCCGTGGTGTAATCTATTTTCAACCACCACCTTACTTGGATGTGTATAATGGTGAAAATAATAACTATATATGATTATTTTAATGTGATATTGATTCTGAAATAGTATACATACACTCCAATACAGTCCCACGATCATGAGAACGATATCATCGCTCGTGCGTACGTACGGACTACCGTCTCCACGACGGGATGAGATTAATTATCCACTTTAACCATTAATGAATGATTATAAAGTGTATATAATAATTAATCATGAAATATATGACATAATACTGATACTGGATTTATTTTTATATATGTGTATGTCATCTACCTAATTCCATTCAACTCAATAAGGAAACGAAAACAACGTTCATGCGTACGTACGGCCTACCGTCTCCATGAACGTTGTATTTATTTCCATTTATCGATCCATTATATATATGTATATTATGAATATATATTATATATAAATCATATATTATATTCTGGAATTTAGTAATCATGATCTAAGTAATCATATGAATAATTACAAGTTAAAACACGAACGACTAATGAGACGATTTTACCCAAAACGCTACTTTAACATGAATTTACAAAAGAACGGGAAATATAAAGTCATAAGTGAACCATATATGATATAATAACAATGAATATGATTCTTTAATAAGTCAATGACATTATTTAAATCATTATACAGGAATTTCGGACACTTACGAAGCAAATCAGACCTAAGGTAAGGGAAATATCGCAATCTCATTTTTATCCGAGATTGTTTATACTTTAGTATTTACAGGGGTGTATGTTATCATCCACATCCATGTTTCCTCAATATGTAATATTATTTCCATTCACCTATAATTGTTTAAATCCTATTTTTCCCTTCGGTGAGTTTTTAGTAAAAGATATGAAAGGAATCTTTTGTCTTCATTCGTACGAGGTACTTTTTTGACTTTTCCGACAAAAGTACGAGAAGAATGTTTTTTTAACTTATACGGAATTAATGGATTTTTAAAACATTATTTAAAAAAATATTCCTTTACAAGTTTTCAAGTTTATTTTTAATCAACTTATTTTAGTTTAAAATTGTATGACATGTTAAGAAAGGAAAAGTGTTTTTGAATTAGAAAGGATACTTTACTCAAGAATGAAGTTCAAGTGTTTTATCAAAATTATTTTCCATCTAAGATAATAAAGGTTTCTGTTTTTATCCCTATTATTACATTGATATGATTATGTTGTGATGGAATTATTTTTATGAATTCCTTTATCGTATATGAATTGTTTTATGATGTTATGATGTTTAAGATTCCCATTTTTATTACATGTGTTTGCAATGATGTATGGTTTATGATTTTGTGGCACACATAAGATTGGTATCATTATGAGATGGGTGGGACATATATCTCCCTACAATGCATTGGGTAAATATTTTATATCTCATGAGATACACATGGCTGGAACGGTAGGTTATACCGGTTCAGTGAAACAGGACTGAAACGAGGAATGAAATCGGTTCAGAAAGGGACTTTGTCCACTAAGATAGTCTGGGCAATGGGTCTTGACTAACAAGAAATGATTCTCTATGATAATGTGTGTATGCCACAAAGTTTCATGTTTTATGTTATGATTATTGGGATTTCATTTCACTCCTATGATTTATCCCATGCTCTGAAATTATGCCCTCTTTTGCAGGTTAAGATTTCCAAAATGTTATGTTCTTATGAATATGATGTGATTGATATTTCTTTTGTTTACACTTACTGAGCATTTGAGCTCACCCTTTTATGTTTTATTTTCCCCAGGATATAAATAATGGTTTTAGGTAAAAAATAGGAATATCTTTATGGGAGATGTTGAAGATATTTCACCATGATTAGAAGACTATATTCCGAGTTTCCAAAGACACTAAACTATTATGATCCTTGTGTTTGTGTTTTTGTCATGTACTAAGTATTCCGCAGAAGTAATGTAATGTCCATGTACGTTAGGCTTCAGGTTTCTACAGTTGGTATGAGAGGAAAGGTTTAGTCAAACTTTGTAAACTAGGATGCGAAAACGTTAGTGAGATCCCTAGAGATATTTCTATGGTATGTCTAGGGATGTTCTTAAGGATAAGAATACATATAGGATATAGTCCTAGAACTATGGTAACAATCTTAGAATTTAACCTAAGATGTTAGATATTGAAGGTGACCCCCTTTACTTTGATGTTTTCCCTAGCATGATTTTTTCCTCTCACACTATTCTTTTTGGGTTTTAGAAAATGGCTGGAAACAGCAAGATTCATGATAATGGAGGATATGACGGACAATGGAATGATTTTCTTCATGAGAAACTAAATGAAACGGGATCTGGAAGTCCAAACATCCTTATTATGCCTAATCAGAAATCTCATAGTATGATCAATAATCTCAACTTTGGTAACTTTCCCGACTCCGATAATAAGAGAAAGATGGAGTTTCGTGATGATCATAGAGGAATGAAAGTTAAATTTCCCTCATGTAAATCATGTGGGAAGAGGCATCAGGGAGATTGTTTCAAAGGAACTGGAAGATGATTTGGGTGTGGAAAAGAAGGACACAAAGCCAGTAAGTGCAAAGGAAAAGGTTTAGTTAACACCATGGACAAGGAAAATGCTATTGCTACGACATCAACAATGATTAGATGTTTTAAATGTGTAATGTACGGGCATTATGAAAACTAATGCCCTAATGGAAAATCTCATGAAGAGAATCAGCATGGTCATATGGGTAGTATTTATGTGGAGGATGATGAGGAGACTACAAATGATATATGAGCTGAAAGAAGTGTTGAAGCTCAGTCGGTTGTTTTAGAAGGTAGTGGAATGATTGTATGTTTATCGAGAGTTATGTTGTATAGTTAATGGTACTATGGAATAAAGAATCATCTAAAGATTGTTACACTATTGTTCTTCCTAAAAGTATTATAAAGTATATGTTGAATGGTACCAGTAACCATGGAATGTAATTCAGATATTTTTGTAAAGTAGATGATATGCGCATAATGAAGGAATAAGAAGATAATGAGATGTTTGACTGTATTCATGGGCTCATGATTGATACAAGGACTAAGTGATATCATGGTTTGAGTATATCGAATTTTGAGGATTTTGGTATCTGGAAAGTGTTAACTTTTTACTGCATTCATGTTATCACTGAGGTTCAATGGGTATTCATTTTTCAAGAGAATACATGATTAAGGCCTTCGAACGTTTGTATTGTGACCAAAAAGACATGTCTTATGATATATGGGGATCAACGATGGTATTAACATGCTTCTTATATGAAATATCTGGTAATCGTTTTCACTATAATATGACAACGGACTGAAGTATTATGGATAAGCCTAAATATTGGAATGGATTATGTTGGACATAAGTTAGTATTGTTTAAGGATATAAGTTTTTTCGATATTATTGAGGGGATGTTATAGTAATATAGTTTTATAAAAAGGACAACCTGCAGGACGGGCGACAGCCCATCGCGTAGGACAAGGTCGTAGGAATCGAACCCACAACCGAAGTGCGACTGGCCTTTATCGCCTACCACAGGCCTACATGAAGTCCCTGGTTAGTAGAAACTAGTATTATTTTTTTAAGAGGTATGATATATAAAGTATAAGTTCATTTAGGAACCATATATGATTAATCTCACTATAGATGGACTTATGTATTTTTTGATAACATTTCTAACCTTTTGTTTGAGACTGATGGAATGACCCATCATTCAATCACATGATCTACTAACACATCTCGAATGACAAATTCAACTTCATTTCTTTAGGAGATGAAGTGGAAATTGTCCAAAGAACGACAAATGGTGAGACTATACCAAAATCACAAAAGTATTTCTTCTAATTCCAATTTCATCAACTTTAGGGAAATGATCTTGAAAACCAAAAATGTTGTCCTAGTGGTCTTATATCTGATGAATCAGATGGTACCTTAGATCATCACAAATTTATGGCTTTGCGATTGCTGGCTTTTCCATAGCCATGTTCTCTACCACTCTCCATCGGAACATGATGGTAAGATTTCTCTTCCATATCCATATTTTCACCTATGTGGAAACCCAGTGATTAGTTTATTTGCGTAAGAGTTACGTTTCATAATTTTGTTTTTAAAGATTGGTCTTGGTATTACTTTTTACGATGTGGGTTTCTATTAATGAAACTTTCGAATCGTAAACCATTTATAACCCCGGCGAATTTTGAGGGAGAAATTCATTTTAAGGGGGGTAGAATGTAACACACCGAGATTTTATGAAAAATATTCTTTTAATTTCATTAATGTCTTGTGTCGTATGCTATACCAAGATTACCTTGCGCTATACGCAACACCGTATTAGATTGCAGTATACGCAACACTATTCTTGGATCGTGTTACACACAATTTTGATAATAGTTATTCTTTGCAACATTGAGTATATATATATATATTTAATGTATAAATGAAATATGGTTGGATTATGATATACGAAACAATGAAGGATTCTTGGACAACACGCAACCATGACTTGGATTGCATTACATGCAATCACGACCTTCCTCGATAGCGTGTGTAGTATGCAATACCGAGTTTCATTAAACAACAATATGCTGTTAAAATATTATTAAAACTAGCCGTTATGAATAGTAATAACCACCTTTTAAAATTTTAGAAATTTTATCTCTCAAAATGGACTTCATGTTTGGATTCAGAGTATCGAATTTAGCCTTAGGTGAAATTTTGGTACTTTTCGGATAACTTTCATATTCTGATTAATATTGAAAATTACTAAATTTTAATTAAAAACAACTTTTTTAATCAAAATAATTAATAGTGATAAATTATTAATTTGATTGGTTTTAAAGTATATTTAGAATATATTTTTACAATTTAATAAAATTTTGGTCATTGGATGTAATTTCACATTTAAACAAGTTATAAACAAGTGTCAATCTTTTGATAGTTATTATCTCTTAAAAACACGCCATTTGTTTTGACGCCGGGAATTAATTTTTAAATTAGTTAATGTAACTGATATGTTTTGAATTTGGTAAAATAGACATCATTTTTGAGTTCATAATATCAAATATATCTTAGGCCAAATTTTTGGTATTTTTCTGGAAACTTTCATATGTTGATGAATAGTGAAACCACTAAGTGGTAGTAAAAAAATGAATTTTTCATAAAACTTAATTTTACCGCATCTGTGAGTGGAATTCCAAAAAACCAAGAGACACAGTTGATGTCAGTAAGTAAAATTTGGTTCAATGAGATGAAAATAATTTTTGGTGAATAGTAACTTTTTACTTTTTTTTACCACGGTTAAAAGTAAATACGGTAATTAAGGGTAAATATGATATTATTATTACCCTAACAAATGTCCTAATTCTATTGGATAAGTGTAATTCGACAAAAAACAACCTTAGGAATACAATATGACCATTTAGACCCACTTGGATTAGATTAGGACATTTATTATTATTTAATTCAAAGAAGAGTCAAAAGAGTTAAAATCAATGTTTATTACTAAAACATTTATAATATAGGGTTATACATCAGATAAATTCGATTTTAAAGATTAATTAGAAAGCTAATATAATTTCCTACATAATTATATTTTATTTATAAATTTTAGACATTAAATAATTTAATTTATCTATGACACAATGATGATGAAGTAATTACCATAATAGTGAAAATTTAGAATTATTGATATTATAAATACCCAAATAAATATAGTTTGAGACTTTTTATGAATTCCACTCATTTTCTAGGTTAATATGACATGTTAGTATTGATTTAATTAACTTTATTAGAACTAATAATTCTATTGTGATTTTCACAAAAATAAATTACCAAACAGTGTCAAAATTGACATAAAATAGTTTTTAAAACAAATATTATATTATTAATTGATATTTTATTCCTAAAAATCTAAGGTTCAGCAAAATGACTTATATAAGGTTATATATATTAATAATAAACAACATGGGGTTCTTCTGGCCTGTTATAGTATGTTTATTAACCATATAGTGTAAGAACATAAGAAGACACGGTAAAAGTAAAATTATTTAACTTAATGTTAAATCTAAATGATAAGGTTAAAATAGGAACCTAACCTTGTCTAAATTCTATTGGATGAGAGTATTTTGATCCATCCCCTACTTAGCTTATAAATAAATCAGTTTGGATCTATTTAAAACCGAATATGACTTTATAATAAAATAATATTTTTAGTTTTCTAAAGGACCCCTCTCCTCCCTTATAAAAGGGAACCTCCTCCCTCTCTTCCTCACACAACTTTGAGCCTTCAATCTCGTCCAAACCCTTCAAAATTATCTTCTCCAATTCCCTAGAAACATCCTAGAGGATCTGGTCTTCCTCAAAGACCACTTTTAGTGCCCTAAAAGGAGGTCTCAAAGAAACACTTCAAAGAAGAGGTAATGTCCGTTACCGATTCTTTCATCTTTATTTCTTCTTCCACTTTGTATTCATTAGTTGTTTCATTATGAAGTAAAAACATAAGTATCACTCATATACTGATATGTTATTATATGTATGGAACAACCCTATTTCACCATCTATCCATCCTACGGAAAAAGAAATCACCGTGCGTGCGTACGTACGAAATATCGTCTCCACGCCGTTGTGTAATCTATTTTCCACCACCACCTTACATGGATGGGTATAATGGTGTAAATAATAACTATATATGATTATTTTAAAGTGAAATTGATTCTGAAATAGTATACATACACTCCAATACAGTCCCACGATCATAAGAAAGATATCATCGCTCGTGCGTACGTACGGACTACCGTCTCCACGACACGATGAGATTAATTCTCCACTTTAACCATTCATGAATGATTATAAAGTGTATATAATAAGTAATCATGAAATATATGACATAATACTTATACTGGATTTATTTGTATATATGTGTATGTCATCTACCTAATTCCATTCAACTCAATAAGGAAACGAAAACAACGTTCAAGCATACGTACGACCTACCGTCTCCATGAACGGTGTATTTTTTTCCATTTATCAATTCATTATATATATGTATATTCTGAATATATATTATATATAAATCATGTTTTATATTCTGGAATTAAGTAATCATGATCTATGTAATCATATGAATAATTACAAGTTAAAACACGAACGACTAATGAGACGATCTTACCCAAAACGCTACTTTAAAGTGAATTTACAAAAGAACGGGTAATATAAAGTCATAAGTGAACAATATATGATATAATAACAATGAATATGATTCTTTAATAAGTCAATGACATTATTTAAATCATTATACAGGAGGTTCGGACACTTACTATGCAAATCGGACCTAAGTTAAGGGAAATATCACAATCTCATTTTTATCCGAGATTCTTTATACTTTAGTATTTACTAGGTTGTATGTTATCATCCACATCCATGTTTCCTCAATATTTAATATTATTCCCATTCACCTATAATTTTTTAAATCCTATTTTACCCTTCGGTGAGTTTTTAGTAAAAGATATGAAAGGAATCTTTTGTCTTTATTCATACGAGGTACTTTTTGACTTTTCCGACAAAAGTACTAGAAGAATGTTTTTTTAACTTATACGGCATTGATGGATTTTTAAAACATTATTTTCAAAAATATTCCTTTACAAGTTTTCATGTTTATTTTTAATCAACTTATTTTAGTTTAAAATTGTATGACATGTTAAGAAAGGAAAAGTGTTTTTGAAGTAGAAAGGATATTTTACTCAAGAATGAAGTTCAAATGTTTTATAAAAATTATTTTCCATCTAAGATAACAAAGGGTTATGTTTTTATCCCTATTATTACATTGATATGATTATTTTGTGATGGAATTATTTTTATGAATTCCTTTATCGTATATGAATTGTTTTATGATGTCATGCTGTTTAAGATTCCCATTTTTATTACATGGGTTATGCAATGATGTATGGTATATGATTTTGTGGCACACATAAGAATGGTATCATTATGGGATGGGTGGGACCTATATCTCCCTCCAATGCATTGGGTAAAGATTTTATATCTCATGAGATAGACATGGATGGAATTGTAGGTTATACCGGTTCAGTGAAACAGGACTGAAACGAGGAATGAACTCGGTTTAGAAAGGGACTTTGTCCACTAAGATAGTCTGGGAAATGAGTCTTGACTAACAAGAAATGATTCTCTATGATAATGTGTGTATGCCACAATGTTTCATTTTTTAAGTTATGATTATTGGGATTTCATTTCACTACTATGATTTATCCCATGCTATGAAATTATGCTCTCTTTTGCAGGTTAGGATTTCCAAAATGTTATGTTCTTATGAATATGATGTGATTGATATTTCTTTTGTTTACACTTACTGAGCATTTGAGCTCACCCTTTTATGTTTTCTTTTACCCAGGATTTAAAGAAAGGTTTTAGGTAAAAAAAAGGAAGATCTTTATGGGAGATGTTGAAGATCTTTCACCACGATTAGAAGACTATATTCCGAGTTTCCAAAGACACAAAAATATTACGATCCTTGTGTGTGTGTTTTTGTTATGTACTAAGTATTCCGAAAAAGTATTGTAATATCAATGTACGTCAGGCTTCGGGTTTCTACAATAACTATGAGGAGGAAACATGAGAACAGAAGGAATCACTAGTGTAGAAGTACCCTCACCTGTTTTCACCTTAATATGTAAAATTAAATTTCGATAACAAAATTTCTTATGTGTGGAATACTGTAACGACCTAGAATTTTATCAATAGAATTTTAATCATTATAATTTTTACATATTAATTAATGTAGTATAAATAAAATTCCCCACTTCATGAATACATAAAAAATTTATTATATTAACATGATAATAACATTTAGAATATAAAAACTTCTATAATAATTGAAATAATAATAATGTGAAAAAATAAAAAAATAAATAACAATAATAGGTTGATCTGGTTCTTCTCAATCCCCCATAATATTCATACTCATGAAAAATTCTGTAGATATGAAATATATGTTATGTAATAAAATATGAATTTTTGGTTTCATTCCCATGCACATGTTCTATAGGTTTTCATTTTTATCCCCCTATGTGAACTGAAATAATATTAAAATATAAGATAGTTAAGAATGATGGAAACATGATATATTTGTAGAAATTAGGTAACCAATATGATTGTTACAAATAATATCATTATGAACGTAATCTGACCGTTGGAAAAGTAATATTCTTGTTGAAATAGTAATCTAAACATAATTAATAGTATCATTACTATTACTATCATAAACCCCTACCCAAAAACATACCACAATGAGGGGAGAGGGATAATGATTATTTGAGTCTCATCGCCAGTAGACCCTTGGTTGGCGACTAACATTGAGTGTATAGTAAACATAATGATGGAAGGAAATACCCTATAAGAGAATCATGAGGAATAGAGGGATAAGGATTATAGAAAAACAAACACCTACTCATACATATATGTAAAAGGAAACCTAAGTGCAACATTTTGTTTCATAAAGTACTAAAAGAAATAATTGGAATCTATAAGTACCAAAAAGGTAAAAACCAAAGTGTCCCCTAACCCCAAAGATCTCCTATTAACCACAATATTGTGAATCCCATACAAATAACCAACCTTCTACCACTGACCTATATAAAAAAAATAATTTATGTATGGTGATTATAAAAGTATAATCAGTAGGACTAGAGCATCTCATGAAAAAAGATAAAGAAAGAATATTAAATAATATTGAACAATAGTTAAACGTGCTTGTCACATAAAAACGTGTACTATGATCCCAACCTCAAAATGGATTATTTTCACCATGTAACACAAGAAAATGTTAATATAATATAATAAAAAAACCTCATGGGTACCTTACTTCTTCTTCCCCCTGGATCAATACTCTTCCCCAAAATTGCATGTCTTGAGAATAACACTCTAAAAGTGTGCCTTCCTAAAAATACATGGGTTGGGAATGACAAAATGCACCAGATGCATCTCATAACCACGCCATCCCATTCAAAAACTTATATTACAAAATTATTTTTTAGAGGAAACCATATCATGTATTATGTATATCAAACATTGGGTATTATACCTGAATCCACTATAGACCATACACTATGTAGGTACCATAATCCATCAAAACCAATACACAACATAACTATAATAATCCTTTGGATACTATTTCTAGAAATAGATATTTAGGAAATAACCACAATCCATAAAAACAGTCAACACACATGAATGTGAAAACATATTATTGTGTATAATAGCACATGTAACTACTATGAAAATAGAGTAGGCCAATAGGGAATTTTCATCCCCCATCCTTTCACCAGGATGGTGTGGAAAACACCCTCCCAAAGTCCAATGGGTGTCTATCACCCTAACCTACATGGTTGGGTAAATGTATGAACTAAAATATTACACATAATATAATATAACTTACAACCACACTATGAATATAACCTAGTCTTAGACTCAACTGCCAATAATGTCTCTCAGACTCCTGACTGTCACTACAAAGACCAGATATCCAATAATCACATAACAATATAAAATTGATATATAAAACTAATTATATGAATTTTATCAGATCATAACATTAAATAATTGAGTATTCATTAATTAAACCTTTACATTATTACACAATATATTACATTTCATTTCATTAATATATAGTGAAATTTCCAATCCCTACAGGCATAAACCTTACCATGGACTTGTTATATCAATATTAACATAATTTACAATTAACATTACATCATCAACTAACCCCATGGGATAGGAAAAATTCAACTAATTATTATCATCATTTCATTTCAGAGTACTCAAGAGATATCATCCTATAATACCACTTTGAGGAAGCAAGAAACCAATCCCCTCAACCTAGCATAAGTAGTGGGTAAAATAATGTAGATAAAATAAGAAACATATGCATTAATAATTAACTAATTAAAACAAGATTAATCGATCTCAACGTCTCATCAATGGGTATGCCTGGATTTAACCCATTCCATCACCTATTGATCCATCTTCGACACCCACATGCATATAATGATGCATCTCACTTTCACTGGCATCAATAGTTGCCACATCTTCTAAGCTGCCATTCCCAATACACTACATTATCCATCTCAGGCATAGCCATACTAGGCACACATAACATCTGGTACTTCATGACCTATGTAAAAATATATCTCAGGATTAGTCATATGATGCTTAGGTCACAAATCTTGTATCAAGGGAACATCACAAAGAATTAGGAATAAAAATTAATGAATAAGTAAACTCAGCACTCCAACATGGAATTTACCCTTCCCAAGCCAACAATCTTTGATAGATCAATGATAATTTACTCTTCCTTATAATGAAAATTGTAATATCTAGTCTTATCAAACATCTATATCACACAACTGTTTTCTATCTTAAATTAACTAACTCTTTGATAGCATGTTACAACTATAGAAAATATAAGACATCATGCTATAACAAGCCATTACAAATTAATTTTACAATTAATTATAAATGGAATTAATTCCCATATGAATAATAAAAAACATTCATCACATTATTTATCATTTACATTAAACATATGGAAAAAAATTTCAATTAAACATGTCATTGAATCAATTTGATTGTCATAAATATTAATTAAACACTAGATTTTAAACAACATTATTTAATATATTAGACCAATAAATTATCAATTAATTCCATCTTTCCAGTCATTACCAATTTACATGATGATCAACATGTGAAAAATAATGGATTATATGTCACACTTTCTAGAAAATCATGAGGTAAACTTCTACCATGGTATAAAATTAAAACAACACATACATGATATCGCTATCTAATTTTTGTAATATGGTTTACTAATTATTAGGTCAATTTAAATTCCTTAAAATGTGAAATAACATTGTAGATTTACAATTACATTTAAATAAATAGAAAATCAATGAACCCCAAATATCAAAAGTTTTCATCATTATTCACACAAGAACGAACCATGTTATGGATCTCTAATCACCTCTCCCACAATAACTAAAAGCAGATGAGGACATCACTGTGCAACCACCCAAAAAAGGTAACTTCATTAGAAACAACGTTGATAATCTTCAATCATATGGAGTAATGAAAAAATAGGAAACGTGATAACACTGGGTGATCCAAAAAGAAAATATAGGAGGAATTAAACCTAGATCACTATAGATCATGAAGGATCAAAGGCAGAATCATGGGGATCGATACCCTTTAAAGGGAATCCAAAACCCTAAATGATAGGGGAACCAGACACCTAGATGAGAGAGAGAGAGTTTCCACAACCATATGGTTATGAATAAGTTGAATGGAAAAAAATTCTTATAACAGTATTGTATTGTGGAATTATATGACTTGTAATCAAATTTCACATAATGTATTCCTTATGGAAATTTTGACACCGAAAAATAAATTTCCTTTTATTTATTTATTTCCAAACATTCTAATGTTTTGAACCTTCTCTACACTAGTTGTGAACCTCACTTGCCAGATTTTTTATGCTTACTCTACATGTAATCTCCATAGTTATTGAATTTTGTAGCCAAGACTTGTGGAATTATCCCAAGCCTATTTTGAGATACCATATCTTGAGGGAAATGAATAATTTTGAACCATATAGATTCAATCCCTTACATTAAATACCTCTCAATGCATTCACATCCTATAGAATCCAACCAAACCAGAGACAAATCAAAAAAGGGATCATCTAAACTCATACCCTTTGAGATACCTCTAAAATATATTATGAACACAATAGATCAACCAAATCATTGTATAAAAATTAAAAAAAATGTGAACATGAAACAAACTACTCTTACACAATCTCTTAGTAGAGGCATCTCTCAATAAAGAGTAAATCCACAACAGAAAAGAAGAGGAAACTATCTCGTAAACCAAACTGATCAACATCCAAAAGAGAACACTGTCACATGAAGGGAGAGATAAAGAATAAAATGATTGTGTTATTGATCATTAATATGAAACTCATGTTCCTATGTAATCTCCTCTACACAATTATTTTTCCACAAGACATGAAATATGGGATTTTAATTACCACAGAAAATCTTCTTCGAGGGTCTTAGATCTCCACAAGATGCTCTTCATTAGCCTTATTATCTCCAACATCAATCTCTCCTTAATCAATGATGTGATAGTAATCATGATGTTAATTATAGAGTTATTACATTTACAAAACATCATGTTTCTGGATCATCTATATACGAAGTTATATTTAATATTCCATGGCTCCAACATGTCCAACAACCTGAAAGTCCCAACAAACTGGGGAGAATGATTTTTCCCATTACCAAACAGTCACATCCCATGGTGAGGAGTCAACCTCGAGGACATTTAATCTTAAATGTAGAACTCCAAAGGTATTATTATTTGATTGGAATAGGATTTTTTAATATTCTTCATGTCATTAATCCTCTCATGAATTACCAAGAATCTCATTCATATTCTATACCTATTTCACCCAAAGATATAATGCCTCTCTGAACCCAGTCTCGAACTATGTAGAACAGAAAATTCATCCATAGAAGTAATTAAATAGTGACATACAAATTGTGGAGTGGAAACTATTACTATAAGGTAAATCAACCAGGAAAAGGAGCATCATCCACATACCTCTGAAATCAAAGACACAAAAGTGCAACATATCGTCAATAGTCTGGATAATCCACTCTATATGGCCAACCATTTTCAGATCAAATGTAGTGATAATAAATAACTAAGATCCAATACCACATTGGTGTCCTCTCTAGACCCTAGATTTAAAATGAGGCTACCGATTAGAGATTATCTTCCTTAGATGTCCATTGAGTCACTCTACCTTCCCTCAATATTTCCTCGATAAATCCACATTGAGCTCAACTACCTAAATTTTATAAAGTTGACTGATTTTTTCAAATGATCTACTATCATCCATATATAATCAAAGACTATCTAAGCATGAGGTAAACATGTAATGAATTCCATTGATATTTCCTCCCACCTCATCTAGGGAAAATTTAGTGGCTCATGAAAACCATAAAGAACATAATGATTATTCTATTTCTTTAGACAGAACAAGCATCTAGAAACAAACTCTACAACTACATGATTCATCCCAGGACACAAAAAATAACCACTCAATGCTTGGTAGATCTATGTAATGTCATGATATTCCACAAAATGTGAACTATGGTACTCATAGAGAACCATATACTTCATCACTAATTGAAAAAAATATACTTTCTGGTATCAAAATCCAATGCTACCCATCAATAAAATAGCCATCCTGGGTATCGCAAAAAAACTAATATTCTCTAGGCCTCCACCTCATAATCCCTCATCTTGGACTCCTACAAATGATACACCATTGATAATTACACATTATGTTTGAAATGAAACTGTCTATAAACACCCTCTCCTATATCACGATTCAAAAAATGAGTGATCATTCATAACTCTCCATGATTCCTTTGATTAACACAAGACATCACTATATGAATTCCTTCTCAATTCATATTTAATAAAATTTCCCTATTTTTGAATTATTTAAAATTTTAAATTTGTAATCCTACAAGATATCCGTCCATTAACACTGACATAAGTTCAAGTCACATTTGAAGAAGGCTTACCAAATGATCTTCTAGTTCGTAAAAACTACAAATCTCTCACTGATGAGGTAATGTTTACTCAACATCAATGAATATGCCCAAACTTCTAGCTCAAGATCATGGGTGGATTAGTTATAGTCATGGGGATGTAACTATAGAGACCCATATAAAAACCGATCCCTATTACATAATGAAACAAAAAAAAATATGTGAAGTGACAAAGAAAACCTCATTCTGAACTCGTTCTAATAGAGTATAATGAATTGAAGTGCTAAATAACATCACATTTAGGAACTCAAAAGTTTCCTAACACTGGTCAGTCCAAATGATATTCTGATCCATTCAGGTCAACTATATTAGAGTAGCTGTAACCTGAAAAAAATTGGCTATGAACCTCCTATAATATCCTAAAAGACCAAGTAAACTCCAAAAATCATCCATTGTATTGGGGGATTCCTAAGACACAACCACATATATCTTTTAAGTATCCACAAATCCTCCTAAAATGGATGCCAAAATCCCCATGAAACATACTTCACAAGCTGAGAACACACACATTCAAAACATCTCATGCAGCTTCCCAGGATGAAGAACACATCAAACAACATGCAGTTGCTCTGGGTGTCCCACATCAGAAACATAATACACAACATTGTCATCAGTTAAAGCCACTAATAACATATCAATGATCTATATGAAAACTTCATTCTTCAACCCCCTGAACATAAATGGAGAATTCTAACCCACAACAAAATCACAATAATATCATAATACCCATGATGATTGAAGAAAGAATCCTTTTTAACATACTCAAACTTTACCCATTTATTCTAATACCTAAAATGAAAATCAAACATCAAGACAATATTTTTATATTCATATGGTCATATAAATCATCAATACATAGAATATGATTGTTGTTCCTTATTATCACGTGGTTCAAGTGATGATAATCAATACAAACTGTAAAATTACATTATCCTTTTTCACAATCAAAACTGGTCCACCCCCAAGGTGACATGCTTGACCAAAGAAAACCATTATATAAAAGATCATTGATCTATAATAATAGATTTAAAAACTCAAAAATTACATCTTTTATGGAGATATCGAGATATGAGCATTATTATTTCTAGCTTTATCCCAAAATTGTTCTCTCATTAAATTGGGTAATCCCCCACATCTATAAATACATCATGGTACTCATCCAAAACTCTGGGAAACCCCAACTATTGAACCTTAACAAACTCAACATCAGGTTTTCCGTCAATTATTACATGTATGAAACACTCCTATAACCCATCTGATGGTCTTGGTTAACAACAAAAAAATTTTGCACTCTATTAGCCTCATAGAATTATACCACCCTTCTAAATAAATCCATGATATCATATACCAAATACGTCATATCTATGACAATGATGATGTCATATGGTTTTATCTATAAGTATTGGATATCATACCAAGAGCAGTGCTTCCCTAGAACTACCTCATAGTCTAGACATACTTTATACCATTAACCTATACCAATAACTAGTGTATTTAATTCCTAGGGGACTAAATGCCTCTCTACCTCAATTACCAAAGCATGGATGATGGTATGTGGTATAAATTAGTCAATAAACCATGAATAAAAAAAATCATTCACTCAACTAGAAAATAAGAAAATGGTACGATAAACAACAATGGGCTCATCATGTGCTGATGACGATATAGTAGGAAAGTAACTATGACATGCTCTATGACCTCTCTGATACTACTGAAGACCGTTTCCATAACCAAACACTACTCCCTATCTCCATGGACAATATAAAAGATGTCATGTGCCTTCCCTACATCCTATATATTTATCCAAAACAAAACTACAAAATTGTTGTTTCCATGGATGAAGTTTCCTCAACGGAGGAACCTAAATTGGAAAACCTAGAAAAAATTGACTACTCAAAAAGTTTTATCACTCTCTCTAATGATGTACTTGTCCTTCACTAGAAAAACACACATATTCTTTTTCAGGATAATCCTAAAAAATTATACCCCCATAAAAATGAGATGATGATAGCTAAGACCTAACCCTGGATATTAAAAACCTATTATGGCTTGATGACGAGAACCATGAATGAAAATGTAGATCATGAGGAATCATGATGGCTCCCCTCTTGTAAAGAACTTGTTTTGGACAACATCCTCCCTATAACCTATTCTCCCTCCAACTCCCAGAGATACATATTCATCATAAAAGGGGAGATGATGAACAAGATATAATAATGAAAATCAACTAGATATTTGGTGTCTTGGCCTCCTCATCTAGAAATAGGTCTAAAGCATTTCATAGAAGGGTTTGAAAACATATCCCAAAATCTCGCACATTGGAGCTCCCCTACCAAAGGGTGGGTATCTCATATAAACTGGACGCCTTCAAAGAAAATGAAATGAATTATTCTTAAAAAATTTCAAATAACTTCTCCCACCAAACTATCAACTCTTCATGATCCTCTTTGAACAAGAACTACCACTGCCACCTTTCTTCACATAGAATTATCACCGCCAATGAAATATATTTCTTAAGTCAACCATGTTTCAAAATAAATGATATCTCATGCTCCTCCAACTAATTATCCATGAATAATTCTAAAACTGAACCATCATACTTATTTAGAATCTGTAACCAAAACACTTGAAGTGTCCTCCTCCATGTGTCATCCTCATCGACCTCTACTATTTGGTGATAAGCTATAACATCATGTGGAACATATTTGGCATAAAACTGAAAACGAAGTCGAACTTGAGACATTCCCACAAAAAGAAAAAATATATTTAGGGCCCCTAAACATTGAATATAAAATACATAACATTAATTAATTAATTAATAACGTTTTATAGGCTTATCCTTTCCCATGTTACACCCAAATATAACATCGTTTAATAGAAAATGATGGATAACCCATTCATAGGTCTCTACCCTGAAACCAGTATCACATAGTTTAGTAGTCTTTGTAATCATAAAGGTATGTTCATGGAATCATAGGGGAAGCGAAATACTATTGTCTCATCTGGTCTCCCATGTTTACATCACTTAAAAAATATATCTTACATCATTTACCTACGAGCACATTTAACTTCACCTATGATTAACTCCAAAATACATCCTCTCCCTCAAACTCGAACCGTTGAATCCAATCATTCATGATGATCTCCTAACAATGATATAATAATGAGGGGATATATATAGTGGATTTATTAGTCATTACTCCAATAGACCCCTTTTTGGTGAATGACACTAAGGGTATGGTTAATATATTGATGGGAAGTATTACCCTCTAAGAGAAACACAAAAAAGATCATAAAAAAATAACAAAACCAACAAATTCTCATACATTTATGTAATATCAATTCCAAGTGAAATATACAATAACATAAAATACTAAAACAAATGAAAAGAAAACATTAAATACCAAAAATGAGAATGTGAAATAAACCATAAATTCTAAAGATCTATTACTAACCATGAGCTTGTAATGTCTATCCAGAACACGAACCCTCAACATATGACCTAAAGAATACAATTTATATATATGTAGTGTGGATATAATAGTAAAATAAGTATGATCCTCCCCAAGACCTATCATTCAAAACATAATGAAATCTTGAAATATAGTAGTGAACAATAGTGAAAATAACTGATCACCTAAATAGATATATTATGTTATCACCCTAACCATTGTTAACTCTCAACATGTAATATAAAAAAGAGAGCATATAATATAATTAAAAAACCTCAAGGGCACCCCACTCTTGTTTCGCCACTGGTTTTTCGCTCTAACCTAATTTCTCATATCCTAATCAACTCTCTCCAAGGGTATTTCATCAAAAAAATGTTTTGGGAATCACAACAAAACCCCATGTATCTCATTACCACAAAACGTACCCAAATCTATATAGTAATCAAATTGTTTCAAAAACCCACCACATATATTATGACATATATAAATCATTGGGTATTATACCACAAGTCATTACATCTCATACACCGAGTATGTACCTCAATCCATCACAACATATTCACCTAATACATATAACAATACATTGGATATTATATCTAGAAATACATGTCTTTGAAATAACCACAATCTATCACAATCCTATAATGAAAATTATGGGAAAAGTAACCACCATTAATACCAGCACAGATAACTACAAATAGATGGGTGTGGGATAGAAGGGTTGGTCACCCATCTATCCTTCCATTGGGGTGCTGGGCAGTAAACCCTCGAAGAGTCCCAGAGATGTCAGTTTCCCTAATATAAATGGGTTGGAAAGAGTTGGAAATCAAATAATATACATGATATAATTTATATCACAACCAAAATATTTGAATAACATTGTATTTTAATCAACTACAGCTAACATCACATGGACTACTGACTGTCACTACTAAGACCATATATCCTATAATCACCCAAGAACATAAAATAGATACATTATATTAATTCTTTACTTTGCATCAGTTACTTCCAATAATTTGGCAATTATTTGTTTATTAACCATTTTAATTATTCAAAATTACATTACAATGAGTTTCATTAATCATCTAAGAAAATCCCATTCTCTCATAGAATAAACCAAAAAAATGACTTGGTTTATCCTGACTAATATCATTTAATATTTTCATTCCATCTTCAACAAACCTTATGGATTAAAAATTATTCAATTAATTATAAATATCCTTCCATGGAAACTATCTGATTTTTCTTATTTTTGAATAACTTTTTCCTTCATTTTATTCCGAATAAAATGGTTATTTATCTAGATAAAAGATGTATTGCAGAAAATATTATTTATTTTGGTGTTCTTATTTATTTTTTAGAAGATTCCATAAATGATCAAAATCTATAGTGATTAGAAGAAAAAGTTATATATACACGGTGTGTACTTTATAACACAAAACATGTACATTTACCCAGACACAGTATAACTAGACCATGTACATACCCATGTAGCTGAAAAAATCCACAAATCATGCATTAAATGTTAAAACTCCATGTATGAACTTACATTCTCATTTGGTGGCTGAAATAGACTCTAAATGCCATATTATTTGGAGAAACATGTCGTGTTCCTCACCAAATGACTACTGAAACATCAATGTGAAAGGTCTGTTCTATATTACACCTATAGATAGATGATACAATGAAAATATGAGTAATCTGGACTATATTTTTGATAATTCTAGGTACACACCATGAAGTTTGTTTTTCTATAAATAGATTTGAATCCCTCATGGTTCGTGGTTGGAAATTCCCAAGGGAGGTGCTTCTTCAATTCCATTTTACATTCTAGGAATCCAAACATTGTTTTTTATTTATATTATAAATTAATAATTAGTGTAATTACTCTTATCCCATTCTTTCCTCTTGTATCCATGGTAAGGGTTGATTTTATTATCAGACCGCACACCATGACCACAATTATAAGAGGGCAGCTTTTTCATGTTGGGTTAGTAATATGGTTATTTGTGAAGTGAAATTAAAATTATGAAATAATGATATTATTAATAATTATTATTTATAATTACTTTAAAAATTAATTCCATACATACTATTCATGCTGTATAAGAATAAGAACAAAACCAGAAGTGAATGCTAACGAAGTTACAATGTGTAAACCCATGATCATTGGGGGAGTCCTTTTCTAGTTCTTTAGGGGTAATGTCTTAAACTGTGTTTGGACACTCAATTATCGGACCAAGGACGTAATTATTAAATACATAATTTCTAGTTATCATGGAAAGAATTTCTAATATAATTGAATCCCCATGGTAAATTGTTTTCATAAATAATTTTAATAAAGAAGAATGACTTTTTTCATAATACTCAAATCAAATTAACACCTGGAAACACTTTTTCTCCATTTCATTTATCACTTCATTTTTTTAATTTAATTTTCTCAAACAGTTTCACTTCAGTATTTATTCCCTTCAACTATTTTCTCCAAATAATTCGATAAAATTCACCAACTCACATGGGTAATTGATTTTCGGTTTCATTGTGGGATTGACCATGATTTTACCTAACGAACTATTTAGTTGGAATATAATGGAACAAAAACATTATATTTTCCACACCTCGTGATGGGTGTTGTCAAAATTATGGTGTCATTTGTGGGGAAATAGGAATTCCACAATGATATTCTGATTTGAGGTTGGTTTTCCTACATTTTTCCTTTTTTATTTTTCTTGTGACCCTCGACACCGCATCTATATAGATAATTACTCGACATGGAATTGGTAAGATTCAACTGGAGAATATTTTTGCCCAAATGATGTAACATTGTTATACTCGTATGCAGAAAAATATTATCAATAAAATGATGATGGGTTTAAATATGAGGAAACCCCATGTACAGTCATCATCACACCCATATCTTATTCTTTTCCAGAATAATGTTCAGGTAATACCGAATGATTAATAATGATGATGGAAGACTTTACCACAATATATTTTGAATAAACTGAATGGTTGGGATGACTTCGTACATTGGTTGAGAAAATTTTAATGATAATCAATCATATAGATAATCTGGTTTATTTTAAGACTAGATGTGGTAATTTTATTTCTACGGAGGAAGAATTTTATTATGTGGGACCCACATATATCTTATTGGAAAATTTTGAAATTTATTTTCAAAATAGATATTTTGAATACATGGACATGTCATATCATGTGAATAGGGAACATTATCATAGTATTGTTTCAGAACCCACAGTTGATTATATTCCTTCTTTAGATATCAATCTTTAATTATTTTTCAGATTTTTGAAAAATTAACTAAAAACCTTAGAGGTGGAGGACATAAATGATTGAAAAAATGAATAATACAACCATCAGTATTAACCATTAATGTATTAGAGATACTGCAAGCTGCCAGCCAAAACACCTAAAGGTCTATAAATATGGTTAAAAGATGAGGGCACTGGATCTATGTGGTGGTCTTGTAGTAGAAGACACATCCTCCATCAGATTTCAGGTAAGTACCTCAAATTAGGTCAATAAAAATACCTAAAATAAGTGTGCTTGTAGGGAGGAAAACCATCCATTCGAATATCTTCCCTTCCTTAGTTTCCTATTTTTAATGAACTCACAAGATATAAGTACCATTAAATTTTCATATACCACCCTTTCTCATAACCGTAGTAGAAATAAGAATCAAATGGTCTAACATGCCGTGTGTACCAACATACACAACATGTACATTTCAATTAAGTGTATATTATTATATAAATTTTAGTAAAAATATATATTTATTACGCTAATATACAATAATGAAGCTTATTATAATTGAACAGTATCTTGTGTTTATCCGAGCCGCCGGTAGTTTGAACCACATCCCACCCAAATTTGGTACATGGTTAATTATTTTTATTATCATTTTTTATTTAAATGATTTTTGTGATATTTTAAAAAGTAAATAAACCCCATTCAAAATAATAGAAAGACACTTGTGGTGATGAATAACTTAGTAGGGTCGTAGCCCTTAGATCCAAAAGACCCAGTTTTGAGTCTTGGTAGATGATTCGGTTCCACAATTTTTTAATAAAATAAAACCAAATGGTGTGTATTTTAGTATATGTCATGTTTGACATGTTTTCATAAAAATTTAAATCATTTCAAAAAATAATAAATAATATGGGGGTGATGAGGGCTGATTAGATGAGTTGTAACCCATGGCTCCAAAGACCTGAGATCAAATTCGTCTAATCATCCAATTTCATCCCAATTTTACACTAATGAATACTTCATGTAGAGCATTCTTCTTTTTTACCATGTTTTACTACAACCATAAAATAAATATCAAAATTTAATATAACCTTTCATAACTAAAACCGTCAATCTAGTGGTTGATGATGTGTATTTGGATCATCCTGTTGCCGATTCAAATCATGCCTTAAGCACCAGGACAATTGATGTATTTCTCTTTTAGAAATTTTATAAAACGTAGTGTGTCTTAATTTGATAAACATTTTTATAGGATTTTTTTCGAGTAAATATTTCATTCTCATAATTTTTTTGATAATAATTAATATTTCTTTTTTAAAATTTACCATATTTTAAATATCTACTAAAAACACAAATATAGCGTGCGTGGTATGACACACAATATTTGCATCTCCTATGAATGTCAGGTAACCCAAACCAGGAAAAGAACATGTCTCATAACCCCCACCCTCATCCCCAATTTATCTCCCAGTTGAATCCTATGTATTCCATTTACATCCCCTTTATCGAATCCTCCATTTTGGCTCGATTCAAGAAATGTTTTCTAAATATTTTTTCTCTCTACTCAAGGTAAGTTCCTCTACACCCCATATATTAGGTATTTTAATGCATTTAGTGTTATATATTTACTTGGGGATGCATTTCGCTAACCCATAGTGCATGGGCACATATGAAGAAACCATGCCATATATTATAATTATACTTCCACAGAAGAACTATTCATAATTTGAAAACACTTTGCATGTCTCTTTAGGAAACTCCATGTAAAGTGCCCCATCCTAGTATTTGAATGAACCCATGTTATGGTCACTAAACTGCTAGACATACCATGTTATATATATGGTGTGTCGGTTCATCACAACCCATGTAACAAGTTATTAATGGATTGTTCATGTCACAAAAACTACTCAGGATGGATGGACCGTTTCTCACATAAGTCATGTATCATTCAGACAAAATGTATACAAGGTATTTTTCCCATACAGGAAGAGTTCTTGTCAGGGAACAAACATGGATAGTACCACATTATCTCACACAAAGCATGTACTCGTTACACACATCGTGTAGTTATTTTTTCACACTAACATGCGCACATGACGTGTACCTACGGAGTACATGGATTGGAAAAACACTACACGATGTGTACTATTTTTGTACATGTTTTGTATTTTTTTATATTTCTCATAATTTTCCATTCCTTATAGTTTTCATTTTTGTAGTTCTCTTTTTCTTTACCTGTTTTAGATTGTGGATAGAGGAGATAAAGCGTGAGTGTTGTTTACCATGACGTCTAATAAGGTAGATAAACAATCACTTTTGATCTAGTTCAAGAGGTAAACAACTCATTTAACAACAAATCCCATAGTGTCATAGATAACTTCAATAGAGATGTTTCCCCCTCTCCAGCCAGAACCACACCATTGACATCAGCATCTGGAGTAGAGGAAATTGTGCCACTATCAAAAGTTATTGAGAGCCCCGGTATAGTTGATCCTTCTTCTAGTGTGACCTCATTCAGTTTAGTTGTGTCTTCTCCCCCGACATTCACCATGTGAGATCCATAATCATATACATATGGTGAACCTCCACCAATCACTACATTAGAAGACCCTTCATCTTCTATGGAAAATAATCCACCACAACTAGTACCAACAGATGAGTGACTCCAACCCCTTCCATGAGTTATCTTCGATGAGTGTCATCCTATGGCTTATAAGTTGTGATGAGTTTCATGCTGCATGATCTAATTGAGTAGTAAATAATTAGCCACTACCATTCCATAGAATCTAGGAATCTGGAAGGAGGTAGGGGATCTCATTCGGAAAACACATATTCGTGAAACACTATAGGTCATGACTATTACATTTATAGATTTTTTTTTCATTTTTTTCATCTTTTGTGTTCAACGACCCTGCATTCTACTAGATTCATAGTATAATGATGACACTAATGGGATTATGACTTGATAAATTCCATTTCTCTCTAACCATGGAGGATTTTGACTAAGGGGGCAGTTTTCTACCCATATCCATCAACCCCAATTATTTTTGCAATACACATCCAACCTGAGCACTCTGACATCATCTCTGTGTGGTTGGAGCATGCTGGTTCTAACCATAATTACACCCCCACCTCACAAATATAACATTCATCATTTCCCATTTTCTCTGTTTCATCCATCTTTGTCTCAGTACCATTCATTTTCCCCAGAATGAGGATATGGGTGTCCTGTCCTGATATGAAATAGAGCTTCTTTTTTGATTTTTATGACCTGATTAACCTGACCTCCCATAGTTCATAGCCTCAAACTTATATTCCATCATCCATGGAAATCAGGTAATCCTGAATGGTGGATTTTATGAAACCTAGTTAGAACACTAATTGTGGGTTTTTGAGAAAAATATCACTCAAAATCTCTTATGTTTTTTCTATTGTATGGTATTTGTAATTAATTTCCACATAAGGATGTTTGAGATGATGGGATACATTTTTTTCTCATCCAGGACACCCCGAATATAGCTATGCTAAGAGATGACCCCCATTCCCCCAATGGGTTTGTTGATCATGTAACACACCCTCCACTATTAGAAATTTCTTATCGACCACTTCCCACTTCATCCACCCCTCCAACATCTTATATCATTACCTGTTATTATGTACCATATATATCCACACATCCACCACATCCTCTACTTATCTCATAATATCCTTCCTCCTATCCATAATGGATCATCATTTGGATGTTATCTTGCACCTATTTGACATTATCAGTAATCATCCAAATATGCTAAATGTAATTATTTTCATTATTCTTTATCATTTGGCAATTTCTATTCCACCAGTTTAATCTACTCATCTAGATCCTCAACCTTCAACATCACCGACACAATTTATAGATATGACCATAGATAAAATGTTTCTATCTATTTCTCTGAATTATATTACTAATACTATAGTTTCTAGAGATGTTGTAGTAGATCCCATGACATCGGGCGAGGACACAATGCCTCTAGGTTCCACTATAGCTACCCCTACTCTGCTGAACCCTCCTTCATCGAAATGTTCCTATTATAAGGCCTCATAGTGAATATTTATCCACATTAATTTCATTATTTATTTATCTTTTACGATATTATTGTGATGTATTTGTTTTTACCCATTAAGAATTATTTTTTCATTTCATCGACAATAAAATATACTATAGGGTATCATGGTAATATATTTTTCAACTCTATTCCATATTTCAGAGCTCTCTATGAGGGGAGTATTATTTTAGTGTTTATTTAACATCTCATTATTTATATTACTTCATTCACTGCTCCCCCAGTTCCATTCCCACTAGTGTAAACCCAAATAATATTATGTGTAATATTAGGTGTGGGGGATCATCACATGACTATACTGTTCCTTGCCCATAAAATGATCTCAATGACATCATTAAAAGGAGAAATATATTAAAATTTTGAATGTTTAGTCAATATATATAAATAAAAATAATAACTAAATAAATGGGAATTTTAAATGGTATATCCATATATTAATTTTAATTATTTTGAAATTATTTCTATATAGTTTAACTTTTGATTTAAATTATTTGAATGTTGATTAATTAAATAAGTTATTTTTATTCACATAATGACAATATAAAAACATTATTATCATTACTCTAATGATTTATTCGGATCTATTTGAGACATTCTTTATTAAAAAAACTTTCGTATGAGATTCTTTGGATATAATTGACTCTTACAACATGTGATGTTTTCTCATCAAAATAATATCATTTTTTATAACATTAAAATGATTGATAAAATTGATTGAAATTTTCAAACCCCTTAAACTTTTGATGTACACTATATCAGAACATCGTTTAAACCATAGAAACAATTATCCTCTTTGATAAGAATCTATAACATAATCCTATTTATCCTTTATACCATAATAATTTGATAATATGGAATGATTATTCATTTAAGATTATAAGTTGGAGTTTTGATATTCATGGTATATAATGGTGAGTGACCATGAAATTAATTACGGGGGAGAGTTCTACTTTTTCATTTTGGAAGTAGGTATCAAAAAAACTATTCATTGTATTCATGGTGGCCCCTTTTTAAAACTAAAAAATGAAATGATGAAAAATTAAGAAGATTATTAATTGATACATTACACTCATTGGTGGTTTTCAAACCCCTATTGGAAATGGAATATCATGGTGATGCTTGAACATTTGAGGGAACTCGATAGTGATTAATGTTTCATTGATCATTTCTACTGAATATCATGCTTTTTTTATGAATTTAGCCTCCCCCTTGAAATCCTCTGATATTACATTTAGATCATTACATGCCCACCATTATACTTAGAAACATTTCATCCATATTTAAGGACCACATTAATATCGTGATTTGAAATGTAAATAGAGAATTAGAATACATGAAATCTTATTGATATAGTGTATATATTTGAGATTAAGTATAACTCTTATTAAATTATCTTGAGTGATGTCTTTTTTATTTTTTAGTGAGTTAAATCATCAAGTGGCATGTGTATTTCTAATAAATTGTAAAATTTAAGTACAAGAGGAAGAATGTCTTTAATTAAACTATGTAGGAGGCATGATAATAATATCTTTGGAATTGAAATATTTTTTTCCTTTTCAATTCATTATATAGGGATATAATATTAATAAGTATACTTTCATTAATGATTCCCTTTTAAATATATGGATTTATTTAATTTTATGTTGATATTTTTTTGAGGGAATGAAAATGATGATGTTTGGGGGAGATTCATTTCTCGAATTTGTGTATACATTTTTCAAACATATTATTTGGTATAAAAAAGTTTCTTACTTGATACAAGTTCTCTAGTGGATAAAATATTTATTTAGAAGTTCAAGATTATTTTTATTGAGTTCCCATCCAAAGTCACAATTCAAGAGTGGATAGAATAAGGTGTTATATATAAATCGCATGTACTTTATGACACACATTGTGTAGCTTTACCCTTACATGGTTCAGACATACTAAGTACACACCAATATAGTCGACCCTAAACCACACACCATGTAAATAATTTTTTTCACACCGTTTATTCCTTTTAAGAAGTGGTTGGTGGATGAAATAGACTCTATACACCATGTGAGGGGTGAAACACAATGTGTTACTCAGCAACCATATTCAAACACATCAAATCTAGTGTTGGTCGAACACTATAAATAACAGTGGAGAAAAGAAGGCAAAAACGAGTTAACCTAACAACACTCTGGTACTTATGGGAACACACCATGTATTTAATTTTTATATAAATTGAGAGGAATGCCTCATGGTTCTTGGTTGGAAATTATAGGGGGAGGTTCTATTAATTTTCTATTACATCTCCCCTAGATAAGAAATTTTTTTTACTTAGGTTTTCTATTCTATTTAAGTGTAATTCCTTTTCTACTATTATTTCCACTCATATCCATTTTAGATATTGAGATTATTCTCAACTCAAAAACTTTGAAAATTGTCAAAAGAGGGTATTTTTAATATATAGGTGTTGTAATAAGGTTTAATGTGATGTGTAATTGAATTTATGAAGTGTTTATTTTATTATAAATTATTCGTTATAATTTATTTAATGATTTAATTCATTATTGACTGTTGGTGTAGTATCATACCATGAATGAAAATAGTAGTGGGACAAAACTAAGATACAATAGGTAAACCCATGACCATTGGTAGATCCCATTTGAATTTATTTAGAGGAAATATATTAATGTGTGTTTGTAAATTCAATTAACGGACAAATTAATTGATGTTTAAATGTATAATTTCTAGTTTTAAGAGGAAGAAATAGTAATAGAATTGAACCCTATTAGTAAATTATATTCATAAAAAAATTTAATACCAATTAATGAATATTTAAAATAAATATAATCAAACTGAAACCAAAACATATATTTTTCCATTTGTTATCACTTATTTTGTTTTAATTTGATTTTGGAAAATTGTTTCAAATTATAATCATCTATCTGTAACAATTTTTTTCTGGATAATAAGGAAAATTTCATCAGCTCTTACTCATAATGTCTTTTCCATTTTCCCTATGTGATGATCCCTGAATGTCCCTAAATACATATGTTTTATAATTATAAGGGAATGATAACATTAAATTTTCGTCACCTCATGATGGGAGAAGTCACCATCCTAAGCTACCACCAAGAGGAAACATGCCATCATGAACCTCCAGCTGCCTCATTTATTGGGGAAAATAATTCGGATAAAACAAGTAACTAGATCAATGACCATTAAAATATTTTAAATGGTAATATCACCTCTCATCATCTCATCAATTGGTAATCCAAGATTTAACCAGTAGCATAAACTCGTTTTCCATCCCTGACACCGACATGTACATATCGATGCATCTCACCATCCCAAGAGGCATTTACTACCACATATTCTTGGACACTCTATCCCATTCATGGAATCCATCATCTTAGTCTCATCCATACTAAGATCAAAACACATATGGACATCCATTTCCTAAATCTCAACAACCCTATAGGATCATATCATAAGGATTGAATCAAGATCACATCACTATGTAGTAAGTATAAAAATAAATAAATAAAGAAACTAAGAAATCTTACAATGCATTCACCCTTCATATTAAAATGAGCTCTGACATATGGAAAAAAAGGTTCTTCTCCTTCTAAAGAAAATGGAAATCTACAGTTTTAGAAAGAAAATTTATCATATAACCAATTCTTATTCGATATTGAATTAATTTATTCTTTATTAATAAGATCCTACTGAATCAAACCTAAGGAATAAAGGTATAAAACGATATCAAAACATTATTTTACAATTAATTTAACATGCCACTAATTCTATTATGAAATAAAATTGATATTATTTACATTATATATCATTTCACTTAATTAAATTAAAGATAAATTCAATTAAACATGTCATTGCGTAAATTTTATTATCATCAATTTACATTAATAACTAGATTACAAACATACATCTTTAATTTATTAATCTAGATAATAATAAATTAATTCTATTTATAAATTCTTTACAAATTTCCATAGGGAAAACATTCTAAGAAGAATGTCATAGATATTACACTCTCTATAAAATCATGAGGAAAATCTATATCATTGTATAAAAAACAATCTCCAACATATGATCATTATCCATGTTATTTAATTTGGATTAATAATTATTTGTTCAATTTTATTTCCATAAAATGGGTTAAATCTAGATGGTTCTACGATTTTATGTAAATTAATAGAGAGAAAACAAATCCCCTAGCTCATAAATCATCAAGATTTTTCATACGATCATGAACCATATTATAGATCTATAATTATCTCTCCCACAAAGAACTACATCCATATGAGGGTGCTATGGAACAACTGCACCAAAAAAAATAAGAAACTCAACCACTGTAATTGTTATCATCCTCCATTGCATGGTCTTAATAAAAAGTAAGAAATGTGTTAAAATCGGTCGAAAATTATTGAAAATAGAGGATAAATGCACACTATATCCCCACAGATAGAAGACAAAATCATGGGATCAATCGCCTTTGAAGGGAATCCAAAACATCAAGGGAGAGGGTCATCGAACACTTGGAATGATAGAGGGAACCACTATTGGTGTATGTGTATGTGTAACCAAAGTAGCTAAAAATGTTTTTAACAAAACTGATGTGGGGAATTAAATAACCAGCAATCACCTTTCACATCATGTAATCCACAGGGTTATGTTGAGACTGAAAAATGCATAGCGTTTTTATTATATAACCTCAAATATTCAAAAATCATGAGCTAATTAAACATAATTTGTGAACATATCATAATTGTTTTGTAATTTTTACATGATGTGTAATCTATGTACTTCCATCATCTAAAAGACTATTCCATCCAGATGTATCCCAATTCCACTTTGTGATCCCCTAGCCCTGTAAACACATAAAGAATCAGACCACATGGATATGATATATTAACATTATAATTGTAACTACACCCATGAATATTTAAAATAATATTGAGGTAACTTATGAGACGATAATTTTTCATATTTGTATCATTATACAACTAAATTAGTGATTTTGAAATTATAAAATAAGTGTTCAATTTTTTGGTAAAACTTATATGTTTTAATTGAAATATTATAAAAAATGTGATGGATTTTTGGAAATTTGTTTTCATAAAATGAGCATATAAATTACTATTATGTTTCATTATAATGATAAAAATATTTTATGAGCCCTTAAGTAAATTTTTAGGGGGATGAAAACTTTATCATAATAATAAAAGGGGAATATCTCAAATAAATGACTATTTAATTTAATATTTAAATATCCCATATTTATAATATTATTTTAATAAAAAAATTCTCATATTTTGTATATAATATATGAAAATTGTTTTGGGAGAATTTTGGATATTTTTCTAAAATATATGATATTTTTCTTAATAGTGAAATATTATAAAATATAGTATTTAACATTATATGCTAAATACATGAAATATTTAGTCATCGATAATGTAATCACCCATTAAATTGAAATTGCACAATCCATTTACTATATATATAAAAAATAATCCAAATTATTCATCGTCTTGAGTTTAAATAATATAATAATAATTATAATATTAAAAAAACTCATCCCCTCACCTTAAAATACTACCCTATAAAATATATTCTTCTTACAACATCAAATCCTTGTATCATTCAAAATTTATATCCAATTTACTTCTAAATCCTCTCCCTGAGGTCCTATTGATTCTATTTTAACAGAAGTCTATTTTTAGGAGCTTTAAGGTGATTCCTAGGTGGAGATAACCAAAAGAAGAAGTCAAATTCATGATTAATCTATCTCAATTTTATTATTTTTTATCAGCACCATTTGACCTCCATTAACAGAGACATGGTTATAAATATTTCCTAATCAAACTTATATATTATTAATATGGTGTAATATCTATCTTATAACATTCCCTCTTTCATTCCTAAAATGAAAATGGTGTTTCCAATATGGTTGGTTTAACAACATCATGGGCAACATGCATCATTTTCCAAATCCTCCTTTAATTGTGGTATTAAAATCATTTTTATGGTTTTATGAAATTATTATAAGTATATTATAAAATCTTAAAATTTATTATAATGAATATATAGACATAATAGTAAATAAAAAGAAACTAGTTCATGTTGGTCGGTAAATCTACACAAATGAACAAAGAGTATAACGATAACGTTTCTTCTAAATGAATCATCCCAATATAAAAACATAAAGATATATATGATACTAATTAAATTAACATAAATACATGGATATCATAACATTTAAATTTTATATTTTTATTCCAACTTTAATCAAACTACATTAATTATCCACAATTTATCTGACAGTGTAATAATGAAAAAAACACTCTTAGAACATTGAAATGAAACACTATATATCATTAAAATAGTTATAATTGAAAATAATAAGATTTTATTTAATAAAATATAGATGTAAAAGGTTGTAAATTAAATAATTAATTAATCTAAATTTATTTGTTGAGTTAATAAGGTTTTCCTTACGAATTTTCCATTCCTTCATACATGGGGGAGATTGCTAAGTCAATAAGGTTTCCTTATGACATTAACATTACATCATGTTTTGAAAATCACAAACACCTTATCTTAAGGAAAATTTCATTTTCACCATGCTTTACCTCTATCAGAAAAATTATCATTCCCCATGGAAATTATCCTCACTATGTTTTTCATTGTTCATTATCTTGTTTAAGTGTAAAATTTAGTTTCATATCTAAAACCTCGAAATCATATAATACTTAGATAAAGATCATGATGTTTTCAGACTCCATATTCAGACTCTGAGTTCTATGAATTTAGAATCTGAACTCTTCTGGGTCCTGACTCCAAGTTCTGTGAATTCAGACTCCGAATTCAGACTCCGAGTTCTATGAATTCAGACTCTGAACTCTTCTGGGTTCTGACTCCAAGTTCTCTGAATTCAAACTCCGAACTCTTCTGAGTTCTAACTCTATGTTCCTTGAATTGAGAATCCAAAATATTCTGAGTTCTGAATATGAGTATGCTGAATTTAGACTCTGAGGTTTTCCAAGTTCTGACTCTGAATTCTTTTAATTCAGACTCCGAACTCTTATGAGTTCTAACTCACAATTCTTATGAATTTAGAATCCTAACATGGTATATTCTGACTCCGAATTCTCATGAACTCTGACTCAAAACTTTGTATGTTCTGGTTCTGAATTCTTGTAAATCCAGATTCCAAATTTCCATGAAATTCAGACTCCAGAATTCTATGGAGTTCAGGTTCCAAATTCCTTAGAAAACAGAATTCGAATATCCTTGTATTATATAAACCTAATGTGTTTTTCGTTAAACTGCAAACATTTATTTACTTACATTCTTAATATTTGATTTTGGTTAAGTAGACATATTTTTTCATACACATATTTTTGTTATAAAATGATTTTGTACATTCAGTTACTAACTAACTATTGTTTTAGTGACACTTGTACATGTACCTATGAAATTCAAGGAACAATATGACCATTGGAGGAGGGATTTGACCATTGGAGTTGTGCCTATAAATAAGATCTCATATGAAAGAGCTCACAATAAGTTGATCAATCTAGAGATTACATGCTTCTTAAGTGATTCTTAGAGAGATAGAGATAGGATTTTTTTCTTTGTACATACTGAACTTCTTGTTCAGATTTTCTTTGTGCGACTCTGATTGTTGCTGTGTACAATTGAGGGATTTTGGGGATTAGAAGACAGAGGTGCTGACTACCTTGAAGTTGAGGCCTTCCTTACTGAGGAAGATAGAGGTTCCGACTACCTTGAAGTTGAGGGTTTGTGAGGATAGTAAGAAAGACTCCGATCTTCGTATCAAGGGCATACCCTGGTGTGGATAAGAAAGACTTTATTTAAAGTATAAATCTAGGGACCTTTCTCTAAGGTTGTTGGTTACCCTTCATCTTGGGTTAAAATATTTACTACTTGTTACTTGTTTTCTTACATGTTTTCCACATTATATTTGTTGTTGAGGAAAGTATGACTATCTTATACATCTTTATACTAGTATACATTAATTTAGTGAGTTTCTTTACGCTTTAAGGTAGAATATTTACCTTGTTAAACTTTCATTAGGATTCATTTTCTGGAACCATCTTTTAAAAATTACTTTCTCAGAATCATATTTTCAGAATCAAGAAAGTGTAAAGAACCTTGAGGTTTTGTGAATTACCTTGTTTAACCTTGATAAACATAACCATCTTTAAAACATCCAACGAAATTTGATGAAGTGTAAAATTCACCCCCTCTTGTATATTTTGCATCATTAGATACTATATATAATATCTATATTATTTTGATCCTACATTTGGTATTATAAAGTATATCATACTCACATAACATCTCAACAATTTGTATCAGATCATTTGTTCAATATGAATTAATCTCACGATTAGATTCAGAAGGGAATTCTTCTTCTTATTATTTTTTAAATTCCAATTTTTTGACTCCTAACGTTCAAATTCATATATTTCTTAGAAAAACTCTAGTTTCATTTTCCATGCTGAGGAATATTTTTTCCTTGATTATAATCTTTTTCTATTAATGAGTTTTTGTAGATATATTTTTTTAACATGGAAAGAATCAATGTTGGTTCAATTGAAAATATCAATCCAACAAGACCACCAATCTTTGATGGGAATGATTATGAATATTGGAGAGATCACATGAAAACTTTTATTATCAATACTGGAGTAGATAATTTTTTTATGATTACTGGAGGATATAAAATCCTTGACAAGGAAGCTAGTACCTTCACCAATCAAGAAAAGCATGAGTATCAATTGAATTATAAGGTACACAATACATTTCGTTGTTAAATGACTAGATATATATATATATATATATATATATATATATATATATCCAAATTTCATCTTTTGAAACAGCAAATTGTATTTGGAAGAAACGTGAAGTTACTCACTTTAGAACATCCAATGTAATTGAAACAAGAAGAGCCATGATTAGATCTGAATATCATGGTTTTTTATTTTCTTATGGAGAACCCATATGTAAGGTGAAATAAAGATTCATGACCATTGTGAATACTATATAATCCATTGGTGAGAAAGGATTATATGATGAAGATTTTGTGGATAAAATCAAAGACATCATGCCTAATAAATGGGAATCTAAGTGGACTACTATTGATGAGAATAGAAAGGTTACTCAGATTTCCCTTGATGAACAATTTGGAACTGTTCTTCAATATGAGACAAGAATGAAGAGAGATTCTGATAATGTAAAGAAGATGAATGGGAATTGCATTGTTGATTTTACTACAACTTCAAATCATATGAAAGCCAAGACTCCTAAGAGAGTTACTAGATCCAAATCTAAGTAGATTGTTATTCAATACGAATCTAGTGGAAGATAATCTTCATAAAATGAGTTAGAAAATCTTGCTTGAATGATGAGCAAGAATATTAGATAAAAGAACATTCAATCCAGATACAAGAATAAGGAAAGGAATGAAAATAAAGATTTAACAGAGAAGGACATATAAAGCTTGATTATCCTATGCTTACGAGAAAATAATGAAAGGAAAATCATTCTGAGAGAAACAGAAAGATGTACTACAAAGATAAATCTAAGAATGTATTGAAAGCTATTGACACCTAGAGTGCCAGTGGCAGTGACTCTTTAGATGAATCATCAGATTACAAATCTTCTTGATAGAAGAATCTTGGTCAAATAGCCAGACTACCTATAGAAAATCATTGTTTGATGTCTAAGGTACACAATGCTGAATCATTGACTAATGATTCATTAAATTAAAATCATAATAATGATAAATATTATGAAGCTTTAGATGAAGAATCATATTCTGATGAAGATTATACTTTAACTACCTAGGAAAAAGTTTATAGGTTATCAAACTTTTGGATATTGATAATTCAAAACTCATGAAAAATATTGATAAATAAAATTCTAGGAATACTATTCTTACTAAGGAAATATCCGATTTTTCTAAAGATTTTTATAAGAAAATTTTTGATTTTGATTGGATTTCAAAAAATCTTAAGGATGTAAATTCTGAGAACAACAAAAATTATATGGATCTAGAAAATTTAATTTCAATGAAAAATGTTTTCGATCCTAACTCTAGTTACAAATCAAATCTTTTTGAAGAAAAGAACTTGGTTATCAAACTAAAATCAAAAAAATTTTCCTTAAGGAAGTGTTTCTCAAACTTTACCTTAGGTAAGGAAAATTCTGATAAGATATATTCTCAAATATGACCTCTAAAGAATAATTATGGTTTTGGTTATACTAGTTCTAAACCAATTTTTAGTAACAATTATTTTGTTCATCAAAGTGAAATATTCTGTACTTAGTGTCAGTGTGGTGAGCATTCAGAATTTTTTTTCCATTTCTTTAGGATTTCATAAAGCCTATTTTTCTATGAAAATGTGGGTGCCTAAGAGTTTTCTTTGTAAAATTTTCAGAACTAAGAAACTTTGGGTTCCAAAAGTCTAACTCTTTTATTTTCAAAAAAAATTGAAAAGTAAAAAAAATAATTGCTACATGGATAGTGGATATCCTCGACATATGACTGGTAAAAAAACTACTTTTAAAATATTATGAAGATGAAAGGAGGAAAAGTAACTTTTAGAGATAATTCTTAGAGAGAAATTATTGGTATAGGTAATAACATTCTTCTTGTAAAAACATTGATTTCAAATGTTTTATTTTCTAAGGCTCTTAAGAACAGCCACATTAGCATAAGACAATTATGTGATGATGGTTACCTTGTGAATTTTAGTAATGACAAGTTCTTGGTACACAATTCCAAGGAAGATTTTATTGTTTATACCCATAGGGAAGAGAATGTATACACGCTAAACATAGAAGACATTAAGAGCCAATATCTACCTTGCCTTAGTGCAATGGAAGATCATACATGGCTGTGGCATAGAAGGTTAGGTCACTGTAACCTTAAGAACCTATGAAAACATTTTAATAAAAGATTAGTTAATGATCTACCGAAGCATAGATTTGATTCTTCAATAGTTCGGGATACTTGTCATTATGGGAAGAAACATAAATCATGTTTTAAATTAGTCGATGAAGTCTCACTGACTGATGCATTATAGTTAGTCCATATGGATCTCTTTGGTCCCACACAAATTGGAAGCTTTGGAGGAATGTATTTTATATTTGTGTAAGTTGATTATTACACTAGATTTACGTGGGTCTATTTTCTTGCAAAGAATTTTGAAGCCTCATACTATTTTCAGTGTTTTAGAGACCATGTTAAAAATGAGAAAAACATTCCATTGAAAAATATTCATAGTGATCATGGTGGTGAATTTCAAAATTTTATTTTTGAATCATTTTGTAATAGAAAAGGCATTACTCACAATTTCTCAGAACTGATAACTCCTCAAAAGAATGGTGATGATAAATTAAGAAATAGAATTCATTAAGAGATAACTAGAACCATGTTAAGTGAATATTCTATAGAAAGACATTTTTGGGTTGAAGTGCTATGTAATTATTTTTATACTATAAATCGAGTTTTAATTAGACAATTTCTTAATAAAAAACCTTATGAGTTATGGAATGGTACAAAACCTAGACTTTCCTACTTCATGGTTTTTGGTTGCAAGGTATTCATCCTGAATATTAAATATAATATACAAAAATTTTCCCCAAAATCTGATGAAGGAATTTTCTTAGGCTACTCCACAACTTATAAGGTTTATAGAGTTTTCAATAAAAACAATTGTATTGTTGAAGAGACAGTACATGTCCAATTTGATGAAACTGATCCCTTTGTTTTTGAACAACCCCAGCCTACATCTTCGGATGTGTATTCAAAAACTGATTATCAACCATTGTTAGAAGACATTTCTGATAAATAAAATTCCCAAGAAAATGTCTCTGAATCATTTAACCTAGAATATTTCCTTCCCTATGTTGATGAATAAGTTTTACAAAACCCAAATCAGTTGTTTCTAACGATTCATCGTAGTGATTGAATCTTTGGTGATGTGAATCAACTTGTAAGGACTATAAGTTCCTTAATAAATGAAGTATAATATCTAGCATTTCTTTCCCAATTAGAAATAAAAAGCACCGATGAAGCTTTAGGTGATGATGATTGGATAAAATCCATGCAAGTTAAAATAAATGAAATCCAAAGGAATAAAGTTTGGACCTTGGTTGAAAGACCTATGGGAACTTTTTTCATTGTTGTTAAATGGGTCTTCAGAAATAAGTGTGATGAAAATGGAATCATAGTAAGAAATAAATCTAGGTTAGTTGCAAAAGGCTATAATCAACAAGAGGGAATAGACTATGAAGAAACCAATTCTCTAGTAGAAATAATTGAATCTATTCGTATCTTACTTTTCTTTACTGCATTATTCAATTTCAAACTTTTCCAAATGGATTTGAAATGTTCTTCCCTTAACGGTTATGTTCAAGATGAATTTTTTGTTGAAAAAACTCCTTTTTTGAAGATAAAAAATATCCTGAACATGTTTATAGACTTACCAATGCATTGGATGTACTTAAGTAATCCCCTCAAGCCTGATATGATAGACATACAAGATTTTTTTTTTAAAATAACTATGTCAAGGGAAATGTAGTTCCAACCCTTTTTATAAAGGAAGATAAGAAAAATGTTTTTATTGTTTGAATTTATGTTGATGAAATTATATTTGGTTCAACTTAGCAATCATTTACTAAATCCATTGTGGATCTAATGATATCTGAGTTTGAAATGAGTTTGATGGGTGAGTTATCACTTTTCCTTGGTTTTCAAGTTTCTCAAAAACCAGAAGGAACCTATATATCTCAACATAAGTATATTAAATATATTCTTAAAAAGTATGGATATGAAAATAATAAGAGTATTAGTACTCCCATTGGTACCTCAAACACACTTCATTTTGCTGATCCTGGGAAACTGGCAGATCAAACATCTTTCAGAGGTATGATAGTAAGTTTACTTTACTTAATAGATAGTCATCTAGACATAATGGTTTTAGTATTTTATACATAGGATATCAATCCAATCATAAGGAATCTCATTTAAAGGCAGTGAAGAGAATTGTTTGCTACTTAATGGGAACCATGGATTTTGAAATCTTTTATACTTAATAAAATGATTTTATTTTGAAATGTTTTTCGGTTATGACATTGGTGGAGTTAGAATGGATAGAGAAGGTATATCCACAACAAGACATTTATTAAAAGATTCATTATTTTATTGTTCATGAAAAAAGAAACACTCAGTAGTAATTTCCACTACAGAAGTTGAATATGTAGCAGCTGGAAATTGTTGTGCTCAAGTGTTGTGGATGCAACACACACTCAAAGACTATGGTATGAGTTTTACCAAAATAGAAATTCTGTGTAATAATACAAGATCCATTTCCCTTAGTAAAAACGCTGCACATCACTCTCGTGAAAAACACATAGATATATGGAATCAATTTCTTAGGGATCACAAAAAAAAAGAGATATCAGTCTTCAATTTATCGGAATGCAAGATCAACTTGCTGATATTTTCACAAAATCATTACCCTTCGATAGATTTGAATACATTAAATAGAATTTTGAAATGATAACCATGTGGTAATATTCCTTGTTAACATCCTATTAAAACAATATCCTTAGAGTAATAAACTTCTTTTTCATATGAGGAGTACATTTGTTTATTAGGTTTTCAAATTTTTTATAGTTAGTTTTTCAAAATTTTCGTAGTTAGTTTTTCAAAAATTTTCATAGTTAGTTTTTCAAAACTCTTCGTAGTTAGTTTTTCAAATTTTTTCATAGTATGTTTTTCAAATTTTTTTAATGAAAATTTAGTTCTGAAATTTTTCATATTGAAATATTGGTAATGAATATTTTCATACTTGATATTTTCGTAGTGAATATATTCGTACTTGAAATTTTCGCAATGAAGATTTTCGTATTGAAATTTTCGTAATGAAGATTTTCGTACTAAAAATTTGATAATAATGATTTTTTGAATTGGAGGTTTTCGTATTTTTTTTAATCTAATGTTCTTCAAGTAAAATATTACCTATTATAAATAATCTTCCTAGAAAACCGAAAGGTGTGATTTTCTTTATAAAATATTTCTTAATCATCAATTACTTGATGGTATGTTCTTTTGTGTTTTAAATTTTTTGAATTCTAGTTTCCTTAAATCTGAATGTTTTCCATTAAAAACCTCAAAAGATCAGATCCTACCAAATTTTACTTGTGGATATCATATCAACAGTAATATCTATACAGAATATTTCTCAACTATTGTATTTTCTTTGGAAATTAAATAATAATTTCTAACGCTTATATTAAGGTCCCCCTAAGGTGATCCCATATTAGATTTCACGCCTTTGCATTCCGAAGCTCTTCCCCCATTCAAAAGACTATTGTGAACCACTAAAGTCTTGCTCAAATCCAAATGTCTATTGAAGTTCCTTGTCAAGAGTTGTCAACTATCAAGCAGATTTTAGAGTGGAAGATTTACAGAGAGAGGTTGGTGCATTATAGTTTCATTTCCATCTATGATTCCATTATATCCAAGAACATTTGGTTGAATAGATGGGAAAGAATCTGCATATAAAAGCATGGTGCTGAAGATTTGGTGCATCCGGATCTCCTTAATGCATTTTATGAATTAGTCAGTTTTTTTAAGGAAGATAGGAGAGAGAAGTTTCCTTTAAAAATCTATGGAAAAACCTATTCTCTATCACACACAATGGCAGTCGGTCTGGTTAGAGTTCCATTTGAAGGAGAAGCTGAGTTCTGTTGAAATAATCAGCCATATGTTCAAGGAAATTTTATCAAGGTTAAATCTATGGAGTTTCGTGTTCTTAGAAATGTCAAGACTACAAATATTTCTCACCTCTATAAAAATAACCAGATCCTTGAATTGTGGTTTCATGGTTTTATCATTCCGAGAAAAGGTGATAAGGATACCTTGAAGAAGAGCGACGTGTAAATCCTATATTTCTTGGTGAATCTGATTAAGATAAACTTGAAGTAGCATATTATCATTACAATTGAGAATATTAAGGATGTGAACTTGAAAGCTCAGATAATCATGTATCCAGCCATCCTAATTAAGAAAATTGTTTGGTTCCTTGAGTCATTCATGATTCCTTGATGTTCCAAGCTGAGGAACTGAAAATTCATTTTAGTAAGTGACAATACATTGAAGAGAATGAATATTGGTTTCTCTAATGATTCCGGAGAATTCTATGACTTATAAAATGATGAGTTTGAAGCTGTTCCAAAGGAACTAGAAGTTCCCAAACAATCAAAAAAGATTGGAAAGAAGAGGAAATTTAAGGAAGTAGAAGAAGAAGTGAAATCCCCAAAAGCTTAGGAAGCTCAATCCACACCTCCAAAACATAATAAACAAAAATCTTATTCAGATGAGATTATAGCAAAGTGGAGAGAAGAAAAAGAAAAAAGGATAGCATGGGAGATACAGTTTGTCCTTGATCCTTTAGAAGCTAAGGCTTTGGAGGAGAAGACATCAGATGAGATTGAGAAGCAAGATAAAGAAAATAGGGTAAAAGAAAAAATATCTGAGACTGAGATTGTTCAATCCCTTACGAGGGATAATGAAAAAGATTCGAAACAAATTCAGGTACCAGAATCCTTCCTGGTAGAGCCCTTACCTGAGTCTCCGGGGAAGAAGTTTGTGACTCCGAAAAAATCCCATGATATGGTTGTTGAAGAGAAAGAAGTTTTCAATGGAGTAGAAGAAGAATCTGAAAGCAGTGGTTATACAAGAGATTTGATTAAGCAAGTGGAGGATTTTCATGACAAGGAAATGCAATCCTAGAAATTTTCAATATAAAGTTTTCAAGACGAATCATCGATGCTTTCTACTCTTATGTTAGATGAAAAAGATGAAGATGATGTGAATAAGCCCTCTGAGGAATAAAGCTATAATCATCAATTCATTCACCCTGAAGATGCTAAGGCAGGAGATGGAAAGGAGAAGATAGATGAAGATAACATTGTTCAGCTATCTGATAGTGAACATGAGTCTCCAGATGAGGAAGTTGTTTCGAGAAATGATAAGGGGAAATAGGTGGTTGTGGATACAACTAACAAAGTAGTTTAAAAGAAGAAAGAATCCGGTGGATCTTTAAAGAGGAATCTTGTCGATCTAGAGAAGGATCCCTCACCAAGAGATGTCTCAGATTCGGAATCATCATCCCTAGGACATGATTTTGTCATTTAATCACTAAAGAAGCTAGTTGACACCATTCCAATTTTTCTAAGAATTGACTCGAGATGTTAGACGCTCCAACACAGCATGAATCAAAAAACTGATTCAGTATCATTGGTGATGGATAAGTGTGTAAAGATTGATGTTGAGTTCAAGAACTTCTTCACTAACTACGATGACCACAGAAAATCTTGTAATAATGTGATTATATGGTCACGGAAAATTGTTAATGATTTGAGAGATATTGATGAGATTCAACATGATGTAATGGATGCTTTTGATATTGAATAAGGAAAAATAAAGGATCTCATGACTAGATTTGAGGTAAAGCTAACTCTTTAGAATAATACTCAGATTCAAGAGGTAAAGGATCTAAATGGGAAGCTATATTATTTTTCTCAAAGATGGAAGATAGAAAGAGATCATTGGAATGTGATCGAAGAGATGAAAGTTATGAATGATGAGTTGTTGAAGGCCCATGCAGAGGCTCTGAATGCTTAGGAAGAAAAGATCAAAGCTTTAGAGAATAAAGTAGAGGATCAGGATTAGATCCTAAAGTAAGAAGAGGAAGACCACAAGGAACTCAAAAATCTGAATACCATAGTGAAGAAATTGATACACAAGGAAAAGGAAGAAAAAAAAGATCCAATTTGATATTTTTTTTTCTTTCTTTTACAAATTATTCATAACTTAATGAAATTTTGGTTGCTCATTTTTGATTGGATTCTTTGTACTCATATTTCAGGTACTATAATTTCATTTCCATTCCCTAAAATACTTTTTGAATGTCAAAAAGCGGGATAAATGAAAAAAAAATACAAAAAGAATAAATATCCCTAATTAAGGGGGAGTTTATCTAAGGGGGAGTTTTCATTACGATGATTTCCGTATTCAAGATAATGAAAAATCTCATTCCAGAAATCTAGAATACGATCCTTAGAGTTCCAATTCCTAAGGGGGGTTAGTCATATTCATTCTTTCCCATATGATAAGGGGGATACGTTTTACTTTCAAATTCTAGAAAGATATTTTTGAAGTCCTATTATTCTTTTTTGTAATGATGTTTGTGCTTTCCAAAAAGGGGGAGATTGTTGATTAAATAATGTTTTCTTAATTTTTTTTACATTCCTTCATACTTGGGATGGATTTTTGAGTCAATATGGTTTCCTTATGACTTTAACATTTCCTCTTGTTTTGAAAATCACAAACACCTTATCTTAAGAAAAATTTCATTTTCTCTATGGTTTACCTCTATAAGAAACATTTTCCTTCCCCCAGGAAATTTATTCTCACCATATTTTTCATTGTTCATTATCTTATCTATATGTAAAATTCGGTTTAATATCTAAAACCTAGGAATCATATAATACTTAGATAATGAGTATTTTGTTTTCAGACTTCGAATTCAGACTCCGAGTACTCTAAATGCAGACTTTGAAATCTTATGAGTTCTAACTCCGAGTTCTCTGAATTTAGACTCCAAACTATTATGAGTTATAGCTCCAAGTTCTTTGAATCCAGACTCCAAACTCTTCTGAGTTATAACTCCGAGTTTTCTGAATTCAGACTTTGAACTCTTCTGAGTTATGAATCCATGTTCGCTGAATTCAGACTCTGAACTTTTCTGACTTCTGACTCCGAGTTCTCTGAATTCAGACTCCTAACTCTTATGAGTTCTAACTCCGAATTATAATGAATTCTTACTCTAAACTTTGTACATTCTGACTTAGAATTCTCATGAACCCTGACTCTAAACTTTGTATGTTTAGGTTTCGAATTCTTGTGAATCCAGATTCCGAATTTCCATGAAATTCATACTATGGAATTCTATAGAGTTCAGGTTCCCAATTCCTTAAAATATAGAATCTGAATATCCTTGTAATATAGACACCTGATGTGTTTTTGGTTAGAATCTAAACTTTTGTTTGCTTACATTCTGAATATTTGATTTTGTTTATGTAACCATATTTTTTCTTACACTTATTTTGGTTATAAAATGCTGTCATGCATTCAGTTACTAACAACCTTGGATAAAGTTCCAGAATAACATGGGTTTTAAATAAAATTTCATACATACTCTATCTATAAAAATCATTAACTGGCTCCTTAAAACACTTTTTTGAATGTTAATGTTTACACCCAATCCTCTAACCTTTATCAAAACTTTTTCGAAAATAAGACCATATTTTTTGAGCTATGATTAGGAATTAATATATGAATGTTTATAATATTAAATTATTTATTATCTATGGTATATTTATGAAATATCATTTTATTATGATATGAGTCATGATTATACAACCCACTTCATTCCAAAAGTAATTTTTATGTTTAAGAATTCTAGTTTATTACAAATTATGTCACAAATAAAAATGTATATGTTATGTTGGGTGTACTCATATATTTCAATAATTTATTTGGTAATGTTTTGGTATCATGATACATTGTATATGTGATAATTTAGGAAACTGAATCCTTGATGGTATTCAGTTCACAAAGTGATGATGTCTAGTAATTAGCCCTGACTTTTTCTTTTGTCATGTTTCATGTTGTTTCCACATTCGTATATTGACCTAATATTATGATTCTGTAATTAATTTTTTATGAATCTATATGTTTATTCACATGTATTTCCTTTTATGATATCATGTTAATCCTCTTGACTCATTTGATATGATTTATTACGTTATTTATTCTTTTATTGTGATTTATTTCACATACCATTATTTTATTTATTCCTCATGTTATCCTATAAAATTATAAGGGAAAAATTTTATTTAAGAGATCATTATGGAGAATAAAATAAGTAATTTTTTATTTATATTATTTTTTTGTGTACTAATCATAGTCTTCCAAATACACATGGCCTCACAATTTATGGGATGTTTTTATTAAATTTTTATGTTATTAAAAGTGTATCAATTTGTTTAAAAGGACTGGATCTCTATAAATTAAATTCATCATATTAATAATTTTTATTTATAGAAATTCATGTTATACTATTTTTTTACAAATCCATTCTCACCCCTTAATATTCTCTTATAATGGGATACCACCTTTCGTGGTTGTTAAACCCTTCTACAAAGCATTATGTACACCTATAATGCAACCAAAATTTTCCAACGATTTTCCGCACCCATGTTTTATATGGACATACCCATTTATAATAAAAAATATTCAACTATATAAAACTATAAATAATTAATTAGGGAAATAAATGTATAAAACCCACACTCCTTAATCATGGGACTAAAATTTATGAAATACATTTAGATTTTTTATGACCAATATGGAACCAAAATTCACGTACAAGATGTGAATGTGATGGGATGTCCCACAATTAAATATCCTTAAATTTCATTGGGTAATGTTTTATCTCATTAGATACCTAGTATTGTTTATTAGAGGTTATGCTATAAACAATATGTTATGATGTCTAGATGGTTATCCTTGACTTATTATTGTGATGGAATATCTAATTTTGTTTTTACATTACTATATTACCTTTAAATTATCATATTATATAATTATTTTATTTTCATGTGTGTTATTCACAACCTTTTAAATTATTCTGGTATTTATATTGATACATATGTTTTACCTTCATCATTTAATTATTTGATTATTCTTGTACTGGTCTTTATAGAGCACCCCTTATTTATTTACATCCCTAGGTTATCTCATAATGTATTAGATGATCAATTAATTCTAAGGGAATTTTATGGAGTTTAAAATAATGTATTTGTATCTATATTTCTTGTTAATGTGCTATGTATCTAATCTCCCAATGATTCTAGGACACTGGATCTTTTTGGATTTTATTTTTTTTTGTTTCGTTATATAATAAATCATGGAAAAGGTATAGAAAAGACATTGTTTTTCATTGTTTATATCAGTGAATGGTGTAGTTATTTTTGTGGATTAAGATTCAAAAACCTTATAGAATGATATATGGATAATATTAAATATTAGAAAACATCCATAAATTTTAGTGATGTTTCGAGTAATTGGTTCCTAAGAAAAAAAATTATTTTCCTTATACAATAAATAGATGTAAAAATGGCATAGTTGCAGCTAGGAGTAATAATCTCTAAAAGGGTGCATTGGGTATTCATTCGATCATCACCATATGCATGAAATTGTTTTCCTTTATGAACACCAGGTTTGACACTGAAAGGGGTAATTCATTGATAAATTCACAAGATTTATATGAACCATTATGAAGGGGATAAATACCTAAGAAATGTAATGTTAGGAAATTGATTATGGGTTAATTATATTAAACCATATAAATTTGTAGGTTAATAATTTTATATCATTTATGACTTATTCGTTTAATTTTATTTTTTCACCTTTTATGTATTTAATAGTTTAAATGATTGTCACCCTTATGTCAATTTTCGATGAATTAAATTACATAAACCAGAGTATTATTGTGAAAGATATGCTTATCATTCATTTAAGAAATTAAAATTTCCAAATTTTCTATAGTACTCCACATTTTTTAATTTCATGTATGTTTATAAGAATAATTTAATCACCACCTCAAAACATATATGCGGAGATATTGATGAAATGGAATATAGAGAAATTATTATATTCCAAGTATTTAAATTCTCCACTCTCTATATTTGTGGGATGGACATCCTAGATTTTTTCTAATAATCCCATTAGTGGGATTCAATGAAATTATATGTATGTATTGACTTTACTTTTATATGGATAACATAAATTACTAATAGAAGGTTGTCAACCTCTATATCACAAACCAGCCTCAATTTTTATACAAGTTTAAAGAGGAGGAATAATACCAATTGGAACCATCATATAATGAATGGATATTATTTTTATAAGAGTTTTTCAATATCTATCAAATGATTGAGACTAAGGAAAATATTATTCTTGATGGAATACCTATTGTATGAGAATATGATAATGTGTGTTCCAAATAATTTTATGGTCATTCTCCTGGATGGTATGTTAATTTCCCAATAGAACATATACCTTTATAATTTAAATTGTGAAAGATTAAATATAGAATTTACATTGTTGAACATGAAAATTTCAAGAAGAAGCATCAACATAATAAAGATAACTGGTTTATATTCCCACATGCTTCATCATGGGGTGCTCCAGTCCTATTCATTAATAATAATAACGGGTCAATGTTCCTCGTAATTTATTATCATGTGCTCAATAATATGATGATAAGGAATATATATACTTTACCACAAATTTATCACTTGTTTTTTCAGCTAAATAGATTCTAGTAATTCCTTACAGTGGATATTTAGTCAGGATATCATCATGTAAAGTCAAAGAAAAAAAATTTCCCCATGAAAGATTTTCAAATAACGTAACGTCACTACAAATTCTTAGTGATCACATTTGGGCTCACTAATTCTCCAACTATATTCATAAAATTATTTAATAGTTCCCTTATGGATTAAATGTATAACTTTGTGGTATACTTTATAGACAATATTCTTATATACTCTAAAATTAAAGAGCATCATAATGTGAATTTGAATTATTTAAGAAAGACCTTGTGAATGTAATTTTTTTAACAATGTATAGTGAATCAATGTTTTTTTATAGGGAATTTAAAATTCACAAGACATGATATCATTAGTATTGAAGTATATTTAGACCCTTTTAAAATAGTGTAAATTAAATGATGCACCAGTCCAAAATCCAAGATGGATAATTTTAGTATCATTGGATTAGTTCGGTGCTATCATCTTCTTGTGAAAAAACCTATTGATTTTCAATAACACTAAAAATATAAAAAGTATGGGATTGAGGATTGTTTGTACTGATGAATTTGAGGATTGATTAAATTTTTCATAGAAGAGGCTATTCACTGCACCTATGCTCACATTACCCACCAGTGGTGAAGGATTTTTTATATGCAGTGTTATTTCCAAAAAACCTATTTTGTTGTGTACTCATAAAATATGATAAAGTGATATTATATTGCTCCCACAATATATATATCAATCTATATAACAACACAACACCTGATCTATAATAATCTCCAGTGATATTTACATTAATTATTTTGAGACATTATAAATATTAAGTGACGTGTGACACACACACACACACATATATATATATATATATCAAAAAATCAACTAATATATATTCACAAAAATGGAGGTCAATATACATTGATAAATGTGGTTAACTATTATCAATAATTATGATTATTCAAACCATTACATTCATGAGAAGGTGAAAAAAGTAGTAGATACTCCATGTAGAAATGAACTCAAAACCCAATCTATGATGTGGATTGAAAGGGATCAAATTTCGTTATTCATGAAAAGTATGAAAAGGAGAATAATAAAGGTGTAAAACCTTGGGAATTTAGAAGATGTTATTTTTTAAATAAATGTAATTTCTCTAATAAAATGTGTTAAAGATGACACTCAGTTTAAGAGAAATATGATATAATATTAAAATATTATTATTTAAACATGCCCCATATAATATAACCATTAAATTGGAGAGTATGGATAGTATTAATTAAATTATGAAATATTGTAAAATTTCTTTATAAAAATAAATTTATTTATAAATTATTAATAAATAAGCATTCAACTATAATAATAATATTTTATTCTACAAAAAATAAATTTCCACAAAAATTGATTTTTATTACTTTTTTTGAGAAATTATTTTATTATTTATTGGAAATTATAGAACGATAATTTTTTAAAAATGTCCAAATTTTGTAAATTATAAAATCAATATGATTTTAAGAAAAAATTTGGGGATATTTCAAAAAATACTGATTTTTCAGTGAATATTTTTGAATAATGTTTTTTGGAAAATTGGTCATTTATTTTTAACAATTAAAAAATTTTAGAATTATTTTTATTGATTTAATATTATATTAATATAAAATAAGAATTTATTATTTTTAATTCATATAATTAATTTCATTTAAAATATTCTTATGTAGGATTTTATCTTTAGATTATTGTTATGTTTTGAAACACATTTTTTTAAAAACCACATTAATTTTCATAATAATTATCCATTTTATATAATTAAAATAACAAATTATTATGAAGTATTTAAATAAAATATATAAATTAAATATATATAAATATTAAATTAAATTCACTAAATTATTTTTATTTGTCGTGTAGTTATTATAAGATCATCATATTATTAAGAAATGCCTTTCATGAAAACTGATTTTTTGACACATAAATTTTAAATATTAAATTAAATCCAGAAAAACATGTAAATTGAATTTAATAAAATGGTTTCAAAATTTATAATCATAATAATTTATATTATATAATTTTTTCATCTTAATTATTGGATATAATTAATACTATAAACATTAAGAAATAGATACAATTGTAGAAAACTAAATGGGAACAAGTGAGTAACCATAGAGTTAATGAGGATAAGATATTTAACACATGTTAAATTTGAATGGTATAGGATTTTATTATCCTTATATATCATCCAATCCTTTATTTTATAGTTTTTTGTCACTGTTCATGAGGGTGACTTCCCATTATTGAATAGTTTTGGTTATTTACAATAATGTTAGTCCTCCTCCCCTATAAAAGGAAGCCCCATATCCTCTCATTTCCATACATCCAAACCCCATTGCATCTAAAAATACATAAAAATTTAATATTAGTACTTCCATCACATCATCCCAAATTTATTTTTTATAAAAATAAAATCTAGCAAGGCTTTACAAAGAATCCAGAATAGGTTGTTTGAATAATAGATAATGTTATTAACAAAGCATCATTGTTTTATTAATTATTCCACCTCCTTCAAATATTTATAAATAAATCACATATAATAAAATAATATAACTCGTATACTAGTATTTTATTATTTTAACATCATATCCTTATTCCATCTCCACTTCCTTCAAGAGGTAAATGAAACGATTATTCATGTGTATGACGGACCACCACCACATGAATTAATACAATTCATTTCCTATCACCACCACTCACCACTATTAATAATGACTGGTTTAATTTTTATATTTTATATTAAAAAAATTTAAATCATTCTTTATAAATAATATATCATTCCAATATATACCTTTCTATCCATTGAAAAATGATAACGTCGCTCATGTGTACGGTAGTCTACCACCTCATGAAGTGATTCTAATCATTTTTTTATTACAACATCACTTATATGGAATATAATAGTGTATTTAAAATATTTTTTTATTTTTATAATATAATTTACATTATTTAAAGATAAAATAACACATACATTATTCAAATCATGATAGTTGAACAATGGAAACATTATTTATGTGTACATATGAATTACCATCTTCATGATTACATCATAGTTCATGTTTCATAGCCATACTTCATGCTTACTTTTTTGGAAATTAAAATTTATTTATAAAAAAATATATTTCTGTCATGATTTTCACTCTTCAACTATGTAATAATGAACCCTTTATCCAAAGAAAATACACATGTGTCATTTTGAAATTATTAATCGAGCATACAAATAACACCCAACATGAACATAAATAAATATTGAATTAATCAAATAACTAAACTAAATTAAATAAGAATTTTATGAATAATGGAGAAATTATTTTTATATATATTAAAAAAATGTGATATAATTTTATTATACAAGATATAAAATATATACAGGATAAGTTCTGGACTCGAGGTAAGGGATTCCATTTCAAAAAATCCATATTTATGTCAAACATTCATTTATAAACATAATTTATTATATTTGGTGTATATGTTTCACCTTTACATATTATATAATGAATCATTAAAAATTAATCAAAATTTAATATAATATTCATTTAAATCATTCATTGGTGTTATGATTCAAAATTTACCAAAACTGATAGGGTTTATACTTCAATCTCAATTTATTAAAAACTTTATATTCCTAAATAATAATTAAAATAAATTAGTTAATCAGTGTATAAAAAATCCCATAAATTTTATTATCCTATGTTTATTTATGAAATTATCATGTAATATTATCGATTTTATACCATAGGAATGTAAAAATAATGAGGATGTTTTTTAAGAAAAAATTTACTTCTTTTCTCTCTTTGGATGAAAATCTTTTTCATTACAGATCCATGTTCTCTAAAAATGTCTTTAAAATGGTTTTTAATATTTTCTATCTATTTTGACGAATTGTTAACCCATATATCAATTTAATTTGTCACGGAGTCATTCAATTATTTTTTAAATTAGGAACATTTTTACCCATCTTAGAATCTCGGAAATGAAGTTATTTTCAGTTTTTAGGAAACATATGAAATTACTCACTATCATAACCATTATTTTTATTGAATATTCCTTTATAATATTCCAAGGATATTTGAAAATGAAATTATATTCATAATATTTTATTAATATTTAATATTTTGAAAAATGATTTTCAAATTGGAAATGTCATTTTCCCCAAGAATGTAAATAATTTTTTTAGAATTATTTACATTCATCAGTTAAACAAACTAATAAAGTTATGGAATTATTCTATTAATTTTTTGTATATTGATTAAATATATTCTTAGCCTACTATCCCTTCCCTTGGATTGGTTATACATGTATGGTGTTCATTTCATAATTTCCATCTTTAAGTGACCTCATTTTATTATGTTATGAAAACAGATTATGCAGTCCATTTCATTCCATGGGAAATTATTATGTTATAATTTATGATTGAATTACATATATGGAACACATATTCATGTACATGGAAAAAATAGTACAGTTAGGACCCAAATTAAATATTCCTCTAATGCATTGGGTAATATTTTAGTCTCATGTGATGCCATATATGGGATTAAAGAGTTATCCAAATACATTTTGAGACTATGTCCACCATGTGATTTTATCTGAGTGGTTATCATTGACATAGGTTTATGCCATGTTTTTTTCTTCATCATCATTTATTATGATTCCATGATCATCTAATGTCATGGTTATTATTTTACCGTCCCATGTGATTACTCATTTACCATTTCATTTATGATATAATGTTATAACTTTAAATCACATTCGTTTGAACCTTATTATGTTTCTTTACATACTGGGATTTTCAGTACACCTATTTCTTTATGTGTTTCCTCTGGTTATCATATGAATGTTTTTGAGCATAAATTGGTTTATGAGATGATTAGGAAGTCTAAAATAAAAAAAATTATCATCCCTTTATTTGAAGCATTATGATGATAATATATGAAGGTAAAAATCAATCATGATCATTGGGTTGTAACACTACAAGAAAATTTTCAGGCAGCGGATTTTTTTTATTTTTGGGCATTTGAAACCTCCTCCATAAGGTTCAGCGATGATGTCAAAAAACGGACAGTAAAATTTGTGTTTGAATAAAATATTAATTGATTCATTGCATTTAGTAGCGGTTTCTAGAAATCATCATAGAATAGTTTTTAGCAGTGGTTTATCATGTTTTATCAGAGGTTTCCTGGCCAAATATTGAAAAGAATTTAGAGGGGATTAAAACTAATACTCAAATGGATAAAAACACCTCTAATAAGATTTATTTCATACTTATAGACAATTTCTACAAAAAAGAACAAACTATATTTATCAGTGGTTTAAGACGATGGTATATAATGAATTGTTAAAAAACAAGTTGCAGAAACTCTAGACCTAGAACATGTGGCCCCGGAAAATGCCTAGAAAAAAACAAACAATTCACTGACCAGATTAGTCCTCTACATAGTTTTAACAAACTATAGATATCATATAATCATATTATACATAAATCAATAAAATAATTCCCTAAAAAATGAATCACATCATATATACACGTAAGGAAAGTTCCACTATCTTACAATCAGAGTACACATAAACAATGCCTAGACTAGATCACTTAGCATGGTCCAATCTATGCAACAAATAATACAAATAAAAACCATATCCACTAATTATTAGACCATGATTAACTCTTCTCATAACTCTCTCTATCAACATCTATAATTTTCGCTACCAGAACCTATAATACAATTATTTTGAAAATTAAAAAAACTATTATTTATATTTGAACATAATATTAATATAAGATTTTGATCTAAAAGATATTCTAGTTGTGTGATTTACATACACACCACCAGTCAAAGATTAAATATCACTGGGGATAGATTTTGGTGCCTCTTTATATAAATCATCCAACACATTTTGCAAAGTTCATATTTCAGCCCCATATTCTTGAATTGTTATTTTCATAGAAACAAAATCTATCTGATCATCTAAGGGTAGGGATTGAATAAAAATCATGGTAGATACAACTATAATCCATGATGGTCTATCAAAGACCTCATACTATAATGGTCCCAAACCCATAGCACACACTCGACCCGAATGATCTTTCTAAAGGAAATTATTATCTAGGTCATCCTAGGAGACAGTGAATGACTATGTGGGATTGGAATCCCATAGTTCATTGTTTTTTACACATAAATCAAATATCAGTAACATTAGAAAAAATATATATTAACATAGTGAAAAGTGATAATATATTATAATAAAGAAAAAAATATTCATACCCTATATTATTTGGCATCCTTATTAAAAAAATCCCATCATATTTTTCAGGAATATACAATCACAGTTCTATTCAAGATTATTGGCACCCTAAATTCTTCTGACTACACAAAAAATAGATAAATCAAAATATAAATATATGGAATAGAAAATATTGCTCTATAAATATTTAAATTATTAAAAAGATTATCACTAAAGATCGTCTTCTATAAAAACTCTTTGACAATATAGTGTGAGGGATGATTTTGTTAGCCCGACTTATAACATTCTTCCTTCAAACATCATGAGATAAATAAAATTTAATTTATTAGTAATTAATGACAATTCATCTCCTTGTCATATGCATTTATAAATAAAATATAAGATTAATATAATAATATATATTTAAATACTATGTGCTTCTCATCATGATGACTAGTAATAAAATCATTCCATTCCTATCATGTTACCCCATTAGGTTCCTTATAATAGAATTTTTGGGTTCTCAATGATTTATAATTGAAATGATCCATAATCTCTATTTAAATTCATTCCATCTCTTGCCCAAATTTTTCAATGTCTCATTTTGTGCTATTATAAAAGCAATGATAAAGTGGAGAAACATCAATAAAAAGAGATTAATTTTTAAAATATTACAATTTAATAACATTATATCCTTAAATTACACTATAATGTATTAAAATTACCTTTATCTATGAATATGAATAATCATCTTTCTAAATGAAGGGATATACCTCAAATCATCATACCTAATTATAAGGGTAATCAGCTCTTCCACTAGGTAGAATTGAATTTGGGGAAATAATCTTCCAAAATCATACATATAAACCCTATAGTAGCGAAATGGGATAAATATCTTTATTATATTCAGATTCTAGAAGTCTAAATTTTTTATATATTTTTATGTAGTAGTAATATTTCAATATTTTATGAAAAAACAGACTATAAGAAAAAAGTGCACTATATTAATTCATATTAAAAAATTTACCTATAACTATCACCCACCAATATCCCTGTGAAGAACTAATAGTGGAGGCCTACTCCATTATTATTGAGACTGGTTAATTGGGATGTATCGGTGGAGCTGTAGTTGGGACACCGATGGATGGTGTAAGAGACAGTATAGGGGGGAATGAAGAAGGTGTCTCAGATGCTATAATAGTGGAGACATATGATCATCATATAACAACATATTCATGGGAACGTCGACTAATAGTCAAATGAAATCATTATAATGTTTCCTACCTATAATTCCTGGCATTTAATCAAATAAAATTAACTTCACAGTATTTATTTCAAAAAATTCATGATGAAAATAAACTAAAAATGATAAAAGAAGCGTAGTAATTACAAAATAAATATACACAATAGAGATAATTAATGCTAAAAAAATGGAATAAGTGGTTAATAAATAAATGGATTAATTCACATACAATCATTTTATCCTTTAATCCTGTCATTATCCCACTCTATCATTAAATCATATACTTCATCCACAGTTTCATGACTAATATTTTCAATATCATGATTGAAAAATAAGTTCTTTTCTTGCAGTTAAGGGGATTGAATGTCAAGTTTAAAATAATAAACTTCATTAACCATATCATACACGTCTGTTTGTTTAACGAGAGGAACTACACTCCACTCTTAATCCAAGGTTTCTTCCACATTATATACCATTTTCTCTTATGATGATAATATATTAAAATCTTATAATTCATGATAACCAACATCCCTCAATAAAGATTGGTTCACATAAATAAATTTCATGGAATCTCATTTATCCCCTAATAATATAGAGCTAATTTCATTTCAATAATACAACTGAAAAATTCTCATGGTAGTTTTATTAAATAATATAATTCAACCTTCCATAGTATCCCACTGTTGTACCTCTCAAACCCCTCGAGGTTTAATTTTCATGATCACAATCACCCTCTTATGTTTCTAATCTTGTTTTAAGTGTTTGTGTTGATAGGCAAAAGTTTTCCAAGGAATTGGGCCAAGAAGAAATGAAAATGAACTGAGTTTCAGTCCACCGGCCAACCAGTGGAAGACCACCGGCCAGCCGATGGTGGCCTGGACAGAAGGCATTCCTCTGTCCAGACCACCGGCCAACCGGTGGCCAAGCACCGGCCAGCCGGTGGCATCCAGACAGAATAAGATGAGCTACTGCCTCAGCACCGGCCAGCCGGTGGCACCTGCACAGAATGGCAAGCTACTGTCTTGCCACCGGCCAACCGGTGGCCTCACCACCGGCCAGCCGGTGGAGTCTGGACAGAAGCATCAACCCTGCTCCAAGGCACCGGCCAGCCGGTGGCCCTGCACCGGCCCGCCGGTAGCCCAGTCAAACTAGCCGTTGGCTTTGACCAGTCAACCTTCTTATGGCCTCCAACGGCTCCGAAGACCTCTCCAACGGCTCCGAAGACTCCCCAAGGGTTCCATGCCTATAAATAAAGGCTGAGGAAGCCCCGGACACTTACCGGATCATATACAAAGCCACCGTACACATTTTGTATCATTTGGACAACCTCCGGCGACTTCCTTCAAAGGAACCTCAAGTGCTCCAACAACTTCCACATCCAAGGAGCTCCACCCAAGAAGCTTGGAAGCGGCCTTCAACATCTCCAATCAATCAAAGGCGCCCAAGGATTCTCTCATTTACGGTTTTTCTTATTTATTTATTTTGAGCTTAAAATTGGGTTTGTGTCTACAAACCCCAAACCTTTTCTCATCCCTCTTTCTTTTGGGTTTCACATCACCACTAAGGTGTGAAGAGGTTTCTTCAAGCCTTTACTTTTAAAAGGCTTGTCACATAGGCGAGCTATCCTTCACCTGTAAGAAGGATAGTGGGTTCTTGCTAAACCATTAAAAGCAAGTGGGTTCTTGCTTAACCACCAAAAGCAAGCTGTAATAGGTTCTAGTGCTACCTCAAAGCCTAGTGGGTTTCTTGCTAAAACCATTGAAAAGCAAGCGGTAGGAATCTCTCAACGGTTGAGTTGGGAGCGGAGACGTAGGCCGGGTTTTTGGCCGAACTCCGTTATCAATTGCGTGTCTTGGCTCTTTTATTTCCGCTGCATCTTTCACTTTGATTTTAATTTGTTAATCATTTTTTAAAAGGCAATTCACCCCCCCTCTTGCCATCCTTCCCGTGTTTTCTCCGCCCAACAATTGGTATCAGAGGGAGTGTTTGTGTAATACCCTAACCAGTTACAAATTAAAGATCTTTTTTTGATGGCATCTACTTCTTTCGCCCCCGAAGGCTTTTCATTGGGTCGTGCTACATTTTTTGATGGGACCGACTACACTTATTGGAAAACCCGCATGACTACCTTTCTTAGAAGCATAAGATATCCTATTTACAAAATTGTCATGCAAGGTTATTCTTTGTCTTCCCCCGACGAATCCAAATGGACCCCCGCCGATATTAGAAACTTTGAGCTTGATGGAAAAGCCATGAACGCTCTACATTGCGGCCTTGACCGAAATGAATTTAATCGTGTATCCACTTGCACCACTTCACATGAAATTTGGAAGCTTTTAGAAGTGACCCATGAAGGCACTAATAAAGTCAAAGATACTAGATTAGATATGTATAGACAAGACTTTAAATCTTTTTCAATGCATCCAAATGAGTCCATTTCTGAAATGTTTACACGCTTCACTGACGTTTGCAATGGTAGAAAATATCTTGGTGATGATGTTTCAGCTGAAGCAATGGTCAAGAAGATCCTATGGGTCCTTCCGAGCTCATGGGCACCTAAGGTGACGGCTATCCAAGAAGCTAAGGATGTAAAGAACATGCCGGTCGAAGAGCTCATCGGATCCCTAATGACGTACGAGATCACGATGAGGAGGCAAGCTCAAAAGGAGGGCACACCAATCAAGACACCAAAGAACATTGACCTCAAGGTACAAAAAGAAGTAAGCTCCTCCTCATCATCCTCATCTTCCTCATCTACTTCATCTTCAAGCGGCGACTCGGAAATGGAGAATCTCGCCCGCCAAATGCACAAGTTTATGAAGAAGCACAAGAAGAAGAAATCCCGCAAGCACCGAAAGCAATAACCCACCAAAAAATCCGAGCCCAAGGTGAAATGCTACGGGTGTGGCCAAAAAGGGCATTACAAGCCCGATTGCCCACTCAACAAAAAACGGGCCACGCCAAAGGAAAAAGGAAAGAAAAACGTCCTCAAGGCGACATGGAGTGACACCTCCTCATCATCCTCCTCCTCCTCCTCCTCGAGCGACCAAGGTACAAAATGCCTAATGGCAAAACATGAGGTATCATCATCCTCTTCCTCTTCTTCCTCCTCTAGTTCTTCTAAATCTTTTAATCATTTATCATATGAAGAACTCCAACATGCTAGAGACCAATTAGAAAATGGTTTTCATGAACATTCTTCAAAATTTGTTGCTTTAAAAAAGTCTTTCAAAAAACTCTCCTCCTAAAAAGAACAACTTCTCAAAGAGAAGGAGGAGATGTCCCTCAAAATCCAAAATTTTCCCGATGTTGATTCTTTAGAATCAACCATTAAAGATCTAAGGGAATCTCTAGCCAAGTTCACCCAAGGTGAACAAAATTTGACCAAATTATTGGGTTCTCAAAGGGTTTCTAGAACCACCAATGGACTTGGCTATACCAACCAAGCCTCCTCCTCCCATGCACCCACTGTTTTTGTAAGGGGGGGCTCTAGTTTTAAATTTTGCAATTATTGTAAAAAACCCGGGCACCTCATTTATGAGTGTGACTGCAAAAATGCCCGGTACGGTCAACCCAAATCTTTTTTCTTTTCGGACGAATTTTATAGGAGAAGACCCGCCATGAGACAAATTTGGATTGAAAAATCCCTTTTGGCGAGTCTCTCCAGGCCAAAAATAGTTTCGTTTCCCCGATGATTTTTTGTTTTATTTAGGGGGAGAAAGTTTCTTTTTTTTTGTTTTCAAACTTTCAATTCAAACTGTTATTCAATGTTTTAATTTGAAAAATTTCATTTGGTTTCAAAATTCAATTGGTTTTTGATTCAAAACTTTCAATTCAAACTGTTATTCAAATTTTCATTTCAATTTCAAAAATCTCAATTGATTTTTCAAATCTCCATCTTGTTTTTCAATCCCTCTCCCTCAATCAAGTTTTATGCCCCATTCTATTTTGATAATCACAAAGGGGGATAAATTTCATGATTGATTGGGGGAGAATCTTTTCTCTCATGCTTAGTATTTATTTTCAATTTATCATTTAAAGCATGCCTTTAATTTCAGTATTTTACTTTGATTGTATCGGTGATTGTGATCATCAAAATAGGGGGAGATTGTTGTACCTCTCAAACCCCTCGAGGTTTAATTTTCATGATCACAATCACCCTCTTATGTTTCTAATCTTGTTTTAAGTGTTTGTGTTGATAGGCAAAAGTTTTCCAAGGAATTGGGCCAAGAAGGAATGAAAATGAACTGAGTTTCAGTCCACCGGCCAACCAGTGGAAGACCACCGGCCAGCCGATGGTGGCCTGGACAGAAGGCATTCCTCTGTCCAGACCACCGGCCAACCGGTCGCCAAGCACCGGCCAGCCGGTGTCATCCAGACAGAATAGGATGAGCTACTGCCTCAGCACTGGCCAGCCGGTGGCCTCAGCACCGGTCAGCCGGTGGCACCTGCACAGAATGGCAAGCTACTGTCTTGCCACCGGCCAATCGGTGGCCTCACCACCGGCCAGCCGGTGGAGTCTGGGCAGAAGCATCAACCCTGCTCCAAGGCACCGGCCAGCCGGTGGCCCTGCACCGGCCAGCCGGTGGCCCAGTCAAACTAGCCGTTGGCTTTGACCAGTCAACCTACTTTTGGCCTCCAACGGCTCCAAAGACCTCTCCAACGGCTCCGAAGACTTCCCAAGGGTTCCATGCCTATAAATAAAGGCTGAGGAAGCCCCGGACACTTACCGGATCATATACAAAGCCACCGTACACATTTTGTATCATTTGGCCAACCTCCGGCGACTTCCTTCAAAGGAACCTCAAGTGCTCCAACAACTTCCACATCCAAGGAGCTCCACCCAAGAAGCTTGGAAGTGGCCTTCAACATCTCCAATCAATCAAAGGCGCCCAAGGCTTCTCTCATTTACGGTTTTTCTTGTTTATTTATTTTGAGCTTAAAATTGGGTTTGTGTCTACAAACCCCAAACCTTTTCTCATCCCTCTTTTTTTTGGGTTTCACATCACCACTAAGGTGTGAATAGGTTTCTTCAAGCCTTTCCTTTTAAAAGTCTTGTCACCTAGGTGAGCTATCCTTCACCTGTAAGAAGGATAGTGGGTTCTTGCTAAACCATTAAAAGCAAGTGGGTTCTTGCTTAACCACCAAAAGCAAGCTGTAATAGGTTCTAGTGCTACCTCAAAGCCTAGTGGGTTTCTTGCTAAAACCATTGAAAAGCAAGCGGTAGGAATCTCTCAACGGTTGAGTTGGGAGCGGAGACGTAGGCCGGGTTTTTGGCCGAACTCCGTTATCAATTGCGTGTCTTGCCTCTTTTATTTCCGCTGCATCTTTCACTTTGATTTTAATTTGTTAATAATTTTTTAAAAGGCAATTCACCCCCCCTCTTGCCATCCTTCCCGTGTTTTCTCCGCCCAACACCCACTTCAAAAAACTTAAATATTTAATTATTATAGTTTTCAAAAACCTCTTCCCGATTGACTGTATGAAATTTAAATCCATTCACATTGTAATCACCGACCCATCTATCCTGTTTTGGAGGACCTCAAGCAAGAAACATCAAAATATCATAACAACTCATCTCAAGGATCAATAATCACCATCTAGAAAAATTAATAGGAACTATTAAATTTAAAGAATACATGTGTCAACCTAATATCCATATTGATTGTAATATTTATGAACCTACATGTTGGGAAAACCATTCTACCAGATCTTTATTAATAGTTATTGTTATATATTTCTCATTTTTTGTTGGGCCCCTTATTCATCCCTTTATTTTCATCCTCATTTCACTAATAAATGGATCTGAAATTTCACTATTCAGAAACACATAGCAATGTGCCCATAATAATTCCCCTTCTCTTAGTGTTACATTTTAGCTCCTCCCATATGACCGACTAATAAGTGGAAAGATTTTTTATTTTCTATGTGGTTGAGATTGAGTTGATGTGTAATCAACACATCCAACATGATTGAATCTAGTATCGATATAATCCAAGTATCTATGACAATTGTAAGAAAATACTCTCTAAAATATCATTCATAAATAAAGCCTTTAGGTTGATATTTTTTTCATGTATGATTTTAAAATCCCCATATATTAATGAAATAATATAAAAAACATAATTTTGTATTTAATTACATACCATGAAATATTTACCTAAATTAAAAACATAAAATAATGTACCTATAAAATTGATACATCCATCAATAATGCACAGGGCCTCCTTGTTTATCTTCCTCGTCAAAATTATTATTTAAATGCCTCAAGATAGTAAAACAATATGGAAGAATGATTATATCTATTTCACAAAGGATCAAAAAAAAAATATCCTGATGGTTTTCAAGATCAAGTGGTTGTAGTGTTTTCTCACACTGTTTTCTAATGATAGAAAAAATTATAGTACAAAAATAGTAATCTATTCAGTTAATAATGTATGCAATGCCAATTGTAGCGACTGTTGTAACAAAATATATGAATCAGGACATTTTAATCCATGTATCCTATAATGATTTATGTAAACACATATTGATATGTTACTTTAATACCCATCATATACCTTCACGTTTTTTAATATTTAGTGGAATGTATCTTCATCCCTATTTCTCATTGTAAAAATTAATAGAGCATAATTTCCATTCACATCTGGATAGAGATTATACATTAGGTTCATTTTTTGTATGTCATTCTGAGCATGGAGATGTTCCTTCAATATCCAATTCTCATTAAGTAATACGAATATCAAATTGGAACAAAAATTCTGTTAAAAATCATAACATCAATATGATACTGCAACAAATCAAATTCCCAATTTAGATGTTTTAATAATGTAATTTATTCTTCCATTTTCATGTTCTGATTTTACATAATGATGCACATCGAACTTATTTTCCCTATCATTCAAATGATACACCTTACAAAATTCCGTTTCAACATTTCCATGTTGTTCAAATTTTTTATAACCTATCAACAAATTTGAGGGTTGTCTATGTTCTATTGAACCATTGAATTTCTACTTGTTAAACCAAAATCTATGAGATACATTGATAAATATTTGATGACATAAGAAGAAACATTTTTTACTATGAAGTAGTCATTTAGGATCAAAATCAATGATACAAACTGGAGAATCCAAGTCTATGTAAGTGTTCCAAGTAGCTAAATTCTCATGTCTAGGGAAGTCACTAATGGTCCACACTAGATTAGGTTTCATTTTTTACATTTTTTCTAGAAGATTCATCTTATGTCTCAACACCATTACTCCATAATTACTATAATTAATCAATTAGAGGTTGCATGTATACATCGGTATCATTTATAGATATATTTTTCAATGTATAATTATTGAAATGATAAAAATAATTTGTTGCATACACGTCCTTGGTGGTAGGTTGAAAGGGATTAAAACAACTAGACAAATTCTATAACTGGTGATCCATGTCCCAAATGGGTTGAATCCATTGACAACCAATCCCAATATGACATTCATAGGACTAGATAAGAATTCTAGATGTAATGAATCAAATTCATTCCATGATTATGAATCTCTTGGATGTCACATTAACCCATCATTGTAATTATATATAGAATTCACTTCACGTGCTAGGTGGTTTTGGATGACATGAATAATCATTCAAATTGATGATTCAAAGGAATTATTTACAAAACCATTGTAGGTGTGTTCCTTATCATCTTCTTAATAGTAATGTGTTGATTCAGACAACCAACATCACTAATTGAGTTCAATATAGAAGAAGAATATTTATTTAAATCACGTCTTCTTGAATCCTCTCCCCAATAAAGCATACAATAATTGGGACACACATGTATTTTTGGATAATTCCGACCAAGATTGTTAACATCATTTTTTATATTATATAAATACTCAGGAATAATTGTATTATGAAATAAATCACGCAACAATTCCAATATCATGGACATCACATTATTTTTAATTCCACATAGGCATTTGGTATGGTACAACATTAGAAAAAAATAAGGTTTGGAATATTTCAAACATCCATGATACTACTTTTGATTTACATCATCAACTAAACCATGAAATGCATCTGTCTTCCCAGTGATGTTTTTTCAGACATTAGTATCCACAGAATGAATAGGTGGATCTAATGATATGTTAAAATCTTTATCTGGTTTTCATATAGTCTAAAAAACATTAGTTGTCATGTTTCTATTTATAGCACCCTCAACTGGTTTTCCTTATTTTTGTTGTTGTTTATTTTATTGTCTTGCAATTCGAATGCATTGATAATAAATATTTTCATTTCATTTACTATTTTTGAAGAATTTGAGGGCTTAATATATCAATTGATGATAGTGATCAATGTTTTTGTAATGTTGGATTCCCCATTCCAATATCCAAAAAAAATATTAAGAAAGGAATTGATTAAATATAAAATGTTCATAAACATAATATCTCTTCAACCATCTGATAAATTTACATTTTGGACATGTACATCATTTTCTCTCATCAAAATATTGATTATAAATTTAGAAAATCTAATAAATCCTTCCATCCCTTATCATACCAAGGTGTGTTACTCAGAAATGTGATGTAGCTTTCATAAATAAAAATCACAATGTGCTTATGCATTATTAAAAAAAATTAATTCACAGAAATATTAAAAATGAAGAAAAGAGATAAATGGAAGTGAAAAACCTGCAACCCAAATAGTTATAATTAGATTCATATAACAAATGTAATATAAGTACAAGATGATATGTCACATAATACTTCACTAGATTTACTAGTGGTGATGTACCTCATGAGTAAATATTTTAAATTTTCTAGTTCAACAACATAAATTGTGTTATTCATCATTAAATTTATTATAAATGTGACTATATGTTTTTCTACTACATTTGTATTATTAAATACTGATGTAATGATAATACAATAACATAATACTTATTAAATTATTATATGATTATATTCTACACTGTAATTGTTATCTCTATCAATATAACTACTCCAAGATCATTAATGAAGATTCAATTATTAAATTTAAATATTTATATAAAAATCTTATAGAAATTGATGTGTAAACTGATAAGTTTTCAAAATATCCTTAATTAGAATCTTCGAGATAAAATACAATATCAATACTATATTAGAGAAAATCCCATTAAATAAAAATTCTAAATAATTTATCAATGTGATGAAACAGATGCACTTAAACATAAAATAATGGGATATAATGTCTACTGTCTAATTAATGGTATTATAATTTCATGATGATTTTGTCTTCCTAGTCAAAATCTATACATTGTACTATGTGGTCCTATACATATTGTCATACATTGTTAGAGGATTTTATTTAAAGTTAATATATTACTCAATATTTAATCCTCTAACATTTGGCGGTGGTATTAATTTTATTGATTCCTATAGTCATCATTGAATGATTTGTTCGACATATATTCAGATATATATTTTCTGTTACAACTATTTGTAATAAAGACCCCAATAATTTTAATAAATATGTAATTTATTAAAATTTTAGGATTTAGGTTATTTTATAGATAAGTAGATTTATTCCTATTTTTTGGGATTTTAAAATTTTTTTCATGCGATTGACTGATCTAGAGTATTATCTAAACTATAATTTGTACCAATTTCAATTATCCGAAAGCGCTTTCCCAATCCAAATGGGTTAAAGGCAAGCAGTTGGGCATCAAGAATCTTCCTTTAAGAAAAACATCACCCAAAAAATAATATATTAGAATTATACAATAGAAAGATATAAGAAATCATAACAACAAATTAGTCCCTATTCAACCATAAAAAAGATACAAACCACCCATGGAGATAATAGGAAAGCAAAACCATCATAAGAAATCCCCTGTTGGTCCTCGAAAACTCACCATTTTTCAAGACACATTCCCTTATCCGACCATGAAAATCCCATTAAAAGTTGATTTGGATACGTTTAACACCTATTATAGAAGGATTAAAGATATATTCATCTAGTGGTATATAAAATATGTGAGAAAATAGATCCTTGCATGATCCCACAAAGTAGGCATCAAAAATAACCATTTAAGGTATTCTTATATATTAGTTGACAAAAATATGAATATGTTAAATAATGTTTTTCTATATAAATACATAAAGTAAATAATTATGTATTTTAAAAAGGATAATTGAAATCGCAAATGTCTAGTTGTGAGGAAAATTGATTGTAAAAGAGTTACATTTTTTATTTAAAAGTCAATAACAAACCCAAGTGATAAAATACATGTTGAAATTCATTTTTAATAAAAATATTATTTTAAAAAATCCTTGAAGAAAGAATCACAATACAATTTCAATAATTGATATAGAAGTTATGATTATGTACCATGTACCAATTGGGAATACATCATATCAAGGAAGATACATTGGTAAAAAAATTACTTCATAAAAATAAATTAGAAGTATTAAAAAAATTCAAATGTGTAAATTCTATCATCGAGTATATATCAATAGTTTAGAGATACTTAAAAATTTCCAATGCAAAGTGTGGTGGTAAAATATCATCTGATATTCCAAGGTATATTGATGATACTATATAAGAAAAGAAAAATATAATATGGAATTTATACATTAAAATTTTGTATCTAGAATGTACACAAGATTACCGACTCAGAGAACACTTACTTTATCTTTGAATGTCCCCAGAATATATTCAAATTTCTAGGTAGATTATTGTTGAGTGTGAGTTTTGTAAAATCCTAGAATAAATCTACACATTCTCATCCTTGTACTATAGATTCCCCATGACCAATCAATGTGGTGATTTGTATTTTTAAAGAGTGATATTCTACTAATGAACCTAAATTGAATAAACATAAACAATCAACATACCATTAGATAAAAAGTCACCATATCTCCTTCTCCTAAGACCCCTCAATGACCAAGGAAACTATTTCAACAACCATTAACTTTCTCACCAAGAAACATTTATAATGAAAAATCACAAATAAAAGATTCATTATGAATTTATGTAATAAGATAATTAACATTACAAATTTCCAAATGGCGTTTTATGGGTAACCGTGTTGAAAAAAATGTCCTTTATCAGAAAAATAAAAATTTTCATTCATCGATAAATTTTATAAGACCATATCATAATCATTTCATTTAAAATTAATTTTTATGTGTTGAAAGGTCTATTTAAGAAAGAATTTGAAAATTCTATGAAATGACTTAAATCATTTCAAATACCATAAGACAAAACATTCAAAACAAACCATTGAATTTTTTTTATTAAATCATTCCAAAACACATTTGATGGAGAAATACACACATTAACGCATATAGATTTAACATTAATTAATAAACATAATTTTATTAAAAAGAGGCATTATATTTTGAAAAAAAATCTAATGAGATTATTTAAAAAATGTATATTGTTTCAAAACAAAGGATTAAATAACTATATGAATGAATCCATGAAAACCAAATGTTATTTAAAAAGGAGTTATTTTTTGTTAAAAATCTACAAATTTGGATTAAAAATATCAATCGGAATACATTATAAATATAAAATTGAATTAATTAGAAGAAGATGAAATTACATGAAAACACCTACCCCTAGACTAATATATTAATATTTTAAACTATACATAAAAAACTAATGAAGAAGAAGAATCATATAGAAGTAAGCAGTGGAAGGGGACAAGAAACGAGGCATTGACCACGGGGAGTAGTATTAATGATGGTTTGGGGGAGAGAGAGCTCTGTTTCTGGCGATCGAGATCAGGGGGATTGGGGGTGGGGTGAGTGGGTTTGTTACATGGGACCACGAAGGGGTTGTTAGTGGGGGAAAGGGTGTAGGGGGATCAGGATCAAGATCGGGTATCAGTGGGGAAAGGGGGTATCTGTGGCTCAAGATTGGGACCAGTGGAGATGGGCTAGGGCTTGGGGGAATGGGGGCCTTGGGGGTTGGGTATCGGGTTTGATGGGGTTGAGGCGATGTTGGGGGGAAAGGTTTTTGTGTTTTTAAAAAATGAAATTCTTTTATTAACAGTTTTAAAATTTCCACAAGGATTTTATTTAATAAAATTAAGAGTTAGTTTCTTAAAATGCAGATAAAAATGGCAGTAATTGGTGATTTTAGAGTACATTAATTAATAGATGTTATATAAAAAAATCATGTAATAATATGCATAAAATTCATGGGTTACAATATCTAGTATCTAATTAAAGGGTTTAGCTATCCTTTGGAAAAAATGATTGGAAATCATTAGTGAGAACCCTAGGGATAAATTAATAGATAAATATATATGTTAGAAAATATCCTAGAATATTAATTAAGGATATATCTGTTAGTTTCTAATAAAATACATCCATGTTTAGAAAATACAAGTTGATGTGCATCTAAAATAGTTATACCATTGTTTAATAACCATTAAACCCATGAATTGAGAAAGAATCAATCATTACATTGTTGATAACAATGGCCCAATCTACAAATTATGTTTGAAACTCTCAATGGATATGTTTTGGATATTCAATAACGTTTTATGAACTATTATCATGGATTTGAAAAAATTATTTTTTTAGAAAACATAATAAGAAATTTCACCAAAGATAGAATAGATTGAAACATAAGGACTCATAAGTCAGTATATTTTTATCATTTATAAGTTATTATTTATAGAATTATATGTTTCCACTTTTGTATGATAATTCATTCTCATCATGTTTATTTTATTTCTTTTAGTTAATGATGGGAAACAAGAGAAATAATTCCACCAAAAAATGTGATTTCAAAGGTAATTTTTCATCCAAATGTGATTCTTAATATAATAGGAATGATAGTTAGAAATATTTTGATCTGTCTAAATGAAATAAATTGAATTATAATTAACTATTGGAACATAGATGACAAGTTGAGATTGTATAGACATTTCAAAATAATTTTATTAAGAAATATTCATATTTTACTTTATAATTTTGCAGGTATGTGTTGATTATTTTAGGGAATAGGTTTTCAATATTCTTATAGAAATGAAGAGTAAAATTGTCAAAAATTTGCATTATAAATCATGATATAAACATATTTTATGTATAAGAATCATTAAAAAAATATTATAAGTCATGAGGTAAATAATGAATGATTTTCAAGACATGATAGGATTACACACTGTGAATCTACAATAAAAAAATTTAATGTTCAAAATACAATTTATTCTTCAATTATATAGGGAAAGGAAGAAATAATTCACGAACACTAGTTACAAGTAATGGGGAAAATCAAACATTCAAATATCAATCATGTATGATGATATTATAATGATATTAATGTCATATTCGTATTTCATAGAGAACATCATGGATCTGAATTACATGATATGATATATTTAATGCCATGTAAAACCCTGAGTATTTAATTCTCATCCACACACTGTAGCAGTATAACACATAGTAGCATTTTATTTTTCTTGTTTCTCTACAATTTTGTCTTCTACTTTTCTTCTCACTTATCTCTCAACTCAATTGGAATCAATTACTTTTATTGTTTTATGACTATAATATAATTGAGGAATTTTTTACAATATTTATTCTTCTATTTTTTACAACTAATACAAAGTTACATGTGTTTTCTAATTCAAATGTTGTTCAATGACAAAACCTTGCAACATTCTATCATGTTACTGGCTTTGAGTAAGTGTATGGTTGAAGTTACGACTAAATTGATTTATAAAATAATTTTCCTTGAATTTAATATCCATAACTACATTATATCAATTGTTTTTGGTTATATAAATAAGTTTCCAATGCCTTACCCACATATTATTGATTATACTGTGAATTGATAAACCAATTATGGTAGGGGTTGATAGTAGGGGTTTTAAAACCTAATGAATTGTTAATTCTCAAATTGGTAACCTTGGGTTAGTAAAAAGGTTATACCAAAATTATTTATCCAATTAAATTAATAATCTCTAACTACATAGAGTTTTAATGAATGAAACTATCATGATTGGTGTCTAATAGGTTATGAATAATATTTTATGACATATTATTCCCAAGATGCTAGGTTTAATGCATCATGGATGTATCTATCCCCATACTAAAGAATATTTCCCTTATGGATAGATATAGTTTGTTTGACCATAGTCAACTAGTGATCATTTCTTTCTTCAAATCTCGACCCTTTGGAACATATCTTGATTGGATTAAGAATACCCATTTTCCTAAACCCTGAAATTAATCCTTCTCGCCTTTTCTATCTCAAATCATAATATCTACTCCATTATAATATGTTTACTACCCAACTCCAAAAATTCATGAGTACTCACACACATAGGGTTTCGATTCTTAGTTCATTTCATCTAATTCAATCCTCGTGGGACCAAGCCCACACAATCACTATACTATGCTTATATACATTGATTAGTTTGGGAAAATAATACAATCTCACTGTACCCCACATGAATTAAACAACTCATGTGGTCAAATCCATAGTTTAATTTCAAAACACATAAAATAATGAATGGATTCTGTCTCATTGAGTTTCAATTAATAAATATTATAATGAAAATAATATTTAATTTTATATATGTGAAAAATATGGGAATAGGTACCATATACGATGTCTTAAAGGAATTAGATGATTTTATAAGTGTGGGAAATGAGTGAAACAGTTCCTAATTTCCAATGGTAAATGAATAGTTTGTATAAAAATATGAAGAGAAATAATGTTAAACATAAAAAACCACTATTAGTGTAATTTACATGATGTGAAAAACTTAGTGATTATCCATTTCAATTTCTTAATATAAGGATTAATTCATAAGGGGATATGTTATGAAAATCATAGATGTTTAATTATTTATGTGTTTAGGTGATTTGTTTCATGATTCATGTTGTTAATGTATATTTATTAATGGTATTATTTTTATGAGAATTGTGAAAACTGTACGCATTGTTCTAAAGTAGAATTAATTTAGGTACAATATATAATGTATAGAATGAAACTAGTGAAATTGAAAGGTTATTTGATGAAAAGGTGATATTTTAAGTAAAAACATGAGTTAGGAAAAAAATACTTAATGTTTTCTTTATGTTGATGTAATTGTATTAACATAATATTAGTTGATATAATGTGAAAAAATAAGCTATATATAAAACCATTGTGGGTAAAAATTAATTCAATAATCAATGTTATATTGAGGGTGGTCGTCATATTTTTGGAAAATCATATTTTTTTATATGTATAGAAACATTAGGATTACAACAAAAGAAATATTTGGGAAGAGTAGTATTATGATTTTGAAATTGATAGTTTAAGGTTATTAGATATCCTTTATGGATAAATTCAACTTTCCTCTTGATTAATTGATGTTATTTTGGATATATCATTATTTAATTAAGGAATCATCCACGATAAACCTTGGATTTTAATATTTGATTTTGGATATTTACATATTCATACACATTTTGGATATATTTTTACATTTTTATAACTATTTAGGAAATAAAAATATAATTAGAATATACTATAACTATTTTATGGATTTTATGATCCATTAATGAATAATATCAATTCATCAAGAAAAAAAAATATATATTATATATTCATTCTAAAAAATTATAGGTGATATAGAAATTTATTGAAGGACAACCAAATAATGGAATTATAGGTATGAAATAAAAAGGTAACAATATAGTATATTATTTGGGGTTCCCTATAACAGAAAAATAATCCATCTAATATAAGAAAGGGATATTGAAAAAAATATTATCCTATTAAAATCATATATTATGAATCAATTGTATTATAGTTCATGATAGATTTATGGTTTTTTGGTTATCAATTTTTTCATGATCATTTACTTTCTTATGATCAATTATGCCAATTACTAACCATAATTATTTATGCTTTCCTACCATTTACATAATTTAACTTATCAATAATTCTTTCGTACATGGAAACCTATTTATGTTATGGACTATTTATTTCTCTTTTCCACTTTTTAATAGAATGTTCAATTGACCCCTTTTAAAATGTGGGTTTTAAACAAAGAAATTTTAAAATATAAAACCATTGATTAATAAGTACAATATTAAATTGGTAGGAAAAAAATTATTTAAGGATGGTTGAACGTAACACCCTAATATTTTATAATATATTTATCTTAAATTTTTTTATTTATTTTAATGTTTTTGTTACACAAAATAGTAAATTTAAACAAACGACAATATAATATATAAACACTAGTTTTTAAACATAACTGATAATACCTAGTCATTAAATTGATGGATATGAATATAATTAAGTAAAATTCTTAATTATATTTAAATTTCCTAAAATATATAACTTTATTTACATGTTTTTAATAAATAATCACTATACTTTAACAAATATATTTTATTGTAAAAAAGTATATTTCATTCTAGAAGCATTTTTATTTATTTTTATGGGAAAAAATTTATAATTTATTTCTGTAAAATTTGGATATAATTTTTTACAAAAAAAAATATATATTAAATCATCATATCAATATTACATTATGATGATTTTGGTATATTTCTAAAAATAATTATATTTCTATGAATAGGAAAAATTCAGATTATTTATAAAATTGCCAATTACTTATAATAGATTACGTAAATTAAAAGTAACATTTTTAAATTAATATAATTGAAAAGTAACATAAATATATTATAATCAATTTAATTTAATTAATTACATTTAAATAGTGTTTTATTGTATTTTATTATCAGTTTATTTTGGTATTAAATTGTTCTTCTTATATGAATTGATTTTGATAAAATTTGTTACATATTTGGAATCAGAATAATTTATGTTATAAAATAAGATCAAATGTTTTTTAATTAATAGTAAAAGTAGTTAAATTGGATTTTGTGTTAAAAAAACAAAAGGTTATATATGAGTAACTTTTGAGTTCTAGAGGATAAAAAAATAATACATATTTATACTGAAGGGTAAGGGTTTCGATCATACATATATATGATTATGTTGATTATTTTAAAATATTTGTGGAATTTTTCTTGAGAGTTTCTTCCCATTAATGAATAATTTTGGGTGTTTACAAGAATTCCACTTCTCCTACCTTATAAAAGCATACCATATATCCTATACTTTACACAAATAAAAATATCATTTTATTTATGAATACCATAAAAAATAACATCCTTGATTCCATTAACCCATCCTAGAAACCTTTTATATCGTAAATTAAATTTAATAATTCCCTAGTTATAATCCTAAATAGGTTGTCAGATAAAGAGGTATCATTCTTAATTGATCATATTTATTTTATTTAGTCTTCCCATTATTAAAAATATAACTCAGTAAATATAAAATAATAAAATAAGTATATACCATATAATTTTTTATTACGTTAATGGAATATTCAAGGTCCGTCACCACATTAGTTATATGGGAAACAAAACAATCGTTCATGTGTATGGTAAATTACCGCCTCACAATCCAATGTAATTTGTTTTCCATAATCAACTCTCAAACTTATTAATAATGATGTATTTAATTATTATATATGATATTATTTATATATTAATCATTTTGTAAAAGTAGTATATCATACACTTTCGTACCCTACCACCCTTTGATAAATAATAGTTTTTTTCATGTTTACGATGAAATACCGCATCTCAAACCAACATAAATCATTTTTATATTACCAAATCACACTAATGGTATATTTATATTTATTTAGTTATATAATAATTTATTTTTTATAGAATTATAATTTAATAAAGTTAAGATAACATTCTCCTTCTGTAAATCATGACCATTGAGAAATGGAAACATTACTCATGCGTACATATGACTTACCATCTCCATGATTGTAATATTGTAAATCTTTTCATAACCATAATTCATGGTTTTTTTATAATTATAATTTATTCTATATTTATTATAATTATTATATGACTATTATTTTAAAATGGTGGAATAATGACCAATTTTACCACAGTCAGCAAACCAATGTCCTTTTGAAATTATGTACAGAGTTCCCCAAAAAAAACTACATGAAAATAAATATCTAATTAATTTTTCAAATAATGTACTACATTCATTTTCCTCTCTTCGGCACTTAAAATGATATAGAAATTATTTTTATGAATATCCTTCATAATTTCACTCTTTGTTTGAAAATATTTTTCCTTCCAAATTGATTTTATCTAAAAAAAATTATACAATTTTTTTAATCTAATCTATTGAATAAATAATGAAATTTCTACAAATTATTTTATTAATAAAATCAAATGGAAAATTCCCATCATTCTCTGAAGGATGGACCTTTTTTATTTTCATAAAAAAATTTACTGGAATGTTTATAACCACTACAGAATGTATGGAATTACCTGTTGTAATAAGCATTTATTATGTTGAATATACCTTTACATGTTTACAAGGATATTATCAAATTGAAGGATATCCACCTTATTTTGTTGAATTTAGTATTTTAAAAAGTGAATTTAAATGATGAAAGGGTATTTTCATTAAGCCTAATTATTTAAAAAACATATAATTAATTTTATTCATTAATGAAAACAACCCTTACTGTTATATAATGCTTATAAAATTGGTATATATGTCTCTTACACATATAAATATCACATTACCACAAAAATATTTTGGATTTAAACATGGCTAATGTTCATAACTAAATATACTTGTTTATGAAACTACTTTTGATTATGTAATAAAACAAGATTTTGAAAACCATTTCCTTCCATGGATAATTCTTATGTTATTCCTTATCATTGATTTACTTATATTGAACACATATAAATATACATTAAATGAATACTGTTGAATGGACAAGGATTATATATCCCCCAATAAATTGGGTCATGGTTTAGTCTCATGAGACACTATGTATATGAATAAGGTGTGATCCTAATCCATTATATGACATTGTCTACTATGTGATGTTATATTGATGTATAGTGTTAAATTATTTTTATGTCATATTTATGTTTCTTCCACATCTCCTTTGATTTATTATATTATGACAACATTTCTGTTTTGTTATGATCTATTATTGTTACTCTAGTACTTGATCAGTTATGATATCATGTTTTACCATTGACTCACAAGTAATGATTCCTTACCATGTTTATCCCTTACTAGGTTATTCAGACCACATGTTTTTTGTGTATTTCTTCTACTTATACATTATATTTTTCAGAGCTCAAATGGGTTTTTTGATATGCTTTATTTTATTTTCCTCGTCATTGATGTATTTTAAACCTAATCATCTAGATAAAATAAACCTCATGTTCATTGGGATGTACCTAAAATATTTTTATGTAAAAATAATGTAATAATATGTGTAAAAGGAATGAGTCACTTTAAAAAGGAAATTCTTCGTACCATGTTCAAATAACTACACAACCATCAATTATTGAGAGGAAAAATGAGGCCCAAAATATGATAAACAACTACATGGAAACATTGTGAATATTTTGGGGTTCAATATGTGATAATGATAGAGACATAAGGTTTCGATCATGGATATAGGTCCACTAAATACTAAAACTGAAGAGGTAACTTTTAGATAATGCACATATAACCTCTATTTATATTCATATATAAATAACTATGATATAAATCTACTATATCTACTAAAGCTGGGTAACTCCACTTCCATGTGTCGTCTTCTCCATGCTCAAGATCACTAATATGCTTCAATCCCCTCACAATCACTCCTTCTCAAGCACTCCCACTCATGATTCCAACTCTCTGTTCATATTAGGGTTCACTTCCTCATCTCCATCACCGACTCCCATGCCCTACCATGCCTCCACCTCGATTTCTCTCTCCCTCCATGAATCCCTCTATCGCCGACTTCCATCTCGACACCACCTCCCCTCCCTGACACCCCCCTCTATCCTTCTTGACACAGCCTCCATCCCCGCCTCCCTCCATGACTCCCCTCTCTAGAAATGTCTCCACCTACGCCTCACCCCTGCCTTCACCTCACCCCTGACGTCACCTCCAACCTCCTCCCTGAATAACTACTCCGCCTCCAGATTCTTCTCTGGCTGCTCCACCTCCAGCTGCTCTGCATCCGCCTCCACCTTGAACTCATCCCCCTCTGGATGTCCAGCTCTACATAGTACACCTTCAGCTCCTTGAGCTCTTCCTCCAAGGGTTCCCAATAATATTTGTTTCCTCTGAGTTATAACGCCCACAATGGCTCCAATTGTTTATTCATATATCTTCCTCTTCCTCATACAGATCTCATCAACCGGTCGACATTTTCCCTAACTTCATATTCATCACTTTATTATATTCTTTGTAACCTATATGTAGCATTTTTATCTCCCTTTATTTTTTTTTTACTTTACTCAATTCATATGAAATTCACATGCTGTAATGAAATACAGAAGCTTCCAAACAGGTGCGTACTCCTAATTTTGTTGGAATTTTTATAGTTATCTCCAAGATTTAGTATATCCAGTTTCATATTAGTTTTTCGAACATTGTGACACTACATATCCTATTTTGATTCACCAATTACTACTTATACTTCTATTTCTCAACTTGTATTTCTAGATTGAATGAAATTTTCAGGCTGTAATACAATAATATGCTTCAACCGGTCAGCATTTGTAATATCCTTAGATTCATCATGGTATTATCTTCTTTTTATCCTCTTTGTAGCATTTTTAACTCCTTTTAATTTTTTTAATTTCTCTCAATTCATATGAAATTCTCAGGCTGTAATGCAATACAGTTCTTTATAACAGGTACATGCTCATAATTTTATGGAATTTTGTTTAAATCGCCCCAATATTTAGTATATCCTGTTTCATATGAGTTTTTCAAACATTATGACACTACATCTCTGGTTCTGATTCACCAATCACTACCTATACTTCTACTTCTAAACCAGTCTTTCTCGATTAAATGAAATTTTTAGGCTGAAATACAATACACTGATTCAACCCTAGGTATCAAGTAATATTTGTTAAATATATTTATTATTTGTAATATTTTTTTCTAACATGACCAGGGTCTGTTATTTCATTTTCAATTACATTAAATAAAATTTCATTTTTTTCTAGGTTATATCATTTTAACAATATTTTCTCACATTTTTAGGATTTTTATTACATTTAAAATTTTATTACATGAAGTTTCATTTTTTTTCTAGGTTATTTCATATTTAACTACAAATAGCATTATAGTAAATCATGCTATATATTTTTTTTCCATCATTCCATCATTGTATATACTACCTATAATTGAGATTAATTCTCTTTGTTGGATTATAATTTTTGAGTAATTTAGCATCGCATGTATTATTTCCCACAATCATTTTTACGTTCATAATGACTTTTCTTACATTTTTTAACTCCATACACTATGTTATAGTTTTTTATTGATAACATGTTCTGTTTTTCCTAGATATTTTGTAATGATATTAAATGTTCTTGTGACATTTAATAATATGATTCTGCATTTTTATTTATCAATTTCTTTATCTAAAATATAATTTGTTACCTTGAGAAAAATAAAAAATAATAATTATACTAAACACATAACAAACATAATTACTACCCTAAAGAAGCTCCAGCCAAGAAAAACCACTTGAATTTCTCCCTTAAATTGTACTATTTTTAATTTTCTACTTTATTAAATTTCTATTATAGAGTTGTAAGTTAGTGTCAATGATGTTTCGAGGACTCCTAACCAGATATACCTATTGAATCTGAAGCCAACGGTGATTTTTGCATGTGGCACTTTGATCAGCCTTTTAGAATCATTATTCTTTTGTTGAAGGACTTTCACATGGAAGACTATCAATTAATTTCTATTTGATATAATTCATTAAATTGCTGTTTCATATAATCCCACTAAGTTGAATCTACATTTGACTAACTTGGAAAATGGTCTAGATAACGATAATTTACATGATGGTTAGGTTGGACCATGAGGAATATGAAGGCTTTTTTTGATGAAGTAATGCACTAATGATTATTGAAGGTTGGAAAAAGTGGTGTCTTCTTACATATTTTCTCAATGGTGTTTTGCTGCAATTTCTAGCTCATACGGTCACTCCTTTACCTAATTATATAATGTTTTATTGTACGTCATGTCTATATCCTCTTTCAATTTCTTGATGGTGAATGCTCATTACACTTTTTGTTTTCACGGTATCTTGAACCTTCTGTAATTTTTTAGGGATATGGGTTGGGAAAACAACTCATTAATTTTGTCAATATGTTGTCGTGTATTCATTTTGCATTGAATATTTACCTATTAGAAATGCTGATATTAAAATTGAGGTGGCGCTACCTGTGGTCGATAGTTTTCATTACTTTCTGCAAAAGGGGAATTTAGAGTTATGGAGTGAATGGAATATAGACAATGTGTAATGGATCTGGGTTTTTCAAAGGGAATTTATCGTAGACATTGAATAGACTACATCATGATGTCTATATGTAAGTCATTTTTAATGGTGTTATGTGTAGAAATGTGTCAAAATTGAATATTTGATTTTAAGAAATGTATGAATTGATCTTAATTGATTCAATAAAAATGGTCCTTTAATTTAGGTCAAGATCCGATCCATAATCGATGGGAGATTTCATCTACTCAATGGTGTATTAAATTTAAAATAAAATATTTTTTTAATGAGATATAAATATATCCATGAAGTAATTATTATTTTGACTTCATAATGATGTAAATCATGTAGGAGATATGGGTGATTTTAAAGGCATGTAATGGAGCAACAGGTTTAAATTTAATTAAACATGATCCCCTTATTTGATAAAGGGTTATTGACATGTATGGGTAGAAGAAAGATAGACATTGAGTATTTAAATAAAGAGGGTTTTCACTATTCTAATACATCTACAGGAGGGAAATTCTGAACTCAGAGCATATACTATTTATAACTCTAACATGGTTTTATTTTGTACATTTACATTTTCTCGCTTTGGATAATATCAAGATATAATGATCATTATTTGATTTCATGATCTTATGTTTTACACTATATGTTATACACTTTTTCCATTAATGTCATTGTTCTATGTTATATTTGGCATTAGATAACACAAAAAATTCTTTTTATTATTAAAAATTGATGTATATCTCAATCAAATCATTTTTTGACATCTTACTATTATGATATGAATTAATTATTTTAGTGAAATTTATTTTATTTGATTTATTTTTTATTTTTTATTTTTTATTAAATGGGATTATTATTGTTTATATCAATCATCACTATTTAGAAACCTCGATACACAATATATATGCTGATTTTTACCCTTTTAACTGACTAAATGTGTTGATGAGAATTTGGGAGGCAACCACCAGGGGGTGGGAATGGGTAAGGAATCATCATTAAACGATGCTCCTGTTGGGATGAAATTTCTCAATCCTGCATACAAGGTTACAAGGTGGAGTCAAAGTACTATTTAGAGAAATAATTCATTATGGAAGAGTGTATTAGAAGAGTATTTTGGAGTAGTGGATCTTTTGGAAATCATTGCATCACTGATGTTGGGTTTGAATTCTCCATGATCAAATAAAATTTTCATTCCTTTCAATTTTTTCGTAATGTTTTCAAATTTAATGATGATATATCAATAGTTTCTCTACTTGAATTTCAATTAAATGTACCATATATCTATTATCTAAATATATTAAAAATTATTTTTCATTACTAACTTTGAAAAATAGTATTATCTTATTAAAAATAAGAATTGTTTTATTTCACAATGTGAATACATGGGTGAGTACTAGTTTATCTAAATAAAATCTTCTTTTCAGAAAACCTAAAGGGGTGGATTGAATAATTTTTTTCTAGGTGAATAGAATGAAAAAAAGTAATATATGAATGAAATAAGTCTATGGGTACATTTAAATTATTTTATATTCCTATATGGTAATGGGAAAATATAACAACTTATTTATTCATAAGAATCCCTAGGAAATATAGTGTAAATAACACTATGTTAGAGGAATTTTATTTTATTATAATCTAAGTTCCTCTCATTACTATTAAGAAAGATGTATTTGTAGAAAACACTATAAAATGTATATAAGAGAAGTTGTAAGAATTCATACAGTACTACTATATTTTATATATGATTGATAAATGTGGTTTACTATGTGGTTTTGGAGAAGCCTTCTACCTGAACTTGATATATATCTGAGTATCAATACTACTTCTTACCCATAGGAAGATTTCCAGTTGGAAATAATTATTAAAAATCTATTGGTTATGTTTATATCACATTCAATGGATTTAAAATGATCTTGGTATGAAATCCATTCCAATATTGAGTTCTCATGTAAGGGTTGTTTCCAGTTCAGCCATTTAAATGACACCTTATGAGGCTCTTTATGGGAAGAGAGATAAGTCTCAATAATTTTGGGATTAATTGGGTGAGAAAACTCTCATGGAACCTAATCATAACCAAGAGATAAAAATTAAGGTTAATACTATTCAATGTTATATAAAATATATACAAATTCAACATAAAAATAATTTATATAATAATTAAATACACGTCGTGTTTGAGGTCAGAGATAAGGTGTTCCTTTTTATATTTTCATCGAATAAATTCATGTGGTTTGGGATGAATATAAATATTAGTCCAAGATACCACAACCCCTTTACGACTATTGATTGCATCATATCTATGGTCTCTTTATGGCACATCCACATAACATATATCAAGGTTATGATGTGTTCAATGTATCCCTATTTACTAATTCCATGGAAAACCCACCACATTTAAATAATGTATAAGTGGAATCGTCAGAGATTTATATTTCATATCAGGATTAGCTAATGATATTATATTGTATAGAAAATGTTCTTTGAAAGAGGGGAACACACCAGGTAAAAGTGTTGAGAAAAAACAACATGTTTACAAAGGAAAAATGAGAAATAGAAAAGGTGATGAAGTTCACTACATAAAACCCCTGGTTTAGCGGCGGTATTGTGGCGGAGGTTCACAAAACCGCCGCTAAACATTATCCGGGAAAGGTTTCGCGGCGGTTCATTAAAAACCACCGCGAAACCCATTTTTTTTAGAAATCTCGCGACGCTTTCCCCCTCGTGTCGTCTCCCCTCTTCCCAGATCTAGCGACCCCCGCCCTCTCCTCACAAACCCTCCCCAATCCCCGGCGACAGCTTCTCCCTCCGGCGACACCGGCTCCCTCCGGTGACAGCCGCACCCTCCGGCGACCCCCGTGCCCCTGGCGAACCCCGCACCCCCCCCCCCGGCGCCCCCTTCGATTGCCGGCGACCCCCACGCCCCCTGCGCCCCCCACACCCTCCGGCGACCACCAAGCCCCCCGTGGCCTCTGGCGACCTCCACACCCCCCGGCGACCACCGCGCCCCCTGCGGCCTTCAATTTTGGTAATTAGAGGTTCCATTTTCAGATAATCATCTTCATTGACGGTAATATTTTATACCAAATACCCTCATTCTATCATATATGTGTATGTTGTGAAATATTTGAATATTTTAATGGATCTCAAACACTATGTAATTGGTATTTCTGGTCCTACAAGAAAAATAAGAGACAAGGATTTGTTATTACCTATCTATACTTTATTTATTTCATATTTAAATCTTGTATGATATTTATTGATTCTGTATATGAAATCTCTACATGTCATTGTTATAATGGATTGGTTGATTTCCCATAATGGTCTTATTAATTATTACATTCATTTGATTTCCATTGCTGGACCTAATGGGTTTTTATGTATTTCAAGTAGAATGGAACCATATGTTGATTTGTGTTAGATATTCTCTTCTAGAGTTACATAGGATGATATACATGATTACAATTTTTCCTGAAAAGTGATCATCGTGTAGTGATCTTCCTCCCATATGTTTTGAGTTTCCAGTGTGTTTTATTATAATATTTTGGTTTACATCTATTGAGAAGGGGTGGAGTTTTATAATAACATTATTTGTAATATGTATCCTATTTTTTCACTTTTATCAAATCACACCATCTAAAATGAAGGATTTTAAAACATAGTTTGATGTTTTTTTTTCTAAAGGTTCTATCCAACCCATTTAATATGTTCTTGTAGGTTAAATAAGGTACACGATTGGTTATATAATCTATTTGATCATGATATTAAAATCGTTAATTTTTTTTAATCTTTTTGAATTTATGAAAAAAAGTATAAAGTAACCTCTACCCTGCCTCCGCCCTGCCTCCGCCCTGCCTCCGCCCTGCCTCTGCCCTGCCTCCGCGCTGCCGTCGGTGCCTCCTCCTCCACCGTGGCCTCCTCCTCCTCCGTCGATGCCTCCTCCTCCTCCGCTGGTGCCGCCAGTGCCTCCACGTGTCCTCCTCCTCCGCGGTCACGCCACGGTCACGCTGCAGTCACGCTGCAGCCACAATGCGGTCACGCCGCGGTCACGCCGTGGTCACGTCGGTGCCTCTGCGGTCGCCGCCTCCTCCTCCGCCGCCGCGGCCACCGCCTCTTCCTCTGCTCCTGCTCCTCCTCCTCCTCCTCCACCGGCCTCATCCTCCTACTCCTCCGCTGCCTCCGCTGCCTCCGCCCTGCCTCTGCGCTGCCGCTGGTGCCTCCTCCTCCTCCACCGGTGCAGCCAGTGCCTCCGCGACCGCCTCCTCCTCCGCGGTCACGCCGCGGTCACGCCGGTGCCTCCGCGGCCGCCGCCTCCTCCTCCTCCGCCGCGGGCCGCCTCCTCCTCCTCTGCTCCTGCTCCTCCTCCTCCTCCTCCACCAGCCTCATCCTCCTCCTCCGCTGCCTCCGCTGCCTCCGCCCTGCCTCCGCCCTGCCTCTGCGCTGCCGCCGGTGCCTCCTCCTCCACCGCGACTTCCTCCTCCTCCTCCACCGCGGCCTCCTCCTCCTCCTCCGCTGCCTCCTCCTCCTCCGCCGTGGCCGCCGCCTCCTCCTCTTCTCCTGCTCCTCCTCCCCTCCACCGGCCTCATCCTCCTCCTCTATTGCCTTCGCTGCCTCCGCCCTGCCGCTGGTGCCCTCTCCTCCACTGCGGCCTCCTCCTCCTCCGCCGCTGCCTCCTCCTCCTCCGCTGGTGCCACCAGTTCCTCCACGTCTCCTCCTCCTCCACGGTCACACTGCGGTCACGCTGCGGTCACGCCGCGGTCACGCCGCGGTCACGCCGCGGTCACGCCGGTGCCTCTGCGGCCGCCGCCTCCTCCGCCGCCGCCGCGGCCGCCGCCTCCTCCTCTGCTTCTGCTCCTCCTCCTCCTCCTCCACCTGCCTCATCCTCCTCCTCCTCCTCTGCCTCTGATGCCGCCGCTGCCTCCGCCCTGCCTCCGCCCTGTCTCTGCGCTGCCGTCGGTGCCTCCTCCTCCACCGTGACCTCCTCCTCCTCTACTGATGCCTCCTCCTCCTCCGCCGGTGCCGCCAGTGCCTCCGCGGCCACCTCCTCCTCCGCGGTCACACCGCGGTCACGCCGCGGTCACGCCGCGGTCACGCCGCGGTCACGCCGCGATCACGCCGCGGTCACGCCACGGTCACGTCGCGGTCACGCCGGTGCCTCCGCGGCCACCGCCTCCTCCTCCTCCGCTGCGGCCGTAGCCTCCTCCTCTGCTCCTGCTCCTCCTCCTCCTCCACCGGCTTCATCCTCCTCCTCCTTCGCTACCTCCGCTGCCTCTGTTGCCTCCGCCCTGCCTCTGCGCTGCCGATGGTGCCTCCTCCTCCATCGCGGCCTCCTCCTCCACCACCGCGGCCTCCTCCTCCTCCTCCTCCGCTGCCTCCTCCTCCTCCGCCGCGACCACCACCTCCTCCTCTTCACCTTCTCCTCCTCCCCTCCACCGGCCTCATCCTCCTCCTCCACTGCCTCCGCTGCCTCCGCCCTGCCTCCGCCCTGCCTCCGTGCTGCCGCCGGTGCCTCCTCCTCCACCGCGGCCTCCTCCTCCTCCGCTGATGCCTCCTCCTCCTCCGCCGGTGCCACTAGTACCTCCACGTCTCCTCCTGGGTAATGGTCATCATCACCCTCATGGAATATGATGTGAGGATGTAATGGTGGTATAACTCTACAGTTTCCAAGCACATTCCTTAGATAATATTTATAGTAGATATGAATCTAGTAAGGTAGGAAATGGTAGGTACAAAGCCTTCCTATAATGGGCAACACATATATACCTACTCCTAAGCTAGATCTAGGTGATAAAAGCGACCATATAAATCTTAGAAGATTATTGTCTAACAATTGAAGAAAGAGACCATGCAGCCTGATCTAGTAGAATTTAAAATCAGCATCAATACTGAGCCAGTTAAATTTGATTCATTCTCCAACTATGTGATAGAAAGGTAAATGTTCTAGCTTAATAACCTATTTAAATAACATCTAGTAAGAAAACTGAGTTTTTATTTAACTTCTACGAAATTATTTTTTTAATTAGAGAAATAGGTTGACATTTTTAAAATTCACAATCTTACATCTATTTGAAGTTTCATAAAAATGATTATCGATGTGATTTCTTATTCTTGATGTTGATTCATGAATACATGCATCATGTAAAGTGATTATTGATATTCATGAAATGACCCAAATAACCAATTTCATTTTTCCTATTCCTGAGATAGTTCTTAGCCTATTTTGAAACATTATTTCTCATTCACTATTTCTTATAATAACTATGTGTATGAAAAAATATTATAAGATTATTTTATGTCTTATTAACGCATGATTATTTTATGCCATAATAAAATGAATGAAACTAAAGATTGATTTTAATTTTTCTCATTTGAAAGTGAGGCCCATATAACATTTGAACATTTGTTAAACCAGTAGAAACCCCTGTTGTTGGGTCGTAGAGGATGTCAAGAGGGGGGGTGAATTTCCTTTTCAAAAATAATTAACAATTTAAAACAATTATCAATGCAGTGGAAATAAAAAAGGCAAGACACAATTTGATAACGAAGTTCGGCTTAATTCCCAAGCCTAAGTCTCCGCTCCCAACAAGAACCGTTGAGAGATTAATACGTCAGCTTGCTTTTTAATGGTTGTATCAAGAAACCCACTAGCCGTTTTAAGGTAGGCTAGAACACCTTCGTACATCTTGTTTTTTTATTATGGTTTGTAGCAAGAAAACCACTAGCCATTTTAATGTAGGCTAGAACATCTTCGTACAACTTGCTTTTTTATTATGGTTGTAGCAAGAAACCCAATTGAAAGAAAGAATGGAAATTAGAGGTTTGTTTTAATCCAAACCCAATGAAGAACAAAACAAATAAAATAATACAAACACACGGAAGCCTTGAGCGCCAAAATTTTGAGAGCAGCTGATGGAGAGGGAGCTCAAGCTTCAAGGATGGCAATGGATCACAAGAGGCCTTGGAGATTTGTCGTTAGAGCGTCAAGACATCAAAATATATTTCGGTTGTGTTCCGGCATTCATGGTTTCTTATTTATAGGAGAAAAACCCATAAACACTTTCAATATGGCCGTTGGAGGGCTTCCTGGAGCCGTTGGGGGTCAAAAGTACAAGTCTGGTCAAAGCCTAACGTCTAGTTTGACTGGGCACACCGGCTGGCCAGTGGTGTCTCACCAGCTGGCCAGTGGTCCACCGGTTGGCTGGTGCTGAGCTCCCGACTGTCTGGTGGTCTAGGCAGAACAGGCTTTCTGTCTGGGTTCCACCGGCTGGCCGGTGGTCATCCACCGGTTGGCCCGGTGGCACCCGGCAGTGGGGAAGCCTACTGCCTGGGCCCTCCGACTGGCCGGTGGGCAAGAACCGGTTGGCAGGTGCCCATACCGGCTGGCCGGTGCACTAACACCGGCTGACCGGTGGCTCTGGCAGAAAGCAATGCTTCTGCCAGAGACCACCGGCCAGCCAGTGGGAATCCACTGGTTGGCTGGTGGACTTAGAGAGTCCACTATCAGCCTTCTTGGGCCAACTCCTGGGAAACCTTTTTCCTAGCATCAAAACACTTGAAAACAAGTAATAACATGATGAGAGTGATTGTGATCATTAAAATCCAAGAGAGAGGGGTAAAACACCTGTATCCCATGATAGGTTACCACATTTCATTATTCTTTTTCTTTTCAACCCTTGTTCTTCGAGGTTAATTACATGAAATCACTTCATATTTTAAGAGTAAGAAGGGTGTTTCAGGCTGCCATTCAATGTGGGTTCCATAAATAAGTGTGTTGTTGTGAGTGGGTACCCTAGACCTAACTCATGTATTTATATTGAATACCATTACATGCATACAGTTTGATATATACATGTTTATATCTTACCAAAAATAGTGTCTGTTCTTCTGCATTGACTATATTTATATAGTTACATCCTAAGATTACATGTCATATAAAAAGACTATACAAGTTCCTAGGATATAATGAGAACCAATAGACACCATGATAGTAATCTTAAATATATGTAATATGGTCCTGATACGTTAGGGTGATAGGGAAAAGATTATGTGTGACTATCATGAGTTAGCGCCTCCGCCCTGCCTCCGCCCTGCCTCTGCGCTGCCGCCGGTGCCTCCTCCTCCACCGCGGCCTCCTCCTCCTCCACCGCGGCCTCCTCCTCCTCCTCCGCTGCCTCCGCTGCCTCCTCCTCCTCCGTCGCGGCCGCCGCCTCCTCCCCTGCTCCTGCTCCTCCTCCCCTCCACCGGCCTCATCTTCCTCCTCCGCTGCCTTCGCTATCTCCGCCCTGCCTCCGCGCTGCCGTTGGTGCCTCCTCCTCCACCGCGGCCTCCTCCTCCTCCGCCGATGCCTCCTCCTCCTCCGTCGGTGCCACCAGTGCCTCCACGTCTCCTCCTCCTCCGCGGTCACGCTGCGATCACGCTGTGGTCACGTTGCGGTCACGCTGCGGTCATGCCGCGGTCCTTCTGCATTTCCCATGTGCTTTTGAATTTGATGTATGTATGTGTTTTACATTCTCACCACTGTAGTGATCAAACACTTTTAAAAAATTAAATTTTTTTATTAAAATAAAATTCTTATAAATGAGATTAATAATGTTTCAATGTCTAAGACAACCCTTGAATAAAAAACGGGTTCTTTATATGTCGATGGTTGAAGACATGATTATAAATGTCTGACTTGTAATACTCAAACCTAGATAGGTGACACTTCGATGAATAAAGTGAACATAGTGGCCCTCTTTATAGTTAGTTGTGTATGAAACCATTGAGAAACATCATTCCTCTTGGAGGACATCTAAGGTCAAGCCTAAACAGTCACATAATGTCTCCGGTTTAAAATGCATTATGATCAGTTTCGATCACACATCAATGGGGTGTTGTTTGAGGCAACATAAATGTGTGATCGATAGTGTTATGATAAGTGTGTAGCCCGATATTATTATTGCTCCTCAATGAGGTGTTGATGCTATCTCCTATGGACCAGACTTGTTCTGTTGGTCTGAAGTGGTAAATGTGATCAATGAATCATCTTTATTATATTATGCATACTTTATGATCAATGGTTCATCTTTATTATATTATGTTTCTGTAATCTTACACTATCGTATATTTTTGTGTAGGCACATTGTGATATACATGGATAAAAGCTGGATCACATTACCGAGGAACACACCTCAATATGTTAAGGGTTTGAATGAGTTTTTAGATTTTGCAATTTATAATCAATCTGTTGAAGGGAGAATAAGATGTCCATTTCCTAAATGTAAATTTTGAACATGGTTGAAGAGGGAGAAGTTTATGAACATTTAATACTGAAGCAATTCCCTGATCAATATTTGTGTTGGATTTGGCATGGAAAATCAAACAATACAGAAAGATTGAGGACTGATGTTAATCCACAGAATGAGGTCCCAAGTTTGTCTCCAAGGGAAAATGAAATGAAAAACCTCATAAATGATGCATTCGGCACTGCAAGACACCACTATGAGCATCAAAACATATCAGAACAACCAGAAGATGATGCTACAAATTGCAACGTGACAAGTGATGTTTTTGAGACTGTAACACAAGAAGATCAAGATTGTAACATATCATTGGATCCTCCTCTTGATTCTGTGGAGTCAAATGTAAGGGAAAACTTCAGTGAGAAAAATGTGTTTCGTGATTTAGTTGATGATGGAAATCACGAGTTGTATAGTGGGTGTTTGAAATATTCAAAGCTTTCATTTCTGCTGAAGTTGTACCATATCAAATGTCGTTGTGGAATTACAAATAAGGAAATGCCTATGTTATTGGAATTGATTCGTGATGCATTTCCTGAAGCAAAAATCCCAGAATCGTTTTATGAGATGAAAAATGTTGTAAACAAGCTTGGTCTGAATTATACAAAAATACATGCATGTCCCGATGATTGTATGCTTTACTGGGGAGAAGATTCAAGTAGACAGAATTATAAGAAATGTTCTTCTTCTAGATGGCAGTCAAAGGATAATGTTGGAAGTATGACTGAACGTAATTTCATGGAGAAGAAGAAAAGGAACACACATGCAAAAGTTTTGCGTTACTTTCCTTTGAAGCCTAGATTGCAAAGATTATTCATGTCATCCAAAACGGCCGAACACATGAAGTGGCATGCTGTAGATAATAACAATAATGGGTTAATGAGACATCCACGAGATTCCCAATCGTGGAAGACATTTGATGCATTACATCCAGATTTCTCAGCTGATCCTAGGAATGTTCGATTGGGATTGGATGCCGATGGATTCAACCCATTTGGGACTTTGAGTACGAGTTATAGCATTTGGCCAGTTGTTTTGATCCCTTATAATCTGCCTCCGTGGATGTGTATGAAACAAACATCTTTTATCATTTCGATGATTATTCCTAGAAAACAAATGCCTGGAAATGATATTGATGTATACCTGCAGCCTTTGATTGAAGAACTGTAGGAGTTATGGACCAACAGTGTTGAGACATTTGATGTTTCTTCTAAAACAATGTTCAAAATGCATGCTTCTTTAATGTTGACCATTAGTGACTTCCCTGGGCTTGGGAATTTATCTGGTTGGAACACATATATGGGTTTGGCTTTTCCCGTTTGTATCTTTGATTTCGAGCCCAAACGGCTACCTCGCAGTAGAAAATGGTGCTTCTTGTGCCATCGAATATTTCTTGATACATCTAATAGATTTCGGCTGAACAAATCAAAATTTAATGGTTCCATTGATCGTAGACCACCTCCAAAGTTGTTAACCTGTTCTGAAATATTGACACAGCTTGAAAATGTTAAAACAGAATTTGGGAAGGTTCAGCAATTGAATGATAGCGGAAAACGAGTGCGAAGTGCATCATCCAGTGAAATCAGAACGCATCAATGGAAGAAAAAAAGTATATTCTTCAAACTTCCGTATTGGGAATTTAATTCTTTGCACCAAAATCTTGATGTGATGCATATTGAGAAGAATGTATGTTATAATTTGATTTTAACATTACTTAATGAGAATGGAAATCCGAAGGATCATCTCAATGCTCGCAAAGACTTACAAGTAATGAACATAAAACGTGATCTCTGGCCATATGAGAATGAAAAGTATGCTCCGACCATTTTTTCAATGAAAAATAGGGATAAAGATACGTTCCATCAAATTTTAATGAATGTTAAGGTATCTGATGGGTATTCGAGTAACATCTCGAGGTGTGTTTCCTCCATCATTTTTTATTGTCATGATGCATTTAACTGTGCATTTGGTTGATGAAGCTAAATTAGGAGGCCCCGTTCATTATCGATGGATGTATCCAATTGAGAGGTATTTTATTTATATGTTTCTAGTTATGTAAACAATTTTTGGAATTTAAATAAATGCATAATATTATTTTTTTTAAAGATATCTTGGGCATTTGAAAGCATACGTGAGAAATAAAGCTCAACCAGAAGGCTCTATTGTTGAAGGCTATTTGGCCGAGGAGTGTCTCACCTTTTGTTCCATACATTTGGATGATATTGAGACAAGATTTAATCAAGTTGGACGTGTTGACGACACATCAACTCATTCTCAAATGCATCAGAAATCAAAAATATTTCCTGCTATTGGCCGATCAGTTGGGAGGACCTCATACACGACACTAACAGAATTGGAATTATTACAGGCACATAGATATGTGCTACTGAATAGTGAAATTGAAGATCCATTTATTGAAGAGTTGAGGATACAAACAAAGAGACGAATGAGAGGCCGAACACGAAATGAAAAAGATATAACGAAATCTGTGAATAAAGAGCTGGTAGAATGGTTTGCACGACGTGTAAGTTTATAACTATTGCAATAAATACGAATATTAGTTTGACACATACAATTTGAAAATCTATTAATTTTTTTTAGATCATGAATACTGATACTCGAGCAGACTTGTCAGAAGATTTGAAGTTTCTTGCTAGAGGTCCTATAAAACAAGTTAGAAAGTTCGGCGCTTATAATGTGAATGGTTTTAGATTTCGTACAGTCGATCGAGAAGTGGGTTTGAAAACACAGAATAGTGGTATATTTACATTTGCTGAAGTGGAATAATATGGAAAGCTGCATGATATTATTGAATTAAACTACCACGGGCATTTTTCTGTTGTTTTATTCAAATGAAAACGGGTCGATATTATCAGAGGTGTTAAAAGAGATTCCTTGCAATTTACTTCTGTAAACTTCTCTTGCTTGATGGATGTTGGTGATCGTGAAATGCATGATCCATATATCTTAGAATCACAGGAAAAAATGGTATATTATGTGAATGATGTTGTGGATGAAGGGTGGAGTGTAGTTACTCACGTAATACAAAGAGAATTGTATGATATGGGTGATGAAGTGGAAGATTTGACCTCTACAATTGAATTTCATCAACAACAGGAAGCAGAATTATTTGTCCATCATGATATTGAAAATATTAGTCTAGCAAGGATGAATGAAGTGGATGAAGCAATGGAACAGGAAACCGACATGATTGAAGGGTAAAATGATTGTATGTACAATTATTTATTTATTCAGCAAACACTTGTTTCAATTCTGTAGTCATTCATTATCATTGTTATATATATATTGTTTGTTAGTACTGGGCATCTATTATCATTTTTAATTTTTTTTCTTCATAAATTTTTTGAAATATATATTCTGAACTTAGTTTTATTTGATTAAATGACAGGAATGCCAAGGAAGAATCGGTACACCATTCCTTCTACTTCTGCGACAGATGACGATACGTCTATCCCCACGACATCTGAGGCAGCAGCTGCCTACATCCCTGCATCATCTCCCCCTGCACCATCTCTGACACCATCAGTGGATGCCTCATTAGAGGATGAGTCATCACCTCCCCCTATAGGAGCCTCAGCAGTGGGGCAGCGACATGCCTCTTCCTGTTCATCACAGACATTCTGGAGGGTCACAATCATAGGTACAAATTTTAATTAAATAAATTTATTGCATTTTGTTTATAGTAATTGTTTGCTCATTGCAAATGAAAACAATGCAACCGTGGAAAAACACATAAAAAGTTCTGATGTTTGGAACATGCATGGAGAGAAGATAGTGGTGCTATTTGATTCTTATGGGGTCCCAACGGATGACGCCGCAGGTTTACTTGGTCAGATTATAGGTCAACTGGTAGTGAAGCCCATTTCCTTAGCTATTTCATATGATGATTGGAGGAATATGCCTCCAAACTAGAAAAATGAAGTTTATGATTCCCAGATAAAGGTAATTTTATTACCTTATGGTTTATTTGAATGTCATGTTACTAATATATTCAAAATGAATTTCTGTATACAGATGTTCTTCCACTTTACCGTTGCTGATGTGATATCACGGAAGTGGACATTGAAAAATCATGGAAAAAATGAAAAGATTTCAAATGGAGGTTGTGGTGTGATGTCAATGATACTTCGTTGACTTTGCAGCAGATGTATGAAAAGCTACCCAGTAGGGTACCGAAAGAACAGTGGAAGGTTTTTGTCGATAGACATCGTGATGAGAAGCGGATGGTATTGAAATATATATTATTATATTATCCTCATTTTACATTTATACATGTACATGAAGAGAAGATAGACATTGAATACAATACTGTTAAATTGAATTTTATTTATTTCAGGATCTCTCAAGACAGAATTCTTCAAACCGTGCAAAGCAGGTCATCTCGCACACTGCGGGTTCAAAAATCTTTTCAATAAGCCGAATGTCATTGGTAATCTTTTAATTAGTTTAAATATTTATAAGATAATATTATCTATTTAACATATTTAATTGTTGATTTATCTTTGTTTAATGCAGTCACAGAGTTTAGGGCATGACGCATCCCGAATAGAACTGTGGCTGGATGTTCATAAAAAAACAGATAGAAGTTTTGTTAATGAACCTGCCAGAGAAGTTGGGGTATGAAGTCAATTATTTATTATAATAACTTATTATCAGTTTTTACTGTGTTAATATATACTGATATTTGATTTATAGGTAAAAATTAAAGAAATATGGGATGCCAATCCTGGGAAATCCTACTCAGTCTCCCAGGATGACCCGGTTGGTAAAGTCCTTGGGAAGGATCATCCTGGTAGAGTGCACGGGATGGGTTTGGGACTTGTACCATCTGAGGACTTTCGCATGCCATCAGGGATTTCAGCTACATCTACTCCTACTTATAGTCATTTCATACCTGAAGATGCTCAGAGGGAGATGTCTTCTCTACGAAACACAGTTCACCAGTAGGGGGATCAGATATCTGGTTTGCAGAAAAAGTTGCGTGAAATACGTCAGTATATGAGCAGATATGCCCCCGATGGTAGTGCATCGGGTAGTGGTGAGCAGGTAAATCACAAAAAAATCAAAATCATTTAGTTTGAAAACTTTTATTGTTTTTAAGTTTTATTATAAATATGCAACAATATTTAATTTTCAATATAATGTTCTTACAGGTGGCAGCATGTGGTGGAGATGAAGTTGGAGAGGGTGACGATGCAACATCAGATGATGAGTAGTAGTATTATTGATGTGTTGAACAAGTATGATAACAGTTGGTTTGTATATGTAACATTTATGGCACATAGTTGATGATCTTATTTTATCCCAAACTTATCGTCGAACTCAAAGGTGATGTTTAAAGGGTAATGATTATAGTGGGATGGATCTAGGTTCCACCGTTGTTCATGCTGGGGAACAATGTATTAAATGTTTAGGTGATGGAATGACTAAGAAATTTCATTGAAAGTAAGGTATGGGATTATGTGAATGTGCTTTTGGTAAACACGAGATTTTATAGAGGAAGGAATTGTGGTTCAGGTTGTGATATGTGAGTCATGTAAGCTGAGTATCTTGGGAATGGTTAGCTGAAAGTGGATTGAATTATTATACTTCTTCTTAGATGTATATAGGTTAAAGTATCCATTTAAATCATGTCACTAAGCTAATGTGGGTGTCATGAAAGGGTCGAAAATGTCTTCTGAGAAAGATTGCATGACTAGTTTCAGTTAGGCTAATTGGCATTTGACTGTTTCTTTATAGTAAGGTCCCTATTATGGCCTCAGAAGTATTTAGGATTTCCCACTTAGAGGAAAAATTCCAATATTATCATTAGAAATCTTTGGATATTCATTATAGGAAATTACAATGGTGGAGAATACTATGGTTCACAATTTTCTGTTAATGTTAAAACCTATGGTGGGGAGAACGGTCGGTTGGATGCTTAAAGGGATGACAATGTGATCATTTATCTATATTCTTGTTTGATTTATTTTTCAGGGCAGTGGTGTAGTACATCGAAATTTTTTTTTTCCAGTTCAGCATTTAGCGGCGGTTTTAACCGCCGCTAGATATATTACGTTTATCTTTAGCGGCAGTTTTTACCGCCATAAAATAGGCGCATCAAACGGCATAATTTTGCGGCGGTTAAAACCGCCGTGCATAAAAAGGTGTGGCATACCCATAAAACCGTCGCTAAATGGAGAGAAACCGCCGGGAAATGAGGCATCTACGACACATATTTTAAACCTCCACGAAATAGAAAAAACCGCCTCTAAAAGATTGTCAACGCCAAGTTTATCGGCGGTTTACAAAAACCGCCGCCAACCCATTTAGCGGCGGTTTAAACCGCCGCAAAATGGGAAGAAAACCGCCGCTAAGGGCTGATTTTGTTGTAGTGGTTGAAGTATCAAAATCTATTATACTTTTCAAATTGAAATTCTTAGTGTGAAATATATAAATGTTTCAATAATTTAATTTCGCAAACATTTATAAATTAAATTCCCTTTTGAGTGAAAACATTCCATGTTCAGAAATATAGTTATTGGAAAAACATTCACTAATTTGGTTATTTTTTACAATTATATTGTACATCCCATTAGGTTTAAAATATTGTTAGGAATCATAAATTCTAATAATAAAACACTTTGAAAGTGACTATTAATATTACTATATATTATGGGTTATGATAAATCATAATTCACATAGATAGGGGAGGCGATGATCTCAGCCAATATTATTGTACCCAATGAATCCCACTTTTCATATATTATAACGGAGATAAAATTAGTGAAATTTTCCTTTGACCAATACCAAGACTATTTTCAAAACAAAATCTCTAGAAAATCAACATACATAAGAAGTTCAAGTATATAAATATCACATAACAAACCATGATCGTCGAACCACCCAAAAATGTACCATAATCTCACATCTTACCCTTAAGTCGTGTGATATTATAATAAGGGATTATGTATCGATACCCTAATAATACGATGTTCAATATTTTAATTTTAATTAAATAATGATTGTAATTATCCATTATTATTATTACTTTATAAATTATTTTGTAATCAATTTGATAAATATAGATTATGATATAAAGAAATAAAATATATATTAATGGGAAATTTATAGATTCAATTACAAGTATATATATAATAAATTATATAACTTTTGACATAAAATTATTTTCATTAAATATTATTATAAATAATGTTTATAAATATATAAGTGATTATATTATTTTTATGAAGTTCATTATAATTATTATGATAGTCTAAAAGATATTTGTATCATAAAAATTTATATTTATTTTTAAATGAATTTTTTTATTTAAAATAACTAATTTTAATATTTAAAGAATTATATTGAAAAATAAGTATTATGTTCTAAAATCACATTGCAAATTTATTTAATGGTGATTTTATCATATTTTTCTGAGATAATCGAGTTTTTGGGAAATAATTAAGTATAATCTTAATATTAGGTATCTATTATTACATCATAATAGCACAAACTTTATTTAATAAAAATAATAAATGAAATAAATTAAAAAATATAGATATCACCATTAAAATAATTTGTTTTTAAAGTTACTAGATTACTTTTTAAATCTATTGATTAATCCTCAAATACACGTATCATATTTTAATGTTTTAAAATCAATTATTTCACAAATTAATTCTCTCCCACATCAGAAATGGAAGTATTTTAATATTTTCAATTAATAGAAATATAAAATGATAAAGACCACTATTATTTATAAAAAACCATATGAAAATACCAAGGAGTGTTTTTTTCTTTTTGTTAATATATTATATAGGTTAAAAAACATGATTCTAGAAATTAACAAAGAATTCCTTTCTATTTTACTATAAATTTCCACACATCCTCCCACTGTTCCTTAATAAAATCCATTAACGAAAGAAAAAACAATACCTATCACTCTTTAAATCACTCCCAATATGTCTCTAATACCTTAAGAATCTAAGACCATGATTTATGAATTTCCCTCACAAGGAAAGATGTTCTCTTCCTCATTTTTATTCAATTATGTACTTCGTATTAATCCTCTGTATTTATAATTTATCATGTAATAATTTGTTTCTATATATACCTTTACTAGCCTTATGATCCCTACATAATTATAAACCACCTTTTACAATAATTAAACTCATTCATGAACCATTATGTACACCTAAAATGCTACCGAAATTATCTCATGATTTTCTACAACCATCTTTCTTATTGTGAGAACCCAACCACATTTCCACTAAAGGGTATTCACCAATATTTTTTGATCCTTTATTGATTTGGTATTTCAATTCATGTATAACATGTTCTATAATAATGATATTAAATTTAATGAAATACATTGTTTTGTTGGATGATATATGTAGAACACAAATGCTTGTACATAATTTGAATGTGATGAGTCAACACTAAATTATATAAACCTCTAATGAATTGTGGAATATTTTATATCTCATGAAATACCATGTATGGTTCATGGTTGGTTATCCTCATAACACTGTTATATGATGACTTTGTGGTTATCCTTAATGTATGCTAATGATATAGTGTTTTATGTTGTTTCCACATTCTTATGTTGCCCTGATGTTTTCATATTTTATCATTATTTGATGACCATTTTTATGATTATCAAACACTTATCCCACCATTATATTTCACTATACTCACTTTTTTTTACATTCATCATGTAATTTTTTTATTATTTCCATTACATACATCATAGCTCACCCCTTTCTATTATGCATCACATGATATCTCATTTATAATAGTAGGACAATTGATTTTAAGGACATGTTATAGAGTTAGAAAAAAATTACTTTGAAATCCTAATACTCGTTATTACTTTATGTATATAATTCTCCAAAAACAAATTGCCTCTCAATAATATGGGATTTTATTATGTGTATCTCTATGTAATAAATATTTAAATAAGTTGCATAAATGATATGAGTTGTCAGTGTGGTGTTTTTATCAGTCAAAGTTGATGACTTCTCCTAGGTCATTAAAAATGATACATCTATATCCTGTGATTTGGTTAATTTCTTATAATTCAATTGGAATAAACAAATTTATTTTCATTTAAATAATTTTTTAATTAAATTTTTTATTTATAGATTTCTTTATAAATATTGATAATAATTTATTTTGGGGAAATTTATGAATTTATAAATAATTTCAAAATTAATTTGTTATAAAGAATTTGTAATTAATTAATTAATTTTTATAGAAAATTTATTATTGAATATTTCTTAATATTAAATTTTCTAATTAAAAATACATTTTTAAAATTATATGAAATATCAATTGGATTTTAAATGAAGTGGTTATTTATTAATAATAATGTGTAATTTATAGTATTCTTAAATTAAAAAATAATGATAATAGATAAATAATTTATCTTTATTTCTGAACTTCCCAAAAATAATTTAATCATTTAAAATTAAAAATGGTGTCGTATTTTTGATATAATTTAAACAAAAATATATATTTTTAATGATTTATTTGGTCAATTTTTAAATATTTTCTTAACTACATTACATTTCGATTAAAAAATGGGTTATATAATATAAATTCAAATATAAATTGTCTATATTTCTTGAAATATTAAATATTTAATGTGAAATTTCATATAATTAATTATTTCAATTGTTAATATTTGGAAATGAATAAAAAGTGTTGATATTAAAAATTATTGAATTTTTAAAATGAATAATCTAGTATTATAAAGTTTTTATAAATTATTATTTTGTAAAATGTATATAAATTATTATCTACAATTTAAATATTTTTAGTGATCATATATTTAAATGTAAATATATTCTTTATTCATATTTATAAATTTTTATACAATGAATATGTGCATATTTTAGTTTAAATTGATTAATCTTTTTTTAGTTATCATACTATCATTTAATAGTTTTATTAAAAGAATGTATTTATAAGGTTTAATTTTCATATACAATGAACCTAGTTCATGATTATGGTTATTATGATAAATTTCGTTGTTACTTATAGTCTAAATAGAATAGGTTTTATAGTTATGATAAATTATAATTTATTTTGAGAAAAGTATCCCTATTTTAGGGGACATTACGTTGGACTTCCCACAAGCCTGGAAGGTTATACCATATTCTTGAATGTTGGGGGATGACTAATTTTGAATTTTCGCCTATATTATGGATATTTTCAATCTCATAAAATTATAATCCTTTATATAAATATTTTATGTACCTCACACATGAGATGCACTTGGATATGTGTAAATATTTTTTTCTAAAATTTTTGGGTGATTAACCTAAATTGTGGATTATTTAAATGTTTATATATTAGTATCATTTTAACATATTGATATTGTAGATGGAATATGATTCCAAATTTTTTTAAGAATTTATACTTGAAGTGAATAAAATTAGATAATATTCATATATTAAATCCCTTTCAAAATAATATCTGTTATGTTCCTTCTAATAAGAATGTAAGACTATGAGACTATGTTGCTGAAGGGAAAAATAGTGTGGGGTGCTTCAGCACAAACATTTGTGTGGGCGGGGGTGGGGGGATAATGAGTAATAAATAATTTCATGTTATCATATTATAATTTTAATTTTAAGTAGTTGGGTGTTTTGTTTGTAGAGGAGGAGAAAAAAAGTTGTTATAAAAGGCGTATAGAAGAAAAATGAATTATAATCAAAAGGTAAGGGTAAAACATAGTATTAATTTTTCCAAATTATATTTTAAAAATTTATTTAGAACCATACTCATAAAATATTATAATTTTTTATTTTATAGTTATTTTTATTAAAAAATAATTTATATTAATTTAATACATTCTGAAATTCCAAAAGTGCCCCTTCACTCACCTATAAATAGGGAATCTCATATCCTTATTTCTTCATAATTAAAAAGCCTTTTGTTTCATAAAATCCCTACCCAAATAATATCTTTTATCCCTAATCACATTAGTGTCCTTTTTTGATAGAAATTTATCTTAGTAAGGTATCAGGTATAAACCTAAAGAGTTTGTATAAAAAGACGGTATAGTTTTTAACTGAACGATTTTATTTTATTTCTTATAATACCTCCATCAAAAATTAATCAACCATTATAAGATAATTAAATTTGTATAAAGAATATAATTTTATGTTATTATGTTATTTTCATGACATAAATCCATCCCATCCTCCACAAAATGGGAAAACCCCATTTCCTATGGGTTGGGATGACTACCACCTTGCAAAACGATGAAATTCATTTTCCATTAACACCTATTTTGGCTATTTATAATTTTTGATTTGATGTATTTATTTATGAAATTAACGAAATTAATATCATTTTATAAAATTAAGATATCACCTATTTTCTTACATTTAATTTAATCGAATAATTATAGTATCATTTCTGTGTACGGGTGGACTCCCACCTCCACAATGTGATGTGATTCATTTTTCATCACTACAACATATAGATGATATATAAAATTACAATAAAATGGAGAATTATATTTATTATATTATCATATTAACTTAATAATAAAATAATAATTAACTAATTTCTAATTAGATCATTGAAAAATGTAAATGTTGCTAATGCATATGTACGAACTACCATCTCCATGGTTGTTACATAGTTTATTTTTCATAATCATAAATCATGACTGGTTTTAAAAGAATAATTATTATATAAAATGATAATTATTTCATTATTATAATTCTTTATAATATGATTAAGTAATGTAAATTTTTCCCAAAGATAAAATACCAAGTTCATTTTAGGCATATGAACTAAATAACCTTAAATCATCCAATCTGAATGGATTAAGAACTTTTAAATAATATATTTAAAAATAAAATAAAAGAAAACATATACCAAAAATGTTTATTTAGTAGGTAAATAATTTACATAATTTTTACCTTAAATAATAAATTTAATATACATGATTATTCAATCTTTATTTAATGAAAACATTATTTAATAACCTCACTTGTACTTTTTTAATGAATTTTTTAAAACAAATTTTACATGACTATGTTTTTAAAATTATTCTATGAATATATAAATATATATATTAAATTATAAGGGAAATTATATATCTCTTTCATCTTATTTGAAATTTATTTCAAAAGGAATCTTTTTTGTGGAACATTTTGTGGAGGCCCTGTGGACAAGACAGATTGATCTTGTAAGAGGTGTCATACAACCAGTGTTGATCTCATGAAAGGCCTCTAACATACCATTTTATGTTTTTAATGGACCCCAGATATTTATTATTTAATATTGAAAAAAGTTGTTCCATAGTTGTCTATATCTAATGAAGATTATCATACATGTTAGTTCAATGGTTCAAAATCCATTTGACATGTCAATGTGATTATGCAAAAACCCTTTTGAAAAGATAGGGTCAAATAAATATAGTGACGAAACGATGTTCTAATAGTCATTTTTTTCATAGGATGTCTTGGAAGACCTCTAGAATGATCATATGATGAACGTGATATGATAATACCTCCAATCACACTAGAACATATCTATAATATATACACTATGCAAGGCGATGTATAACCGAGGTAGTGAGGTCTAGAAATTCCAACCCTATGGCACACAAAAATAGACTATGCTTGATGAATTCTACATAAATGAGAGAGCAGAAATTTGTAGCAAATTAATTAAAAATTCATGAAATAACAATGTTTGTTTCACCAAGTAAAGCATGTGGATATATGACATTGATTATAAAGAATGAATATGCACTTAACATGATAATCCTATTGTTCACAAAAAGTGGTTCAAATGCACTAGCCACTATTCGAGAAAGGCTTATCACTTTTTCACATGGTCACATGAAAACTCATCATGATAATGCTTGAAAAACATTTAAGAATACTTGAAATAAATATTGAAAAAACCCAATGAATTATGTAGAAATAGTTATGATGATTTTCAGGCGAAGGCCTAATGCACTTCTCATGATCTCTCTAGATCATGAGATGAAACTGTGACATGATTACCAAGACTCATGAAGTCCTTTAGAAATATTGGCCAAGAGTAACATGATCCTATAAACATATCATCCATGTATTGTAGAATTATCAATACATATCATCCAATCCCCATAATATATTACAGACATATCATCCAGGTCTTTTGAAGTACCTTGGCTATGTCATCCAGGCCATGGAGGATCCTTCAAACATTTCATCCAAGTCATTCAAAGTCCTTCAGACATGATTATAAATTCTTGAAAAGTCCTATATACATCTTTGGAAAGTAATGAAAAGACCTCCATACATTACATCAATATCATTATATATTCTTCTCACATGTCTGTCTCTATCATGAAACACTGTGGATATATGTTTGTTCATCAAGAGAATCACCTCAAACATGTCAACAATGTCATTTGAAATACCTCTGTCATGTCTTCTTGAATTTTGTTACATGCCCTAAGATATGCTAGAATTTTCAAACATGCAATTAGGACATGTCAGATAAATGTTCATGACATTTTAGACATACAATAGTTACATGTCTAGTAGAGAAGCTCTATGAATTCAAGCTTGTTTGTAAGACAGCATGGGTCATGATAAACAAGCTTGTTATAAAATTTTAGTAAATTAATATAATTCAAATATCAAGACTATAATTCATATTCAAATATTATATGTAGGACACCTTATTAAGGTCCTACTTCCAATGGGCCTTCATCTTATTATTATCACCTAATCATCTTGGACCTTAGGAATAATAATAATTTCTCTATGTATAATCATAATTCCTCATCCATCAATAGATTTAAGAGTATAACGATCTATGATAAATATGATTCCTATCCAAACAGGATATGTTGGACATCTTTCTATGGATCGACCCCCAATAAGATTCTACACCAGTGAAAGTCCCTCCATATTTTAGACACTCCAATATTCATAACCCAAAATCTCTTATGGGTGTCTCATTATTCGTTATCCATCAATTTATTGATATGGTAAGTTATCTAAAAGTACCATACTTCTTATTATAAATATGATACATAGAAAAAATTCCAAAGGCTTGAGCTTCATACTAAACACCCAATAAGGATAGCATCAATACTCATATTCGATGAGACTGATCAGATTTTATTCCTTGTTTCTCACATAGATAATGGATCATATGGTCATTAAGAATTTCAAGGATCATATCATTCACATCATGAATTTTCCCCAACCATGGAAACCTCAATGGTAAATCACTACTAAGTGACATGATATGACTTCCCCTCTATAAAGTCATCATCCTTAGATTTTTTGTTCATATGGGTTCCCATAACCTAATTTTTATTACATTTGAATACCATTTCATTTATAATGTGAGATATACATGACTTAAACATACCATTATATTGTAAATAATTCTAGTTAATCTATTTAATAGTTTTTTTAATATATTTTTTGTCGTATAAAATGGTTATATAAGATCCCAATCTATAATGAAAACCATATGATACTATGAGATTAAAAATAAATATATGTAACATGGTCTAGATTCCTAATATTGATTTGAAATACTTGATTTTATAAAATTAAGTTCTGGGGGGTCAAAAATATAGAGAATTATTCTCCTGATGTTCTCACATGGTGATCTTGAGTAGTTGAGATCAAATGGGAAGACCCACAAATAGGAACAACAAATGTTTTAGGTGTCATTGGTTGTTCCTATCTATGGACATTTGTATCGTTATTATAAATTAATATCAAGGTCAATTTGTGTCATTTCATATTATACACTGATTAAATGAAAAAACATGCTAATGAAATTTTTGTAAGGTAAATTGTGTTGGGGCTTCTGTAACATCATGCCCCACCTTATAGGCTTCAGTGTGTAAAAAGAAGTTATTAGGCCTAAGGTGACATCCATATGTGAATGAAGTCTAGAAATAAATTCCAATGGATTCAAAAATAGTTGGCAGATGATTTTCTCTTTGAAAATAAGTCAACCAAAATAAAAAATTTAATAACCAAACAACCAATATATGATGAATTATAAAAATTTAGTGTGAAAGAAGAAATATAAACTGATAAAATTACAAAACTATAGACAATAACAATATTATAGTATAATGTAGAAACCAAAAAAAATATCATAGTATATAGTAGAATAAAAAACCAACAAAACTCAGAGAATCCAAATACATAAAATCCACACTCCAAACATGGACTATGATCAAACAAGACAAGTCATTCATGATGTATCATGATACATCACTAAATAAACGAGACACATTACCATAACATGTGTATCTATATACATCATCAAAAAATGTACCAATGTTCCAAAGCTAGGGGTTAGTATAAAACATAGCTATGTTTCTCCAAACGACATCCCTACTCACATCACTACGATAGAACATGTTATAAAATTTATATAAAATAGTTCAAACAAATTTGAATTGATTTATAAAAAATCCAAAACTATATCAAAACCAAATTTTTTTCTAAAATAAATCATTTTTCATGGAAAGGATACAAAAATGTATTGAGAACCATTTCACACATTCATTTAGAATAAGTCATTCCACTCCACACATCCACACATGCATTCCCAAGTGATAGTTCCACAATCCTGAATGTTCCCTCATCAATATTCCATGTAATAAAGAGGTAACCATATACCAACTTCCCCAATAGAACACACCCCTTCAAAAAGATCCATAAATGAAAATGAACATTGGCCTACTATTTATTCCAATACCCATATTAAACTAACCATTTAAATACATATATATATTGACTACCTTTTGTTGAAAAAATTTATATCAAACCATTTCCATGATTCAAAACAATTTCATATATTAAAATATTCATTTTAAAATCATGAAACAAATCACTTTTCAAAACAACCATTTCCTATAATTTCATAAACTATCAGTGATGAGTTATTCCAAAAATATTTTCAAAACAATTTCACAATTCAAATTAAGTAATTAAATTAATTTTAAATAAATCTACCATGTTCTAATAATATGAGTCAAGAGTGAAGCCACATATCTCATAAAATTGGTGGATATAAGGAACAATATAAATTCATCGAAAACCTAGAATGAAACACATAAACACATCTCAGATATTTTCCCCTTTAATATAAACAACAATATACATACATTTTTATGATAAAAAAACATATATCCCCAATATTTTATATCTATGAATCCATGAGATTTGAGAAGAATAAATTTATTGAAAACCTATATGAATGAGAACTTACTAAGACGTATGACATCATAGAAAACCTGATTCTTCAACAGATAACATCCTGGATTGAAGTGTAGGGTATCTATAGCCATTAAGAGATGATGATATTGAGTTAAGGTCGTATTAAGTTAAAATGTGTTGTTAAGTTTCTACACTAAGAGAGATTCAATGAATCTAGTTCTTACTTTTTATACCGTATAGTTTAGGTGAATTATTTAGAAAATCATGCTCAAAATGTGCGCTTGCCACTTCCTCTAAACATCCCATGGATGGTTGGAACATTCTATTAGAAACCCGATGGGCCAGCTATGATAATGCCATAATTTCCAAATCTCATGGTTTCACATGGGTGGAAGAATGGTTTGTCCAAACTATGCACCAACCATGCTCTATCCCAGTGAGTCTTGATCCCATTTAAACTATTTCTTGGAGGTGTTTCATGGTTTTTTATAATGATTCTCATACAGTTCACCTCTAGAACAGACCCAAAAAAATTCCAAAAAAACATTCAGGAATATAACCTAATCACATTAGAAACTTATAATACACAAATAATGGGTTATTACCTAAAACTAGATGTTAAAATTCTACCCACTATTGGCCCTTCCATCCCTAGAATGTGGAGAACCACCATTTTCATGAAAGTGTTCAGACCATTTCGCAACTATTTCCATCTCACACTGTCATGCTTCTTTCTGAATCATACAATGCATTCATAAATCCATCACTAGACAGATACTTTTCCTAGAAGAAACTTTTAAATTAATATCTACAATCTTCACTGGCACATGAACTAACAATGAATTCAGCTTTAGGCTAACATGATCACATAAAATAACATGGTAATGTTTAGACTGATACTTTTCAAATAAGATTCCTAAATCCTATTATGTAGTAAAATGAAGCTTGGTAGGAATTCCAACTAATATTCCACCTCAAAAACTTCTTCCAGAATCTCAAATGTGCATCTTTCATGAGTAGATAACATTCCATGATTCCCTAAATAAGGATAACCTAGCCATAAAGAGATTCTCATGAACTCATGATCACTCAATTCTAATGAAACAATTCATCTACGATAATCCAAATATGATTTTTGAAGACTCTAAGTCATCTCCATCCTTTTCCTGATCACGTCAAACTTCTCTATTTTCCCTTCGACATGTACTGGGACAACCAGTGATGTCTCACCAATTTCCATCCAACATAGTAGTGAGTAAAAAAAGACATCCATACAATTTTTCAAATTGATACATATGTATTGAGTCCTGATTAATATTATTCTATGAGAACTATACTAATAGTATGTGCTCCTTCCATGGGCCACCAAAATCCTTCAATGAGGCCCAAAACATGACTTCCATCATTTTTATCATCCTTTAAAATTATCCATCCATAATAGGATGATATTCCATTCTTATAGTCAACTATGTCCCAAAGGTTTTTTGTAAGGATTTAACAAAACAATATTTAAATATTAGATCTCATTGTGATACTATTTTAAACATTACGCCATTCCTCATTAAATTTTCTTGGATATAGATATTATAAATTTCCTCCACTCTATATGATAAATGAATATGAAATAAATGTAATTCCATTGCGATTAAAACCAATATCATCCATGTGGAATTGTGTTTCTAATTTTCTATGGGGGACCTATCAAAAATCCATTGTTATCTACACCAATTTCTATAAAGTAATAGGTAATGACTGTAACATATCATGATGAACACTGGTGTTCTACAATAACCTTCTGACATATGAGGAATATAAAAACAAAATCATCTCTATTTATTTTCATTCTAATCAACAAAAAATTTGGTTGAATTTCATTATAAATAATAATGTATTCTAGGATGAAAATGCCATACTAAATGATAGTATTCATGACAAATTTATTCTTGAAAATCATTAAATACATCCATATGTTCTTAAAACCACAAAAAATAAAAATCCATCCATCTTACATCCCACAATGGTCACCCCACCATTGATTTTTAATGTTATAGAATCAAATTATAAATTAGATATATGTTCCTCTTTAACCATCAAAAAAAATTAAAAAAACAAAAATGTTTGAATGAAAACCACATAACTAACTCAACATTCACAATCTATGTGCATGTGAGCTGTCACCAACATCAACTACCATTGATCTAAATCTTATTTTGAAAGCGGTCCATTCGATTTTATTTTTAATGTATCTTCTACCGAATTCCCATTACCCAGTGTATACATCAAGTAATTATAAAAAATTTGGAGATACTGTATCCATATTCTTTATCTCATATTCCAATCCCTCGGTGAAAAAATATGTTTCAAGCTATTATGATTGGTAAACATCGTAATTTTCTCACCAAATAGGCAATGAAACCAATTCTTCAATGTATGGACTTCAATAGTGAATTCCCATACATGTTCTAGGATTTTATACTCAATAAAATATGTATTACTTGGGATATAAGAAAAATTATAGTATCCCTTCATGATAAAAAAATCCAAACATTGATCCACAAGAATAACAATACACCATATATCGTTGTAATGGATGCAGAATTAACAATATTGGTGACGATATAAGGTTAGATTTAATGACATGAAATTACATATGAAATTCATTATTCCAAATAAATGTAACAAACTTCATTGTCAATGAATCCATTGGTTAATATAGTTGTAGAATGTAAAAAAAATTCGATATTACATAAAAAAATCAAGGAAACTATATACCCTAAAACAATTATTTGGTGGTCTCTAAGAGATGAAAAAATCTATCTTTATTGGATAAAAAGAAAAAACTCTTGAAAGATTACATGACTATGGAGAGATACCCATTGAATCAATAAATCAAACTTTGATAATTTGAAGTATAGATGATAGTCCCAAAAAATTCACAACACTCTTATCATGTGTTGATCACACTCAAACCTGTCCTTAAATACAACAATATATCATCCCTAGAAACCACTAAAAAAGAATATGGATACCATTAGAATATCTAATAATAAATTCCATAAAGTCATATGGATCATTCATAAGTCTGAAATTCATAACAAAAATCTCAAAATGGCCATATTTACAACTGAAATATTTCCTCGGAATATCCTCCTTATGAACCCATAATTGGTTATATCTTGATCACAATTCAATTTAAGAGAATCACTTACCTCCCCTTGATTGATCGTACATAACAGAAATACATTGATGTGGATACCAGTTTTTTATCATGACATGGTTTATCATAAGATAATTGACACTCAAAAGATGAGTTTTTTCCTACTTTATAAAAAACAAAACTAGCTCTACCCATAGAGAAATACTAGTCCAAATGAAAAAAATTATTTCTAGTTCTCGCAAATGCACTTAAAATACCTATAATTCAATTAGTATATCCTATATAATGTAACATAAATAAGACTAATACCCAATATGATATCAATAATAAACTCCAGTTCACTTGTGCATGGAAAACTAGAGAAATTATTATCAAAAATAAAAAAAACTAATTTTTTTTATGAAAACCACAATCCCTTATCTCATCCACCGATAAAAAATTTAATTCTTCCAACTAGAATGAGATCATATCAACTACTATTGAAAAAAATACTATTTTACTTTCTTATACATTTCAATATACTCTAATGGGATGCTTGAAGCCATTATTTTTTGTAATGTTACAATTATGGTATAACATTATATGTGATCATTGAACATTGTTTGTTAATCCATAACCACGATTATTTCATAGACATACATCTCAAAAATAGGTAAATACCAAATCAATTGATCTCCATAAATTTTTATAGAACATACTTTTCAAATAATGGATTGACAATCTCTTAGGTCGAGAGCAGTTTGAGGTTTCAAAATAGATTTCATCATCTCAACCCAAAAAACCCTCAATATAAATAGCATTATAAACTATAAAAGAATGTGATGCAGTTGTATCAAACAAATCTGGTATAAGGGTATAAATAAAAATTATCATACCTCTAACCATTGATGATTCATATTCAGTATCCATAATTACATACTAATCCCCATACAAATTCTTACTCACATATCTTTCGTCTTTGAAATACTATTGAGATTTCCCATGTCAAAGAGTCATGATATTCATAGAAACACTATGTCAAGCTCAATGTTTCTGATGAGATTTATTATATTTACCTACCTCCATGAAAGCATAAAATGCCTTTAGAACATGAGATGGGTCTCAGACACCCGACCTTGGATTACTGTGAAAATGCCCCTCATGATTCCAAATAAGGTTTTAATTTTTGGCATGATCTATTCAGTGAAGAAGAATCATTCATTATGAGATCAGAAGGACTACATTGAAAGAATCCAAGCATATTATTTGGTTTTGGTGTAATATTTACAGATCCAACATCTTGATTGTTAGTAATCTTAGAACATTGGTAGTAGGTATCCCACTAATTCTTATTCCCATCATTAGATTTCCCATTATCTTATATAGTTATCTACATTCTTCATCTACTCATAGTTCATGATATTTTTCTTTATTCAACATTAACTCTATTAAGCATCTCTATATAATATGGTATAAAAAGCACAAAAATCATCTAGTGAATCTCTAGCCAACACCCTGATTCAATAATGCATTCTTTCTATGACCCACTGGTAGAAACATTAGGTGATAATGGAAAAAATTCTTAAATATAAAAGAGAACTCTATCACTAAGATGATATTCCTATTCAGAATGAAAAATGAAGCCAATCTAGAAATATTGAACATCTTAGAATATAATTGTCTATTGAGAAATTATTATAAAAACTCTTATGTCATGCCTTGGCCTAATTTATTTTTAAATTATACATCCCACCATTGGTGTGTATGATTTTCTAACATTTTCATTTCAAACATTAAGATAAACTTAGGTAGTGGTCCTAAGTAATCAATGATGTGATTCATCATATTCAGCCATGCAGCTTCTTTTTCATGTTCCTAATCCACCTGAATGATGGGAGGATTCCTCTTTTGGAACAAAATGAAATGATCCACATTCCTTGGTTCATCCCCTGTGCTCCCTATATACTAGAAATGAAAATCCAGAATCATATTTTAAAATGTATGTTGGTTCACCAATTGTTTAGGTGAAACTAGATTCTCTACAGCCTCTTTTGGTTGGCTTCTAGGGTGACTACATGGTGAAATTTTCTATAATCCCATGATGAAAACATTGGTTTTCAATATATTGAAACAAAATAATTATACAACTCAAATAAACCACATCATATATATTACAATAGCACTTTATATAATTTAAAAATTTCTATATTTAAATATCATTAAAAATTATAATATGCCTTTTCAAAATCAAGTGTTTTTCATAATATCACATTGCTTCCATTTCAAATTATAAAATTTGAAAACAATATCAACCCATTTCAGTAATAATTTTATTTTCAACGTATAATAAATCAATATTCAATATAAATTATGAACTCCTAGTGGGAATTCTTACATATCAATTCATTTCATGTTGTTCTCATAGACTCAACTCATGAAGATAAGGATACAACTCCGAGAAGTGTATCAATTAAATTATGCACTAAACTCCCTGATAACAAGAGAGTAATAATAAATTGATTTTCAATGAATATTTATGATACATATTTCATTTTATGATCATCCAAATACATCCTTCCATCCCAACACAAGGACTAATCAAGAATGATTTTCAAACTCCATGACCGAACCACCAACTAAAACCATTTATACCAAAATGAATTTCTGACAGAAAAATTCTGAAACCATTTGCAACATCCAAACATTCATCAGTGGATTGAAATGGAATAAATTCGTTACATGGTTATTGGTTTCATCCTCAGTGCACCATAGTATAGAAATAAATTCCAACAGCATCAAGAATTGTTGGGTGATGATTTAACCATTAAAAATAAAACAAAAAAACTACAAAAACCCAAAATAAAACTATGTGATGGTTGAGAAAAATTTATTACAACTATCAAAATACCAACTGATAAAAATACCAAACTAAAAAAATAATATCAGAGTAAAACAAGGAAATAAAAACCAATATCAAAGTATAAATAGGAAGAAAAAACCAGAAAAACTCAATGACTCTGAGATATAAACACCATTTCTACCCAAAATCTTCAGGCTCAAACTCTATAATCCATAAGAAAAGTATCACAATGAATCAATAAATAAATGAGATACTATTCCTTTACATATGACTTTATATACAACAATTTCAAAATTCATCAAAGAACCGAAGCACGAGGAGAGTATAAAACTCAGTAGGATTTACCCAAATGAATTCTCTAATCACAACACTATGATATAACATGTTAGAACATTTATACAAAACATTTCAAAAAATTGAATAATTTTATAAAAAATATCATCCAATTTTAAAAAAAAGATTTCAAAACAAAAATTGTTTCAATAGAAAGAAAAAAATGCCTTTAAATTAATTTTCAAATAAATTTTTGCACAACCCATTCCACACCACACATCAAAAAATTCATGCCCAGGTGAATGTTCTATATTCATGAGTGGTATCTCATTGATCAATGATGTCATCAAAAGGTAACCATATACCAAGTGCCCCAATGAAATACAACCCATCCATAGTGTCAAGTCAATGAATACAACCCCATGCCAGCCATTGATGTAGAATACCAAGCCCAACCAATCATTATAAGGCATTTAAATAAAAAATATATTTTTTAATATATTTCTATCAAACCATTTATAGGAATAAAAATTTCATATTTTAAAATAATCGTTTTAAAATCATGAAACAAATAACATTGCACAGTATCCAATTTCCATAACTTCAAAAACCATCACAAAAAGATGATTTCCAAATAGTATTCTTCAAAAATTTCACAATTATTTTTAAAAAATTAAAATATTTTGAAATCCATAATTCATGTTCTAATAATAGGATTCAAATTTAAATCCATCTAACTCATAGATATAGGTGAAAGTGAACAACAAAACAAATTCTTCATCAAACCATGTTGAAACTCCAAAAACACACCTTAGATCTTGTTCTATATTGTCAGGAAAACCATATATAAATATGATTTCAATCAAATAATATAGATATATCCAAAATGTATTAGATATATGAATCGAATAAAGGGAAGATGTATAAATCTAATGAAAATGAATAATCATAAGAACATACCAATAAATACATCCTGCAACACACCAATATTCGACAACATATTTCTCCATTATTGAAGGTATAGGTCACCACAACCTTTAGAAGGACAGTGTTTCAATTTAGGGTCAAATTAAGTGAAACATTATGGCTTAAGGTTACAAGACCATTTATATACATAATATATATATAAAACATTTTACACTGCAAGGTTTAGGTTCATAGTTGGGATAACAATGTGCAAACCATTCCCTGGATTTGGCCTCTAAACATCTCTTGCATCATTTGCTCGCACTATTAAAAAAATCATTAAATTTCAATGATCACCCAAATTATTACATATTGTATGGTTTTACTAAGGTATATGCATGGTTTTTAAAAATTTTGTGGCAATTTTGTGCTTCCTAGTTTCCCACGATTCCCTTTTCATGATATCTAGTAGGTGTTTCACTGTTTCTACAAATAATTTTCAAAACATGAACTACCATAAAATCCCACAAAACATTCCCAAACTCTTCCAAACATTACCAATCATAACCTAATTACCATATATAATTAAAATAAATAAATAGTGTCTGAATACATGAAACTAGGGGTTCTATAGTGTCATTGGTGGTATTACATTGGTTGAAATACCAAGATATATGTTTTCACTCCCGAAATAAGGAAGTAATATCATGGCCCTGGCTAATCTTTCTGAAAGTACATTCAAAAATTAATTTCTATTGTAGGTGAGCGTAAATTCATTTTGATATATCAATAATCAATAATGTAAGAATGGATGATGATAGAATAGTTCATCCTACATTACGAGGCATCACATATCAAAGAGATTATATTACCCAATTTATGTTTATAGGTCAGTTGTGGTTACTATTACTATTCTTTATATCATTAGAGGCCTAGAGGGTTTTTATACTCTACTCATTGATGATGAATACTACTAACTACTATCAAGATAGATGCATACATGGTCACACACAATAGTTTTTTCATGAATCTTCCTTATTCTATGAATAGGTATATAGGACATGGTCGATCGCACCATAGTGTCAGAGTGTTGTCCATGTTTTATCGATCAATAGAAAATAATAAGATTAGATATTATTCATGTAAAAATTAATTGGGTGGTATTTATTTATTAAAATTATTTTCATGTTTTTATGTAGATGTTATGAAAATATTTCTTGAATGAATATGGGTTTTAATATTCAATGTTTATTTAATATTTACAGGAATAATGAGATGAGTTAATGAATTTATTTTAACATTTATTATGTTAATTATATTATCAGTAAGTAATAAATATATAAATTATTTTTATGATTTTGTATAGTTGTAATAATATAAGTTTTATATTTTATATAGTGAGTAATAAATATTCTAGGGTCGGTGAGCCTTTTCTTGTTAATTTCATTACTCATTTTATATATGAGGATAGAGGCTCTCACATGAATTCTATTCAATAAGATATTATGAGATATTCTCTCTCATATCCTGATTTTTAGGGAGTGAATCACTTGATCTAAGTTATTGAATCGATCTACACCTCACACATCATACGAACATCGATGTGATGATCACAGATATATCAAAGGTGTCATCGGATCTATGAGATATTGCCAGAAATTTGACGATCAATGCACCTATAGTTTTTTAAAGCTTTTGTAGATAATATAGAGCAATTCAGATTAGGATTATTTATAAAGAAATACCTCAACATGAAGAGATGATGATTTTGAGGAATAAAGTCAAACTACGTATTTTTGGTTTAATTGTTTTCTTGATCTTCTTTGGGTGTAATCTTGGGGCTTTATTTATATAATATTTTTATATTTTTTTTTAAACATATTTAATTACAATGAAAATTTTAATAACAAATGTGTGTTTGTTGTTTATTTATTTATTAAAATTTATGTTCATGATAATTTTTATAATAAATGGTGATTTGTGTGTCATCATTATGTCTTTATATTTAAAATTGTATGTGCACCCAAATATAAGTTTTTTTCTATTTTCCACATTTCCAAGAGCCCCTTTTGTGTGTATGAGTATTATTCTCTAATTGAGTGTACGAGTATGGATGTAATTCACACTGGGATTTGGTGATTCACTAGAAAATCGTTTTATGCATTGATTGAGTTAGCACTACAACTCGAGTCACAAGTGACGTGACTCAAGGAGTTACCCCTAGGGTCTAGGTTGATCCATTATTCACTCAATGGATCAACCATTAGTATTGGTTAATTTTCTTGTTATATTAAATTTTTTAGCATGTATTATTATTTTTTGCTATAGTAGTTTTATAAATCACCACATTAATAAATACTAAACCTTAAAGAGATAAAATAAACTTATGACACGATGAATATTTTCTATTTATTACATGATTTATTGTGAGTGGGATAACAATGTATTTACTTATAAGATATAAAATTATACTATTTATTAATTTTATAATAAAACTCTGAAAGAAATATAAACTCAAAAACATCTTTTATTGTTTTAATTTGAACAAAACCCGGTGTTCATGTGTGGTCAATCAAGCAAAGATGAGGTTGCATATTACAACTAGATAGTTCTTATGAAGATAAATGGATTAATTAAATAATGATGAAAATAAATAAGATTAAAAATATAGCTGATTGAAACAATGGAGGCAAACATTGATTAAATCAATTTTTTTATTTTTGAAGTAGGGACTTCACTCAATAGGTCAAGGAGTTGTGATTTAATGTGGTTGGATAGTCAAATTTATACATTGAAATATCTATGTAGTGGAATAATAAAAGGTTTTAGACAATGAGGATATGTTTCAAGCACCATTCCCCCTTGATTAATCAACAGAAGAAGTATTCTAATTCTAGTATATAGGGTTTCTAAATTTTGATAAAATAGTGGAGACATGTAATGCCTTAATTAATTAATCAACAATATCTGAATCAATAATCAATATAGAAATTAATATTCCATTATACTTTTAATTATATTTTGATGAAAATAGAAAGTTTTAAAACATAAAATAATACAATGTATAATGAAAAAAGTAAATTTACACAAAAGCATAGGTTTTCATGAGTAGTAATGGCCCTTGTGAAAAAAACTACGATATTGGATTTTCATGGTGTTGGTATCCCTAATACCGATTAAGCCACCTCAAGAAGTGAGGGTGTAAAAATTATTATAGGAGACTCATTTATGGCACATATGATGGTTGTTTTATGATATTATACACAAATTCTTATGGGAGTAATGGATAAAAAATCAAGACGTTGATGGTTTTACATGTTGTCTCTTGTATGAGAGGCTTTTGAGGAGAAAGTGAAGTGAGACAAGAATGAGTGACAATTACACTGGTTATGTGTAAATATGAAAGGGGCAATTTTTAATAAATAAATCCCATTTTAATATAATTTTCACCCATATTATATAGGTTTGTTTTTTATTACCAAATGAATAGTATGGAGAAAATTTATACATTTCCTTTTAGGTAACGTTGTCCATGAAATTACCAAAATAATGAAAGATTCATCGTTATTTATTATGTAAAACGCATTAAAAGGAAATGAAAAATGGATAATAGAAAAAGTTTTGTCAAATATAATATAAAAATTATCTTCTAAAATATAGGTGTTAAATTGTATGTTATTTGTTTCATATATGATCGAAATAAATCTATGTACATTTAAATGAAGAAAACTAAATCATAGAAGTAATTATTTTCTACTACCTCAGTTTTATTCATCAATTTAAAATGTAATGTTTCATATATAATTATTAGGTATTAAATAAAATATGTATATTAAATATGTTTAATTAAATAAAGTAGCTATGTAATTAATAAAACCATACTATAACTAAGGTGTATTCTCCAAGAGGATGAAAAATATTGGTTTTTAATTCAGCAAAGAGAACAACACAACAAAAAAATTTCTAGTAAATGATTCTATTTTGATATTTATTTATTATAATAAAAAACATGATCTCATGTGTCCTTTTTACTGATGGAGACATTATTATGGTTTAGTAATGAATGTTGTTTGTGGTGTTTAATACTCAATCGATTTTTCAGTGATACATGAATCATAGTCAATACCTGATGAATAGAAAACATATGAATTATATTCCTAGTTGATGAAATATAATACTCTAAAAAGAAAAAAAAATTGAAGTTTTCAAGGATATACCCAGTATGAATTTAGAATCATTGAAGTTAATGACCATAGGTATTGTCAAAAAAAATTATATGCATTGTTTTTGACAAAGTATATTTTATAAATAAAGGAAATCCATATAAATTTTAGTACATGTCCATTTAGAGTGTGTTAACTTTTCCAAAGATAATATAGTGGTATGTATAATAAATAATTTCCATTATGTATTTAAATAATTTGAAAGTTAGGTATGATGTATTCATAGTCTGAAGGCATTAGTTGCTTTGTGATGGTGTGTCAAAAAAAATCTGGACCAAACTTTGGTTGATAAATATAACGCAGTGTGGAGTAATTCCTAAACATACATTTCCTTAACTACATAAATTCAATGAAACAAATAAGGAGGATCAATGATTTTGATAACATGTTATCATTGATAAAAAATGTTGCATGGAGTATTTATTTAATGTATTCTTCCATGTAGACATTATATCCATGATGTTTGTAAAAGGATCATCAAAGTGAAAAACCATGCATTATAGATACAACCATTATTTTTGAGATATTAATTCTATATAATGGATTTATCGCAATAAAAATTTCCAACAGTAATGACTGATGGATATCATTTGAGTTATAGTATGATGGAAATAAATTTCCTTAAGAACATGATTTATATTAAAAATGTCAACAAGGATATATACAAACATCCATGAAGAATAAAAATATACATCTTTTGCAATTATCATTAAATTTTATTAGGATAATATATAAATCTCTATTATATAAAATATGTACTTAAGTAATATACTTCATTTCAATAAAAGGGTGAATATCTCTACATAAGCTTTTGGGGCCTAGATTGTCTTAGGTTTATTCAATACAAGAGATGCACTAATAGTTGGAATATGGATTAGTTTCTAGAAGGGTATGGATGATAATTTTATAGAGGCACATAATGTTTAGGAATGAAATATCAATGGTGATGGTTTTATATTAACCGTGGTTAGCGATACAATATTCATTAAGAATAATAATTGCTACGAGTATAGAATATTTAACAATTATCGAAAATATATAAGATCAATTAAAAAATCAATAATATATTATATGTATCAATATTAAGGGGCCCTGTTATTTTGAATAATTTGGTGGGTATTCATGTGAGGAGATACATGGATGGTACAAGAATGGTGCCGATAAGGATCAATTGGTGATGTTAAGTAATTATTCCTAAATCCATTGTAATTTTATATAAGGCCCCAGCCTTAAACATTACTTAATCTTGAGATATTTCAAGAATATACCTTGAGGATCTTTTTAGGTTTAGAGTTTTAGAGAATTAGATCATAAAACATGTATTACATTCCACATTTAAGAAAATTGGTTACAAAAAAGATAGTATTAATTTTTCCCATCAACGGAAACATATTTAAAATAAAACATGGACTCATTCTTGACACTTCTGTGACACTATCATCATATCATGTACCTTTCCCTTGTTCTGTGAAAAACATTTCAAAAAACATGGGATGAGCATAAAAAGATCAGTAAGGGATATAAAAATATTGAAAGGAAACATGGGTACATATATACAAAAGAATTAACTCATACTTTACCCATAAAACATAAGCACTTTAACATACCTCATAAAATCATGAATAAATCATATAAATCATAAGACATAAAGGTAACTTGAGGCATTCATAACATTCTTACGTAGGGAGTAACCCTCTTGGTTATGTTTGGAATACCCATCACAGTATATTCCCAAAAACTCTTCGGAGAAACATTAACGTTTCACTCATTCGTGTCACCCAATGCATTGGAGAGCTATATCGGGCTCACCCGCCCTTAGTTTATCACAGAACCACCCGTCTTCATAATAATGCCCAAGAACCTCAACATAATCGTATCACATAAAATATGCATAAAAGAAACATAACATTTCCACCTTTCAATCACAAGATATCAATACAAAACATTGATATAAAAACATTATTAAAACCATTTTCAATACCAAAACAAAAGAAAAGTAAAATATGGTATTTATTTTTCTTTAAAAAAAGGTATGGCTTGTAGAGGAAGCCGAAACTCAATTAATGGTCACGATGACGGAGAAGTCGTTGTCGCCACATACGTACGACAAAAACATTCCCTTTTGTCATTTAGTTAATGATTCATATAAAAAAGATTCCTTTTGAATAAACATAAAAGTCATAGGGGTTTATACACTGTATAAAAGAAGGTTGTGTATAAAACAAAATATGCCTCAATGAAAGGAGATCGAGACGAAGTCCCATTCCTCAGGTCCGACTTGAATCAGTCATTCTTTAATCTCCTGAATAATAAACTTGAGTAAATTTCTACTTGTTTAAGAACCTTTTTCAAGTTCATTATTCCTTTTATATCACTTATTGCCATGTCGTTAACACTATGTAATTATTTAAGTTAATAACGGTCGTTTTAACGATCATTGGTACTTGAGTCAAAAATAAACCCTTTATAATTACAAGTTTTTCATTTATCCATTATATCCAGAATTGTATTCATGATTTAGATATCATATATTTCATATATATCCAGTACATTCATGCATTTATAATATTACATAACATTTAGAGGTAAGAAATGAAATGCACCATTCATAGAGATGGTAAGTGGTACGTACGCATGAATGTTGCTTCCATTTCGATTTCATATTTTATGAAATGGAATCATAATGATATAAAGTTATATTATAATTCCAGTGTAATATCATATATAATATCATAACTCCATCCTTTACACGCCCCACATATCGTATTAACGAATCGAATCACTTTGAGGGGGCGGTAGTCCCCACTTCCTTAAATGAAGATATCACGTTTACCCATAATGGAAACCATAAATGTTTTCCCAAAATGAGAAATAAAGAAGCTTAAGGAGAACATAAAAATATTATATATCATATATAAATATTGTGTCATATTAATGGCCACCATTGAAGGTGTTAAAAGAATGTTGAACAATCATCGTTTCGGGAGGCAGAAATTCGCCATCCACGGAAACAGTATGTTCTTTAACCATTAGATGTAGGTGTGTGTAAGTGTAGCTCGAATCCTTCTTATAAAAACATCCTAGTATATGGAAGATACTACTTTTGTTACAAAATAAATTAATAAAAAGAGTTTATGGGGTTGGAGAAGCAAAATAACACAAAAGAACACAAGTGAAGACATTACCTTAAAATAGGGTAACTCATATTGGTTTGAGCTCAAAGGATTCCTTGGGAAGACTTATGCCCAAATTGTGGCTTCAAGGAGTAATAGAGGGAATTGGAGAGATAGAATGGGCAGGGATTGGCCGATCCAAAGGCTTTGGATGTGTTGCTAAAGAGGTAGAGGTGGGGGCCTTTTATAAGAGGAGAGGAGGGGCACTCTTGGAAAGTAAAGAAATGTTACTTTATATTAAAATGTGTTTCGGATTAAAAAGTTCCCACATTGATATAATTCTAGGGTAAGGTGATAAGGGTTCGAAATCCACCCATCCAATAAGTTTTGGACATGTCTAGGTCATAGATTTTATATTATCTTTTCATTTTATTTAAATCCATTATTAATGAGGTAATCACTACATCATCATGATGTCATAAATAATTTACTTTATTTAATGTACAAAAACTATAAAAAAATATCATGATGTAGGAAATCTTTTTATATTTCTAATGAGTATTCATAGTCAAAAATATGACTTGTATAACCCTATTTAAAAATTGTTTTAGTAAAACAACTCATGTTTGTGTCATTTTAATTTTAACATTAAATAAAAAGATATTAATGTCATTTTCCTACCAAAGTGGCTCCATGGGGTCCCCATGTTTACCCATGGATTTTTGTGGTCGTCCATGACACATCCAATAAGGTTTGGACATGTGTCTAGGTATTTTAATTTTATATAATATCATTTTTTCCTTAAATTGCACTAATTACCTCTAATCGCGATTAAAAACTTAAAAGACACTATTCATCAAAAAATTATTTTAATTTAATTGAACAACATTTTACTTCTTAATGAAAAACATGTATGTCATATTTTTGAAAATCAAATCACAGAAGTGGCATGTTTCATTTAAACAAAAAATCAGTTTCTTTAACTACCACTTAGTGGTTTCACTTTTCATCAAAAATTGAAGTTTTTCAGAAAAATACCAAAACATCACCCTAATCTATATTTGATATTCGGAATTCAAAAATGATGTCTATTTTACAAAATTCAAATCATATATGTTACATTAATTAATTTAATAATTAATTCCCGTTGTCATGACAAATAGCGTGTTTTTACAAAACAATAAGTATCAAAAGATTGATACCAGTTTAAGTCCAATTTCAAAGTGAAATTGATTTCAATGACCACCATTGGATTAAATGGTAAAAATATATTCTAATTTCAATTCAAAACCAATTCAAAAGATAATATAATCATATCAATAAATTAGATTCAAAAGAGGTTTTGAATTAGAATACAACATTTTTCACTATTCATTAAAAAATGAACTTTATCGGAAAAATACCAAAAATTCACAAAAAGTAAATTTTGATGTCCCAATCATAAAGAATAAGTTTATTTTTACAAACATAGCTTATATAATTTTCAAAAGATAGATTTAAAAATGGTTTGCCCTCAAAAGGCAGTAAAACAATCTTTTATAAATATTAGTGTATTCCATGCTTAAGATTGGATTTATTCTTATTAGTGTATTACATGCTTAAGATTGGATTTATTCTCATTTTAAGCCTCTAAAACACTATCTAATTCACTAATAGACATAGATAAAAATATCTATTATTCATTACTTACATGGAATGTTACATCCTTCCCCCTTTTAGATAATTGTGTCCCCGCAATTTATTTACTTATCGAATAAATGGGGGTACTTATCCCTCATTGCATTTTCAGATTCCGATGTTGCCTCTTCCATCATGTGGTTTTTCCACAAAACCTTTACATGATTAATCTCCTTATTCTGTAACACTTGCTCCTTGTGGTCAAGAATTTGGACCCGTTGTTCCTCATAAGATAGGTTCTCTTCCAGCTGAACTACGTCCGGACTCAAAACATGAGATGGATCTGGCTTGTATTTTCTCAGCATCGAAACATGAAAAACATTGTGTACCTGAGATAAACTCAGAGGTAAAGCCACCCGGTGACCAACTGATCCATCTCTCTCCAGAATTTCATATGGTCCAATGAACCTTGGACTCATATTTCCTTTCTTACCAAATCGCATCACAGTTTTCCATGGTGAGACTTTGAGAAAAACATGATCACCTACCTCAAAAGATAGATCCTTCTTTCTGTTGTCTGCATAAGTCTTCTGCCTGCTCTGAGCTGTTCTCATATGTTTCTGTATCAGCTGAACTTTTTCTGCCAACTCTTCTACCAATTCTGGTCCCATCAGCTATCTTTCACCCACTTCATCCAAAAAAGTTATAGTTCGACACCGCTTCCCATATAATGCCTCAAATGGTGCCATCTGTATACTGGAATGAAAACTGTTATTATAAGAAAACTCAACCAAAGAAAGATGTTGGTCCCAACTTCACTGATAATCCATAGAGCAAGAACATAGCATATCCTCCAATGTCTGAATTGTTCGTTCTGTTTGCCCATCTGATTGAGGATGAAAAGCTGTACTAAAATTTAATTCAGTACCCAACGACTTATAAAGGCCTTTCCAAAAGTTAGAAGTGAACCTGGGATCACAGTCAGATACAATGGAGATGGGAACTCCATGTAACCTAACTATCTCATTAAGATACAATAGGGAATGTTGATCTAGGGAAAAAGTATCTTGTATATCAAGGAAATGAGAAGATTTAGTCAAGCGATCAACAATTACCCAGATTGCATTATTACGTCGAGGGGTCTTCGGCAATCCCACAACGAAGCCCATGGATATATTCTCCCATTTCCACTCTGGAACTGGTAAAGGCTAAAGAATCCATTTCGGAAATTGCCACTCTGCTTTAACTTGTTGACATGTCAAACACTTCATAGTAAAATCAGCAATATCACTTTTAATTCCATCCCACCAGTAATACTCCCGCAGATCTCTTTACATCTTAGTACTGCCAGGATAAACTGAAAATGCAGATCTATGAGATTCACATAACAACTCTCCCTTAAACTGTGAATCATAAGGCACATACAATCTCTTCCCAAATCTGAAAACACAATCATTATCAATGTTGAATTCAGGAAACTTACCTTTCTGAACCAACTCTACCTTTTTCTGTAACTCACTGTCTTGCTTCTATGCTTGCTTGATTCTGTCTGATAGAGAAGATTTCACTGATACCGGAAACAAAACAGAAGAACATCCTGCACCAACAACTTCTATGCCAAATTTCACCAAATCCTTAACCAAAGGATCACGTTCCAAATGCATCATTGCTAATGAAGCATTACTTTTTCGACTCAAAGAATCAGCCACTATATTTTCTTTTCCCAGATAGTAATGAATTGTACAATTATAATACCTGATTAATTCTAGCAATCTCCTATGTCTCATGTTCAACTCTTTCTGAGTGAATATATACTTTAAAATTTTGTGATTGGTAGATATTTCCCAATTTACTCCATACAAATGATGCCTCCAAATTTATAAAGAAAAAACAACAGCAACTAATTCCAAATTATGTTTAGGGTAATATACCTCATGAGTTTTCAACTGTCGTGAAGCATAAGGAATTACCTGATCATTCTGCATTAGGACACAACCAAGTCCTTTCAATGAAGCATCACTGTAGATAACAAACTCCCCATTCCTGGATGGTAGTGCCAAAACTGATGCATTCACCAATCTTATTTTCAATTCCTGAAAACAATCATCACATTCTCTTGTCCAGATAAACTTAACACCCTTCTAAGTTAGCTTAGTCATTGGACTAGATAACTGTGAAAACATTCTATCAAACCTTCGGTAATTGCCTTCCAAACCAAGGAAACTACGAATCTCTCTTAAATTTGCGGGTCTTGGCCATTCTTCAACAACCTTTGTTTTTGCAGGATCAATGGTTATCCCATCTTTTGAAACAATGTGACCAAGGAAAGAAATTTGTTGCAACCAAAACTCACACTTGCTAAATTTCCCATACAATTTCTTTTCTTTTATGGTTTTCAAAATAACCCATAAATGTCTTTCATTATCCTCTTTACTTTTAGAAAACACAAAAATATCATCAATGAAAACCACCACAAACTTATCCAAGAACTCATGGAAAATTCTATTCATTAATTCCATGAATACAGCAGGTGCATTGGTGAGCCCAAAAGGCATTACTACTAATTCATATAGGCCATATCTTGTACGAAACTCAGTCTTCAGAACATCTGCTTCTTTTACCTTCAGCTGATGGTACCCCGATCTCAGGTCAATATTTGAAGAAAACTGAGCTCCCTGGAGATGATACACAAATCATCGATATGAGGCAAAGGATATTTGTTCTTAAAAGTGATGTTATTCAAGTCTCTATAATCAATGGAAAGACTCATAGAACCATCTTTCTTTTTAACAAATAAAACAGGAGCACCCCATGGTGATGTGCTAGGTCGAAAGAAACCTTTCTCTAATAAATCTTACAATTTCTCCTTCAACTCTAAAAGTTAAATTTGAGACATTCGATAAGGGGGTTTTTAAATTGGATTAGCATCAGGAACTAAGTCAACAGTAAATTCAAATTACCGATCTGGTATTATTCCAGGCAACTCACCAGGAAAAACATCAGGATACTCATTTACCACTGGCACATCATTAATATGAACAGTTCCCTTGTTTTCAAAAATATGTGCAGGGTAACATTCATTTCCATCTTTTACAATTTTCTCGGCCTCTTGATAAGTTATCAACAATAAGGGTTCATTCTTGTACACAAATTGAAATTCTTTCTGAAAAGAAACTTCTTTATCTCTACAATCAATCTTAGCATGGTAAATAGAGAGCCAATCCATACCCAGGATAACATCAAACTCTACTAGAGGTAGAACAATAAGGATTGCAATTAGGTTCCTTCCACAGATAAGGATAGGAATATTCTTATAAATTCTTTTTGCCTCAACATTTACCCTAGGTGTTTTTACCACAAGTTCAGGAGTCATTTCTTTAGATGGTATTCCCATTTTACTAGAAAATGATTCAGAGATGAAAGAATGTGTGGAACCCGAATCAAACAACACACTGGAATAATCTGAAAAAACAAAAAAATTACCTGATACAACTTCATATGATGGCCCGACATCTACTGAAGTAGTCGCAAAAGATTTCACCACCCCTTTCTGCTTGTAGTCTAACTGCTTCCCATCACTCGAGCTCTTTGTCAGACACTCGTTTGCATAGTGACCCATATCTTTGCACTTAAAACATTTCACTAACTTTAAATCAAATTTGGACTTACCATCACCTTGATCATTTTCAGTGCAATCACGAGCCTTATGTCCCATATTACCACATCGGTAGCACTTTCCAGAATTCAGAAGTCATTCCACAGCATGCCTTTTTCCACATTTATCACAAACTGGAAACTTAGTTTTCTTACCATCAGATTTTTTTGAAGAATTCTTCCCTTTCTCCTACCACCTCGGTCTCTTCTTCTACTGGTTGTTATAGAACACTTGTTCATAGGAAAACTCCATTTCCACCTTCTCAGCACATCAAATAAGATTTTCATAACTTTTAAACTCATGAGAAGATAATGCCCTTCGATATTTTGGTTTTAATCCTGAGTAAAAATGATTGATTTTACTATCAATGTCTCGGATAAAATTTGGAGCATACCTTGCCAATCGAGTGAACCTCTCCTCATAGGTAGCCACTAAGTCTTCATCTTGCCTCAATTCCAAGAATTGTTTTTCCATCCTAAGCCGAACAGCCTTAGGAAAATATTTCTCAAGAAACATACCTTTGAATTCATCCCAGTCAAGAGCATCAATCTCATCAGCGTCCCTGATATTTTCAACCATCGACCACCACTGATCTACCTCACCCTCCAAACGGTAAATAGAAAGACTAACCTTTTGATTTTCTGAACACCCCATGACATCGAAAATATTCTCTAGTTCATTAATCCACCCTTCAGCTAACATAGGGTCAGATGATCCTCTGAATGATGGGGGATGTTTCCTTATGAAATGTTCCACCACTGACATGTTCCTCTGCGGTTGATCTGGCTGATCTCGTGCATGGATACCACCACCATTTATCGCTTGAGTCAACTGTTCCATTACTGAAAAAACTGTTCAGTTCTAATTCCGACCATCTCAGGATGTTGATTCGGAAGGTTATTTCCTTCTGTATGCCATCCTAGCACTGCATCCCTGTTTCCTCTATGGAAAACCATTCTGAACAAACATGTCTTAGATGAAGCAACATGGTAATATTCAAATGCTATATCATTTAAAAAAAATATTTTTGGATAATCATTTAATAGAATTATAACTCCTAATGTTATCTAAAACGACCTCTGATACCAACTATAAGGCCCCAGCCTTATATATTAATTAATCTCGAGTTATTTCAAGAATACACCTTGAGGATCTTTTCAGGTTTAGAGTTTTAGAGAATTAGATCATAAAACATGTATTACATTCCACATTTATGCAAAGTGGTTACATAAAAGATAGTATTCATTTTTCCCATCAACGGAAACATATTTAAAATAAAACATGGATTCTTTCTTGACACTTCCTTGACACTATCATCATATCATGTACCTTTCCCTTGTCCTGTGAAAAATATTTCAAAAAACATGGGATGAGCACAAAAATCTCAGTAAGGGATATAAAAATATGGAAAGGAAACATGGGTACATATATACATAAAAATGAAATCATACTTTACCCATAAAACATAAGAACTTTAATATACCTCATAAAATAATGAATAAATCATAGAAATCATATGACATAAAGGTAACATGAGGCATTCATATCATTCTTACGTAGGGAGTAACCCTCTTGGTTACGTTTGGAATACCCATCAATGTATATTCCCTAAATCTCTTTGGAGAAACCTTAATGTTTCACTCCTTCGCATTACCCAATTCATTGGAGATCTATATCGGGCTCACCCACCCATAGTTTATCACGAAACCACCCGTCATCATAATAATGCCCAAGAACCTCAACATAATCGTATCACATAAAACATGCATAAAGGAAACATAATATTTCCACATTTCAATCACAAGATATCAATACAACACATTGATATAAAAACATTATGAAAGCCATTTTCAATACCAAAACAAATGAAAAGTAAAACGTGGTATTTATTTTTCTTTAAAAAAAGGTATTCCTTGTAGAGGAAGCCGAAACTCAAATAATAGTCACGGCGGCGAAGAAGTCATTGTCGCCGCATACGTACGACAAAAACATTCCCTTTTGTCGTTTAGTAAACACTTTGTATAAAAATATTCCTTTTGAATAAACGTAAAAGTCAAAGGGGTTTATACACCGTATAAAAGAAGGTTGTGTATAAAAAAAATATGCCTCAATGAAAGGAGATCGAGACGAAGTCCCATACCTCGGGTCCGACTTGACTCGGTCTTTCTTTAATCTCCTGAATAATAAACATGAGTTAATTTCTACTTGTTTAAGAACCTTTTTCAAGTTCATTATTCCTTTTATATCACTTATTTCCATGTCATGAACACTATGTAATTATTTAAGTTAATAACGGTCGTTTTAACGATCATTGGTACTTGAGTCAAAAAATAAACCCTTTATAATTACAAGTTTTTCATGTATCCATTATATCCAGAATTGTATTCAAGATGTAGATATCATATATATCATATATATCCAGTACATTCATGCATTTATAATATTACATAACATTTAGAGGTAAGAAATGGAATGCACCGTTAATGGAGACGGTAAGTCGTACGTACGCATGAACGCTGCTTCCATTTCTATTTCGTATTTTATGAAATCGAATCATAATGATATAAAGGTATATTATAATTCCAGTTTAATATCATATATAATATCATAACTCCATCCTTTATACGTCCCACATATGGTATTAACGAATCAAATCAATTTGAGGGGGCGATAGTCCGCACTCCCTTAAATGAAGATATCACGTTTACCCATAATGGAAACCATAACAGTATGACCAAAATGAGAAATACAGAAGCTTAAGGAAAACATAAACATATTATATATCATATATAAATATATATTGCATCTTAATGGCCACCTTTGAAGGTGTTAAAATAATGTTGAACAATCATCGTTTCGGGAGGCAGAAATTCGCCATCCACAGAAACAGTATGTTCTTTAACCATTAGATATAGGTGTGTGTAAGTGTAGCTCGAATCCTTCTTATACAAACATCCTAGTATATGTAAGATAATGGTGTTGTTACAAAACAAATGAATAAACAGAGTTTATGTGGATGGATAAGCAAAATAAAACAATAGAACACAAGTGAAGACATTACCTTAAAATTGGGAAACTCCCTTTGGTTTGAGCTCAAAGGATTCCTTGGGAAAGACTTCTTCCCAAAGTGAGGCTTCAAAAAGTAAGATAGGGAATGGGAGAGAAAAAATGTGCAGGATATTGGCAAGCCAAAGGCATTGGAAGTGTGGGTAAAGAGGTAGATGTGGGGGCCATTTATAAGAGGAGAGGAGGGTCACTCTTGGAAAGTAAAGAAATGTTACTTTATTTTAAAATGCATTTAGGATTCAAAAGGTCCCACATTGATATAATTCAAGGTTATGGTGATAAGGGTTATAAATCCACCCATTAAATAGGTTTTGGACACGTGTAGGTCATAGATTTTGCATTATCTTTTCATTTTATTTAAATCCTTTATTAATGAGGTAATCACTGCATCATCATGATGTCATAAATAATTTAATTTATTTAATGTCTAAAAATTATAAGAAAAAAATCATGATATATGAAATCATTTTAGATTTATAATGAATATTTATAGTCAAAAATCTGACTTGTATAACACCATTGAAAAATTGTTTTAGTAAAACAACTCATGTTTGTGTCATTTTAATTTTAACATTAAATAAAAAGATATTAATGTAATTTTCCTACCCAAGTGCCTCCATGGGTCCCCATGATGACCCATGGCTTGTATTGGTCGGCCATTACACATCCAATAAAGGTAGGACACGTTTCTAGGTATTTTTATTTTATTATATTATCATTTTTTCCTTAAATTACACTAATTACCTCTAATCGCGATTAAAAACATAAAAGTTACTATTCACCAAAAAAATATTTTAATCTCATTGAACCACATTTGACTTCTTAATGACAACCATGTATGCCATATTTTTGAAAATCAAATCACAGAAGTGGCAATGTTTCATTTAAACAACAAATCAGTTTCTTTAACTACCAATTAGTGGATTCACTATTCATCAAAAATTTATGTTTTTTAGAAAAATACCAAAACCTCACCCTAAGATATATTTGATATTCTGAATTCAAAAATGATGTATATTTTACAAAATTCAAATCATATAAGTTACATTAATTAATTTAATAATTAATTCCCACTGTCATGACAAATAGCGTGTTTTTATGAAACAATAAGTACCAAAAGATTAATACCAGTTTAAGTCCAATTTCAAAGTGAAATTGATTCCAATGACCACCATTGGATTAAATGGTAAAAATATATTCTAATTTCACTTCAAAACCAATTCAAAAGATAATCTAATCATATAAATAAATTAGATTAAAAAGTCATTTTGAATTAAAATACAACATTTTTCACTATTCATTAAAAAAATGAACTTTATCAGAAAAACACCAAAAATTCACACAAAGAAAATATTGATGTCCCAATCGTAAATAATAAGTTTATTTTGACAAACATAGCTTATAAAATTGTCAAAAGATAGATTTAAAAATGGTTTTCCATCAAAATGCAGTAAAATAATCTTTTAAAAATATTAGTGTATTCCATGCTTAAGATTGGATTTATTCTCATTTTAAGCCTCTAAAACACTATCTAATTCACAAATAGACATAGATAAAAATATCTATTATTCATTACTTAATTGGGATGTTACATTTTAATTCTCATAAATATTTTATATTCTACTTTTATTGTAAATTGGATTTCAAGACCAGTAATCATTGATGTTGTCTATATTACTCAATAAAAAAGGTATGTTGAGATAATAGAATGTTAATATGGAGTGAAATTCACTGAAATACAATCTTGGATTATACAAATTAATAATATACTAGATTATTCATTTGGAATGAATCATTTTCACGTATCTACCTGAGGTTAGTGGGAGGTCAATGTTTTCCATGTATAATAAGTACGGTAACATATGGAAAATATTAATTGGTCTTACACTTATCTAAGACTAGAATGAAATCAATTCTCATGTGATTGACTTAAAATAAAAACCTAATATCTTGGGAATATGATCTTTTTAGACTGATGTAATAGTTTTCTATACCTAGTTAATAGTACATATACTAAAAATATATTCAATAATAGAAGTTGGTCCAATTTGAGAGTGAATTTTTAGCTATGTCACATTGAATAATTCTTCCCAATATGAATCACATCAGAACATGATGATATTAATGTAGTGAGGTAAATTTCATGCAATTAAGCAATGTATCAGTAAAATATTCCATGATATGTAAAAAATATGGTATTTACAACATAAAAATTATAGACGTAAAATATTATTTATATAAAGTAGAACAGTATGGGATAAAATCAAAAGTCTAAAATTTCAATTGAAGAAGTACAAAGGATATCTTCACGGTATGTGGAGAATAAAGGACACTAGTTTTGAGGGGACACAAACTAATCTTACTTGGATCAATTTGACCTAATATCAAAGTCAAGATAAGGTAGTGATCAATAAAAGAACATTCAATACTGTGTCACCCACATCTATAAATACTAAGTTCATTATGGATTCTGAGGCTGGTAAGAAAAAGTGTATAATATGAAACAATTTATTACAGTTCATGGAATCACACATAGTAGGTAATGTTTTATCATTATGAAAATTCTATTAATAAAAAATATCCAAGATTTAATGTTTTTAATGTGGAAAAAGGGTATATACATAGAGAGTACATCTCTTGGGAATTCTTACTCATGTAGGTGAGGTCGTATATCGTAGTATTTCCATGAAATAAATACATGGAAAACCCAGTGGCTACTTTCATGACTCAGTAGAAACATGATCTCAATCATGTGACTTCTAACAAGGATAGTTATAATTTTGTATCTATTAAAAGTTTGAATTTTGTAAAAGTGGGTTCCCTAGTCCAATAATTATCAGCACATTTGATTAAAATTTCCTGTATACATTATGATATTCATTATGTACAATCACCATTATTGTGTAGACTTTTCTACATCCACTATTTAATGGTAATTTTCATATATAGTTTATCATATCAAAAGTTTATAGCATATCCTATACAATGAAAAATACCCCAAGATACTATGCCATTAATAATAAAATTATGTCATATGGTGAAGTTATATCATAATAAATAGACACAATTTATATTTGACTATGAGGTTTTGTGGGCTCAAAATCATTTCGTATTCTTCTCATAATGTTCTCACTAAGTGATCTTTAGTAGTTGTGAAGTAGAGGACATTCCTTAAAAAATTAATACAAAGTGTTTTTAGTGTCATTGGTTGTATCTATCTATGATCATGTGTATTTTCTCATAATGTGACATCATTAACATTGTGTTAAGTTTTATCATTAAATTTTATGCTATAAAAAATAGTGAAAATGAATTTATGGTGAGTTATCTTACGTTGGGTTCCTCATTGGTGGTATGAAATAGATTAAATGACCAAGATATTACTCTTATATTCTATGTTGTGGATGTAATATGTTTTGAATGTTTTATCATTATGCTAGTAGGTTCATAAATCCAAAACCATTTTGGTGATGTGTGAATATGTATAGATAGTTCAACCGAAAATAAACCAAGAATGTAAAATGAAACAAGAGCGTGTCTTGCTTTATGAAATATTGAATGAAAAAGAGATTATATTAAAATTTTTGTGTTCATATTTTGGTAGTTATTGGTATGACTATTCATTATCTCTTTATGTGTCTTGATTGGTTTCAAGAATCCACTCTTGTTCTATGAATCATATTCAATTTTATTTAGATAAGCGCATTTATAGTCAATGAATATAATGTAATAAAGAATATGCCATATTATGGTGAATAGGTATATATTAAATGATAGGTCCCACTAAAGGGTTTGAGGGTTGTAAAAGTTTTATCAACCACGGATAACTACATAAATTCATTATTATTCATGTATATAATAATTGGGTTGAATTAATTAATCAAAATTATTTACAACTATTTAAATAAACATAAGGAGAATATTTTTTGAATGAATATTATTCTTAATATTCGATTTTAATTTAATACTTATCGGAATGACTAGTTATGTTATTGGAAAACTGTTATAGATAAATTTATTCATTAAAAAACAAGTAAGTGATAAAAATATAAATGATATTTTGGATTTAATACAGTATTGAAAATATAACATTTATAGTATATATAGTTATTAATAAATATCAGGGCATGAGAGAGCCTTTTTCAAATACATTCTTAACCGAATATATATATTATAGGAGAGAGGATCTCACATGATGAATATTCACTATGATATCTTGAGATATTCTCAGTCCTCTCCCAGATTATAGATAGGTAAGCTCTTATTAGAAGTGATCATATCATGATCTCCATCACACATCGTAAGAACATTAATGTGTTGATGGACGAGAATTGATGGTGTTATCATATCACTACTCCAGAACACAGAATTTGATGATCGAAGATCCTGTTGGTTCTTAAAGAACATGTGGAAAACATAGAGGAATTGATCCTCATAATCATTTAGAAAATATCATCAGATATTAATGGATGATGAATTGGTGGATTTATTTTGATCCATTTATTTATGGTTTATTTTTAGGCTTAATAATCTTCTCATGTGACCCTTAGGTTTTTACCTATGTATTGAATCACAGGTAATTATATTATTACATCTATAGCCTATGAAAAAATTTAAATCTCTAGACTATCACCTTTTTATGGACAATGATACCATCGCGGGTATGTATCAAATGTATTTCCGTACTGGTGAACATTAGGGAAATAATTGACATTTTTATTATTTATCTGTTAACACCCATCGACTTTGTATGGGAATATCAAACTCTAATTACTATAATTCATCGCATGAACATGGTATGTAGGATTCCATTTTAAGTATCAAGGTAAAAAATGTGCCAAGGTTACCTTATATATATAATCCTCGACTGATGTAAAAATACATTTCAAAAACAAACTTTGTGTGTAATGATTCCTATTATAAGCATGATACATGGGACAGAAAAAAATGGTTAAATCCCATACTCAGAATATCAATAACATCCATAGATGGAATTAAAATCCACAGTTCTTATTTATATGGATTCAAAAAAATGTTGGTACTATTTTATAAAAAATTACAGGAAATTGATAGAGAAACATGGATATATATATTCAGATAGATTCATCAATAGAACCCCCATTACACATAGAAGGATTCAACACCTGATCACTTAGTTAGGGTAACTAGTTATATATCAGGATTTGGCAAAGATTCATGAACATATCTTAAATATATAATAGAATTCAGGAATACGAAATAATTCTTCTCAATAGTGTGTCATGAGCATGACTTCTCATCCACTTGACCAATGTGAGTTCCTAAGCACACTAGTTTCAGAAACCCCAAAGGACCTATTACCTTTGGATAGTAGGACTGTACTTAGTTATGGATCTGGGAACCATTATGAGTTTCTATGTAATATAGATACCTTGTACACATCATATTTTGAGGTAAAAAATAATGAATCCAACATTTATCTCGCAAATAACAACAAAGATTAATTGACCATGCATTATTCCATTTGGTTTTGAATATCCTACCCAAAAAATATGGTGAAAGTATCATGAATCTCTAACATTATAAAATTGTTGTTTTTTCATGTTTCAGTTCTTTTTGGTATGCCCAATTTAAATGAAATGTTTTAATAAACCCAGCCTCAGTAGTCCAGATATGATGTCCTACATTATTACATCCGCATAAATACAAGATTAAAATCTAAAAGGACCTAACAGTTTAGATTTTTTGGAAAATAATATCGCATACATGATTCCAATTTTATATTATTAAAATGAAAATAAATTATAATACTAATATAATATAGTAAACTATATCCTAGAAAACATATTCAATGATCACTTCTTTATGAATAGGGGAATGGAATCAAATTAAGTGTATTCTCAAATTATTTGTAAGGAATCTATAAAATAAAATCCAATCATGAATCAACAACAAATAATCAATATGGAAATGTAAAAAATTGAACAAATATTCCATTTAATTAACATGATAATGAATAATCAATATTTAAAGGTTAATAACTGAACACATATGTCATTTTGTGAATAAGATGAGAATGTTATGCATCCTTATATTATTCAATTGTGAAAATAACATGGATAATAATAAATGAAATATATAATTATTGAATTTATAATCATTGGAAACCATTCTTCCTTGGTACATGGAATGGTTAACATCAATATATATTCTCAAGATAGTATAAAACTACTAGGTAAAAATCCATCTGATTTGGATAAATGATTCATCTCATGAGACTACAGGTACATTAAATGGATTTAATTAATAGGTCCCCACCCACATTTTTAGTTAGAAATTAGTAATCTAATATTAAATAGTCAATATAATTCATGAACAATGTGACTTATCAAATATCCATATTGAGTAAAGGGTATATATTTATAAGTATTTACCCAACTAATCCACATATATCAAAGTAAAAACCATATATAAAAAATAATATTTGGTTTAGTAAAAAGTGATATACATTACACAAGAATATTTAAATTCTTGATATATTTTATTACCATGAAAAATGACTATAATAAAGTAATTTTTTGAGAGAATGTTTATAATCACAATAGAAATAGAGATTGCTGAATATCTTTTACCGCATAGTAATTTTATAGTCAAATCCCCTTTGGATGAAGTAATTAAAATTGAAACTTAAACTACAATTAATAATGATTAATTTTAGAAATTACATGTAAAATTGTATGTATATACATTACAAAAAATTGAATTTGTGCAATATAAAACATATATCTCAATGGAATGTAAATTGAGACGAAATCTCTTACCTCACTCTTCCTTTTGGTGGAACTATATTTAACCTCATTTATAATTGTTTTATGATTGTTATTAAATTATAAAATAACCATATTATTATTTTTTATATCATATATTATCTTTTTCTAACACTTTATGTCACGACCCATCCTCGGGGCCCGTGTCGTGACTACCCCAAGCCCGCCTTCCATAGGCCAGGGGCTGGCGACTAGCACCAAGGTGTAAATCCCAACAAAAGGGAAGGCATTGCCTTTGAAAAGTAAACAAGCACCACAAAGTAAGCAAGTGGAAAAGTAAACACTAAGTAAAAACGGTACAAGCTGTGCTGAAAGAAAAAGGGGCCGGAAATACAAGCCCAACTGTAAAGTACAACTGAAAGGAAAATTAGCAACAGAAAGGAAAAGACGCAGCTTCGAGCCGTCCTCTGGAAGTCCCACCTGTCTACTGCCAGCTGCAGAAGACCATGCTACGGGCCGTTCTACAGAGGGCCCTATCACTGGAGCCTGCTCGGCGAGAAAACTCTCCACTAGAAGGGCCCTCTCAAACACCTCTGCATGTGGTCGGAATGTTGAGGGAGATCATCGAAGCGCTGATCTCTTTCCTCAGTCCCTGCTCGAAGGTCCGGGCCCGAAAGAACGGGTCCCATACCATATCTGTGGAGTAGCGCGAGAGATCGGTAAATCTCGCCGAGTACTGGGCCACTGTCATACAGCCCTGCCGTAGCTGTAGCAGCTCTTGTATGCGCACCGCACGAAGGGTGGCTGGGGCGAACTCGGAACGGAAGATGCTCTCAAAGTCCGTCCAGAGAAGAGATGTCTCGTCGTGCACTTGGAGCATCAAGCTCCACCATCTGCCTGCTACCGCGTGCAAGAGGCTCGCTGCGAGGATCACCATGAGGTCTGCTGGTGTCCTCACTAGCCTGAAAACTCGAACGACCGCCTCTAGCCAGTCCTCGGCTGCCTGGGGGTTCGTCTCCCCACGGAACCTGGGTGGTCGTTGGCGCTGGAACTCGTGCAGATCTCTGAGGCGTCGTGCATCGTCAGCTTCCAGTGCTGGAAGCATCGGGGGCTCGGCGGGTAAAGGTACCGCCGGTGCCTCTGCTGACAAGGAGCCCTGCACCAAGGCCTTGTCGCTCGGTGGGCTATCATCACACTCCACTCTCAGAACCCTAGCTAGCTGCCGTCGTAGGGCCATCCTAAAAGAAATAGGTGCACCACGGTCAGAACAGTATACCTGGTGAGCTGAAACAAGTAATCACAAAGAGAACTTGAAACACACATGCCATCATTGTTTTCATGCATTAAGTCGGAAATCAGAAGTCAGGGTCCTGGTGTACGGATACGTCGGCCGCCGCACCAACACTGGACTCCCTGGACTGATAACCACACCCAATACGTTAAACACTATTGCTCCACATAGAATAATGATCAGAGTCTGCGGTAGAATCGACCACCTCTGATACCAATTTGTCACGACCCGCCCTCGGGGTCCATGCCATGACTACCCCAAACCCGCCTTCCATAGGCCAGGGGATGGAGACTAGCACCCAGGCGTAAATCCCAGTAAAAAGGGAAGGCATTGCCTTTGAAAAGTAAACAAACACCAGAGAGTAAGCAAGTGGAAAAGTAAACACTATGTAAAAACAGAGTACAACTAAAAGTGCGGAAAAGTAAAAGGGGCCGGAAATACAAGCCCAAATATAAAGTACAAGTCGAAAGGGAAAACGGAAAAGTAAAGCCGCTACACCGAGCTATCCATTGGAAAGCCCACCCGAAGGGTGGGTAAAGATAGCTCCACTACTTCTTGGGTCCTGTCGTCTGCTCCGAGCACGTCCCACCCAGTGGTCCACCTCTAGGTACCGTCTTGCTCTGCAAGCCTCAACCACGATCAACGATGTCCGTCGTCTGCAACCAACACAATATAGTGAGGGCATAGCCCGTGCAGGGGTGAGTATAAGCTACTCAGTAGGGACCCCAAGACCCCCGATGGTCTCCCAAAATCCACAGAGGATATACCTCAAAAGAAATATACAATCACGAAGTAACAACCAACACTGCTTAGGTATATGCCCATACATATAACTAAGTCATCAATTCCAATACGCTCCAACCTCCGAGCCCAAGCACAACTCAGTCCACACAGGAAAGTATACATATTCCACATAGGAAAGCAAAACTTAATCCGCACAGGATAGCACCACACAATCCACACAGGAAAGCAACAGGATTCACTCACACAGGTATACATCATCGATAAGGTGAAAGAGATGATCAGACATAGATACTGAATTGTCTATGCTGGGACCCACATAGGATACAAGACCAGTTGTCTTCATTGATTCATCTATACTGGGACCCACATAGGATACAAGACCAGTATTGAATCATCTAAGCTGGGACCCACATAGGATACAAGACCAGGTGTCTTCATTGATTCTTCAATACTGGGACCCACATAGGATACAAGACCAGTATTGAATCATCAAAACTGCGACCCACATAAGATACAAGACCATCACAGCTAGGACCCACATAGGATACAAGAACAGTTGTCTTCATTGATTCATCTATACTGGGACCCACATAGGATACAAGACCAGTATTGAATCATCTAAGCTGGGACCCACATAGGATACAAGACCAGCACAGCTAGAACCCACAAAGGATACAAGACCAGCTGTCTTCATTGATTCATCTATACTGAGACCCATATAGGATACAAGACCAGTATTGAATCATCTAAGCTGGGACCCACATAGGATACAAGACCAGCACAGCTAGGACCCACATAGGATACAAGACCAGTTGTCTTCATTGATTCATCTATACTAGGACCCACATAGGATACAAGACCAGTATTGAATCATCTAAGGTGGGACCCACATAGGATACAAGACCAGCACAGCTAGGACCCACATAGGATACAAGACCAGCTGTCTTCATCGTCGCAGTCCACTGAGGATCTCTGCACAATCGTCGTCGTCACAGTAGCAGTCGTAGCCAGCACTAGGGTTCCCGCACACTGCAAGCTCGTTCAAGAGGGTCTGCTCCACGAGCCGAGAGGCTGATACATCAACTGTCACATAGTATAGAGTTTATGTATCCAAAAGTTCCGTATCGTCAACAAAAACTCAACGCAACAAACGACGCGTCAATCAGACGCCCGGTCTGAGAGTTATTGGCTTTTCCATCCCAGGGGACCGGTTGGTTTTTAAGGCAAAACCAACCCGACCGTACTCCACCTGCATCCAAACCTCGGGTGGAGTATTCCAAAAGATCTGTCTCACTAAGAGGAACTCAACAAAGCTGACGGCACGTCAATCGGACGTTCGTAGCTCAAGATATGAGCGTTTCCGTTCCGTGGGCCTGGTTGGTTTCGTGTACGAACCAACCCGGCCGAACAAAAAGTATTCCGAAACTTTGAGTGCGATATACCGAAACGACCGTCTCGATCCAAGAATCACACTTCCGCTGACGGTTCGTCAATCGGAAGTCCTTAGCTCACGTTATGGGAAAAAGACCGAAGTCGATTCGAAAACGGGGGGGGGGGGGTTCGGGTTAGGGCCGACCTGGCCCGACCCCCCCTGGGTCAGCCCGAACCGGGTCGCCCGACCCGAGTCCGACCCGGCCCGGCCGGTGGCGCGGCACGACACGACGGTGTGGCGGCGCGGCCGGGGCGCCGCTCGGGTGCCAAGCGCGGGGGGCAAGGCCCCCACCCTTCCTACTGGCGGTGCGGCTGGATGCCGCACCTCGGATCAAATGGCCCCCCTCGTGGGGGCCTGTCTTTGAGAAAAATGGGGGGGCGCTGCCCCCCCTTTGTGAAACCCCCCCCCATTATGGGGGGCCAATTTAACTGCCCGGGAGAATTTAATTCCCCCGGTTTTGCACCGTCCCGGCCGGCCCGACCTGGCCGGCCAGCTTCTTCTCAACAGGACTGGCAAGGGCCGGTCCTCTTCCATTTTCCAGGACCGGCGTCCCAGCTAGCCGCCGGTCATCACGTTCCGCCACGACCCGGAAATGGCCGCGACCTTCGTCGTCCGGCACGGTGCGACGACACCGTGCCCTTCCGCCGCGGCCCCGCTCCGGCCGCGGCACCTTCGGTTTCCATTGACGCGGTGCAATTGCGTCGTGTTCATGATGAATGTTTCCACGGCGCGGTGCAACGGCGCCGCCCATTAATTGTCAAATGATCCCCCTGTGGTGCGACGGCACCCCGCCATCTCCTTTCATCCGCAAGGAAAAAATAATAATCAAGAACAAAGGAGGGGGGATTCGGCCATGTTTGTGCGGTCCGACCCCCCTCTCATTAGATGATAACACATAAACATTTATCCTCAAGATTGTCATGCTAGAACCAATAACGAGAATAAATAAATAATCCACAACAAACCCCTACCTCAGTTTCAAGAATGATGATTGTCAACGACCCGCGGAAGACGAGCGTTGCGGTGGTCGGTGTCACGTAAGAAGGACATCGATGTCGTGAAGCGAGGATTCGAAGTTCTATGACGATGATTTCGTCGCGGGAAATTGTCGCAAAAGAGATGACGCGGAAGAAGACGTCGTCGGTATCGCGGGTATGACGTCGCGGAAGACGGTTCCCGAGAACGTGGCGTTCTTCGTCGATGTCCGAATGTTCTTTGCGTTCTTCGTCAAAGTTTGAAGAAGAAGAAGAAGAAGGCTCCAAATTCTCTCAAGATTGTCTAGAGAATTCTAGCCCAAATAAAATAAGCTAAGGTCTTATTTTATTTACACAACCAAACCATTTTGAAATTCAAAGGTTTGAAATTAAACAACTCAACCCATTTAATAACCCAACTTGTCAAGTTAATTAATTAGGGGTTATTGGGAGTTTAAAAAGAGAAGATGAAGAGTTATGCTTCATGTGGGCCCCACCACACATAATCCTCCCAAGGGAGGTTATGTGGATGTGGGTCCCACCTCTAACTCCTTTTGGGAGAAAAAAACTAACAAGTTTAAATAAAATTTGTATTCCACAATTATTATTTAACTTATTCTAAAATCCCAAAAACTAACTCTCAACCCGCAATAAACACAACCTCGGAAAAGGTCTCCTTAAGCTAATATCGGCGCTGCAAGTTCATCGGTGCCCTCGGAATTTGATTCCAGGCACCGGTTCAAAAGTTAGAAATTCCCGCTCATTCGTTCACTGAACGTACCCGAGCAAAACATCGGAAATTGATTCCGGGCACTCCGGGCCTCGGAATCAGGTGCCGTCAGAAACCGCGCTCTTGTAAAATTCCAAAGAAAATTAAGAAAAAATTTCCCTTGAATTTTATGGGTCTTTACATTACTCCCAACTCAGGGATTTACGTCCCCGTAAAGCTTCAACACAAACTAGGGATACAAAGGCGGTAGAGCTAGGCGGTAAGCCACCTCGCTAATCCTGCTGAGGACCTGGAAGGGTCCGATGAAGCATGGAGACAAATTGCCACCTTGGGCAAATCTCTGTAATCCATGTCGAGGTGCAACCCAAATGAAGACGTGGTCGCTATCCTCGAACTCTAGTGGCCTCCGCCTCCTGTCAGCATATGACTTATGCCGGCTCTGAGCTGTACTCATCCGCTCCTGGATGACCTGGACCATCTCAGGTCCCACAAGAGCTGCAAGATTTCTTCTTTGCCGATAATAGAAATCTGGTCCCATCCCCTGGATGAACCACATTCATTGCCTAATACAGTCAATCCCGACATGGATGATACTAATCCATACCAAGGATGACGTCGTAAGGCCTCGGCGCTACTACCAAGAGATCCAACCGTTACTCTTGCCTCCACGGGTTGAGTCACACTGTCGGCATCAGTGTGAGGTAACTGGGTCTCCTCCAGTAGATGTCTCACAAGTGAGGGTCAAGTCAACAGTCAAAACTGGAACCTCTTAGTAACAACACAAAAGAGGACAGGAATGAAAACATCACAATGGTATGTGTCTTTTATTATTGTAGCTCATAATACAAAGATGCTACACAAAAGAAACAAGGAACTAGAAGTACATAAGACGTATCCACTAGTTCCGCTCCTGTCCACCTGCTCCCAGAGCTCCATGATCGAAGGCCTCAGCTGCCTGAAGATGAGCTCCCCCATGTCCACCAACTCCCTGCGATCGGGGTGGACCTCCTGGTGGTGGTGGTGGCAACACCTCGAAGTGTCTCCCACCATCGGCTACTTGGCCAGCTCCTCTGCCTCGTCCGCCTATACCCTGCGGACCACCGTGGCCGAATCTCTGTCTGGGAGGTCCCTCTACCACCTGCTGCTCATCTGTAAGAGTTATGCTTCGTGTGGGACCCACATCCACTTAACCTCCCTTGGGAGGATTAGGTGTGGTGGGGCCCACACGAAGCATAACTCTTCATCTTCTCTTTTTAAACTCTCAATAACCCCTCTTTAATTAACTTGACAAGTTGGGTTATTAAATGGGTTGAGTTGTTTAATTTCAAACCATTGAATTTCAAAATGGTTTGGTTGTGTAAATAAAAGAAGACCTTAGCTTATTTTATTTGGGTTATAATTTTCTAGAAAATCTTGAGAGAATTTGGAGCCTTCTTCTTCTTCTTCAAACTTTGATGAAGAACGTGAAGAACATTTAGACATCGATGAAGAACGCCACGTTCTCGGGAACCGTCTTCCGTGACATCATACCCGCGATACAGACGACATCTTCTTCCGCGTCATCTCTTCCGCGACGATTTCCCGCGACGAAATCATCGTCAAAGAACTTCGAATCCTCGCTTCACGACATCGACATCCTTCTTCTGTGACACCGACCACCGCAACGCTCGTCTTCCGCAGGTCATTGACGATCATAATTCTTGAAACCGAGGTAGGGGTTTGTTGTTGATTATTTATTTATTCTCGTACTTGGTTCTAGCATGACAATCTTGAGGATAAATGATTACGTGTTATCATCTAATGAGAGGGGGGGCGGACCGCACAAACACGGCCGAATCCCCCCTACTTTGTTCTTGATTATTATTTTTTCCTAGAGGATGAAACGAGATGGCGTGGTGCCGTCGCACCACGCGGGGATCATTCGACAATTATTGTGCGGCGCCGTCGCGCCGTGCCGTGGAAAGATTCATCATGAACGCGACGCTGTCGCGCCGTGTCGAAGGAAACCGAAGGTGCCGCGGCCGGAGCGGGGCCGCGGCTGAAGGGCACGGTGTCGTCGCACCGTGCCGGACGACGAAGGCCGCGGCTGGTTCCGGGCCGCGGCGGAACGTGATGACCGGCGGCCAGCCGGGCCGCCGGTGCCGGAAAATGGAAGAGGACCGGCCCATGCCAGTCCTGTTGAGAAGAAGTCGGCCGGCCAGGCCGGGCCGGCCGGGACGGTGCAAAACCGGGAGAATAAAATTCCCCCGGGCGGTTAAATTGGCCCCCCATAATGGGGGGGGGGGGGTTTCACAAAGTGGGGGAAGTGCCACCCCGTTTTTCTCAAAGGCAAGCCCCCATGAGGGGGGCCGTTTGATCCGAGGCACGGCATCTAGCCGCGCAGCCAGCAGGAAGGGCGGGGGCCTTGCCCCCCCGTGCGTGACACCCGAGCGGCGCCCCGGCCGCGCCGCCGCGCCGGACCGCGCCGCCGTGCAGGGCCGCGCCGCCGGCCGGGCCGGGTCGGACCGGGTCGGCCTGGACCCGGACCCCCCCCGTTTTCGGATCGACTTCGGTCTTTTTCCCATAACATGAGCTACAGACCTCTGATTGACAAACCGTCAGCGGCAGTGCGATCCTTGGATCGAGACGGTCGTTTCAGTATATCTCACTCAATGTTTCGGAATACTTTGAGTTCGGTCAGGTTGGTTCGTACACGAAAACAATCGGGCCCTCATAGCGGAAACACTCATATTTGAGCTACAGACGTCCGATTGACATGCCGTCAGCTTTGTTGAGTTCCTCTTAGTGAGATGGATCTTTTGGCATACTCCGCCCGAGGTTTGGACGCAGGTGGAGTGCGGTCGGGTTGGGTTTTCATTAAAAACCAACCGGGCCCCTGGGACGAAAAAGCCAATAACTCTCAGACCGAACGTTCGATTGATGCGCCGTTTATTGCATTGAGTTTCTGTTGATGATATGGAACTTTTGGATATATCAACTCTGGACTATGTGAAAGTTGATGTATCAGCCTCTCGGCTCGTGGAGCGGACCCTCTTGAACGAGCTTGCTGTGTGCGGGAACCCTAGTGCTGGATACGACTGCTACTGTGACGACGACGATTGTGCAGAGATCCTCAGTGGACTGCGACGATGAAGACAACTGCTCTTGTATCCTATGTGGGTCCTAGCTGTGCTAGTCTTGTATCCTATGTGGGTCCCAGCATAGATGATTCAATACTGGTCTTGTATCCTATGTGGGTCCCAGTATAGATGAATCAATGAATACAACTGGTCTTGTATCCTATGTGGGTCCCAGCTTAGATGATTCAATACTGGTCTTGTATCCTATGTGGGTCCCAGTATAGATGAATCAATGAAAACAACTAGTCTTGTATCCTATGTGGGTCCTAGCTGTGCTGGTCTTGTATCTTATGTGGGTCCCAGCTTAGATGATTCAATACTGGTCTTGTATCCTATGTGGGTCCCAGTATAGATGAATCAATGAAGACAGCTGGTCTTGTATCCTACGTGGGTCCTATCTGTGCTAGACTTGTATCCTATGTGGGTCCCAGCTTAGATGATTCAATACTGGTCTTGTATCCTATGTGGGTCCCAGTATAGATGAATCAATGAAGACACCTGGTCTTGTATCCTATGTGGGTCCCAGCTTAGATGATTCAATACTGGTCTTGTATCCTATGTGGGTCCCAGTATAGATGAATCAATGAATACAACTGGTCGTGTATCCTATGTGGGTCCCAGCTTAGATGATTCAGTATCTATGTATGATCATCTCTTTCACCTTATCGATGATGTATACCTGTGTGAGCTGAATCCTGTTGCTTTCCTGTGAGGATTGTGTTGTGCTATCCTATGTGGATTACGTTTTGCTTTCCTGTGTGGAATACGTATACTTTCCTGTGTGGACTGAGTTGTGCTTGGGCTCGGAGGTTGGAGCGTATTGGAATTGATGACTTAGGTATATGTATAGGCATATACCTAAGCAGTGTTGGTTGTTAATTCGTGATTGTATCTTTCTTTTGTGGTATATCCTCTGTGGATTTTGGGAGACCTTCGGGGGTCTCGGGGTCCCTACTGAGTAGCTTATACTCACCCCTGCACGGGCTATGCCCGCACTACGTTTTGTTGGTTGCAGATGACGGACAGCGTTGATCGTGGTTGAGGCTTACAGAGCAAGACGGTACCTGGAGGTGGACCCCTGGGCGGGACGTGCTCGAAGCGGACGACAGGACCCGAGAAGCAGTGGAGCTATCTGTACCCACCCTTCAGGTGGGCTTTCCAGTGGACAGCTCGGTGTAGCGGAATTACTTTGATGTTTTCCCTTTCGAGTGGTACTTTACAGTTGGGCTTGTATTTCTGGCCCCTTTTACTTCTCCGCACGTTTAGTTGTACTCTGTTTTTACTTAGTGTTTACTTTTCTGCTTGCTTACTCTGTGGTGTTTGTTTACTTTTCAAAGGCAATGCCTTCCCTTTTTACTGGGATTTACACCTTGGTGCTAGTCGCCAGCCCCTGGCCTATGGAAGGCGGGCTTGGGGTAGTCACGGCACGGACCCCGAGGGCGGGTCGTGACACTATATTATCCATTCATCAATAATCACTCATTTTCTTCAGTATTTTGGGAGGTAACTACATTATTTTATAAGTATGTTCCCACTATTTTTTCCTATTAATTATGTCAGGAATTTGTCATCTAAATAATTCAAACGACTATATAAATATCATATATCTTCTTTATATATTTATTTATATTAATTCATAAATTTTGGGGATAGGAAATGAAAAACACTATTCATGGAGATGGTAGGCTGTATGTGCACCAAAACAATGTTTCCATTTTCATTTTGTATTAAAATAACAAAAAGTGAATGATATATATGTATATTATAGTTTATTTAATATTTTTATTTAATATATATCACATATGTTTTAAAAAGCATCCTTTATAAATCACATGTAATGTCTGATCGAATCACATCGCTTCATGAGGTGGTAGTTCCTCACACACATGAATAACCTTATCGTATTCCAAAAAAAATGAAAGCATAAAGATATGTTATAAGGCCCCAACCTTAAACCTTACTTAATCTTGAGTAATTACAAGATTACACAATGAGGATCATTTTAGATTTAGAGTTGTAGAGAATTAGATCATGAAACTTGCATTACATTCCACATTTAAACAAAGTTGTTACATAAAAGACAATATTCATTTTTCCCATCAATGGAAACATATTTAAAATAAAACACGGATTCTTTCATGACACTTCCTTGACACTATCATCACATCATGTACCTTTCCCGTGACATGTGAAAAATATTTCAAAAACGTGGGATGAGCATAAAAAGCTCAATAAGGGTTATAAAAAGTAAGGAAAGGAAACATGAGTACATATATACATAATAATTAAATCATACTTTACCCATAAAACATATTCACTTTAACATACCTCATAAAATAATGAATAAATCATAGAAATCATAAGACATAACGGTAACTTGAGGTATTCATAACATTTTTACATAGGGAGTAACCCTCTTGGTTACGTTTGGAATACCCATCACAGTATATTTCCTAAATCTCTTCGGAGAAACCTTAACGTTTAACCCCTTTGCATTACCCAATGCATTGGGGAGCTATATAGGGCTCACCCGCCCTTAGTTTATCACGGAACCACCCATCTTCATAACAATTCCCAAGAACCATAACATAATCATAGCACATAACTTAAGCATAAAGGAAAGATAACATTCCCACATGGCAATAACAATATAACATTTTAAGATATTGAAATAATGAATCCATTCTAAAAACCATTTTCAAAACCATTTAACACATTTAAAAAGAGATTTTTAAATCAAAGTGTCCCATACCACATTGAAGCATTTAAAATTTTAAACCATTAATATCCATATAAATAAATCCTTGAAAACATTTTGAAAACATGTATATTAATGAGAAATATTTATAAGATTAAATCACTAAAACATTTAAAACGATATTTTAGTTAAAGGGTTTTTAACAAAATGAGAGACACTAGAATACAATACTTGAGGAATAACATTTAATCAACACTTTATAATATCATGAGAATAAATGGATTCAGGATATAATATTCCCATTGACAGTATATAAACCATATAAGAGTGAATTGCTGCATAACAACAATGAATTCTCAATGGAAATGTAAATTGAGATGAAATCCATTATAAAGATGGTATCCCTAAATTAAGGATAAATCAATCTCATAATTATGTGAGAAAAATATAAATACACCCAATATAAGTAGATATTAAGCGTAAAATTATAAAATGTAATTCAAACATATTCAAAGGATGACATATTCAATAACTACATGTTGAACCCAAAGAAATCGAAATAGGGTTAAGAAGTTCCTTTGACATCCTAACGACGTCACATAAAATTTTAGAAAAAGGGTTGATGAGAGAGATAATGGGTATCTCATCACATGGACATAAAATTTACGGAAATAAGGATATATAAGAACATATCCCCACATAATAAGATGAACATTAAAAGACATAACAAAATAAATCTTTTAAAAAGAGGAGGGTGAATGGTTACCTTGCCGATTTGGGTAACTTTCGAAACGTACTCCCCAAGAAAGAAGGACTATACAACATTGATGTAATTACTCATAATTGAATGTATGTTATACAAAGAGTATAATAATGGATATTACATACACCACTCAAAAAGAAATATTGGCAAATGTAGCATGAATCTCACGAAAACACAAAGTGAGATAAAAAGCCCCTTACTAAATTTCGGCAGCCTAACGACGCCAATTAATACTTCCAAAATGGATTGATGAGAGAAAATAGGGTCTCTCATCATATGAACATAAAAAGTAAAGTAAGATTAATATAAACAAACATCCCAATCATAAGAAATATGAGCTTAAAAGGAATGACATAAATGAGTGTACTTAAAAAGAAAGAGAGGGGTAGGATCCCTTACCTCGGGTCCGACTTGACTTGATCGTTCTTTGACCTCCTGAATAATAAACATGAGTTAATTTGTACTTGCTTAAGAAACTTTTTCAAGTCCATTATTCCCTTTATATTACTTACTACCATGCTATGAACACTATGTAATTATTTAAGTTAATAATGGTCATTTTGTAGACCATTGCTACTTGAGTCAAAAATAAACTCTTTATAATTACAAGTTGTTCATGTGGTATAATATATATTATATCCAGAATTATATTAATTATGTAGATATCATATATATCATATATATCTAATATATACATGCATTTATAATATTACATAACATTTAGAGTTAAGAAATAAAATGCACCGTTCATGGAGACGTTAAGTCGTACGTACGCATGAACGCTACTTCCATTTATATTTCTTATTTAATGGAATTAAAACATAATGATACATAATAATATTATAATTCCAGTATGGTATCATATATAATATCATTAAATCTATCCTTTATATGTACCACATATGGTATTAACGAATCAAATCACTTTGAGGGGGCGGTAGTCCGCACTTCCTAAAATGAAGATATCACGTTTAACCATAATGGAAACCATAAAGGTATGCCATAAATAAAAAATACAGAATCTGAAGTAAAACATAAACATATTATATATCATATATAAATATAGTGACATCTTAATGGCCACCATTTAGAGTGTAAAAAGAATATTGAACAATCATCGTTTCATGAGGCAGAAATTCACCATCCACAGAAACAGTATGTTCATTAACCATTAGATGTTTGTGTGTGCAAGTGTAGCTCGGATAATTATTATAACAAAATCCTAGTATATTGAAGATACTGGATTTGTTACAAAATAAATGAGTAAAAATATTATAGGGGGTTGGAGAAGCAAAATAAAACAAAAGAACACAAGTGAAGACATTAACTTAAAATCAGTTATCTCTCTTTGATTTGAGCTCAAAGGCTTCCTTGAGAAGACTTATTCCCAAAGAGAGGTTTCTAGGAGTAAGATAGGGATGTGGAGAGACAAAATGAGCAGGGGTTGGCTGATCCAAATGCTTGAGAGGTGTGGGTAAGGTGGTAGAGGTGGGGGCCTTTTTTAAGAGGAGAGGAGGGGCACTCTTGGAAAGTTACCAAATGTTACTTTATTTTCAAATGCGTTTAGGATTTTAAAGGTCCAACATTTATGTATTTCGAGTATAAGGTGGTAAGGGTTCTAAATATACTCATAAAATAGGTCTTTGACAAGTTTATGTTATATTTTAAACATTATCATTTCATTTTATTTAAATCCTTTATTAATAAGGTAATCGCTGCATCATCATGATGTCATACATAATTTTATTTATTTAATGTATAAAAATTATAAAAAAATATCATGATTTAAAAAATATTTTCAGCCTTCTATTGAGTAATTATAGTCAAAATTATGACTTGTATATCCTCATTTAAAAATTGTTTTAGTAAAACAACTCATGCCTGTGACATTTTTATTTTAACTTTAAATAAAAAGTTATTTATGTTATTTTCCAACCAAAGTAGCTCCATGGGGTCCCCAAGTTGACCCACGTATTGTATTGGTCGGCCATGACACATAAAATGAGGGTAGGATATGTGTCTAGTTCATTTCATATTATTAAAACATTATTTTTACCATAAATTACAATAATTACCTATAATCGCGATTAGAAACATAAAAGTAACTATTCACCAAAAAATTATATTAATCCCATTGAAGCACATTTTACATCCTAATGAAAACCATGTATGTCAGATTTTTGAAATTCAAATCACAGATGTGGTAAAGTTTCATTTAAAAGAAAAATCAGTTTTTAAACTACCACTTAGTGGTTTCACTATACATCAAAAATTGAAGTTTTTCAGAAAAATACCAAAAATTCACCCAAAGCTATATTTGATATTCTGAATTCAAAAATGATGACTATTTTCCAAATTTAAAAACATATATCCTGCATTAATTAATTTATTAATTAATTCCGGCTGTCAAAACAAATAGCGTGTTTTTAAGAAACAATATATATTAAAAGATTGACACTAGTTTAAGTCCAGTTTCAATGTGAAATTAATTCTAATGACCACCATTAAATTAATTGGTAAAAATATATTCTAAATAAATTGAAATATAAATTAAAAATATTATATATACATATAAATAAATCAGATTAAAAAGAGGTTTTGAATTAAAATGCAACATTTTCAATAAAAATGATCTTTATCGGAAAAATAACAAAATTTTACAAAAAGTAAATTTTGATGACTAGATTTTATAGAAGGATTTTATTTTGTCAAATACAACATATAAACTTGTAATTAGTATATTTAAAAAGTGTTCTCCATCAAAAGGTGGTTAATCGACCTTTTAAAGAATATTATAAGATTTATGCTTAAAATTAGATTCATTTGCATTTTAAGCCTCCAACATTAATTGGGTAAAAGTAAAAATATTTGACAAACATATATAATCATCTTGTAGTTAGTTCCGTTTTCCCCCCATTACAATGGCTAGGCTTTAACTTCCTTTTAAAATAATATTATTTTATTATTAGATTGCAACGTAAGATTTCAAAGAAACTCGTTGTTGCGTATTGTGTACACCCTCGAGCATAACCTTCCCTTTAAAGTAATATAAATATTTTATTAATAAATATGGATAAATGTGAAAATGTTATATTCTTTGTTTACTTGGGGTGTTACATCATTCCCCCCTTTTGGGAATTGCCTCCTCACAATTTTAAAATTGTCCTTGGAAACTTCATTGAAAATCACACATCGGAACAATAGTCAGTAAAACAATCACCTTAAAATAAAGAGAGAGAAGTACAAAGGTCACCCGAGTTAACCCATACTAGGATTCCATGTATGAAAATATGGATATGGAGGAGAAAACAAAGGGTTATGTTCTAATGGATAGTGATAGTAAACATATCTAGGAGAAAGTTAACCATAATAAAATCACAAACTTGTGATGGGTTAAACGGTATTCGATTCCCCAATCAGAAAAGTTAACAGACAACATTTTTGATTTATGTTACTCTTCATTGAGGAATTTATTTATGAGCTTAACTAAATCATAATGAAACATACTTAATTGTCACGTAGACATTCACCTTTTACTAGATTCCTTAATCAAACTCATATTTTCTCCAAAAGATGAGTATTTAGAAAGACTTGTTCGCATTAAGAGTACTATAATCAACTTCTTGAGAATCACCTAATCCACAAAAGAGAACTATATATTTCCCATGTATTTAGACAAAATAAAAAACCAAAATTGTTAGTATGAGGTCAGATAATCTATAAAAGTATAATCCTTTATAAAAAGAAAATATATTCTTAATCTCTAAAATGTTTCCAAAAAAACCCAAAGTTCAAAGAAGACCATTCGATAAACAATTGTCCATAAAATTCTTCAAAGTAAACAAAACTACGATTGAAACCCAAATATTTGAATGATTTAATCACATAGTATTCCAAGGTACAAATTAACTTTTATCTCCAAATAACATCAGTTGCTCTTAAATTCTCATATTGAAAAGTAATTAACCTAATCACATATCCACCATGATAGGATAATCATTTCCATAGATAACCCAAAATAAACGTACTCTTGATTCCTAAAATCATCTAACTAAAAAGAATAAGTCAATCAAACTGGGGACTTCACGTAGTCCATTGGTAGGCGATAAATATCAGTCGCACTTTTGTTGTGGGTTCAATTCCCGCAGCTTTGTCCGACGCAACGGGTTGTCACACGGTCTGCGTGTTGTCCTTTTTGAAAAACTATATAATTCAAAAAAAATTCCCCAAAACGAGATGACATATTAAAAAATAATCATAACATATTTTAACCTCAAGTTTATCTCATACCATTCATTTTCCATCATAACATATAATAACCCATAATTACCTCAAAATTAAGGATCATATAAACCCTAATGGTTACCTTTATAATTATTACCTGAACTTCCACATCGACTGGTCATATCGTACATGATGCATTACAAAACATAACAAGGTTCAAGTGGTTGATCATGACTCCTTGATAGTTTGTTTAGAACAACCCTGAGTTTCCTCATTGAATCCCCCATTTCATCCAGTCTCTTAATCATAGAACCACCACAGTTTCCTTCAATCCTATTGTCACTTTGGTGCCTGCTAGATACATCCATTCACTAAAAAAAGAAATGTCAGTGTGAGTATATCAACAAAACCATCATGTACTAATGTGGAAGATATACTTACTCGTTCACTTTATCTAAAAACTATGACTCTTTCTGAAATTCTAACCATTATGGTAATGTCACTTATGCTTAAAGAATACCCTAACCTCTAATGTTATCTAAAGAGACCTCTGATACCAACTATAAGGCCCCAAACGTAAAACTTACTTAATCATTAGTCATTACAAGATTACACATTGAGGATATTTTCAGGTTTAGAGTTTTAGAGAATTAGATCATAAAACATGCATTACATTCCACATTTCAACAAAGTGGTTACATAAAAGACAATATTCATTTTTTCCCATCAACGAAAACATATTTAAAATAAAACATAGATTCTTTCTTGACACTTCCTCGACACTATCATCACATCATGTACCTTTCCCTTGACCTATGAAAAACATTTCAAAAACATTGGATGAGCATAAAAATCTAAGTAAGGGTTATAAAAAGTATGGAAATAGTACATATATACATAAGAATGAAATCATATTTTACCCATAAAGCATAAGCACTTTAATATACCTCATAAAATCATGAATAAATCATAGTAATCATAAGACATAATGGTAAATTGAGTCATTCATAACATTATTACATAAGGAGTAACCCTCTTAGTTACGTTTGGAATACCCATCACAGTATATTCCCTAAATTTCATCGGATAAACATTAATGTTTAACCCCTTCACGTTACCCAATGCATGGGAGAGCTTTATCGGGCTCACTCGCCTTTAGTTTATCACGGAACCACCTGTCTTCATAACAATTCCCAAGAACTATAACATAATCATAGCACATAACTTAAGCATAAAGGAAAGACAACATTCTCACATTGAAATAACAATATAACATTTTATGATATTGAAATAATGAATCCATTCTAAAAACCATTTTCAAAACCATTTGAAACATTTAAAAAGAGATTTTTAAATCAAAGTTTCACATACCACATTGAAGCATTTAAAATTTTAAACCATTAATATCTATATAAATAAATCCTTAATACCATTTTGAAAACATGTATATTAATGAGAAATATTTATAAGATTAAATCATTAAAACATTTTAAACGATATTTTAGTTAAAGGGTTTTTAACAAAATGATAGACACTTGAATACAATACTTGAAAAATAACATTTAATCAAAACTTTATAATATCATGAGAATAAAGGGATTCAGGATATAATATTCAAAATGACAGTATATACACCATATAAGAGTGAATTGGTGCATAACAACAATTAAGTCTCAATGGAAATGAAAATTGAGATGAAATCCATTATAAAAATGGTATCCTTAAATTAAGGATTAATCAATCTCATAATTATGTGAGACAAATATAAATACACCAAATATAAGTGGATATTAAGTGTAAAATAATCAAAAGTCATTCACACATATTCAAAGGTTGACATATTCAATAATTACATGTTGAACCCAAAGAAATCGAAATTGGGTTAAGAAGTTCCCTTGACATCGTAATGGCGTCACATCAAATTTTTGAAAAAGGGTTGATGAGAGAGATAAAGGGTATCTCATCACTTGGACATAAAATATACGGAAATTAGGATATATAAGAACATATCCCCAAATAATAAGATAAAAATTAAAAGACATAACAAAAGAAGTCTTTTAAAAAATGAGGGTGAAAGGTTTCCTTACCGATTTGGGTAGCTTTCGATACGTACTCCCCATGAAATAATGACTATACAACATTGATGTAAATACTCATAAATGAATGTATGTTACAAAAATTGTATAATAATGGACATAACATACAGCAATAAAAAGGAAATATTGGAAAATGTAGCATCAATCTCATGAAAACACAAAGTGAGATAAAAAGGCCCTTACGAAATTTCGGCATCCTAATGGTGCCAATTAAAACATCCAAAATGGATTGATGAGAGAAAATAGGGTCTCTTATCATATGAACATAAAATTGTTGGTTGGAGTGGATACTCAAGAGGGGGGTGAATTGAGTTCCAATTTAAAATTTCTGCTAAAAACAATTTTTATTAAAATCCCCCAATTTCAAAAACATATTAAATTGTAATGAATTTATACAGATTATAAAGGTTAACTTAGTTTCTCAAAGATTGATTAGTTCTTAGTTAACTTAACCTTATGATTAATTTAACTTTTCAAACTAACTTACTGGTTTAAAATAAATATAAACACTTGCGAGTTTAACTATCAAAGTAGCCTTGAAAATAAATTATATTTCGAAGTAATAGCAGTGGAATATGAAATAGATATTTATTGTATGGATATAAACTTTAACTAAAAACACAGAGGAGTTAACCAAGAGGTTCAGTCTCAAGCCGAGACTTAGTCCTCTCAAAAGTTTTATATAAGGATGATCCACACCCTGGATCGGGGTTCAACAGTTTACAACTGTCCAGGTCCAAGACCTCTACCACAGTTATTCGTGGGAACAAACACAACAGAAACCAGCTGTTCAGGTCACACGACCTCTACCACTGTCCCAGTGGGAAAACAAATATGTAAGAGTGTTGAGTGAGGATTTACAAATCCTCCAGTTAAAGCACAGGAGGCAGTGTGTGTGTTAAATACAGCAGATAACACACACTGCTCAATATGTAAAAAGATAAATCACAGATCAAATATTTAGAGTGTAGAAATGGCTCTAGTGATCTTCGTGCAGCTCTTGACTCCTTTTGTTGATCAGAATTCATTCTGAGTCTTCTTCTGGTTTTTGTATGGAAAACAGAGTATCATCTGTTTCCTTGACTTCCAGGTTCAGATTGCTTATCGGCTCAAAGAATGAAGAGATTTGTGTAGTTCTTCTTTTGCATAAATTGCTCGACATATGCTCTATGTTCTGGAGGCTGGTAGTAGTAGTCTCGTGAGTGAAATTTCTCCAGTTGTTCTTTTTGCACGTTTTGAGCTTGATCGCCAGCGTATGTATGTACTGTGCTCTTTTCTGCATCCTTCTTTTAAAGAATGAGCTTCGGCAAAAGATATGATTCCCTTTTTGCAAGTACGAGGTACGGTTTCCGGAAAACCAGCAACACATATTAAATAAATGTCAGTGCATTAAAATATACCTAATGTGACCATTGGTTAGATTAAATAATAATAATGAAATTTAAAGCATGTCGGGGTTCTTTCTCTGAACGGTTTCTCATGATAACGGTAGACTTTGTCATGATAGGTCTGAGTATCGGTAGGCATCTGTAACGGTAGACTTGTCTGTCGGTAGACTTGATGTATCGGTAGTGGTGGACATGTAACAGTAGCGGTGGCTCTGCCTTTACCAGTAGCGGTAACTCTTTATCGATAGTTGTGGCTCTTCCTTGTAACGGTAGTGGTAGCTCTCTATCAGTAGCTTTGCATAACGGTGAACTTCAGCATATCGGTAGACTTTGAGTATCGGTAGACTTTGAGTAGCGGTGGACTTCGTATCGATAGACTTTGAGTAGCGGTGGACTTCTTATCGGTAGACGTTGAGTAGCGGTGGACTTCGTATCGGTAGACTTTGAATAGCGGTATACTTTGAGTACCGGTGAACTTCGTATCAGTAGATCTTATTCGATATCGGTAGCTTTAAGTTATAACGGTAGCTACTATCTGTAATGGTACCTATAAACTGTTTAAGCATTCCCTTGGCAAAATGAGTTAAGTCACAGTAAACATATATCCGATAATGAAAAATCAAGATATAAATAAGGAATGGTTGGGATTATCAAAACACAATAAAGCAACGTAATTCTAGAGGTTCAACAATCTCCCCCTTTTTGATAATCACAACTTATGCCAAGAAAAAATATCAAATTATGATATCAATAGTATAGTATCAGAGAAATCAAAATCAAAAAAAAAATAATAATAATAATAATAAAATATATATATATATCAGAGGAAAAAAATGAACAACATTCTCGTTCTCTTTTGACATTCTCTTTTGGTTACATTCTCTTTTGACATTCTCTTTTGATTTCCAAGAATCTCTCCCCCTTTGTGATTAACAAAAAGGAGGGTAGCAGAGAATAGAGAGGGACTAGAAAACACAGAATAAAACAGACGGGGAAGAGAAGAATGAAGTAATGGAATTAGAAGAAAAAGATACATTTGGGAAAATCAGAAAAGTACAAAAATACAATGAATCCCATCAAAAAAAATCACTCAATCATCCTCTCGGATAGGTGTCTTTCCCTTGGGATCAGCAGAGGGTGAAGAGGTAGAGTCAGCAGGCTTGGGAATTCCGGAAAGAACTATTGGTGGATCAGCAACTGATAAAGCACCAGATCTGTAATCCGTCTCTTTCTAAGGGATCAAAGGTGTCACGCTCCTGATGGCTTGAACTGGAGTCAATTGAGGAGTACTCCCGGAGGCAGATGGTGGAAGGGAAGGTGGTACAATAACCGGTCGAGCATCCACATGTAGGAAAGGCAGCAAGAGATTCCTGAAATCCATGATTATGCTTCCACCTCGCTCCATAGCACAGACAAAATCATCTCGGTTCTCAAGAAACTTATCTAAAGCAGGAGTAAGCTCTCGGAGCTTACTAACCTGTTCTCTGAAGGCTTGGGTAACTGGAGGTAACTTCATATTCTCAATCAAAAGCATGAAATGGTTTGTCATTTGGATCTTGGTATAAGCTTTGTCAAAATAAGCATCCACATTATTTTTGATTGCCGCTTGAGAAGCAGTAGCTGCCCGCAGGTGATCACGAACAAAACTACTAACTTCCCTAGTGGTAGCAAGAATCTAAGTATCTGATGCACCACTGGGACTGGCCTTAGCCAATTCTTCCTGAAGAATAGTGCAGATATGGTCAAGGTTCAAACTTGTGTTGGATGAGGGAAGAGGTTTCATGGAGAAGGCCACTGTTTCCTTGAAAGAGTGAGTCAGACTACTAACCATCTTCTGTACAAGTTCATCCTGACTGTTCAGATGTTCTTTAACTGACTTCTTAAAAGCCTCAAAAACATCCACAAAATGTTTGACCACTTCTTTGATATATCGAATGTCAGTGTGCACTTGGGTTTGAGAACCGTTTAAAGCAGTCAAGGAGGCAATTGATTGTCTTAGAGCAATTACAGCTCCTGTCCAACTCTCAATCTGAGTGTGGCACACCTTAAGTTTGTCCATTATTTGTTCCACAAGACTGGATATACTACATCCAATGGATAACTCAAGGGATTGCTCCACATTTTTTATCTCTTCAAACATACTTTTCTTCATATCTCCCACTGATTCTCTTATTACTTCTATCAATACAGCTTTTAAAGACTTAAGGTCATCTTTGGTTGCCACATTGTCATTCATAGTGGGTAAGTTAACTGGTTCCCTTTGGGCTTGTTCTTCCTCATCAGAATCACCATAAGATAGTCCAAGAATCATATATCCGGGAGCTGATTTCCAACCATCAATGTCATATGATACTGATATTGAGCCAAGATTCTCTCCTTCTCTTAGAACATTCTCCTGAGGTATCTCTTCTAACTCTTCGCCCTGAGGTAATTCTGCAATTTTCTCCACAATTTCAGCAGATTCAGTAGCCATTAGTTCTAAGTCATCAATGACTCTCTCATCAATAGGTGCTGCTGCTACATCTTCCTACTCAGGCACTATCCTGACTGAACTGACTATTAGGGGACTCAAACTGAGCACTCTTTCAACATTTTCCTCATCATCTGCTTCATCATCAGCCTCCTGTTCTCTATGATTGGATTCGGTTGTCTCATCCTCCTCAGATGTGTCCTGGACAACATATTGGCATGATTCTTCTCCTTCTTCTGTAGTCTCTAAATCATTATCCTTCAAGACAATTTATCTCTTTGGTAGTGCTTTTGGAGGGCTAGCTGCTCCATAATAAATAACTTGATGCATAGGACTAGGGGGTATGTCTGGATCTCCTCCTTCCTCAACTGAAGTCTCTTCCTCCTCAGCTTCATCATCACTGTAAACTGGTTCTGGCTCATCTGGTCCAAGACCAGGATCTGTAGCATCTTTTGGTATGGATGGATGATTCTCAGGAGTGAATTTCTCATAAATTTTTACATCATCATTTACCCATGATTTCTTCCAAGGATTCCAGCTGACTTTCATGTATTTAAAAATAGTTCTTGTAATACATAAGTTATCCTTAACCACTACCAGCTCATCCTGAGGTCCATCTATCTCCTTCACTTTCAGCATCACAGAAATTAGTTTGGAGAAAAACAGGGTATTTGATTTTGACTTTGGTCTAGTCATCTCTTCTACTTGAACCATAATCAATCTAAATAGATTAATTTTCACACTGTGCTTCAGAAAATGTAACAAATATATGTCTTGTAATCTTAAAGTGGCAAAGTCGCCTCTTCGCGGACTAACAACATGCTGAATAAATTTAAATAACAGCTTATATTCTCCTTCCATCTCTGCAGCAATCACCTTTCTAGGTGTCCCATTCCCTGTGAGTTTCATAAAAGCATCTTCATATTGAAATACATCAATGGTCGAAGGTAAAGACTTGGAATAATAAGTAAAATCACCCTCATGTGGAACTCATAGGTTATCAGCACATTCTCCTGATGTAAACGATACTTCCTGACCATTCACATAAGAAACAATTCTGATTTCTTCTTCAGACTTTTCAAAACGAACTAATTCGTAGAACTGTTTCACCAATCCTAGATAGTAAGGTCTGTTGTTGTTCAAGAATCATTCTACACAACCTTGTTCTTTTAACACTCTAAGAACCAACAACTTTCTTTCCATAACCCATTCTGCACACACCTCTTTTTGAACAACTATCTGACGCTTCGATAGGTGTGGATTTACTGATCTTCTCTGAGATAAACTTCCCTTACCACTTCCACTAGCATCAGTACTAGCTACTTTTTGTCTCTTCGGTGCCGGCGCTTCACTTCCATCAGTCATCTGAGGTCTCTTGACTCGGGCCATTATGGATTTGAGGCTAGGGTTCTAAAGGTTGAGAGTTTTAGGTTTAGGAGAGTTTGAGCAGACAAGTTCGCGATGGGATTGAGTGAGTCTAGTTCGAGTTTTAATATCATTTAGGATTCATAAATCACATAAATCATAAAATAAAATAAAACGGTTTGATGTCTCGGCTTAAAAAAAATGCAAATGTACTGGTAAAGTTCTCTAACGGTGAGGTTTTTCTAAAGGTGAGGTTTCTCTAACGGTGAGGTTTCTCTAACGGTGAGGTTTCTCTAACGGTGAGGTTTTTCTAATGGTGAGGTTTCTCTAACGGTGAGGTTTCTCTAACGGTGAGGTTTCTCTAAAGGTGAGGTTTCTCTAACGGTGAGGTTTCTCTAACGGTGAGGTTTCACTAATTGTGAGGTTTCTCTAACGGTGAGTTTTCTCTAAGGGTGAGGTTTCTCTAACGGTGAGGTTTCTCTAACGGTGAGGTTTCTCTAACGGTGAGGTTTCTCTAACGGTGAGGTTTCTCTATGCTATAGTTAATCATACCTAACTCATGTTTGATGTAATTTAATCTCTCAGAATTCAACAGCTTTGTAAAAATATCAGCTAACTGATGTTCAGTGCCAATGAATTCAAGAGTGATATCACCCTTTTGATAGTGATCCCTCAAAAAGTGATGTCTCAAATCAATATGCTTTGTCCTAGCATGAGATACCGGATTTTTGGAAATGTTAATAGCACTTGTATTGTCACACTTTATAGAGACATGTTTTAATTGATATCCATAGTCTAGTAAAATGTGTTTCATCCACAAGATTTGTGCACAACAACTACCAGCAGCTATATACTCAGCTTCGGCAGTAGATAATGCAACAGAATTCTGCTTCTTACTACACCAAGATACTAGCGATTTGCCTAAGATGTGACCTGTTCCAGAGGTTCTTTTTCTGTCTAACTTACAACCAGCAAAATCAGCATCAGAATAACTCAATAAATCAAATGATTGTCCTTTTGGATAAAATAGTCCTAAATTGGGAGTATGTTTTAGATATTTGAAAATTCTTTTAACAGTAGTCAAATGAGACTCCTTTGGGTTTTCTTGAAATCGAGCACACATGCATACACTGAACATGATGTCGGGTCTACTGGCAGTAAGGTATAGTAGACTTCCTATCATACCTCTGTAGTTGGTTTGATTTACTGGTTCTCCAGTTTCATCACTATCCAACTTACAAGTGGTACTCATAGGTGTATCACTGCCTTTACTACTATCCAATGAAAAACGTTTTAGAAGATCTTTAATATATTTACTTTGATTCAAAATAATACCATTTTTGTTTTGAAAGATCTGAAATCCAAGGAAAAATTTGAGTTCTCCCATTAATCTCACTTCAAACTCATTTTGCATTATTTTTTAAAAATCAATACATAAAGAATTTTTAGAAGATCCAAAAATAATATCATCTACATAGATCTGTACTATTAAAACATTTTTAGAAATCCATTTAATGAAAAGAGTAGGATCAGTTATTCCTTTAGTAAATCATTTTTAAATAAGAAAAGAGATGAGCCTATCATACCAAGATCTTTGAGCTTGCTTTAAACGATATAAAGCTTTAGATAGTTTGAAAACATGATTAGAAAAATGGGGATTTGTAAAACCAGGAGGTTGTTCAACAAATACATCCTCATTTATATATCCATTGAGAAAAGCGCTTTTAACATCCATTTGATAGAGTGTGAAATTCAGATGAGCAGCATAAGCAAGTAATATCCTAATGGCCTCTAATCTAGCCACGGGTGCAAAAGTTTCCTCATAGTCTATTCCTTCCTCTTGACTATAGCCTTGTGCAACTAGCCTAGCCTTGTTTCTAATGATAATTCCAGATTCATCAACTTTGTTCCTAAACACCCATTTAGTGCCTATGGTTGGAGTGTCCTTAGGTCTTTCCACTAATTCCCAAACTTTGTTTCTTTCAAACTGATTTAGTTCTTCTTGCATAGCCATTACCCATAATTCATCACTGATAGCATCATTGATATCTTTGGGTTCAAGTTGTGAGAGAAAAGCTTGATATTCAACCTGATTTCTTAGAGAAGCTCTATTTTGTGTTCCTCTATTTAAATCACCTACAACAGCATCAAGAGGATGATTCTTGAGAGTTCTAACACCTCTATAAGTAGTTGAACTGGCTTCTTCAGAGTTGTCTACAGGCATGGAATTGGTATGAGCATATTCTGGAAAATTTACAGAACTGGATTCTTTTACAGGGGATTCAGTATTCTTATTATTTAGGTCCAGATTTGACAAGTCTTCCTCAAGATCTTCAGGGTAGGTTTTAGGCCCATGTGGATCAGTCTCATCGAATTTGACGTGACCTGATTCTTGCACACATTTGGTTCTTTTATTGAAAACTATATAGGCTTTACTAGAGATAGAGTAACCTAGGAAAATTCCTTCATCACTCTTGGATGCAAATTTGTCAAGATTGTATTTAGTGTTAAGGATAAAGACTTTGCAACCAAAAACTTTGAAGTAATTAACCTTAGGCTTCCTATTATTCCAATGTTCATAAGGGTTCCTTTTTAGAATAGGTCTAATTAAAACTCTATTAATGACATAGCAAGCTGTATTTACAGCTTCAGCCCAAAAATAAATAGGTAAGTAATACTCATTAAGCATAGTCTTTGCAAATTCTTTAAGGGTTCTATTTATTCTTTCCACTACACCATTCTGTTGGGGTGTTCTAGATTCAGAAAAGTTGTGATTATAGCCATTGTGTGAGCAGTAGGATTCAAATTCATGATTCTCAAACTCACGCCCATGATCACTCCTTAGGGTCTTAATTTTGAGTCCACTAAGATTTTATACAGTCTTGGAATATTTAACAAAGTAGGAACATGCTTCACTTTTGTGAGCTAGAAAGTATACCCAAGTGTATCTAGAAAAATCATCTACAAGAACATAAACATAGTGCTTCCCATTTAAACTTGAAACTCTTGGAGGTCCAAACAAATCCATGTGAAACAATTCAAGTGGTTGAGAAGTTGAAACTTCTTTCTTTGGTTTAAAAGAAACTTTGTGTTGTTTTCATTTTTGACAGGGATTGCACACTTTATCATTTGGGAATTCTAATTTGGGTAGGTCTCTAACTAAGCATTTCTTAGAACGTTTCCTAAGTGAGTGAACATTACAGTGTCCTAGTCTCCTATGCCACAACCAATACTCTTTATAGAAAGCATTTAAGCAGGAAACATTTTGTTTGACCATGGAATTTAGATCAACAGCATATACATTCTCATTTCTAGATGCATTGAAAACTAAGTCATGTTTTGAATTAAAAACATTGCATGAATTATTTTCAAATTTAACATTAAAACCATCATCACACAACTGAGATATACTAATTAAGTTATACTTTAATCCGTCAACAAAAAGTACTTTAGAAATCAAAATTGTATCAGGGTTACCAATCTGGCCTAAGCCGATGATTTTTCCTTTTTCATTGTCACCAAAGGTGACATGCCCACCATCAACCTTAATCAGACTCTTGAAGAAAGAATAGTCTACTGTCATATGTCTTGAACATCCGCTGTCCAAATACCATAGAGTGTTACAGATGCTCTTTAAACAATTTCCCTGCAAAACAGATTAGACATAGGATAATTTTGGTACCCAGATCTTTTTGGGTCCAGAAAGGTTAGCTAATAAAACTTTGGGAACCCATATTTTCTATATAGTTTTTCTAAGACCAGAAAGCATATTTTGAGACAAAAAAACTTTGTTGGGTCCTTTAGAAAACTTTTTTGTATAAGATGGTCCTGAACTAGAACTAGCAGAAAACTGTCCAGATTTTGGGACAAATTTGGTTTTGCTTACTGGTCTCTGTCCAGGATGATATCCTAGACCGGTTGTATATTTGGGAGCAATATGTTTTCCTAGAAGTTGTGTCAAGGTATCCCTACCAGCAGTGAAATTTTCAATATCTTTTCTTAATTGTTCATTTGCTAATTTAAGTTGAGTGTTCTCTTTCAATAGTTGAGCATACTTCTCTTTTTCCACACTTAAACTTGTTTCAAATTTACTAGTCAAAGAATGTTGTTTCTTCAAAGATTTATATTTATTCATTAATTCATTGCAAGTATCTTCCAGCATATTGCAATATTCAAACAGTTCAGCTTTAGACATATTTTCTTCATTGTCTGAATCATGGCCATTTCCAGAGTAATAATTGTTTAAAGCTGGTGAAATAGGTACCTCAGATGAGTTAGTCATGAAACACATATTAGCACGATTTCCTTCAGATTCACTAGCTTCTGATTCACTTGTGCTGTCCTCCAAAGCACTCCAGGTTGCTTTCATAGCTTTCCTGTACCTCTTGTCCTTATAGTCATATTTTTTCTTGAATTTTAACTTAGGATAGTCGGCTTTGATGTGTCCTTTCCTCTTGCATTCATAGCAGACTATATCATCTTCTTTATCTGACTTCTTCCAATCCTTCTTCCACTTGCCTTGTTGATCATACTTACCTTTGTAGCTAGGTTTTCTGAAAAACTTTTTCTTCCTATAGAACTTATTGAATCTCTTGGCTATTTGAGCCATTTCTTCATCACTGTCAGAATCTGAATCTTCACTAGAAGAGCTTTCAGTAGGCACATGTACTTTCTCCTTGTCTTTACTATTTGATTTAGTAGTCTTAAATGCCACAGATTTCTTCTTGGGTTCATCATCTTCTTCTTTTTTCACCTTCAATTCTTCTTCATACATCATTAGTTTACCAATTAACTCCTTGACAGGCAGTGTTCCAATGTCACATGATTCTCTGATTGAGACAGATGTGCCTCTCCATCTATCTGGCAAACATCTTAGTATTCTCATGATTTGTTCCTTTGCTGGAACACCCTTTCCATGTGAGCTCATTGTGTTGACTATCTCATTAAACCTGAGATACATGTCAGAAATGGGTTCATCTGCTTTCATTTTAAAGTTATCATATTTAATAGTATAAGTATTTAACCACATTTCCTAAACATTAGTTGTTCCTTCATGAGAAATAGCCAAGGTATCCCAAATTTCAAAAGCAGTTTTGCAGGAGAAATTCTATTGAATTCCTCATCTCCTAAAGCACAGTAGAGGGCATTTATGGCTTTACAATTATTATTGTAAGCAGCCTTAGTAAGTTCATCCCAAGTTATTCTTTCTGTTTCTGGAATTTTGTATTGAGATTCTATAGCAGTCCAAATATCAAAACCCATACTTTCTAAATGTATTTTCATTTTAAGTTTCCACTGAGCATAGTTATTTCCATTGAAGAAAGGTGGCCGGTTAGTAGCAGCACCCTCAAGTCTATTATCCATTATAAACAAAATTTAAAGTGATAAAAATTTAGAAATAACAGAAATTTTAAGAACATTAAAATACAACTAAAATCACAGTTAAAAAACAGAGTAATATAGAGAATATTTTTTTTCCTTTTTTTCCTCTGATACCAAATGTTGGTCGAAGTGGATACTCAAGAGGGGGGTGAATTGAGTTCCAATTTAAAATTTCTGCTAAAAACAATTTTTATTAAAATTCCCCAACTTCAAAAACAGATTAAACTGTAGTGAATTTATACAGATTATAAAGGTTCACTTAGTTTCTCAAAGATTTATTAGTTCTCAGTTAACTTAACCTTATGATTAATTTAACTTTTGAAACTAACTTACTGGTTTGCAATAAATATAAAAACGTGCGAGTTTAACTATCAAAGTAGCCTTGAAAATAAATTATATTTCGAAGTAATAGCAGCTGAATATGAAATAGATATGTATTGTATGGATATAAACATTAACTAAAAACACAGAGGAGTTAAACACGAGGTTCAGTCTCAAGCCGAGACTTAGTCCTCTCAAAAGTTTTATATAAGGATGGTCCACACCCTGGATCGGGGTTCAACAGTTTACAACTGTCCAGGTCCAAGACCTCTACCACAGTTATTCGTGGGAACAAACACAACAGCAACCAGCTGTTCAAGTCACACGACCTCTACCACTGTCCCAGTGGGAAAACAAATATGTAAGAGTGTTGAGTGAGGATTTACAAATCCTCGAGTTAAAGCACAGGAGACAGTGTGTGTGTTAAATACAGAAGATAACACACACTGCTCAATATGTAAAAAGATAAATCACAGAGCAAATATTTAGAGTGTAGAAATGGCTCTAGTGATCTTTGTGCAGCTCTCGACTCCTTTTGTTGATTAGAATTCGTTCTGAGTCTTCTTCTGGTTTTTTTCCTGGAAAACAGAGTATCATCTGTTTCCTTGAATTCCAGGTTCAGCTTGCTTATTGGCTCAGAGAATGAAGAGATTTGTGTAGTTCTTCTTTTGCATAAATTTCTCGACGTATGCTCTATGTTCTGGAGGCTGGTAGTAGTAGTCTCGTGAGTGCAAGTTCTCCATTTGTTCTTTTTGCACGTTTTGAGCTTGATCTCCAGCGTATGTATGTACTGTGCTCTTTTCTGCATCCTTCTTTTAAAGCACGAGCTTCGGCAAAAGATATGATTCCCTTTTTGCAAGTACAAGGTACGGTTTCCTGAAAACCAGTAACACATATTAAATAAATGTCAGTGCATTAAAATATACCTAATGTGACCTTTGGATAGATTAAATAATAATAATGAAATTTAAAGCATGTCGGGGTTCTGTCTCTGAATGGTTGCTCATGATAATGGTATACTTTTTCATGATAGGTCTGAGTATCAGTAGGCATCTATAATGGTAGACTTGTCTGTCGGTAGACTTGATGTATCGGTAGCGGTGGACTTGTAACAGTAGCGGTGGCTCTGCCTTTACCAGTAGCGGTAACTCTTTATCGATAGATGTGGCTCTGCCTTGTAATGGTAGCGGTAGCTCTCTATCGTTAGCTTTGCATAATGGTGAACTTCAGAATATCGGTAGACTTTGAGTATCGGTAGACTTTGAGTAGCAGTGGACTTCGTATCGGTAGACTTTGAGTAGCGGTGGACTTCGTATCGGTAGACTTTGAGTAGCGGTGGACTTCGTATCGGTAGACATTGAGTAGCGGTAGACTTTGAGTACCGATGAACTTCGTATCGGTAACTCTTATTCGATATCTGTAGCTTTAAGTCATAACGGTAGCTACTATCTGTAACGGTAGCTATAAACTGTTTAAGAATTCTCTTGGCAGAATGAGTTAAGTCACAGTAAACATATATCCGATAATGCAAAATCAAGATATAAATAAGGAATGGTTGGGATTATCAAAACACAATAAAGCAACTTAATTCCAGAGGGTTCAACAAAAATTTATAGTAATATTAATATAAAATAACATCTCAATAATAAGAAATATGAGCTTAAAAGGAATGACATAAAAGAGTTTACTTAAAAAGAAAGAGAGGGGTATGATCCCTTACCTGAGGTCCAACTTTAATCAATCGTTCTTTAACCTCCTGAATAATAAACTTGAGTTAATTTATACTTGATTAAGAACATTTTTCAAGTTCATTATTCCTTTTATATTACTTACTACCATGCTATGAACACTATGTAATTATTTATGTTAATAATGGTCGTTTTGTAGATCATTTCTACTTGAGTCAAAAATAAACTCTTTATAATTAAAAGTTGTTCATGTGGTAAAATATATATAATATCCATAATTATATTCATTATGTAGATATAATATATATCGTATATATCCATTATATACATGCATTTATAATATTACATAACATTTAGAGGTAAGAAATGAAATGCACCTTTCATGGAGACGTTAAGTCGTACGTACGCATGAACGCTACTTCCATTTCTATTTCTTATTTAATGGATTTAAAACATAATTATACATAATACTATTATAATTCCAGTATGGTATCATATATAATATTATTAAAGCTATCCTTTATATATACCACATATGGTATTAACAAATCAAATCACTTTAAGGGGGTGGTAGTCCGCACTTCCTAAAATGATGATATCACGTTTAACCATAATGGAAACCATAAAGGTATGACATAAATGATAAATAAAGAATCTTGAGTAAAACATAAACATAATATATATCATATATAAATATAGTGACATCATAATGGCCACCATTGGGGGTGTTCAAAGAATATTGAACAATCATCGTTTCGTGAGGAAGAAATTCACCATCCACAGAAACAATATGTTTTTTTACCATTAGATGTTTGTGTGTGTAAGTGTAGCTCAAATACTTCTTATAAAAAATCCTATTATTTTGAATATACTGTAATTGTTACAAAATAAATGAATAAAATGAGTTCAGGGGGTTGGAGAAGCAAAATAAAACAAAAGAACACAAGTGAAGACTTTACCTTAAAATCGAGTATCTCTCTTTGATTTTAGCTCAATGGCTTCCTTGGGATGACTTATTCTCAAAGTGAGGCCTCTAGGAGTAAGAGAGGGATGTATAGGGACATAATGAGCAGGGTCTGGCCGATCCAAAGGCTTGAGATGTGTGGGTAAGGTGGTAGAGGTGGGGGCCTTTTTTAAGAGGAGAGGATGGGCACTCTTGGAAAGTTACCAAATGTAACTTTATTTTCAAATGCGTTTCTGATTTTAAAGGTCCCACATTGATGTATTTCGAGGATAAGGTGGTACGGATTCGAAATATACTCATAAAATAGGTCTTTGAAAAGTGTATGTTATATTTGTAACATTATATTTTCATATTATTTAAATCCTTTATTAATGAGGTAATCGCTGCATCATCATGATGTCATACATAATTTTATTTATTTAATGTCTAAAAATTATAAAAAAAATATAATGATTTAGTAAATATTTTTAGCTTTCTATTGGATAATTATAGTCAAAATTATGACATGTATATCCTCATTTAAAAATTGTTTTAGTAAAATAACTCGTGCTTGTGACATTTTTATTTTAACTTTAAATAAAAAGTTATTTATGTCATTTTCCAACCAAAGTAGCTCCATGGGTTCCCCATGTTGACCCATGGATTGTAGTGGTCAGCCATGAAACATCCAATGAGGGTAGGACATGTGTCTAGGTCATTTAATATTGTTAAAACATTAGTTTTACCTTAAATTACACTAATTACCTCTAATCGCGATTAAAAACATAAAAGTTACTATTCACCAAAAAATTATTTTAATCCCATTGAACCCCATTTTACATACTAATGACAACCATGTATGTCGGATTTTTGAAATTCAAATCACAGAAGTGGTAATGTTTCATTTAAACGAAAAATCAGTTTTTATACTACCACTTAGTGGTTTCACTATTCATCAAAAATTGATGTTTTTCAGAAAAATACCTAAAATTAACCCTAAGCTATATTTGATATTATGAATTCAAAAGTGATGTTATTTTACAAATTTCAAAACATATATGTTGCATTAATTAATTTAATAATTAATTCCCGCTGTCAAAACAACTAGCGTGTTTTTAAGAAACAATATCTATTAAAAGATTGACACTAGTTTAAGTCCCATTTCGAAATGAAATTAATTCCAATGACCACCATTAAATCAAATGGTAAAAATATATTCTAAATAAACTCTAATATAAATTAAAAATATAATATATCCATATAAATAAATCAGATTAAAAGGTGGTTTTGAATTAAAATGCAACATTTTCAATAAAAATGATCTTTATCGGAAAAATAACAGAATTTTACACAAAATAAATTTTGATGTCCAGATTCTAAAGAAGGATTTTATTTTGTCAAATACAACATATAAAATTGTCAGAAGTATATTTAAAAAGGGTTCTCCATTAAAAGGTGGTTAATCGACCTTTTAAAGAATATTAGAAGATTTATGCCTCAAATTGGATTCATTTGCATTTTAAGCCTCCAACATTTATTGGATAAAAGTAAAAATATTTGACAAACATATATAATCATTTTTTAGTTAGTTCCGTTCATTCCCTCCATTACAACGGCTAGGCGTTAACTACCTTTTAATATATTATTATTTTATTATTAGAGTGCAACGTAAGATTTCAAAGAAACTCATTGTTGCGTATTGGGTATGCCCTCAAGCATAGCATTCCCTTTAAAGTAATATTAATATTTTATTCAAAAATATGGATAAATGTGAAAATGTTATATTCTTTATTTACCTGGGTTATTACATATATGTTATATAATAATTTCATAAACATAAGGAAAATATATATCTTTTATATCATATATAAACTATATATCCATCATTATTTCTATCCTTGAATGGTGGTGATGAAAGAACAAACGATATCGGTTTGTAAGACAGTAGTTCCCCATACAGAAGAACAATGATTGTGTATCCAATTTGATTGAAGTGTATGTGGTTTTAAATCATAAACATAATATAAAAACATATATTTATACTTATGATAATAGGTTTATTATATAATCATTATATAATAAGAATTTGGGGAGGTGTAGAAGGAAATAAAATAAATATACTTTTCAAAAAATATTTCATCTTCTTCGTGTATCTTCCTCATGTTTTCACTAATAACTTCCAAATTTGTATTTATTCTAGTTATGAGTATTCTAAATTTGGGTGAGGTAATCTAGGATGTGAATTGGTATGTATTTTTATCGAAAAAATTCTTGCGATGTGTGAATAAGTGAGGGGAGTGAGTTCTCTTTTATAGTGGAGGAGTGGCATTATTGTTTGTTCCAAAATGTAAAAACTATTAAGAGGTCTCCCTTTCCTCATGTTCCTAAAATAATAAACCATTTTGGATAATATAAGATTTATGGTCTAAATATGTACATCCAATTTGTTTTGGATATATTTCTTGGTCATTTTCCCGGAAATATTAAACAGTAGTCCCATAATAAACTCATTTTTTTTAATTCCTATAATTAATTTTAACTATTTTCACAAATAATTTTGGTCAAAATATAATATAAAATTACTATAAAATATAAATTATTATAATTCCAAATATAAAATACAGTTTTATAAATTAAAATAAAATAATTTGTAGATATTAATTTAATATTAATCCTGCTGATGGAGGGAGTAAATAAGATTTTAATGTGAAAAGTTTCAAAAGTTTACGAAGACATATAGGTATATAAATTTATAATATAAAAAATATTTCAATAAACTATGTTATATTATTATATTTAATATTTATCAAATTTTAATTTAAAACCATCTTAAAATAAGAATTTTTATTATATAATATTTAGATGAAATGTTAGTTTTCAATTAAAATTCAGTATTTTTTCACTATTCATAAAAAAATGTGACTTCTAAAAAATACAAAAAAACAATGGGATAATTTTGAAATTAATCCATCAAAAATAATTATTATATTTTAATAAAATTATATATATTTCAATATATAGTTTTAAAACAAATGATCCATTAAAACACAGAGAAACTCCCAATAAAAAAAATACAATTTTTACACATAAAATTTATTTATTATTATATTATTCCTATAAAATCTATTATATTAATGTATTGGAATGTTATAAAATATATAACATTTTAATTTAATTGATATCATTAACTAATTATAATCTATTAATTTATTATGTTATTGTTCATTTATAACATAATAATTGGTTTTATAAAAACATTTCTTTTATATTCAATTAGTTATTATATACACTTATACTTAATTTTTAATTAACTAATTAAAACACATATTTATGTAAGTTAGTTAATAATATAAATAACCACCATTTTAATGAGAAATAGATTATTTTAATTTTATATAATAATATAAATAGAATTCTATAAAACTCGATCTTCTGTATAACACAAACTGTCAAAGAAAGTTGTTGTTGCATGTAATGAATGTAAAAAATAATATTGTTTGTATTGAAATATATAACATAGATTGTATTTATTAAAAATTATTATATATATTATAACATATATGCATTTCATATTACATTTTATTCTTTGTGTTGTGTGTCACATGAAAAAATTAATTTATTGTTCATATTTTAAAATTTTTGGGTTCTAAATTCTCCCCACCATAGATAAATTGCCATCTCATAATTTAAACAAGATCATGTTAGAAACGGTTTAAAATTTATAAATAACATTATCGAATAAACCCACATCCTAAAATATTAAATAAAATATCCTCTTAATAAAATAGAAAAATATGTACATAAGTCATCTGTAATTATCATATATCAAGGTTTCTAGATAGGAGGACATATTCTGGAAATGAAAATGTAAACATGTATGAGAAAAATAAAACTAATATACTAAAAGATAGCGATAGAAAACATGTTTAGGAGAGTTTTAACGACAAAAGATTCATAAACTGAATGCTTGAAAAGGTCATTTATATCATCCAATATCATGATTATTGGACAAATTTTTTCATTCATGGGTCTTTCCCAAAGATGAGTAATTCCTTCACTCTCTATGAATATAAAGAATTGTACATACATGAAACATTTCTATTTCATAATCACAATCATATCATTTTGTTTTCCATGATCTACTTTTACTCCATATCTAAGAAAATGTTTCAAAACATGGTGACACAATACCTTAATCTGTAAAACCATATCTAGTGATAACATAAACCATTTCACAATTTTGTATCCTTAAGTAAAATCTAAAATATCAAATAAAAAAACATTAGGTGGTTCTTGGATTTGAAAAATGTACATATCATTAATATAAACTAAATGAAGTTATTTTAAATATTCATAAACGAAACATGTGAATTCTTTCATCATTTATTCTCCTGATATATGGTAATAATTTGAATACCCTCAATACATAATTGAAGACAATCATGCTTATTTATTCCATAAGTAAAAAATATATTATTGTATACATTCCAAAAATATAAAAAATCATTTTTATCTCTCTTAATTATAGTATAAATAATGTTTTCAACAAGTCGTTAATCAGTTACATGTTAGTTAGCATTATCGAATTTAAATTAGCCATATCAATCACCTTTTTTACAATTTTTATCTCAGCATCTAGAGGATATTATGGATTCCCAATTATGTGTTTTATAAGAAGTTCAAAATTTCCTGGAATCATTTTTCTTTGTAATATTCAATTAAAGATTTCAAATCCTTTATAAATATTATTGATGAACAATTGTTATACATTTTATAATTATAATAACTAGAATATTATCATTAATATACATTTACTAAATATTCATAAGGATCCATGAACATTAATAATTCCACTTCATCTATATCAATATGAAAAGCATGATCATCATCCCTTAATTTCTTGGAAGGAATATTTTATTAAATCTTGGGGAATTAATTTGTGTACTTCTCCAAATCCTTACAGATGACAAAAATAATAGGAGCGTTTTCATTTTCATTGCATTATGTTTCCTAGTAACACTTTTATCAACCCCTATAACAAAATACCAACCCCTTCAAGAGTTTCATAGGGTGATTCGTTCCATAATTATCACACATGGGAAAATCCTTCTTTCCCTTCTTTTCTCTATCCATTTTTTTTCTCTTCCATCCTCTTAATCTCTTAAATCCGATTGATGCCACCAGACATGGAGAATTATTTCTATGACTTGATAGAAAATAAAACAATATCATTATATAAATAAAAAATATTAGATAATAGATCCATTCATATTGTTGTCTTAATATCTTAAAATAAATGGTAAACCTTGAATTCCATATTTCATATGACATTTATAAAATACATTATTGTGTATTTAATGATAACATCATACACCACTACACTTTCTTACTCCATTTTATTTAATCTAATGTAGTTAATCATAATGTCAGTTTTTTTAACAAGTGTGAAATATTTTTCAAATAATATTTCCTTAAAATCCATCCATTATATGTGTTATATTTTCTATTCCTCCATAGTATTCTAGATCAGTGACCACTAATGATCAACATCACCATTGAGACAATACACTACAACTGTATCATATTCCTTTTCCACACATCCCAAAGCTGTAAATATCATATCTGATGACATATTCAATTGTATAGGAGCTGCCAGGCCAGTATTCCAACTAAATAATAGAGGACCATATTGCATAATGTGATCGAACATTAGATAATCTCACTCTATAACAATTTCCACAATCATGGAAAGGTTATTTTCCAATATGTGATTAAACATCCCCAATATATCAACAACTTTCTCAATACCAATACTATTTAGATATTCATTCATATTAGGGTAACCAAAACATTTTTCCAAAGTATTTACACCCTGATTCCTTCATGTTTAATTTATGAAAAATGTTTTACACTATATTTTATCATATCATTGTGTAATATGAAACTAGTGAAATTCATTTCATAAATTTTTAAAAAATATCAATAAATAATTTCATAACCATAAATGTGGTATCTTTTTAATTTTTTTCTCTCCATATCATCAAATTCTATATTAGGGTTATGATCCATATTACATATTTCCCTAATTCTACTTTATATTATTTCTTCTAAAATTTATCTGATAACCACAATAATGACTCTGACACCAATAGCCTGGAGAATATTCCTTACATTATTAAATTTGAGTAGATTAATGATTTAAATCTCAATATCACAATCAATTTAAAAGATATTTTAATATCTATTAAATAAATTGAACCCATTTTACATTGTGAAAATAAAAATAAAACATAATTAAGAACAAAATCTAATAAAAGTAATACTTAAAATATCATTAAATGATCACTTATTTATAACATGGGAAAAAAATATAAGGGTGAGACCAAATTTAAATTAATGGATTAGTAGATTAGAAGTTATCATGAATCAATAAAGAATATTCAATATGCAATATTAAAAAACTAAACACATATGAAATTTAAATTACTGAATTACGGATTATCAATATGAAAAGGTAAACAAATGACCATAGATGCCATTTAAAAAAAGATACTAACTATATACTTATATATATTTTATCATAGTGAAAATTTCATGAAAAATAATAACTAAAATATAATTCCATGTAATAAATAATTAGTTGACACCATGTTTACCAGGTAAATGGAGCCTTTTCCATCAAAATCTATTCTCAAGACTGTGTAAAACTACTTGGTAAAATCCCATATGATTTGGACAAATGATTCATCTCATGAGAATAAATATGCATCGAGGGGCCATAATTAACTAGGCCCCACATATTGATGTATGTGAAAATAATTCCTCATATATAGAATAAAATATTTAATTACAAAAAATGTGCCCTATTATATATTTTTATTGATAAGTGATACAGATTTATCAATATTTCCCAATTAATCAATATAATTTATGGTAAAAATCATATATAAAAATGGTAACATTTTAAGAAAAAATTCATATCCATTACAATATGTTATCGATATTCAAGATAAATTTTATTTCTAATTAAAATTGTCTACAATAAAATGATTTTTTAAGAGTAAGTTAACAACAACAAAAGAGAGTGAGAATGTAGAATAACTATAACCACATGGAAATTTTCTTGTCAAATCTCATTGGATGAAATAATTCAATTTAAAAAATAAAATATGATGAATAATGATGTTTTCATGATATTAAATTTCATTGGGTTAGTATATAAATCACATTGAATTGAATTGGTTCCTAATAACAAATAAGTCTCAATGGAATGAAAATTGGGATGAAATCCCATACCCCATGCTTCATTTTGGTATAAGGATATTTAACCTCTTGTATAATGTTTTTAAAATTATTATTAACTTATAAAGGAGCTATATTAAAATTTATGATATCAAATATTATCGTTTTATAACATGATACTAGTTACTCATAAATAACTATTCATTATTTTCTTCATTGCGGGTACAAAATGATTTTTTTGTCGAGTATGTCATGACATTTTGTTTTTTTACACTTAATTAAATAATTGTTTCATCTTCAAAATATTTTAAACCATGATATAAATATCATAGATATTGAATATATTTTTATTTATAGTAATTAATAAAATTTGGTGATAGGAAATGAAATAAACCATTCATAGATACGACAGACTGTACGTACGCATGAATATTATATCCACCTTCCTCTAATATTGGAATAATGAAAAGTAAATGATATATACATATATTATAAATTTGGTTTCTTTTTTACATAATATATATCACATATTTTTATTTAAACTGGCCTTAATATATTCCTTCTAATGTTTGAATGAATGACATCACTTCACGAGGCAGTAGTCCTCTATATACATGAACCACATTTTTATATTTATAAAAAATTGAATCAAGAATTTATAGTTTATATATTGATTCATAATCATAAAAACATTAAAAATGTCATATATATCATATATATATTATAAATCAATCATTATTTCCAAACATAAAATGTTGTAATGGAAGTATAAACGGCATTGATTCACTAGGCAGCAGTCCTCCGTACAGATGAGTGTTGAATTCAAATAAGAATTGATTGAAGGGTTTGTATTTTTTAGGTTATACCCATAACATAAGAAACCCTAAATGCATTTATAAAAGTTAGGTCATTATATAATTTCTATATTATTTTAATGGAGGGATGTAGAGAAGGAAATAAACTAGAAACACTTTTATAAAAAATTACCTCTTCTATGGGTATCCTCCTTAGATATTAACTAATTCCATTAAAATTTTTCATTATAATTGATATAAGGATTATAGTATGAGATTATTTAATTTTTAAGGTTAATTTTGTATATTTTTAATTATCCAAACGTCTTTAGATGTGTGAATAACTGAGGGTAGTGACTGCACTTTTATAGGGGAGGAGGATTGGGATTCTTATAAGTAAAATAATAAAACTATGGGGAGGTATCCTTTCATACATGTTCCAATTGAAATGAACCATTTCATATCCAATAGGGTATATGATAAAAATATATCCTACCAATGTTATGTTTTAAATGATTATGGTTCATTTTTTCAATTAATTTCAATGTTTATCCCCTCGATAAACTCATTACTCTCTAAATCAGTATAATTATTTTAAAAAAATTTCACTTATAATTTTGATCAAAATTTATGATTATCATATTATAAAATATAAATTATATTTATTAAAAATATATAATATATTATTATTAATTCTTATAAAATAATTTTCAGAAACCAATTTAAAATTAATCTCAGAGAGAGAACAAGAATATTGGTTTTCAAAGTAAGAATGTTCTGTGATTATACTGTGTTTTTATTTGAAAATTTAATATAATTTGATTATAACTACCTAACATGAATTAATGTAATTATAATTTATCTAATTTTACTTTATGATAAATTTAAAATATAATTTTACATAATAAATTACATATTTCAAATGTGTGTTTTTATTGTGAAAACAAAAATTGAAAGGAGTAAAAGTTGAATAGCGTAGAAATATGAGTATAATGGAAGAACGTGAATTTTATTTATACTTATGGTATCTACCTTATAATAGTTTTACATTTCCATGGGTTTTATACAATCCTTTTGTACCCCATGAACCATGGTAGGTGGGGATTTGAATCCCTCCATCGTTGAAGACTTTCAACCCCTTTTCCAATGGCTGCCTATAACTCCCCCTTTATAAAAACACCACTACAAATGTCATATGTGGTTTGAAACTAACTCATTAAAAATTTTACTGAAAAACCCAGTTCAATAAAAATTGGGCTAAAAAAATAGTACAATCAGAGAGACTCCCCCTAAAAGTTACATTACATTACAAAATTATCAATCTACACATTCCTATATCTGGTATATGATTTATAATGATCAGTTTTTCTAAAGAGATTATAAATATTTATAATATATTTTCACTGGATAAAACATATTTAATGTTGATGTATATGATAATAATTATTTATTATGTAAATGATAAAAAATTATGTGGTATATTTTTTTCATTCATTCTTAATGATTCCATCCATTATCTATTTGATTCATGTAGTATCATCTTCAAATAGTATTGTCGGACTACAATCCATATGAAATAAACAATCTTCTTGAATATGTTGAGCTATAGACTAAAAACAAACACATTAATGACATGATTATTTAAATGCAATTAATTTAAAATGATTTAATAATGTTGTAATGGGTGTCTGTTTTTGTGATCTCCATGATATTGCAGTACATCAATCTATGAACACATAACATGTTTATGATTGTGAATTATGTGTATCAAATAAATAACATACATATATAAAACCATCTATCTTCTATTCTAATTTTTTATAATATAATAAACTCAAATCAGTAGTTCCAAAAAGATATTAAAAAATATTCTTAATTATATTCCATTGACATTTTGAAGTGTATGAGCAAAATAATTCCAATAAATTAGTATAAAAACATATATCAAGATGGGTAAAAATATATAGATTCATTAGTGATCAGATATAACTAAGGTATGGTACTTCTGTATAAATCAACTCCTCATTTTCACACAAGCTTTAGATAGATCATTCTCATTATTTATAGACCAAATAAATATTGGAATACATAAAAGATTATATTTATACATATTAATTCATTTTAGGAATATTTTAGTGTAATTTTTATGATGATTATAATATGCTACTGGGAATATGTTAAATTTTTTTCCATGATAATATTTAGTTTCTCTAAGGTCATTCATTTTAAATTCATCCATTACGTTTATCATTGCATAATTGACATCTTATAGAGTTCTGATGATTTTCAAATCAACAAAATAAATAGAATTGATTGAATATATTGATTTTGTTTTCTTAATAAAAACCCATGGTCATGGGGTTATTTAAATACACTTTATTTAAAATATATTCACTCAAAAAATTATACCATATCTACCTAAATTTTTTAATTCAAATATTAATTTATATAGTTTAATTATATATAGGTCTTTGTGTTTTAATTTCAATACATCAGGTACTTTGAAAACTTAATGGATTCTCATATACATACTAATATAATGTGAAACATAAAATTAAAATATAACCAAATCCATATGCATCATATTATCCTTCCAATCTACTATGATAACTATTAGCAATAGAAAAATAATCACATCCACAACTAGAGAATATTTACCCTCATAATCAATTTTGTGTCTCTGAGAAAAACATTGTGTGACAAGATGATATTTTTGTCTTAAAATATAATTTCTGTTATTACTCTTACACACAAGAAACCCACTAATATCCAACAGGGTTCACAGATTCTGGTCTGAGAATTATATTTCCAAAAACCCTTCAACTATTAAATAAATTTAATTCAACATGAATTATATCATTCTATTTATTCCAATATGTTCTTTTTTGACATTACATAGAAGACCTTGGTTTGGGGTATTCATTTTCTATGTCATGTGACATTGATTATTAGAATATTTAATCATTTTTTCCACATTTCAATGATTCTGCATATTTCATATAGTGGAAAAATTAAGTGATATTTTATTTTGTTAAAAAACATTAGTGGTTTCAATATCCTATGAATTATCTTTATTAATCTCATCACATTATTCTTTATGAATAATTAAATTAGTTGGTTTTTCTAGAACACATGCCTCTATATTGGCATTTTAAATTATAATCATTCCTTTTTTTCTAATGATATTTATCATTAAATCCAATTGGTCATCTGTGCATCAGGTGTTCTTTTCATATTTCTAATAAATAATAATTTAATTTTGTCTCTCGGTCATCAATTCTAGTTGGAACATTTATAGAAGGTATGTGTCATTTAGTCACTCCCTTTGAACCAGTACATACATTTGGAAATGGATGATCTAGTTCTAGAAAATGTAATTTTTTTTCACTTCCATCACACACTGGAGGTTTGGAGGATCAAAAAAATATAACATTTACACATTCTATGAAGTATTCTCCATTTGATTCTTTTCCACCATAATACTAGGAATTCTTCACCAGGGGAGTGATTTTCATGAAAATATGTTTTAAATACAAAAGATTTTATGTTCCAAGATATCCTATGATGGATGATGATTCATATCTTATATATATATTTTGAGCCTCCTTTGAGGTCCCATTTTTTGTACATTGTGGGGGATAAAGTGGTATATATACTACACAACCAAATATTATTATGTTGGTGATGTCAGGATCTCTTCCAAAATCCAATTGGAGAGGAGAGATCTTATGATACACACTTTCTCTAATATTAATTAATATTATCGTATGCAATATTTCATGACCCCATATAGGTGTTTACATAATTGTTCTCAATATTAATGGTATATCAATAATTTTTAATAATTTTATCAAGTATTCGGCTAAACTATTTTGTGTATACACATGGGAGACTAAATGTTCCACAGTAATCTCCATTACCATAAAATAATCACTAAAATATTAAGAGTTAAATTATCTTTTAGAATCAATAAACAGTTTCATTATGACATAATCATGGATTTTTCTTCTCAATTTAATTATTATAACAAGAAGTCAAGAAAATAGTAAATTTAATTATGAGATACATCATAAATTCGACCATCTACTAAATACATCCATTAATAGCATAAAATATTTAAATAAACCATATGATGGATGAATTGGTCCACATATATCTCCTTGAATTTGTTCGATTAATATGGAAATTTAGGACTACATTTTAGGTAGAGATGGTGTCACAATCATATTTCCATGTGAACAAGCCTCGCGTGGAATAATTATTAGTGAATAGATCTTCAAGACCATTATTGAATGTCCATGAGAACAATCAATAATTTTTTTAATCATTCTGGAACCAAGATTACCGAACCATTCATGCCAAAAAATATCATTTTGTGGACAATTCATTACTACGATATGCGATTTGATGTACCTTATGTATTTACAATTAAATTCAGATGAAAAAATTGGTTGATTTTCTAGTACATCAATCATAATGGATTTATTAATGGTAATGAAGATGTACTTTACATTTCTCTCATATGTAGTTTGATTACCATACCCATGATATTAAATATCATTGAAACTTAATATGTTCCTTTTTTACCTTGGGATAATTAAATTATCTATGATTAAAAATATTATACCATTAGGTAACACAAACAATCTTTACCCGTACCTTCAAATAGATCTAAGGGATATGATATAGTATTCACAATTTGATTTCTTTTTTATGTTCAAGAAATATTTTTTATTCCGAACATTTTTTTTCCAATTCTACTATCTGGAATGAAAATATCTATCCCATTTTAAGAAAACATTTCAATGATTCTAAGTAAATACAATATCATTATATGAAGCACCATGAAAAATTTAAATAATACAATATAGAAAATATAAATCATATATAACAAAGCTACTTATCATGTATCATAACTATTGTAATTTTTCTGAACTATTTATTCCTATCAACACATAAAATTCACATGTAAAATCACCAACTTTGAGTTAAGTGAAATCACCATTGGATCTCTCGTGATTATCTATAAAATTATCCTCCTTTTCTCCCATTCTATGATGTCTTATAAATGTGTTGTTCATTATTTTTTCCTTGAATAGATGCTTTATAAATATTATGAATATTCTTTGGGGTTTCATAAACTCAAGTCCAATATCCTATAGAACCAAACTATTACATGGAATATCCAATATTCCATGGCGAGATGGAAAATATATTACATTTATTTTGATATTAATTTAGAGTAGGACACTAATTAAAACCACATCCTCGACCACACATACCACCAAAACTATGTCCATCAATAGAATCACATCAACAATTTCTTCCATTACTATGTTCTAGAAATATAACATTTTCTTTAAGAAATGATTTCGTTGAATGATTAGGATGAGATTGATTTTTTTATCAAATGATCAATGTTTTTATCTTTTATAGGTAATTAGGTTATGAGATAAGATTATCTGATATTTACTTACATGAGACTTGGTCATTTTTGGGTGATGTAAGACTCGTGAAATTTAGTATATATATTTTCAAGAATATCGGAAAATGTAATCCCAATAACACAATCCTTTATATTTGATACAATTCTATTAAAAGAATAATTGTAATCACTTTCCTTTTATAGTCTCAGAATAAAAAATCATTCCATTCATCACGGGTCACTATTATAATAACATGCTTTACATTACCACAACTATCATTCAAATTAATTCAGAGCTTAAGTGGAACACTTTCTATGAGATATTCACTTATCAATCCTTCATCAAGATTTATTCTGCAGAATATCATCACTTTTTATTTATTTTTAAGGGGTTTTTACTTATTTTCCTTAGTTTTTTAGTGAGATCCATTGATTCCAGATAAATTTCCACATCCATCATACGGAAAATGTAAATAATTATTGTGATTTCAAGAGAAATAATTTTGAGTTTCATAATATTTTACATGATGATGAGTGTTCCTAAAAATAACATGTTTTGAAAACAAAAACACAATGGAGTAAATATTATACAACATAGAATGATGAGCATAAAGGAAGAACAATATTTTTATTGATACTTTTGGTTTCTCCCTTATATATGTTGTACATGTTTAGGGTACATAATGTAATTTTGCAGTTGTTTTATCATGGTATGTGGGGTGGGTATCCCACCCTCTTTGTAGAGTTGCGGCCTCCTTTTCTAGTGGGGTCATAATAGTTTTCATATAAAATTTATTATTATTTACTTTTAATCAATAATTGAAACATGACCAAAATTACCAAAAAAATACACCTTAAGGTAATTTTGATTTTCTACTTTCAAAAATGAATTTTATATTTTCTAATAATATTTATAAAAGTGTGAAAATTTATTTACAAAATAATTGTTCCATAAAAATGTGTACAAACTAATTTTAGAAATATATATATTTTTTCGTAAATTTAGATTTGTTCTGTATTTATGACTATTAAATCTCTTGGATGAATGCCAACACATTTTATTGAATATATAATATATAAATTTCATTAGGATCATCCAGTGATTTTATTTAATTTAATTTATAATGAAAAACTTCTTTGTATGAAAATACCAGTTTTTTTTAAAAATTTACTTTCTATTAAATTGGTAACTATTAAATTCAACAATATATTTTCATATGTATGTTAATCCTACTAATAACCTTCAATTTAATGTATAGTATATATTTTTAATTGAAATAATAATATGAATAGAATTTTGTAGAACATTCCCCTACATGTAACACAAACTCCCTAAGAATGTTTTTTCTTATAATATATTCTAAACTTAGTTTTTGGTGAATTATATACTATAACATATATTGAATTTTTTTAAACAGTTAAATATATTATAAATTGTTTAGATGTCATATTGTTTTATAATGTTGGTATTGGGTATAACATATTTAATTAAATATAAACATAATATTTCAAAATTTTCTGGTGTAACAAACATAATCGAGGTTCCCATGAAATAATACATTCTCACCAGGAAAATTTAGTTCAATAAAAATTGATGAGATGAGAATAAACAAGTAAGTTATTTTTCCTATGCATAGAAACTTAAGTGTGTTTCGTTATTGTGATGATACACTGATCGATGAACTTGTTCCTTTTCTCACTATGATTGAAGATACTGCTCTCACAAACAACACCTTCATCTGAGAACAAGTCTTCATCAAGTTAATGTCTTAGAACATTAGTTATACCAACTACCTATGTGGGTCAAAAAACAACCTAACCCACTTGAAAACTTCATATTTCAGTGGACAACATAGTTTTTTGTTTATATGACTGACATAGTATAATGATTCCCCTTGAGGATGAATATAAAGGTTTTCAGATGCTAATGTCAAAAAACATCTATTGTTTAGGGAATGTTGCAGTCAAACTAGTGGCACCTGTCGACACTATAAATCACTCTGCAGTCTTATCCATATAGTGTGAAAATTGTAACCTTCCATATCTAAAGATGTTTGTTTCTGACGCTTTCGCTGAGGCATGAACATCCGTCTATCAGTGAGGATGAGGATGTGATTATTGTGGCCTAGCATCCCCTCTTTCCAAAGGCGGGCAACATCCATCTCTTATTCTAGGACATTTTCTCATTGATCGTAATGGGATGATGAGATGTTAGTTCATCCAGATGTCGATTCCACCTCAGAAATATCCACGATGTCCAGGTCTCTGTTATATATTATGATGTTGTTCATGAAAATCCTCTTACTGTCATATCTTTATGGATTTTAGTTAATTACAAATATTTTGTTGGTCCATTCCAAGGGTTCAGGCTTGGAAAGAAACCTTTTTTTAGGGGAGTCGTCACGTTGGACATCAATGGTGTGTCTAGACATTAGAAAAATGGAACATTTGGGTTTCGTCCCTTTATGATAGGGCTTATCGATAGAATAGATTCCTGAGTAATCCCACGTCGAATGCGGGGAGTTGTATGCCATGGGAGTGTTTTTGAAGTTTTCCTCAGCTTCCCATGTTTAACCCAGGGTATGCCACAAGATTAATGTCTACCAGATATGGATCAGACTGATTAGAAAATTGACAAAAGTGGATCATGTGGGTGTTACCCTTAAAGGAAACACTAATATTGGGGCTAACTCATGGTTATGTACCCTATTGTTGCTAAAGAAAATGGGAAATGAGATGTCATGATCCTACTGGTATGTGGATGCCCGGGTAGAATCAAGATGTATGATGGGGAGTTAAAGAAAGTGGTGGGGGATGGGATGGAACTGTCATGAATCTGATGGTGGTATTTGGCTTGTGCCTCAAAAAGACATCATATGTATCCTCATGGTAGGGAATCAAAGTCCACGTAGTTCGGTGAGGCAATGAGACACCTATGGTGGCAACCCATATAAACGGACCCATACGAAGTCGAGCCTCCGGGATATAAAAGGACCATTCCAAAACACATAGGCTCAAGGTAAATTTCGTGATGAGAAATGGGTGATTAGCATGATCCTTAGGGATTTCTCCTACATACCTTGTCTACGAGGTAGTGATGAAAATCCACATAGTTCAAAATGAGGCATAAAATCGGGGTGTTTGCAGAGGACAACAACCCGATGATATATTGTGCCTTATGTGTGGATAGCATCCTGGGAGTTGTTTTGATGCATGTGGTTGGACTAGATATGTGGTTCCATATATAGGGGACTACAATAGCATACCACTAGATTGAAAACACAACGAATTACAGCTGGTTGGGATTGATAATGTCTTACCGTTGATCGGGGTCACAATGGCATACCGCTGGATTGGGGTCACAATGGGTTACCAATGGATCAGTGTCACAATGGCTTACAACTAGATAGGATCACAATGGATTACCGCTGGATGGGTTCACAATGACATAACGTTGGATGGGGTCACACCGTCTTACATCTAGATGGGGTCAGTTTCATGTCATGCAGGAGAGAAGGCGCATAAATTTTAACATCATGTTGGATGGGGGTGGACCAATGTGAAGACGTTTGGGAAAAATGGTTTTGTTGGCGTTGAATCTCAAGAGGCTTCTAGAATACCTTTCCTTGAGAGGGATCAATGTCCGCATAGTTCGGAATGGTGTTTAGTGAACTGACGTGAAGTGATCGGTATAAATAGGTTGTTCTGATTGATCCTAAGGGAGGCATCCTACATACCTTTCCTTTGAAAAGATCAATGTATAAGTAGTTCAGGATGGTGCTTGGTGAACCGAAGCTAAGTGGTTGGGATAGATAATTTTTTGGGCTTGAACCTCATGGATGATTCCTACGTACCTTGCCTTTGCAAGGATCAAAGTCCACATAGTTCGGGATGGTGTTTAGAGAACCGACATGAAGTGGTCAGGACCAATAGGATGTTGGGATTGAATGAAAAGGACACATCCCAGGTACCTTTCCTTTGTAATGATCAAATTCTACGTAGTTTTGGATGGTGTTTGGTGAACCGATGTGAAGTGGTCGGGACCAATATGTTGTTGGGATTGAACGTCCGGAGGTCTTCCTACATACCTTTCCATAGAAAGGATAAAATTCAACATAGTTCATGATGGTATTGGGGTTTACGCTCTAGGGTAGCCTAGAGAGGATGTCAGGGTCGATAATTATATTAAGACCACGTGAGTCATGCACAGTGTGAGAAACAAGAGGTAGAAAAGATCTGAAGATCATGTCGTGAAAGGTGCGCCTGTAGGAATTGGGATGGGGATTACATGGGGTTAGCGACCCAAAGAGGAAATAGGGGATTATGCATGATTAGTAGCCCAGGGAGATGATGATTGGTATTTAATCTAGGATGGAGGCCCGAGTGGTGGCAAAGCCCAACAGGAGAAGGATTTGGCACAGAAGAAGGGAGGTTTCTAGTGCCCATCCCCCCTCTAGTCTTTCTCTAGGAATAAGATAAGAGGATCAGGGATGCTGCCTTCCACAAGAAAGGCAAGGGGATTACCCCAAGGTGGTATTTGTTCCAAGGAAGATAGTCGCCGCTCCAGTAATAAGTATCTCGTTCCATGTGAGGGAGATATCACTCTCATGGAGACCAGTTTGTGTAGAGAATTTCTGAGACAGGGCACCCCACGTGTGAGGAACGGGGCGAGGCTACAGTTTAACGTCATATGATGAATATGACGGTGCTTGGTTGTTTAACGTGTTGCAGCTCGGATGAGGTGATTTCACTCCGCACACCTTAGAACATACATAACTGATACCTCTCTCCCCTTAGGGAAGGGAATGCATTAGCAATGTTTTGTTGAGGGGGTTTTATGGAGGGTTCCATCAAGGGGTCCATGTTAGTGTGGCTATAAGAAAAAGAAATAGTCGTTAGTGTGCCTATTAGAAGAAGCATGAGGCAATGCAACACAGTGTATAGAATAACCCATGAGACTTTGAAATCACTTTGTGAAAACCTAGAGGGCCGCATGGGAAAAGGAGTTTCCTGGTAATGGAATTCACTGGAATTGGCTTTGTGAAGATCTATTGGTCCATGTAGTGGAGGAGCTTTTTAAAGGGGTATTCATCGCGAAGTGATGTGGCATAGCCTAGTAATAGTGTATAGGTTCTTATGGAAGGTGATACGCGATGTGGAAAGTCATTCTTGGTGTTGTTATTCATAAAGAAATGGTTCCCTGTGAGGCATTTCATTGAGAATAAATGTTCTACATGAATCATAGTGAACTTGCCTTGGCATGTCAGTCACTAATGCATGGAGGGTGTTCTGTGAAGCATAAGTGCTCTTTGAATACCGGAGTCCCCTTGGGGACCCCTTCCTCAATGAAGGCATGTGGGCTCTGTAATGGACATCCCCATTTAATGATGGGTTAAATTAGAAAAAAGGGAATATAACTTCACGATGCAAATGTACCATGATGGGCTCGTGGTTCGCAGAGAAAATTTTTTTTTGTTAATTAAGAGCTTTGAAGGCGAATGGTTGGGAGATCCAACTTTTGGGCATGAGGGGAGCAGAGTATTTATATGGAAGAGGTGCCACGAAGCAGAGATCTCTCATTGGGAAGACACATGGAACATTGTTGTAACCGTGGAGCCTCCCACCTCATTCCTCCATGGTGGCTTTGCAAATGTCAATCCAGTTCAAAGATCCTCCCACCTCATTTCTCCATGGAGGCTTCGTATATGGGAAGAATCCCACCAGTCATGGTATAGTATGGATCTACAGAAAGGCTACGCAAGTTTTCCACATGGGCCTTTCATTTTTATTGTTCTTAAAATATTTTTGTGCCAACAAATGCCACCCTCAGACTTGGAGCTAAGGAGAAAGCAAGGGACTATGTCTGAGAGTCAATGGAAACAATTTCCCAGTCAATCATGAAGAAGACTCAAAATGGAGGCTTGCAAAGTGAAGGAGAGACATGCGGGATGAGCGTGCCGTGAAGCTCGCCGCGGTTGGACGACCTGTGAAGCACCAAGGGTCCATTTTTATAACTAGTGGAATTTGGCCTCTCTTTTTTCCATTATCATCTCCACATTTTAGAATTTAGTGTTCTCGATTCGTGAAGCTCCGCATACTCCATGATTTCTCTCCACGAATCTGGATTTCTACTTCATAGTGCACAACAAGTCTTTGACTCCACAATGGAGTGCTCTGTGGCTTGTCTTCGATGTTTGGTGAAGGGATCCATGATTTTGTTTCTAGGATCGAGATCCGTGAAAGGGCTTTGCAAATTAGCTACACTAATGGTCTTCAAAAACCAAAACAACAAACATCCAAATCTAGAAAACTGAATGCTCATTGAGAGGCTACCAGGAGGTCCTTGTGATGCTACTTGGAGGGAGTATATGGAAGATAGCTCATGTATAGGGGAGTTCATATGGAGCTATTCTGACCATAATTTGTGGGTGGATCTACAGTCGGAAAGCCAATAGAACACTACGCAATGAAAAATGTTTCCTTTGTACGACTTTGAACTAAGGGGTGATTCCCTCATACCTGAAGAGAGATGGGATGAGCCAACTTACTGTTTTATGAGCATGTTGTGCCAACGCTAGTGGTTCAGGGCAGCTGACAGTCACGTCCAGGAGGACGCCATGCCTGTCAACGCTGATTGTCTATAAAAACATTTGAATAACGTTGATGTGAAGGAACTGCATCCAAACACATCTTCCCAACCGTACCATTCTATCTTGAAGGCATCCCTGAGGTACCCAGAAAAAGGGTGGTCCGATGAGGGGGATCTGCGCCAGGGCAGTATCTTCACAGACAACTCGGCCTGGGCCTACGAGGTAGGTGCCTCGTGCGAGTAATTCATGGTCGAGATAATAAGAGTTTCCTATATGAGACGTCTTAGGCTCCTAATTCCATATCTATCAGCTGAAGTAGCTGATGCTGGAGTGGCTGAGAAGATTGACATCGAGGACCAATACCTTCCATTTTCACCATTGAGTGTTCAGTATTAGTTTTTGGGACCTGCATCAGATATCGAGTGGCCCAATACTTGGAGCGATATATGACGATTTCATCACTGTTAGGGGTATGTGGGAGGATCTGAAGCATATTCCACCACTAGAGATGGTGTTGAAGAACCAATTGCAGGGAGAGGACAAGAAAACGGTGAGGGTGTCCCCTTCAAATAGTGGTTTAAGCAGTTCTTGAACATCTTGGAAAATAAGGAGTTCTCTGTGAGGCTTCGAACATTCCCAAAGTGAGATCAATGGGGCATAGAGCACTCATATTGTTGGTATTTAGAGGATATCTAGTGGAAGATGTGGGGACTCAGCGTCCATACAGAGAAGAAATAGGTAGTCATGTTGGTTACACTCATTTTGGAGATCATCTATGGTTGGATCTTTCCAGTGAGAGACACGTACATGGGCATGTGATTGAGCATGTTTATTATCTCCCCATGCTGGCAACAGGAGGGCGGGTCAACCTCGAGATCCTGATGTTTTCTATGATGTACAATATGTTGTGGCATATCAGTGAGGGGAAGAAACCACAGAGAATATGTGGTCCATTCAACCTCCTCTATGGGTGGATAATAGCGCATGTAAGGGGGTATATGAATATTTTACCCCCATCCCCCCTCTAGGATCATACTTCTGCTTGTCCTTTCTGAATGATATAGGGAACCTTTCAACCATACTGACTATGCATGTAGTATTGAACAAGAGATGGATGGTAGAGAAGTTCAACTTTCACCAGTTCTTGTTGCCACCAGTTGTATTCACTGAATATGGTCAGGGAATGGAAGAGAATCGGTCCTACCTCTGTGCATTTCGAGGTGGATTCCTTGTAGGACGGTTGGTCTGAGACACCCAATCTGAGTCATACACCCCATAGTGATTTTCATGGAAATTTCAATGAATGCTGCAGCTGACCCCAGGGGTCTACTTGGGGGTGTTCCACAAGGATCACCCGTGTGTAATGAGGATGATGTGGATATGGTTCATATGGGAAAATGGGAAGATGTGGAATGAGCTACCTCCTCCCACGACTATCTTCGGACTGGTGAAGGCGTACGCCAAAAGATGGGAGGTGGCCTACCCTGTGGAGATACTGAAGTAGCCCACCATTCGGGCCTGCGATGGGGTGCCTCCCCAACATTGAGGTAGGGGCTAGAATGCGGCAAGGAAATCTCATAGAGGTGGGGTTGTAGTGGTGTCGAGGCCCATATTGGTCAAAAGGGAGTTAATAGAAGATCAAGCGATGACAACAGATCTGATAGTTCTAGAAGAGTAGAGTCGTCCGGAGGGGAGGCCACCAAGGGGATTCCACAGGATATGCACCCTGGCTCTAGGGAAGCAGCTATGCCCGATAGACATGCCAGAGAATGCTATCTTCCTAGACGATTGAGATATCTAGGATTTCAACCGTCAATTTCTCATCCTGTTGGATATTAGGAAACACGCGAACCATCTTGGGATGGATTATCCAGGGATCATCTCTATCAGGGCCGACATTGCAGTGTCCCAGATGGAGGGGGAGCAATATATGGCCTATATGGAGGACTTCATGCACTCCTAGGGTGTTTCGCGTCTGATGATATATCGGGTAATTGTTTTATTGGATCGCATGCCCCCTCCTCAGTTGTCAGCTACTGTACTAAGGGATTGATTCCCTCTACTAGAGGAATCGGACGAGTCCTCTTGGGGGAGGAGGTCTATAGAGGGAGTCCTCTAAAAGAGGGTGAAGTTGGCAATTCAGACCCCGAACATGATGAGTTTTCAAAGGCTCTCAAGGTAAAACTCTAAGCCACTTCCCTAGAATCCACTTCAAGGTTAATTTGGTCCTCTAAATAATGTTTTCACTATGTATGAGGGCCTCATACACAGAACCCATTCTCTCCCCTACATAGAAGAAGACGTAGGGCATTCAGGATCTATGACCATGGCTATAGAGATTACCACATCTAGCAAGGCCATGACACCCAAGGTGGTTCTCCTTGAGTTTTCAGACCTCCCAACAATATACGGAGGGCCCCACCTCTTGGTCCCATTGTAAACAACCCCAGAACATGACCAAGAATTCGATATTTTTATGTCTTCAATACAAAATTCAGGACTTCCACCAATCGACTAGGCTAACTGTCATCTGTGCCCCTTTTTCTATGCATAGTTTTACAAATAGTGTGGGCTACCATGGAGAGATTGGATGGTACTCTTGGAAACGTGTTTCCCATGGGAATACTGATGTTTGTGGAGTCAGATATCTAGATTGACCATGTTGTGGCCCTCCCAATCTCGGATGGGACTATTAGCTGGGCTGACATTGAGATTATTTAGGTGGGATCTGACAATGTAGATCAATTCAATATTATATGTCTTCTCAAACCCGATCAGACACTAGATGCAGACCCTGATGATGAGTTCAGGGGGTCGTTCCCTACATATAAGCTTTCCAACCCCATATACTGGGATGAGACGACCTCTTATACAGAGGATAGAAAAATGACATGTCGCTGTTCATGGAAGATGGTCATGGATTTCATTGATGATACCCCACAAGCACAATGGATAGAAAAGATTGAGTGATTTTTTCATGAATGCATGAACAACGTGCTGGGGGTGAATGCCCAACGACCCCATATACTCATACGAGATATCGTGCTAGAGAATATTTGAGAGTATTACTGTGGACTTGGCATCAGTTGGTAGTTTAGAAAAGCAGTGAACCTCAAAAGGCTCCAAGATGCAGAAAAAGAGAGTCAACAGCTGCACGTCCAAGAAGGGGAGAATTATACTTTCCTCACTACACAATCAGATATCATATTGCAGCTGAAGGCCCAGCTGGTAGAGGCTAGAGATTATTTGAAGAAAGCCTCCACAGACAGGGATTTCATCTAGAGCGACGACGGGCGGGCCCAGATTACGGCTGACGAATAGATCCCCATTGCTATCGATGAGGATAAAGAACTACTAGGTGAAAATGGATCCTGGTCTTCATCAGCCAGAGGGTGGTGGTGCTTCAAAGCTCTATTGACGAGGTTGACCTATCCATGGGAGTGGTTGATCATCAGGTAATCTGATGCATGTTACTTTTTAACACGCTTTCATGCATTGATTATTTATTCTAGATTCTTGCATGAGTTATGTTATTCAATTTTGTTCTATTTTATTTCCATTATATTTATGGAAAATTCAACGATTAGTCTCTAATCTCACATGGGTTGGGCCCAATGCCAAAAACAAGGGATCACCACCTGGTCATTCCATCCGAATATAAGAGTGAAAACCAAGATTCAGTTAACCAGGGATCCAAAAACCAAGCCATATTTCTATATAGAAAGGGAGAGGTCCAAATGGAGAATGATGATCTCAGAACAATTGTTGTGCATCTTCATAATGTTCTCTAGTGAAAAAATGGGGTAACACTAGGGGAGTTTTGAATTAATCTGAACATAGGGGAGTGGAAATTTGAATCACGATACCCAATATTCAGAACACTATGGGGATGGTGGGACAATGAAGGGTAACCATCGACTATATTCAAAACACATTATCCTTATTGAATTATCCTGCAATGGAGATAACAAATGAAGGTCGACTGTTGACCATGTTTGAAGCACAGGGCCTGACTCAAAAAACTGTCCATTAGTCTTCTAGAACAATGACCCAAGACAGTAGGTGAGCCACAGGTTGAGCATCCATACTGTTAGAGGGTTTTTTAGACATGAAATAGGAAGTGGGTCTGAATAAAGGGAACACAAAAAGTGGAGTTTCAGTTGTACGAATGGAGATTGACACTCTCAAAATCACGCCACCACAGTTGAAACACATTAGGTGGGATGATCTGTCTGATGAGGGATCAAACATACTTCCGAACAGGACCATTCATATAATAAATTGGAATACTCTATAGCTTTATATCACACCAATGAGGATGATAAACATGTAGTTTAAACATCGTATGGTGAGGTAGGTGCTAATAGTTTAAAGGTCATATTGCCCAGACCAATATCTGGGCTGAGGGGACAGAAGGGTTAATTGTCCTAGGGATGGACCCAAGGCGGAATCCCTGTGCATTTCTACATATCCCATAAGGATGAGATTCAACCCAGACATAGTTCTTAAAGAATAGCGAGGTCATAGACCAACTCTGGTGGGGAGAATCCTTTCTAATAAGGGGTCTGGTGCATCCCATGACTAACATGGGGCATCTAGAACATGTTCAGGGTGGAACCACAGTTTAGTTTCATGTGTTGGGGTCATATGGAAATGTGAATTTTAACATCATACGATATGATGGGGAGTGAAATGGGAGATTCAAGAAGGGAGCATGCATTGCGGTAGCTATAACAGAAACATGAATGAGGACATAAGGAGTCTGCACCACACCACGTGTCCCCGGAGGAAGTTCAGTAGGTCAAGGGACCAGAGATTAAAGTTAGTTTGGGTCTGAGGAAATGTGCACGAACATTCTTAATTAACCCATTAATATGGGAATAAATCCACATGTAGTTCTATAGTGCAGTTTAACATTGTTGAGGATGATGAGAGGCATGTGTGGCATGGTTATGCCAGTACACGTCCTACCAAAACTACTAATCCCAAGTGAGTCATGATCAGTGTGGGAAACAAGACATAGTGATGAAACATTACTAGAATAAAAATCCACACATTAGGGGTAGTGCTATTCTAGATTAGTGAAAACCCCATAATGTTGACCCACCTAGGTAACGCACATAGATGCATGAAGGGGTAAACTTGAATGTGTTGGAATTATACTTAAACATAATTAAGTGAATAAATGTAAATTATGAAGCTCATGATCTGGAAAACAATGAGGTTTGAATGAAAATAGGGGATAACTATTGACTATGTCCAAAACACAGAATGTATATTGCACTATCCTGGAATGGGGACAAACAAATGAGGGTCGACCTCTGACCATATTTGAAACACGGGACATGTATTAATCTGTCATCTAATGTATTTAGGGACATTATCCCAAAATGATAGGTAATCCAATGTGGCATGATAATAGTCCATAAATGGGTCCCTTCAAATGTGTAAGTGGGAGAGGATCCAATAACGCACTGAAGAATCATGGACACATTATGAGGGAATGTCCCTATGAAAATTACACACTTTGGGCTTTTCTCCACAATGCATCTAAGTGAAAGAATAAGACGTATCAGATAAAGGGATTTGAGTGAATTTCCAATGATAAGGGTCCTGGGGTTTTACACTCCCTTCCTATGGTCGTATGGTTGACCATTGGGGGGTCATGATTTAATGGACTGTGTCTAGGGCGACAATGAAGCCTCAACCGAAACATAGTTCCCATAGGGAGATCTTAGTTTAGGGTCATAGAATTCGGACTAAGTTGGGGAATTCCATGGTAGGCACATGGTGTTGCTAATGAAAAACCCAACGTGAATGAGAAACCATTAGGTACACTCTACACCACATGTTCCCACAAGTGTTCGGGCCATGGGGCTAAAGAGAGGGTGAATGATTTTAGATTCCTTAGGCTGCACCTAGAGACAAGATGTCTGGGAATTCCTATGCATCTCATGAGGATAGGAATCAAGCCATATGCAGTTCTGGAAGATTTTTTGGAGTTTAATGTCCATCGGAAAGGATGTGTAGTGGTCTTAGTTTATGGTCATAGTGATCAGACCATAGATTCAATTGAAGGAGGGTGACAAGTGGTGAAGTAATTACTAAAACCTACATGAATGAGGACCCAAGAGTCCATATCACCACAATTTTCTCCCTAGAAACTTCTATGTCTGGGGAATAAAAGTGAATGTTTGTCTAGGCCATAGGCACGGTGCTTGGTCGTTCCTATGTATCCCATGAGAATGAGAATCAAGCCACACATAGTTCATGGGGTGGCATGGTAAGATATCAGTGCCAGAGATAATAAGGTCATTCTGGGCTAGCCTTTGCACCGAAAGAAGTAGAATTTGATAGATCTTTTTGACCATTATGATGAATGTATGTGTGTGTGCTTTCAGGAAGCGATGGACTTAGGATGAAGATTCTAGGAGTATCCATGAAAATCAAGCCTTATATAGGCATTGAAAAATGTTATAGTGTATGACTCATTCCAAACATGATGTCCCTCAAGTGAGATCACCAAGATGTTGTGCCGTTTTTTGTTGTGCGTCCAAGATGATAATGTCACCGTTTAGGGTCATGTGGTGGGACCAACCATGAATTTAATGTTGGGTTTTATAGAATTATATATTTAAATCCACGTGTGGTTGGGAAGCATAGTTCAACGTCATATGGCTCTGAAATATACAAGGGGGATGTGGTTTACGAGATGATGTTCATGGCATGATAAAGCATATTCAACATGAACGTGGATGAGGTCCAAATCAAACCGTTCACAATTCTTGGAAAGAAACCTATGGATGAGGGTCAAAAAGTGGTTAGGGAATATAGGAAAAGAGGGAGTATAACTCATAAGGGACATATATGGTGCAACTATTGCTAATATTAATGATGACATAAGTCCACACATGAAACACCACGTAATTCTTATACGGGTCTGGTCTTTAAAGGCTCAAAAAAGAGATAATTAGTGAAATTTCAGCTAGACCAAAAGACAAGAAATCTGAGTGATCTTATGTACCCCAAAAGAATGGGAATAAAGCAATATTTAGTTCTAATGAGATATCAATTTATTGTCTTAGAGCTCTGACCATGGAGAAGCAGAACTCTTCTAAGTATACACATACCTTGATCCAATCCCTACACCCACGTTATTAAAACTCAGTGTAGAAAACAATGGAGGAATATATCATTGGACCACATGGAATGCTTGTAAGTGTAAAAATAGTGTGAAACCCCAACTAGTGTGTCATTGTGAATTTTTCCTCCTAACATGTGAATACACACTGGGGAATAGAACCAAGAGTTTCATATTTATACTTGGACATGATGAAGTGGATTTGGATGTGAATTATGAAATATACATTTTGGGCTTAATTATGTTGGTGTGAATATGGAGGATGACTATTGAACATGTTCAAAACACTGTATCCATATTGTATGACTAGAAATGGGAACATCAAATGAGTGTCAACTGATGACCATGTTCGCAACATGGGATTTGTATGAATTTTTCATTTGAAACCCTTGAGGATGTTGTCCTGAAATGGTAAGAGAACCCTTATTCCAAGAATCTATGAAATTTGGGGTCCCTTTGGATGTGAAAGATGATTGATTCCCTAATGAAAGGGAATATTAAACCTGAAAAATGGGCAAGCACATTTCTAGGTAGAATCCAACACTGTAGGTGATGAACTAGGGTAATCTTGGGGACATTGGTGAACTGCCAAAGGGGGTCGATGGGCTCGAATTAAGAGCCGCTGACTCGAAAAGATAATTATATAATAGGGGAGTGAAGGTCACTCAGGAGGAAAAGGCATGTGGCGTTTTTGTTACAAACACTATGTGAATTCAAGATTTATTTCCATATCACGCCGCATACCCCTCTCTTAAAAGTACTCAGGATATGGGGCCAGAATGATAGGGAGGTTTTTATGAAATGAGACTGGTCCTATAAAAGAAATTTTTGGGTGTTCGTCTATATCCCATGAAGATGGGAATCAAGACATACATTGTACTTGGGGTTAAACGTCTCGTAGGATGATACACAGTTTAACTTCATGCAAGAATGTATACATTTTACTGTCATGTGGGGTGGTGTACAATTTGACGTCATGTGGGACAACATGAAGTTTAGTGTCATGTGGGACATTTTATTGTTTAAGGACATGTAGTACCGGAAATTTTGAGGTCACGTGGGACCATAATGCAGTTTAGGGTCGTGCGGGACCATACAGCTTAAGGTCATATAGGACCTGATTATTTAGGGTCATGCCGGACCACAATGTTGATTCGGTTCATGAAAGACCATATTTTTTAAGGTCATATGGGAGCATAAAAAATAGGAAAATTAATTCTTGAGGAACTTAAAATTGGTGGGAGGAGTTATATGCTCATCATCCATGGTAACTAGGGTGTATACGCCATTGGATTAAACCTTCTGAAAAATTTATGGTCCTTCCCATCTGGGCTCCATCATGGGTGGTTTCCTGCCCGGAATTATTGGTGTTTTTAGTGCCAACACCATGTCTCCTTTCAAGAAGGATTGGAGGAGAACTTTTAGGTTGAAAGTTTTAGCAATCTTGTTCGGATGTCTTTCTAAATTATTTTGGGCCCGATGCCTTTTCTCGTCAAGTGCTTCCAAATTAGCTAGATGGATTTCAACAACATTATCTGGAAATTTTTGATCATATACATCTATGTGTAATGATGGAAATCGAATCTCAATGGGAAGGACAGACTCCATTCCATTCACCAGGGGATATTGGGTCACCTCGGTGGAACTACGGTTCATCGTCTGATAATCCCAGAGGGCATTGTGGAACATGCCCGAACAAATCTTGTTGTTCTGGCCAACTATTTTCTGTAGAATGTTAGATGGATTTTTCTCGAATTCCTCTATCTGTCCAATTTTTGGGCATGATAACGGGATGTACGGTTAGAATTGATGTTGTACATTTCGTACTATTTCTTCAGCTCAGTCACCCTGGATGTTCATGCCATTATCGGTGAGGATGGTGTGAGTGATTACAAGTTGGTAGATGATGTTGGATTTCACAAAGAAAATGACGGAATTGGCCCTGACCTCTTTAGATGAATTTCCTCTACCCACATGGAGAAGAAATCCATTACAGTTAGGATGAACCTGCATCGGTGATCCATCGCAGGTGGATATAGTCCCACGACATTGAGTCCCCATAACAAAAATGTTCATGAGTACATGGTAGTGTGGAAATGATTTGGTGGCCAATGCATATAGTTTGAATTAATTTGGCACACATGACACTTTTTTTGGAACTCGATGCAGTCATGGATCAGGGAGGGCCAAAAATACCCTAGTCTCTAGATCTGTTGAGATAGTTTCGGCCTGGTCTGATGAGCCACACAGGAACCAACATGAACCTCCAGCATGACATGGGAAATATCAGCTCTTGGAATGAAATGAAGGAGAACCCCATAAAATCCTCACTTATAGAGGATCTACTCATGACTATGGTTGTGCATGAGGGTAAGATATAATGCGCGGCATCAGATTCACTCATGGTTGGCCCGATCATCTCAGAGACTACCACTTTGTAGATAATCAAAAAAGGAGGTTCTCTATTCAGAATTCACCTTAATAATTATATCTGAGGGACATGGAGGTCAAGACATGGAGGCACCAACAATAAGGTGGGTTACCAGTAAGCTATCATTATCATCTGGAATGATGGGATCAATGACTCTCTGGTGTGCCACATGAATAATCAAATCATCTTGTTCAGGCTCAGCAAGTGATGCAGCTAGGTAGGCCAGGGCATCAGCTTGACTGTTCTATGATAGAGGGATGTGAGTAACTTCTGGATGAGATGGGATCTGGTTCGTTAGCTTGAGAGTGTGTTCTAATAATGGTACATGCTCCTTAATTCTGAAGACAAAGTCATTATTGATATGTTTGATGACTAGTTTAGAGTCTCCTTTCATATGAAAATGGGTTACGTCAATATCCAGGGCTAACTTGTGGCTAGTATTGTGAGCCTAATACTCCACCTCATTTTTTTTGCAGCCTTCATACAATAGGAATTAATACATAAGAATGGATTGTGATGGGGTAATGATGACAATACACATGCCTACTATATTGAGTGTGGTTTCATTGAGCCTTCTACCGGTGGGGCTCTAGGAAGCACCATCAATGTGCATTCTCCACCTTGGCATGGTATGGTCTACTGAGATAATTGCATCTTCGTGGAAATCATGGTCCATGGACTGGTCCACGGGAGCTGCATGAGTAGAAAGGAAGTGTGCCAATGCATTACCTTTAATGGATTTGTTTGGGACAAAACAGATGTCGAACTGCTAGAGGATCACTACCCACCAGGACAGATATCCTGTCAACATGGGTTGGTTAAGGATGTACTTCAGCGGATCATCTTAGGATACCACCTATACCTCATGATTTTGAAATTAATTCCATAATTTATGAACTGAAAATACAAATCTAGGGAAGCTCTTCTAGATAAAGGAGTATCTGGTCTCTATATGAAGGATCATATGACTAGGATAATAGAGACTTTTCTATGATCCCTAATTGTTTTTCTATGTGAAAAGGGCACTGAGTGATCATTCCACAGCAGTCACATAACGGTCCTGCATCATTACAAAAATGGGTGGCATTAGAACCAATGGCTGGAGTAGGTACTTCTTGATTTCCTCATAGGTAATCTGACATTCTTTATCCCACTGGTAAAAAGATCCCTTCATCATGAGCAGATAAAAGGGTTTAAACGTGCCGTCCAAATTTACGATGAATCACCATATGTAGGGAAGGTGGGATTGGAAACCTCGAAGCTTCTATAGGTTTCTCGAAGGTGACATCTGGCTAATGTCCACGATCTTCTCAGGGTCTCTATGAAATCCCCTTTTACCTAAAAACATAGCCAAGAAACTTTCTAGAGTTGACTCCGAAGGAACAAATCAATGTGTTTATCATTAGGTGGAAACAATGGAGGAAGCCGAAAACTTTTTCAATTTCATTGAGAAGGTATGGACGTAGGTGAGATTTGACCAAAAGATCATCTATGTATCATTCCACCAATGTGCCCAGGATTGGATTAAATATACGATGCTTGGCATGCTGATTGGTGGATCCATCATTCTTTAAACCAAATGGAATAACTTGGTAATAGATATTTCCATGTGGGTCCCTAAAGTCTTTAGACTCCTCATCTGTATGGACCATTTAGATCTGTTTGTAACCGGAATACACGTCCATGAAGGATAGATCTTGGAACCCAGCTATTGCTTCGATCAATAATTCTGTCAAAGAAGGAGAAAATCATCCCTCGAAAACTGACAGTTAAGATCCCGAAATTCAATGTAGACACTAATATGTCTAATCTTATTCCTAATTGGAACAATATTTTCTAGCCATTTGGGGTACCAGATCTTCTTAATTAAACTATCTTGGATGATATTATCAACTTTTTCATCACACATGGCACCTTGAGATGTGTGTATCGTTCTGGGAGGCAGGTTGAACTCATGATGATTTTCTGGGAGACTTAGGCAGTGGATGATCGCTTGAATATATATTCCTAGATTATCATCATAACAATAGGAGAATATATCATGGTGATACTTAAAGAAGTTCATGTACTTCTATTTCTCCATGAGAGGCATGCCGACACTTATCAGTGTGGGTTTCGGATCAACATCACTACTGATGTTCACCTATACCAATTCATCGACAGTGGTAGAGATGTCCTCCTCAATGGTGGGGTAGCATCCTCTAAATCATCTTCTTCATTTATGGTGGAGTATCTTCTTAGTTGACAGATCCTGATGGGATACTGGTACCAGCCTTAGCAGCAGTGGACACTACATTAGGGGACACATGTGCTATCGAAACTATAGCGTTGAAATATTTTGATCCAATACCATATGGTCTTTAGCCCAGGGATCAAATCTTGATGATATCAAAGAAATAGTGGCACATCGACTTGATATGGTTTATGATTTCTTGATGGAACAAGCAAGTTTGACATATCATTGTTTCCAGGGGTGGACATCCCAATACCTTATTGGGGTAGGGAGCTCTGGGATTACCCAAGATTAATTTTTGTAGGAGTATGAGGTATTATTTTGGTGTCTCCTAGACTTGATAATGTGTTATCACATCATTCCTGAAATAAAGAAACATTGTTCCATATCTGGGGGTGTATCCTCCTGTCGGTGGATGGGAATGATATAGGAATCATCTAGATCTATCCATAGGTCGGTTGCAACCGAAGCATGGTCAACCTCGTTGGCCTGAGTCTGCATGCCCTTGTGCTTGTAATAATCATCATCCAGATAGTGGGAATCACTAGAGGAAAAGGGAGTAACATCACCTTGTAGAACTCCCACTCGACCATTAAGGAAGTACTTAAGGCACTGGCGATATGACGAAGGGATTTTCGGATGCAGATTGAGCCATTGACTTCACATCAACACATTGTAGGTGGTGTCTTGGGATACAACCAAGAACTCTGTTCTAGAAACTATGCCACTGAACTAGGTCTTCAAGAAGATCTATCTAAACATTGTCTATTTAATCCTGTCATAACCTTGGATTCTTAGGTCAGAGGGACTCAGATCATTCTCAAACAACACTAGTATTCGTAGTGTTCATGTCTGGATTAGGTTGACCCCGTATTCAGTGTCAAAAATATAGTGGAAAACCTCCATTCCATTAAAATATCCGGTGATGTAAAATTGGATAATTTAACCCTGTATGGGAGAGCTTCCATCCTCTCTAGAAAACAAGATGATGGCCCGACATTTAGCAAGCTCGACCACCTCTGCTTGGAAGGCTTATGCAGCGACTACCCCTGTCTCAAACTGGAGGGGGCTTTTTAAAGCCTCGATTAGGGATTCTTTCATATTAGATTATAGGCCAAGGGCCTCAAGGATATAATGATTTTTTGGAATGTTAGATATATGCTTGAAGACCTCATTGTTCCGTGCAAGGTGTGGAAATCTTCCTATAGAAGGTTACTCTTTGATAGAAGGTATGGCGGGCCATGCCGACTGGACTGACTACTGAACTATACTTGGGACATCTTACTGCTCACAAGTCATAGCCTATGGCATGACTATAGGATGAGGGACCGATGATTGAGACTGGTTTGTAGCAATGTGTGGCTGATCACAATGCGGTCAAGGTGGCTCTGCCTGATCCAACAACACAAAAGTTGGTGAGGGGGGAGCTGATGACACTAGATGAGATGGTTTCACGTGCTGAGATTTGTGCTGGAACTGATGCCTTATTTTGTTGTCATGCACAACATGGAAATAATTATTAATAGAGTCACTCTGATGAAACATGTAGTAAAGGCTCTGTTGACAATAGAAATGGTTGGGGACATTGGGAGGATCTTCCTGGAACTCCTCGATGTCGAGGACCATGTATGGGTTTACCAGCTCCACGGTGTTGACCAAAGAAAACCCTTGAATCTCACTTGAAGATTCATCCACTAATGGATGGATTCTGAGAGAAACATCCATCTCTGGGGGAATAAAGTCTTTGAGGGTACGAGAATAAGACGGCATTGGAGGGGGTCATTTTTTCCCTTACACTACCAGTGTTTTCTCTTCTGAGAAGCAGACTGCTGAGATGAGGATGCAGAAGTAGTAGATGAATCTTCTGAAGGCTCTGGTCAATTTAGGCATGCATGAATAACACCATGGGCATGAGAAACTGTTTTATGAGCCATCCAGTTTTCATACTTATGGGACCCACTGTTTAAAACCTGATGCTACTCGCCTTTGTTGTCCCTGCTGCAGTCTGGATTCAAAAATATGCATGCCACCTTGGCCGGAGCAGGGCCTAACTAGACTATGTTGTTATCTACATGTTCTTTATGTAAGTAATTAAACCCAATTCACTATTCATGGGTGTGCCCTAGGATCTGGTGATAGAGGTAGTAATTAGGTTGATCAGTAAGGTTTACATCTTCTGGCCTCCTACACTCAAGAAAACATACAATCCCATACTTTAAAGCACTGCGGATGTAACCACGAACCTGATCGTATTCGAATGAGTAATTCTGGTTCCTCCTGTTCGGAAAGGGGGCTCATGGAACATGATCGTGACGAGGGGATGATGGAGCCGGGTTATCTCACATAGGCAGTGGAGGCACATTGCATGGGGGTACATGCCAAATCTGAGGTGGGTGCTACGGGGCCAGAGGCTACGCCTGAGGTGGAGGGCCTCTGTGAGGTTATGGAGGAGGCACCATTGGAAACAACTCTAGTTGAATGGTGGCCTCGATTTGAGAAAATAAAGTGGGCTTGAACATGGAGGCCTTTGTCACTGGGATTGTAGGAGGCAATGGGCATGCTTGATCGACCTGTTACAAGGCTTCATCTAGGTGCTAACATTTTTTGGAGGTGTATCAGAGTCCTCCAAGGTAGTTCTGCCTGATCAGAGTGGGTACCAATTGTATCTGGACATTTTATATTCACATCATCATCATTTTCTCCTGAGTTAGTGGCATGTCAAGGGAATATGTGATCCCTTTCCACCTAGTGACAAAGTCAGCAACGCACTAATCAAGCATCTTCTTGAACATGAAGTGGTACGCGATACTCATATTTCGAGTGGTAGATCTGAACTAGTAGAGAAATTGTCTACGATGATCCTCCCAATGAGCTACAGAACTAATGAGTAGCTGGCTGTGCCAAATAAATGTAGGCCCTTCCAATGTCTACACAAAGCATCAAAATTTACAAGACTCATACTATGCTGGAGATCATAAAATGGGCCCAAACATTGAAATGAAATGGGCCAGATGTTGCATCGAATCATCTACCCCATTGAAGGTGGAAAAGCTGGGATTTCCAAAACCAGGTGTGCTGGCATATCAACCACCCACACTGAATATGGCTTACCATTAGGATGGATTGCCACCTGTCGGGGCTCCAATGCCTCAAGGCAAGCAATGAGTGCCGTCATTGGATCCTATAGATCGGTATTCCTATCATGAAGGGGATCCCTGACAACTAGTGATTAGGTGAGTTCATCATATCTATAAACAGGCCCAGTGGCTTTTGGAGTGACTGGTGGAATCACTTGTGGTGCAGCTAGGGTAACCTGAGCTAGGTCCCGAAGATTTTCATGTCTTGCATTAGGATTTGGTGACACATACTGTAGCCTCTTTCTGTATGTTCCATCCTCAACCCTGTCTACATTGGAATGATGGTTAGGGTCACCTAGACGAATTATGCTAAGGGGAAGTTTGGCATGTCTCTGCTACCCCGACCAAGGATCACCGTAGTATCACCATCACTCTCTAACACATTTATAAAAGAGGTCTTAAACCATCTTCTCATGCTTTGAAAGTTACTGATGCAACATAACTTTTTCGGGATCGTCTTCCACATTCTGAACTATTCCAGATGGGTTGGAGGGTTTTGAAGCTCTGAGGTCTTCCTAACCTTTGTTGGGATTTTTGGTGAGTACGAAGGCCTCCGTGGGGACATGAAGACCCAGTAGATTATTAATTTGACAATTAATCCTACCCAACAAATCCAAGAGGGTTGAAATCCCCCCAGGGAGGGAGGTCCTCTCCAAGAAGCTCTGGCTCATTCTATCCAATAGCATGTGGACCATGTTAATCGTGACCATGCCTCAAGCCATATCCTCTCTGTCACCCAACAAATTTGGATGACACCAGATAGAACTAAAATGTAGGGCTGCGTACTTTCCCCATGCACGAATCTGCATATGGGGAGAAGCCACCTTGAGTATCATGTGGAGAACTTGAATGCTCTGAATGCATCGTTGTTGTTGGGTCCTTTGGCGACTTAGTTACTAAGGGCAATGGGCCACAGGGAGTGTGGCTAAATTAACCAAATGAAATTTTTGTCCAATGAGATTGAAATGAGCCTGACTCTTGGGGTAGGCCACTCAATAATGAAGAATTTGGAAATGAGTTTCCTAGAGGGTATGTCGAAAGTTTCCATCATTCTCCAGGTTGAGTGACTCCGGCACAATGAAATTCAGTGCCGCAACCAGCCAAAGCATCTCTGAGAAATGGTCTGCAGTGAGAATACCCCATGAGCTCCTTGGTCAAGACTCAAGGTCTAGGGCTTAATTTCCACACTAATCAACTAAAGGCATTCATGGAACCTGTAGCAGAACTGAAGCTAACCATGAATATGGCAGGCTGGCAGGAGGTGAATACAGTGACTAAGCGGACAAACCTCCACATCTCGGGCTCTCCACCGAAGAGATCAGTGACATGGCCACCACATCGCGATAAGACGGGTCGGTTACATCAATTTCTATTGTAGGGAAAATGGCTACTGGCGATGGACCAAGCTACTAATCGTCCGTCATTGGTCCCCAGAATAGATCTCTGTGATCTCTGGTTGAGGTAGAGAGTGATTCTGTTGATGATGGTGGCTATTGCATGACAAAAACCTATGGAGTTTTCAAATTATTGTTCTCTTGTATTTACCAGTCGTGGGAGGTGGGAATATAGAAGACCTCACCATCTAGAATTATGACGACGAAGCACCTTTGTTCCTACCCTAACCCTTGAGATGGATGATCTAGGCTAGGGTTCCATCACTGAGTCATGTTCCTCCTCTGAATTGACCAAGTAGATTGGTTTAATCTTAGTATGAATCTCTTCAATATTCTCTTTATAGTGGCGAAGCCCCACCCTCCTAACCCTATATGATTTTTCGGGACATGGTAGATTTTTGGCGTGAGAAGGACCTTCAGTCGAATTGGTGATTGGATTAAGAGGGATTTTTCCTGAGTGAGCTAGGGTGTGAGGAGAACCTGGACATATATCAAAGGGAACCTGGGTAGGAACTCCTTGTCCACCGGCTGATATGTGGAGGGGATCTCCGTTGGAAGTGCTGGAGTGGGTAGAACCTCTACCAGAGCTGATAGGAACATGGTTTGGACCTCCATGCTTACATCACCAGGCCTCATCAGTATTAGGAATGTCCTCTTACTGGTCATGAAAAACACAGGTAGGACCTCCGTGGTGGGTGCTAATGAAGAAAAGCTGACATTCACTCCTATTATTGCTGAGGCGAGGAGGACCTTTACCAGATTCTGTAAGGACACGGGGAAGGCCCCCATAATTGATATTGACTGGATGCATAACATCTCTATAGTGTCAGTCTTTGGCAGGAGGAATTACCCCATACCTGACGAAATGATCACATGAGAGGCTTCTATACTGAATGTCACTATCATGGGGGGACCCTCATTTGGATTAAAGGTAGAATGGGGCAGACCTCCACACGAAGCGTGGAAGTGGGGAGGACCCGTGTTCTCCATGGGGGTGGCATAAGGAGGAGCTCTGTACTGGGTGTCGTTGTCGTGGGTCGGTCTGAAACAGGCACTACATGCACCAGCGACCAAGAGAGTCGACCCAACCTACCCATGGGGAGGTTAGGGCCTTGATTCGGGTCAAGTATATAAGTATTCATTATTAGATAAATAGTGGGCTGATGATATAAGTCGGTGGTGGACCGAGACACTATAGTTTCTAACATTGATGCCCCTTGGTGGCCCTCCTCCTCCGCATGTGCCTGACGTTGCCGTCGGGTTAGCCGGCTGGGGCCGGTAGTGCAGCTGCATATATTACCTAATCCTCTACTAGTGGGACCAGGTGGAAGTGCTGGAGTAGCCTCGTAGATGCCCTCTTTGGGGCCCCCTAGAATGAGATCCTGATCTGGTCAGCATAGAAATCTTCCACCTCATTCGTGTATGGGAGGGATTTAGGGAAGCATTATAGGGATAGGATCCTGAAACAGTAATGCGTCATTGTGGGGGGTAGTGGCTCCCTGTGTGGCCTTTGGGGGTGGTGGTTGTGATGATGCACAAACTCCGTTAAATCATAGTGGACCATATCTCGAGTTAGGATAATCCCCTCCTCCACATATCGGCATAAGAAGTCATTTATCACCCTTATTTTAATGATTTCAGAGGGGGATATGGGGCGTGCGTTCCCAGCTGCTATGGTTGTGGAAGCTTTTGTAGAATCATTGGAGCCATGTGAGATTACTGCGTTAATGATACCCCATCCCATTCATCAGTGGGAGGGTGATGATTTTTTTCCTATTGTAGAATCTTGGGTCCTGGAAGGCATAGAGATTAAACCATTAGTGATGAATCAAGGAAATAAACATCTAGTTCTCCAACCCCATTCTTCCTTCCTTGACTGGCAAGAAAGATCCACACTAAAAACATCACAGATCTGGATTTCCATCATTCAACTACCCCAAATTCTTGTGAGTTTCAAGCCTGGCCCACTCTTTTCATGGCGGGGCCTAGCACCGCATAACAGGATCCAATGATAGGCTAGTCCACTGATGTCTCAAACACTGGTAAACTATATATTGAGGAGAAGAACATCACATCGTGTTCACCATTTCTATTTCCAACACTTTAACCAGGGAATATGCATCCATCTATCAAGGAGAACGAGCACATGTTGATTGTTGCCATGTATTCCCACTTCCCAAAGCTGGGTGGCATCCGTCACTTATTTTGAGATGTTTTCTCCTTGATCGAAATGGGTGAGGTGATGTCGATTCTTCCTTCCAAGGATTTCTCCTAAAAAATTGTCCCCTAGTCTGGGTCTCCCTTATATATTAAGTCATTGTTCACGAAACTCTTCCCAATACAATATATTTATGGATGATGATTAATTACACTTCTTCTATCAAGACATTCCAAGGGGTCCGGCCGGGGAAACAACCATCTAACATGGGAGTAGTCACATAGGACATCTATAGCGTGTCTGGATGTTGGAACCCTAGTTTGTCTGGGTTTCTTCCCCTTATGATAGGGTTTCCGGAGGGAGATGAATCCCAAGGCATCCCACGTCGAATACAAGGAACTGTATTCCATGGGCATGTCTCTGAGGTTTTCTTCAGCTTCCTTTGTTTTACACAGGTTATGCTATGTATTTAACCTATAGAGTAGAAAAATCAAACTGATCCGAACATTGATAAATGGTGATTAGGTTGGTGTGACCCCTAGAGGAAACAATTATATTAGGTCCAACGCATTGTTAGGTACCCAATTAATGATAAAGGGAATTTGAAATTGGATGGAATGATCCCACAGGGATGGGAGGGCCTAGGTAGAATCAAGATGGATGATGGAGAGTTAAATAAAGTGGTGGGGGATGAGATGGAACCACCATGAAGGTGACAGTGGTATTGGGCTTAAGATTTGAAGAGACTTCCTACTAATACCTATGGTATGGTATCAATGTTTTCTTAGTTTGGTGAGGTGATGGGATGAATATTGAGGAGACCCGTATGAATGAGACCCAGAAGAAGTTAAAACTCGGGGTTAAGGCATGACCTTTTAGAAACACATCGGCTCGGGGAAAAGACCAGGATGAGTAATGGGTGATGGGCTTGAACCTCAGGGAGGATTTCTACGTACCTTGCCTAGGATATAGGGATCAAAGTCCACATAGTTCAAAATGCAGCATAAAATCAGGGTGTGCACAGAGGATAGTGACCTGAGGATATACTAGGGCTTATGCGTGGTAATCAGCTCGAGGTTTGTTCTGATTCATGAGGGAGGACTAGAGATTGGGGTCACAAAAATATGGATTACAATGGATTATGGATGGATTGGAATTATATTATCTTACCACTGGTTAGGATTGACAATGGCTTACCATCGATCGGGGTCACAATGACATACCACGGTATCGGGGTCACAATAGCTTATCGATGGATTGGGGTCACAACGCCTTACCGCTGGATAAGATCACTACAATATACCGCTGGATGGGGTCACAACATCTTACCATTGGATGGGTTAATAATATCTTACCATTGGATGGGGCCACAACATCTTACCATTATATGGGTCAGTTTGGTGTCATGGGGCACAAAAGGTGCATACAGTTTAACGTCATTCATGAAGGGGGTGGACCACGGTGAAGATGGTCAGGAAAAATGGTTGGGTTGGGCTTGAACCTCAGGGAGGCTTCTTACGTACCATGCCATGACAATGATCCAAGTCCACGTAGTTCGGGATATTGTTTGGTGAACCGATGTAATGTGGTCGGGACCAATATGTTATTGGTCTTGAACCATAGGAAGGCTTCATTCGTACCTTTCCTTAGCAAGGATCAATGTCCACATAGTTCAGGATGGGGATTGGTGTAACGATGTGAAGTGGACGGGAACAATAAGTTTTTGGGCTTGATCCTTAGGGAGGCTTCATACGTACCTTTACTTGGAAAATATCAATGTCCATGTAGTCCGAGATGGTTTTTGGTGAACCGAAGTGAAGGGGTCAGGAAAAATAAGTTATTATGCATGAACCTCAGGGAGGCTTCTTACGTACCTTGCCTTGGCAAGGATCAAAGTCCATGTAGTTTAGTATGGTGTTTTCTGAACTGATGTGAAGTGTTTGAGACCAATTGGTTATTGGGCTTGATCCTCAAGGAGGCTTCCTACATACCTTGCGTTGGAAAGAATCATAATCCCCGTAGTTCAGGATGGTGTTGGGACATACTCTCTATGGAATCATAGAGAGGATGCCAGGGTCGATGTTTACTCTAAGACTATGTGAGTCTTGCTTGGTGTGAGAAATAAGAGGCAGTAATGATCTGATGATCTCGTCGCGAATGGTGTACCCGGGGGAAGTGAAATGGGGCTTAAACATGGTTAGTGGCCCAATTAGGAAACATTGGCTTATGTGTGGTTACTATCACATAGAGATGGAGATTGGGAATTAGTCCAGGACAAAGGCCCAGGTGGAGACAATTCCCAAGAGGAGAGGGATTTGGCATGAAAAAGAGGAGGGTTCCAGTGCCCATACTCCCCTCTATGGACTTTGGCCAGGATGAATATAAGAGGATTAGGGATGCTACCTCCCACATGAAAGGCTAGGGGCTTACACAGAGGTGGTTACCCTTTCCATGTGGACAAACACTGCTCCAGTAAGAAGGATCTCATTCCATGTGAGAAATATTTCACTCTCATGGAGATCAGTGGCCATAGAGAATGTCTGAGATGGGGCACCCTATGTGTGAGGCAACAGGTGAGGATACAGTTTAACATCATATGCAGAAGATGATGGTGGTTGGTAGTTTAATGTCCTCCATATCAGATGAGGCTGGTTCACTTCGCAACCCTTATGACTTACATAACTGATACCTCCCACCCCATTAGAAGGGAATGCACCAGAAATGTTGTGGTGAAGGGGTGTTATAGAGTGATCCATTAAGGGGGACATGTTAGCATTTCTATGCGAAGAAGAAATAGCTGTTAGCGTGCCTATGAGAAGAAGAACGAGGCGAAGCAACATAATGCAAATAACAACCCAAGAGACTGTGAAAAAACATCATGAAAAACTTGATGGTCAGATGGGAAATGTAGTTCTCAGGAAAAGGGATTCACATGAAGTGGATCTGTGATGTTATAGTGCTCCATGTAGTGGACGACCTTCATGTAGGGGTACGATTTTAAATGTGAAGTTTCCAAGAATAGTAATAGGGCATACATGCATATGAATGTTAATTTGCAAAGTGGAAATGCATTCATGTAGAAGTGCTACGTGAAGAAAGGGTTCTGTGTGATTCATAGCATTGTGAAGCAATCTACTTCATGAAGTATAGTAACCCTTCCTTGGAATGTGGGTCACATGTGCATGGAATGTATTTCGCGAAGCATAAGTGCTCAGTCAAGACCCGAGTCCCCTTGGGGATCTCTTTCCTTTGGGGAGTCCCATGGTCTTTGGGAAGTGCATCCCCCATTGAAGAGGGGTTGAATTCAAGCAATGGGAAAGGCACGTTGCAATGCTAAAGTTCCTTGAAGAGATCATGGTTCACAAAGAAATATTTTCATTGTGATTTGAGATCTAAGAAGGTGAAATGTCAAGAGATCTGTCCTTTGGGATCGAGGGGAGGCCAATATTTATAGGCAGGAGGCACTGCGAAGAAGATAATGATGGGCATTAATACATGTCAAACATTATTGTAACCACCAAGCCTCCCACCACCATGAACCGCAACAGCTTTGAAAACATCAATCCTGTTCACGGAGCCTCCCGCCTCCTTTCTCCGTAGTGGCTTTGTAGAGGGGAAGCTTTGCGCCGACTGCAGAGCTACAGGGCTCCACTGGAAGGTATTGCGAGGCCACCCCATGGGCCTCGTGTTTGTTCCTATTCTTCCAAAATTTTGGCTCCAACAAATTTTATCAAGGATTAGACGATGGTTCTATCCTAGTTCAAGAGCCTCCATGGAGGGCTCATATCAACCATCACTACTAGCACCATTCCATTGGTTCCTTCAGTATCATACTGAGGGATCCTCATAAAATATTTACCTCCTAGATGCCCAAAAATGGGTAACATTAAATTCAAAGGGCATGAGAATATATGGATAAATATTAGTGGGATAATATCCCAACTTTCCCAAAATAATCCTGTCAGCATATTTTGGCAGTAGCCAATAGAATAACCCATATCTTTATTCACTCAAATCAAGATTGCACGCACAGTTTTATAGAAATCACAGGGGAGGCACATATCCCTTCCCCCACACATGATTAACATTGTCATATTTGAATTTAATTTTGAGGATAGGAGTGGGATCTTATCCCTACATGAATTGATAAAATGTTCCATTTTATATTATAGAGTGAAAATGATCCATCTTATATTCCTGCACACAATTTTCAAAAGCATCACTACATTATAGAAATAACCGAAGAAATCCCCTAGAATATTCTTGCAATATTAACAATATAAGGACATGTACAAATTCAAATCCCAACAGCTAGAGGATCATATCACCATGATTAGTACAAACATTTGGTTACTCTCAAGAAAGAACACAATATCACTCCCATCTATGATGATTATCGATATATTCTGGAAACGGATAAGGAACAAGATTGGGATCATATCTCTATTCCGACTAGGGATTACCAACTCAGTTTGAAACATTCTTCAACATAGGTTTTCATTCCTCTCAAAAATACTAGAGGCATACTCATAAGGATGTATAATGGGCTTATATAACCATTTTCAACAAGGGATCACCAAGTGAGAGTAGCACATGCATTCAAACATGGTCATATTCATATCAAAATAGACTGGAGGAAACATACAAAGGAACATGAAGAGGCACATATCCTGACTCCAATAATGGTATATCAATATAATATGATTCTCAGCTCATAGATGGTTTTTACTGCTGCTAATGAAGATACTTGAAATATTCCAATAGCTCACAAAAGCTAGGAAAATGTCCCTATTTCTGATTATTGATTACTAAAGCAACAACCATTAGAGTCTGTAATAATGGAGTCCCATATCCCCTATCTAATTATAGAGGACTATTGGAATATTCCAACAGAGAATGAATATTTTTACCGAGATCATGTCCCCGCTTCAACCATGACTTGTTGTCTTATTCTTACAACAAATTATATGCATTCTCAAATACCTACAAAAAAAATGAATATCACTATAATAATCTAAAATAATCTCAGTCACATGATCCTATTTGTAAAAAACCATTTAGTAATCAACATATTCTATGAACCATTGTGCACTAGGCTCAAATCCCTACTCATCCCCAAACGAAAAGTTGGAAAATTCCAACCAGAATGCAAAACATGGTCCATATACCTTGTATGATCTATGCCAATGTCCTTGAGATTGTTTTTTACATATCTATAACACATCATGGGTTCATCTACTATTCAACCAAAGATGAAGGTGGTAATTTACATGATATTCCTCCTCATGGTTGTGTGGAGATGGATTGTACAGACTCTACACCTGACATATTTTTTTATCAACCTCTCTATGGGGATATCTCCCTCAGACATAGAAATCCTCCCTATTCTCAAAAAACACTATATAAATAGGTTCTCAGGACTCAAAAACCATTGTATAGAGAGGTTCTTTAATTACTTGGTTTGACCATATATAGTTCCCTATCAACGATCTATGACACCTCATCATGGTCAGTACAAAAACCAGAGAAGCATCTCTTATGGTCTAACCAGGTGGATGTTCATAAATATGATGAAGAAGTGTATGAAATGAATATTTGGATGGATTTAGACCTTAATAAACTCCCAAACAAGTTATTTCCCCACAAACATTTTGACTATAAGATCTAATTTTATAAAGAAGGAGTGCATGTCTAACCTATGATAAAATATATGGGCAACATATCATTATGTAAATGCTAAACTCCACCCTTATCAAGGATATGAGGGTGATATATAGAGTATGAATACACTTTTTTATCATATGTACATGGACATGTTCTTTATATCCCTTCATCCTGAGATCGAAGTGTATAATAAATGATTATGTAGTTTTTGTATCTTTATCATAACAAATAATCGTCAAAAGATTTTTGGAGCTCCGTCAGATGTACGTATCAAATGGTGGGTAAAATATGAAGCATTGAACTTCACTATTCCCCATCAATAGAAAACCCCCTAGATAAAACATCATGTAATTTCATATGTTCTCAAGAAATCATTGGATTAGGAAACATAAGAGAAAAATGTTCAATACAATGAAATTCACAAACAATAATGATGAAAAGACCCTGTGAAAAAAGGGATATAGTTTCCAATAGATTCTTATATTGGTTAACTCAAAGCAGTGGGACCACATTTCCTACAGAAAATCAAAATATTGGTGCTACTCGACATATTTCTATAGATAAAAGCTCACATGATGGTCTACAATAGTACCCAGATCATATAAGGGAACAATTATGCCAAATCAAAATGGTCACAATACAATATTCGATAAAATATTTCCAAAACCGAACTGAACCCTTAAGGATGGGTGAATTGTTTTCAATTACCCCACCAATTGGATCATGAAACCTTGATAGGATCTAGTGTATATTGTATTTAGCTTCAATGAAACACCATTCCATTGGGATTGGAAACTTTTATCTTCATCACCATCACTATATTCATACCACATTGACAGGGGCCTAGAGAAATCATTAGCAGTTCAAGATCAACCCCATCCCATCTACTAGTGGGTTTTTATATGTTAGTTTTTGTCTTAAGGGTCATCAAATCCTTGACTAGAATAATCAGTTCGTTAAAAATTAGATCAAATAATTCTAATATTGTGCCCAAATATCCCACACTCAATAAGGACGTGAGCATTTTCATCATTATCATCACCTTGGAATTATTTTTATTCTCCATGTAGGGAGGTAAATATCGATGGTTGGCATGTCATCTATTCCTCCTACCGCAAGAAAAACCTTTAATATTTGAGAACCATTTGAAAAATATGATAGTAATCACCGAAAGTCCAGAATTCACAATCCTAGATCGGATCATATGGCTATGGAAATCACACCTTGTATGTTTTATAAGATAGAATGTCACAATTTGACCAAGGGTTAGGTAAATAACCGTAATGAATCCATTGAAAGATTTTTAAGTGATGAAAAATCACCTGATTTTGTGGACAATATTGTGATAAATACCATTTCCTAATACACCTCATTATATTTCTTAACCATGAAGAAAACAATTATGTAGTTCAAAAAACACATTAACTAGGATGCAATATGAAAATGTACCTTGAGAGGAGGTTCATCTAGATGCACCAATTGGGGCTATATGTAGGTAGAATCAGAGGAGAAAACAAAACATATCACCTTATAATAATTAATTCCCACCACAACTATGGAATACATAAAAAATAAAGTTAATGGTGTTTCTATATAACACTCTCCATTTATAAGATCCTAAATTCCGACCATGATGGAACGACTGGTGAATTATCATTATATGATAAAAAATATAATAAATATCAATGATGAACTATTCAAGGGAAACATCTCCACATGCTACCATTTTAAGGAAAAGATAAATATACCTCCTCCAACACATCAATAAAAGGATAATCTTCTTGTATGATTGGTATCTCATCATCAGGAAAACTATAGCTCTAGGCATCCAGTCTATGTAAATTAGGAATTCAAGGATGTTCATTAATTACCTTCATTAACGTGATAGTATATCACCCTCTAGGGAAATAATGAATTCATTTAATGATTTAAAATCATTGAGATATAAAAATGGGTCAACCTAATCAAGCTTCTCTAATTCCATATATATATGTTGCTTCCCTAATAGAGGTACCTATGAAAATGCTCAACCCTATTGAATCTATGGATAGTCAAATGGAAGCCATGGTAGGGTGGTGTGCCCCCATGAGACATGGGAATTTACTATATCCTGAATGGGTGGATAAAATTTTTCCCCACCTAATTTCATAAATTATAACATTGGATACATTGATTATTTAGGAGATCTAGAACAACATCTCACACAGTTCATGTCATGTTGAGGCCCAATGATGGGCCATCGATATTAGTAGGTGGCGACCAAGATGATAAATTTTATAAAAACTCTAATAGGGCTGGTCTTTCATTGGGAAATCAAACATATATTATGATACATTATAGTATGGTAATGCCTTCCTGATCAATTCTTTTAACCATTTCAACTCTATGTAAAAGAAAATGTCAAATTTTAACACCACAAACTACAAAAGAAATAAAATGAGGGGGTTCATGACTACATCACCATATTAAAGGGTTTAAACTATTCAATTGTTATCTCTGTATTACATAGGAAATTCTAGGTACTCTCTGTTTAAAATAATTTGAATGATCTATAAACAACATTAATCATGATTACATATGGAGGTGGATTCTGTGAGTTTGTAGAAACAAAACACTATTTAGAGGATACCATTAATATACCCATACTATTTATTGGTTAATTCAATTTGAATAGGGGAAAGGGATGGGAAAGGTAGAGACAAACACTATTACCCTCAAACAAATAGTTGTTCCCATTTAGGCACCCAGACATGCCCTCAATCATTTTCTTCCTCCCTTAGAGATGCAAAACAACCAAATCACCCTCGATCAGTTGGAAAAGGATATTAAGGATACTGATGATTTTTTAAATGGAATAAAATTGTGTGATCCTTTCAAAATTACAATGAAAATGATTATTTTCTTTTTTATTAGGTAATATAACATACTCATGATACTACAAACAAAGAATGTTCGAATGGTCAGCATCACTATTCCAATAGAATATTACCCTTTCCATAGGAGGTTGAGTCACACCATTCAATATTGATTAATCTCTAAATAGATTCTAAAAATCATGGTAGATTATAGAAATATTATTATAGAAAATTTCATTGTATAGGTGACATGTGAGACTGTCTCCCATAGGGGTGATTGGAAATATGTTATGGACATACATGGATTGAAGTTGGATAACTGGGTGATGTGAATGATAGTTTACCAAGATCATAACAGCCCAATATCAAAGATTTTAAAACCCATAATGATCTATTAATGTAGGGATATGACATCGAATAAAGCTACAAAGGTGGAAATATTTATAAAACATAGGAATAGATATAATTTGTAGATTCAAATTCATAATCTTATGTGCATGATCTGAATCTTGCATAGTTTCTTCCACCAACATCTAGAGAATGGGCATCCCCCAACCAACTGGAATCATCATCAGATGGAGGGATCAACTATCATTCTATTAACTTAGTTTACTTAATATATCCATTCTTTGATGAAAAATATGCATCTAAATATAAATTCCTCATACATGACTAGGGAGATGGAAGCTGAGAGAGTAGTAACTGAGGAGACAAGGTATGACATAAGTCTAGTTGAAAAAAATATTTCATTTATATCTCAACAATAGAAATATATGAAATTGATTCCCATGGGAGATCACTCTAGAAATCCCAGTAGAGACATAGAGATAGCTCTGATCCCTCCATTATTCATCCAATACCATATATCTTACATGACAATATGGAATGGGTGGGATTGACTAATCATCCAAAAATGGTGTAAGGTCAATGAAACCTCCACCTTTGGAATCATATGATCTCTTAACCAGTACCCATGCACTAGGATAGACCACCATGAACACCAAATTTATTGGACCACATAATAAAAATCATCCCCACCTTGGGATGTTCTAAAATCTAGATGACATGTAAAACATTTGGAAATTTTTGCATATTTTCTTAATCAAACACTCAATCCTATATTCTCCCTGTCATTAAAAAGAACATAGATATGAACTCATTGAATCCTTACAGATACAATAATATTTTGAGACATAATTCTTTACATTAGTGGTTTACTATGTGGAGAATATTCCATTAAAATGGATTGTCTTCATATCATTTATAGAATATGATCCAGAAGATGTTACTCAAGTATATATCATACCCCTATATGTTTTTGGAAAATGTGAAATTGTCGACATCCAATGGGATGAGATTAAAAATTATTCCAAAATCAATGTCATCCTAATTTAGACCTACTAATGTTTTGGATATAGAAAGGGGGAATTAACTTCCTTGAAATGTTATCATTCAAGTGTAAAATTAGAGTGAGTAAAGGACTCTCAGAAAGATCGACCTCAAGGATCAGTTTTGGAATCTCATATTTGACTTCAAGATCACAATTTTCCAATAAAAATAGAATATAATTTTTTTTGTAGAATAACTTAACTTCACAACCAAATATTAGTAGCATCAAAATTTAATCAATGTTTGAAATACCATATCTATGGGAAGGTCGGAATACTACCTGGTGATAGTTTCGTCTTTGAGTCTTCTGAATCAATATATACTTAGGACAGATTCTATAAAATGGATTGAAAAAAAGAAATGGGGGATGATGTTATGTAGTTTCCATCACCCAAATGATTGGGATCCAGCCATGTGAATCCTTTGAGTAAATCTAAAATCAATATTGTGCTACCCATAAACGTGATTGATGTGGTATACTTAATTAGAGATTTCCATGTTTCTCTTGTCCCCAGTGATACTATAACCAATGCCAATGGATTCAAATTCTCTCTATGATGACTCAGGTAGCTCAAAATGAAAATATCTATTTCTATGTCCTCTATCAATTAAAATTATTGTGAATCCCTTGGATTACCTACAATGTTTGAAAATACCACAACTGGATTAGAGTGGGTGATGAAGAGGATGGCCTCAGGATTGCGGCACCCATAATTGAGGAAGGTGTCTCCACTACCTTTGAAGAGCTAATGCAGGTGAATCTGTTAACAAAAGAAGACAAGTTACCTACATTGATTAGTTTCTCTATTCCACTCTTCTAAAAGGATATGTATATAAAATTTCAAACGTTTTATATATAAATGTTCACTTGTAATTATATATAAATTTTCAGGTTGTTCCTTGTTGTGTCTACACACAATCTAGGTTTACCTGATGGCCATCAATGTTTCATGTAGGAATCTAGGAGGATGAAACCCACTAATAGTAATTATATATAACCATAGATTTAATATAGAATAATTATAACACATAAACGAAGTAAAATAACCAATATGGATGAGTACAATCATCCATGTAAAGGAAAAAACATTCAGATTATGGTATGAATTAATTTTTAAGACCTCAATCGACACAAACCGAAAAAAATATTCCCCATTTTAAATAAAATTACTCATTATAAATGAAAATTATATATTATAATCCATTTTCTTCGTTTATTGATGGTAGAATCAAATAATGATGGCCCCTAAAGTTAAGGAAGAAACTTCTTTTATATCACCTCAAGGAATATTATCTATTAGTTTATTCCCATTGTATTAAAGAACATGGGAACTAATTTACAAAATATAATTCATCATATCATTAATACCATTTTGGTATTAATAAAAAATTATGTTGATGAACTATTTGTCAAATCTTAAAATTGATGTGATCAATTCATGGATCTCCAAACAAATTTCAAAAATTTATGGCAACAATGTTGGAAGATGAATCTTCTGAAGTGTGATTTTGGAGTACGATAAAGAGATTTTTTTCATTGTGGTATTCCACCATGGTATTGATGTCAATCTATAAAATAATTGTGAAATAATAGAAATTTCACCGCATTGGTATCTCAATGAATTTATTGGGCACCATTGAATACTAAATTACATTAATAATTTCATAGGTAACCTTCTTAAAAAATCTATCCCCTTCTCTATGTTATTAAAGAAGGGAGTCACATACCGAAGGGATGAGGACTGAAAAAGTACATTTAGAGTCTCGTAGATTACATGTTATGCCTACCAATATTGGTGCCTCTAGAAGAAGAAAATATGCTTATTTTATATGTGGTTGTTATTGAATTATCACATGGTGATTTGCAACTATTAAAAAATTATGAGGAGAGTTAGAAAAGTATCTAATTCCTTGGTCAAATGGTGATGGGTACTGAGACCTAATATTTCGATGTTGAGAAGAGCTTCCTCACACACATATTTGCAATAAAAAACTAGTAAAGACCTGAATATTTATGAATGAAATTACCCATTATGATTTAATTAAATGTCTTATGGATATTGAAAACACATGAAATTATTTGGTTTTATTATATACAATTTATTTTAAATGACCCTTAAGTACCATTATAGTTGATAATATATATGTCGAATAACTATCAAATGAATAGTATAAATTTAATGTTTTAATAAATCCTTTTTTAATATTTAAAGGAAGTGATGGCCTTAGACAGTTGGATCATACACTATAAAGCACATTTGTCAGATCCTTCGAGGGATATATCATTTTTTGTTTTTTCCCTTGACTAATTCCATGTTCTGGTCCAAAAACATAAGAATGAGCAAAACCATTTACGGGATAATTTGAACCTTATCAGGATAACAACCCAAACCATGTTAACTGAACTACCACATGAAATACTCAACATCACACACCCTACTTTTAGGGTGTATAATGGTGTAATAAAGGGATATGTATAAAGAATATAGAAATGATAATGTTTACATTATTTTTTATAGAATAATGAATTTATTTTCATTCTATTTTTTGTTACTTTGTAAATGTTTTTTAAAGAACAAATATTTTTTTGTTTAATATTCAAATTCATTTATGAAATATATTTTGATGAACTACCGGATTTTTTTAATAATTAATATTTTAATAAAACATATTTTTTATAAATTAATTGTATAAAAAATAAATGATTATATATTTTTATGAATTCAAATGTAAATTTTTAGGGTTTAAAACTATTATTTTCAAAAACAAATCAATTTTCAATAAATGTAGGTATTTTTTTAATAAACAATTATCATATATTGAAAATTATTTTGATTAAAGTAATATTATATTTGTAATCATGTTTTCAAAATGATCCAATGGTGAATTTTTCATAATTTTCTGTGATAGTTGACTTTCTTGGTTAAAATTTAATACCTTACAAATATATTTTTTTGTTTTATGAAATCTTAATTTCCCAATAGTGGTGTATTAAATACTATAAAAGTTAAAAATAGCTATATAAATTTTTTCCCTTTTAAATAAGGTGATCTTAGGTTAATTTGATTAATTTTATAATGCCTTAGTGGATGCTCCAAGAATTATAATATATTTTATTATTTTAAAATGATTTCAAAGAAATTGCAACTCAACTCCACATAAAAAAAGATAATATTTTATTATATTTATCCCCTTTACTTATAAGATAATGCATATCACAAAAATTTTGTAGAAAACATGTGCAAAAACCTTGGGTCTATTTTTGGTTTTGATTATTTTTTTATGTAGTGTCCAAAATCAGAATAATAACAAAACCCCCTCCTTTATTTTGTAAACCAACCCAAGATCCCATTTCTCTTCACTAAAACTCATTAATGAACATTCACACTAAGACTTATACTACTTAGATTACACCTAATGTTCCCCATTCTATCATGACACCAGTCCTAGGCCTTTGGAGTCACACATCCATGTATGGAATTCTCTCTCTACATTTTATTAGGCACTTCATCAATAAAATTCCATTTAATTTCCATTTTCATGAGTTGGGATAAATTATTGTTTATCCTTTATAATTTCAATTTTATGTTTAAATAATGTTATCCCATTTTACTCTTAGTTATCACTGTTATTAATCCTTAAGTACAGCCGCTATTGTCCCAAAATATTTTAAGGAATCTTCTACCCTTCTCTTTTATCCATCATTAACATTATGTTATGCATTAAAGATTACATTTTCATATTTTTGGATATGTTCTTAAATATCAGTCATTCTATAAATGTCATGTATAAATGATTAGATACCCGTTTATCTCTCGTCATCCCATTTTTTTAAATTTCAATATGACGTCATTATGCTGCCAAAATTGTACTATGATTTCCATTAAAAAATAATTGTGCTGTGAATGCAATAAAAATTTTCATATCAACGATGTTAACCTTTAATCACGTATACATATTTATTGTGGAATTACATGAATTTATTAAAAATTCCATGCCCGTGAAATAAATTATGATGTTGAATTGATCTATGATATATGATATTTGTGGCACACTTATGCTTGAGTTTGAAATGAGTATGAAGGTTGCGCCCAGATAGCGCTCCAATGCGTTGGGTAGCGTTTAGTATCATGATACGTAATAATGGGATAAGGGTTTACCTAATTAATCTATAGGAATTATTCCACCTTGGGATCTTGTTTATTTTATCCATGATCTATTTATGGTGAAATGTTTTGAGTTGTTTCCACATATCCCATGTTTGGATTATCAAGCTATATCATTCCAAATTCATCAAGTCCCTTTTATGATCCATTGAAATTAATATTTACTACTATGTATTTTCATCCTCATTTTATACCTTCTTCATTATTTTACTTGATTTTATAGCTCACACCATTATTAGGTATGTCCTCAGGATATCCCATGCAATGTAATATATGAATGAACATTTTGGTGATAATATATGTTTTCTATAAAGATGTTTTTCCTTCATGTTTTATGTTTTCATTTAAGTTATTTAATTTCACAAAGAAACTAAACATTATGATCTTATGATTGGTATTAGGTGTATTTTTAAGTAATAAATAAGTTTTAAATTCCAAACAATGATCTGGGTTGTTGTAGTTGGTATCAGAGGATAGGTTTTCTTATTTTTGATATTTGGATTAGACAACATTAGAGAAAGACTTGTGGATAATACTATGTATGAAAAAACAAAGCAAAATTTTGGTTTGAAAATATTAAGTGGTTTATAAATCAAACACAACCACATATGAATGCTACAAGTGGATATGGTTCAATCATAGATGTACCTAGCATTAACAACTCAGATAAGGTGTTCTGGGCCTAACTCAAGGAATCATGATACACAAAAATGGGCCTTACTACACACCTAGTATGACAATAATGGGGGGTATGCATTGGTAAATTAATATACTCATTAAAAACCATAATTAATTGAATAAAAAAAATACCATGTGAATATATGTTTGCATGTAGATCATGGAAAACATAGACTGAAACCTATAAACTCAAAAGTTAAGGAGATAAATGTAATTTATAAGCTATCCCTTTGATTTTATGGGATTACAATTCATGTGTTTAATAGTTTAAGATACTCATACTTATTTATATATTGGATAATTTATAAACATAATAAAAAAGTTAAAGGTAGGTTTATTGTCCATAGATCTATGTGTTCCTTTATATCACAAATGTTTTGTTGAAAAAATCCAATAAAACACAACAATAAATGTATGTAGAAATGTTGAAGAAAATAGAAAATGGGGAAATTATTTCATACCATTTATATAACTCCTCCCCAATCAATTTTTGTGGGTTGAACATATTTTAGAACCTTTTCATGCTACCTTTGGTGGAATTTGATAGAATTAGAGGCATGGTTTGGATTTCCCTAAAAAAACCCACCATAAATTTCCATGAGAGGGAAATAACTCTCCATATAGAGAATTGACCATAGATTCTATAATAGTGAATGGAGGATGATGAATCATTTATTAAAACATAATATCATGAATGGATATTATTACCCTATGAGAAATATTATCATGATCTGATAACTATGTATAAGAAAAGAACTATTCTCAAAGACAAACCTATTGTGGTGGAATATGATGATGTGTATCTTGAAGAATTTATTATTCTTGCTCTTAGTTGGGAGTTCAAATTTTCAACTTAGCTTATACATATGGATTTTCAAATATCAAAGAAACCGCAATGGATGGATATTTTGGAGCTTGAGGAACTAAAGAAACAACTATAGGAAAATATGGATAATGGATTTATACACCCAAGTGCTTCACCATGGGCTATACCAACCCTCTTCCTCAAGAATATGGATGCGAAAATGCCCTATTTGATTGATTATAATGAGTTAAAAATGTTCATAATATAGAATAGGTATCCTTTTCCACAAACTGATGACTTGTTCAATCAGCTATATGGAGAATTAAACTTCTCAAAGGTGGATATGCGGTCGGGGTATTACTATTTATGGGTGAAGAAGGAGGATATACCCAATAATTTTTTTATAAGGTACATGCCCTATGAGTTAATATTAATTCATTTCAAACTCACTATTTATTCATAATTAATCATGGACTTGATGAATAGAGTCTTTAGAAATTACCTTAATAAATTTTTTGTACTCTTTATAGTTGATATTATGATATACACCAAAAAAAAGGAGGAGCATGAGGAGCATATGAGCACTATTATAAAGACCTTATGAATGGAGAAGATCTATGATAAGTAAAATAAGCAAGATTTTCTGTTGAAATAAATCTCATTCTTGGAGAATATCATCATAATAAATGGGATATCTATCGATCCTTTAAATTAAGAAATTAATGGATTTTTGAGGCCAACATTTGTGAAAAATATCCATAGATTCCTTATGATAACTATATATTATCCCCAATTTGTGATAAATTTATCAAAATTATAAAACCCTCTTACCATTCTAAATCATATGGGATTGGAGTTTTGTTCGAATGATGAATGTAAAGAAAAGTATCAACTATATGAAAAAGAGTCTTATCCCTACCCATGTTCTCACACTACCCAAAAGTGGGGTACACTTCATAATTTTTTGTGATACTTCAAAGAAGAGATTCATATATTTGTTGATTAAAAATGATAAATCCATTGGCTCCACTTCCAAGAAGTTGAAAATCACAATAAAAACTATTACACATATGATCTGAAGTTAGAAGATATAATCAATTCATTTAAAATAAGTAGGCATTATATTTTTTGAGGTAAGTGTGAAATATATAATCATAAAAAATGTCTTAAATATATACTCCTACAGAAATTGATGAATGTGCGCCAATGATGATCGTTAGAGCTCATCAAGGATTAAAATTTCTCAATCCACTACAATCCTAAGAAATCAAACAGAGTGGTGAAAGATCTATGTTGAGATTATGATGTAATTAAATCATAAATTTAAATTGAAAAATATCCAATATTTATATATTTTAAGAGGGTATACAAGGGAATCACAATGGAAGGAACATCATCAATTTTTTCACTAATTATTTCTCAAATTATATTCTTGAAAGGTGAAAATATTATCAAACTAATGATATTTGAATAGCAACGAATGTGTAAACTATAAGAATAGAGAAATCCTTAGAGTTCAATGTTAATGAAGAAGGAATTGAGATATTTGGGTAAATACTATGTGTTCCATAAAATATTTAGTAAAATAGGGAAAATATTGGATGATTCACATTGTTGACATTGTCTATTAACCCATGAAACGAAAAGATTTATTAAGATCTATGATAGAACTATTTGGTGGGTTAACAAGAATAAGGAGATCACCAATTATACATCAATGTGACTAGTATTTCATCAAATGAAGGATGAGAGGAAGAAGTCTGAGGGGATGATGCAACCATTACTCATACCAACATAGAAACCTAGAAACATCACCATAGACATTTTCACCGATCATCCATAGACATCCAGGGGAAACAATACTATCTGGGTCATTGGGATTGACTTATAATGACTACAAACGTCATTTTGATTCATTATGATTTCTCACTAGATCAATTTGCTTGAATATAAATCATAGAAGTGTTAAGGAATCCTGGAGTACCATTATTGATTATGTCTGATCAAGATCCAAGATTAGTCGCTAGGTTTTAAAAAAGTCTCCTATATTATCTAAACATATAGATGAACTTTTGTATGATTTATCACCCTCAAACATATGGAAACTCTGAGCAGGCTATAAAAACACTTGAGTACATGTTGAGACCATTCTTAAATAACTTTAAATAATGTTTGGACCAACATCTCCCAATTGGTTAGTTCTCTTACAATAAATATTTCCACTCGATAATCCAGATAGATCCTTATGAAGCCCTTTATGGGTAGAGGTGTAGAACACTTGAATGTTGGGTTGATGTTGGGGAAATAATACTTTTAGTCTCTAAAATGATCAATGAAATGGGGGAGAAAGATAACACCATTCAAAATCACATCAAAGCTACTCAGAGCCGACATAAGACATGTACTAAAAATCATAAATGGGGCCCAAAGTTCATTTTTGGGGACATATTATTCCTCTTTATATCTCCAATGAAAAGAGTTATAATATTTGGGAATAACAAAATGATTATCTAAAAGAACTCTTACATTTTTAGATCCTTTGATGCATCAGAGTTGTGGCCTATCAAATACCACACCATGTAACCTATCTCAATAACATGATGTATTCCATGTATCCCTATTCATAATGTAAAAAACAAACCCATATCATTTACTTAATCCATTGGTGGTACCATTGGAGAATTCCCATTCATATGAATAGTAGCCCGTGAAGATCTTAAATCATAGAAAACAATTCTACAAAATAAGACAATTCCCCTTGTAAAATTGGTGTGATGAAACCAAAAGTTTTAAGAAGTAACATGTGAACTAGAGGATGTGATGAATAAGAGTTACCCTCATTTCATTATGTGTGGAAAATGATATTTTATGGGTGAAATTTCTATAGGGGTGAAAATTATAATGACATTCACTTTTAGGGATGAAATTGTCCATTTTTATTTAATTAAATGACTTATAAATATTGAAAAAATATGCACATATTTTGATTCATTATATTCAATTGGATTTAAATGAATATTAATTATCATTACATCTGATAATATTTCTATTAAATAATAATCATATGATTATTATAAAAATAGGTTATTAATGAATCCAATTCTCACAAACAAAGGATGTGATGGCCTCTACTACAAAGATTGTACCCTATGAACCCCATTTTTTAAGCTTATAAGATTAATAAAATTTCGTTTATTTTCTCTACACAAATCCAAAGATGAGATCCAACAACCTATATCTTAGAAAATCAATTTATGGGATATTTTCAGGCTCCTTTAGATCACAACCCAAACCATGTTCACTGAACAACCCCATGAATCCCCCACCATATCTTACCTTACTATTATGGTGTATGTTTGTTTAATAAAGAGATATGTATCAAGAACCTATAAATAAAATTATTTACATTATTTTTTATAGAATAATTAATATATTTCAATCTTATTATTGAAAATTTGTAAAAAAAATAATGCACAGATAATATTTTTGGTTAAAATAAAAATACAATGAAGAAATCTATTTTGATGATTTAATGGATTTTTAAATAATAATAATTTTTTAAAACATTATTATTTAATCAATATTATTAAATATAAATTATCACATTGTTATGATGAATTCAAATGTACTTTTTTATGATTTGAAAACTCTTATTGTCAAAAACCCGTCAATTTTTAAAAAATGTCACTTTTATTTTAAAATTAAAAATTAAAATATTTAGAATACTATTTATATAGAATGGATATTATTTTTTGAATCATTCTTTCAAAATATTTAGATGTTGAATTTTTCATAATTTTTTGAGATATTTGAAAATTTGGTGAAAAATTATATACAGTATAAATATATAGTCTCTTTTGTGATATCATAATGGACCAATGGTAATATAATAAATAATAGAAAACGTATATTCAACCAAATATATATTTTTTAATTTAAAATAAGGTCATTTTCATATTATTTAATTTATTCTATAATGCCTTAGTGAATCATCCGAGGCTTATAATCTATTTTAATATTTTAAAATCATTTCATTGAAAGAGTGTCTCACCTCAACAAAAACAAGGTAAATATTTTATTATCATTAGACCATGACCATATAAAATAATTTATTCCACTCCCCATTAGTATAAAAAATGATAAAAAAACCATGGTATGGTTTTTAGGTTTGAATATTTTATTTTATAGCGTCTAAATCCAAAATAACAATGAAAACCCCCTCCTTTCTTATATAATACCACCCATGCTCCCATTTCCCTTCATTAAAAATCAATTAATCACATCCAAAATCTTCCCTATACTCACTAGTGTTGTTAAAAGCTTCCCCCATTCTCTTAAAAGGTATCTTCAAAGACTTTGGTGTCACACATCCAAGTAAGGGATGCTCTCTCCCTATTTTTTATCAAGAACATCATTTATCATATGTCATTTAATTTCAATTTTTATAATTTTTGATAAATTTTTACATATCCCCCATATTATAAATTTGAAGTTTAAATGATGGGAGCCCCTTTAACTCTAATTTATCTCACATATGGACTAGAATGTACACCCATTATTGTGTTGAAATTATGTAAGGAATCTTACACCCTTCAATATTACCATTCATTCATTTTATGTTATGTCTTCTAATTTCCACTTTTCCATTGTTTGCTTATGTTCAAAAAAATACATCATAATGTCCACTTCATTTATAAATTATGATATCCCCCATTCTCTCTCATCAACCATTTTTTTTTGAATTTCTATATGACACTATTATGATACCAAAATTGAACCATGATTTTCCATGCCAAAAATAATTTTCTAAAGAATGCCAAAACCATTTCTCTGTGAATGATATTCATCTATATTAATATATACTTCTCTATTGGGGACATAAATTTATGTATTCCTCATTCCTTGATCATGGAATAAATTATGATGATGAATCAATCCATGTTATATGATCTATGTGGACCACATAAGCGTGCAAATGAAATGATTATGGATGGTGAACCCTGATTGTTCCCCAATTCACTGGGTAATTATTAGTATAATGATATTTATTGTTGGGAAATGGGTTTACCTTATAATTTTATGGGATATTTTCTACCATGGGTTCTTAGTTGGTTAAGACTTAATCTATTTATGATGCAGTGTTTTGAGTTGTTTCCAAATATCCCATGTTATTATTATAATTATATATCATACCTTATTCTTCATATATTCTTTATGCTCCATTGATATACCAATTGTCTAACATGTATTCACCTATTCCAATTATGCCTTGTTTACTCCCTTATTGTTCTTTATTGCTCACCCATTTTTATGTATATCCTCAAGTTATCCCATATTGTGTTAAAAATGAATGACCCTTCTAGGTATCTTAAATAAGTATTCAATAAATATGTTGTTCTTTCATGTTTTATGTTTTTATGTAATGTACCTATTTTAACAATGATACTACACCTTTAGATATTATAGTATTTATTATGTGCAATTTTATGTAATAAATCATGTTTAAATTCTAAATAAAGAGAAGGGTTTTTATAAAAGTTTATAAATTAAACGAAGCATAAAAAAGTACCCATGGATTCCTACATTAACCATATAATGTAAATCCTTGGCCTCCCTATATTGACTAGGAATTTTCCCTGATGGGTATTTACAAAACAGTAGTATGACATCCACTTCATGTCATAAAAAGGTAGTTACAGGTACAGCCCTAGCTATTTTTTTTACAGAAAATCAAAGCCTCTGAAATCATAGTAGTCTACAAACAACTTTTATAAAAAGTGTTTTTTTATTCCAAAGAATAATCTCATATATGGGAGATTTATTTTGATATTTTCTCTCGAATTCCTATTGAAAATAGTCTGAAATACCTGAAACCCAATCAGGTTATTCTAGGGATTCTATTTGGTTGCCCATAAAAATTAAATTTTCCATACTCTATCACACAGTATGAAGGTTTCAATAATAATAAATCATAATATCAAGCCCACATTGGTAGCTTGGAACTATCCCTAAGGTAGCAGATAATCCACCTAAACATGATAGTAGATTAAAAAAATGTGATAAAGAAGATCAATAGATATTCTTCCATCAAGAAGAAATTGTTTTCCACTCTCATTAGTTAATTCATAGGTATGATGGTATAATTACCTTTTGAACCCATATTAAATCATTTCATTTTATCAGAAATATTCGGGTGGAGATGCACTGTCTAATGCTGTAACATCCCATGTAAATAATGAATAAAACATTTTCTTATTTATTAATATTTACGAATTTAACATTAATTTTACTTTAAATGGGTTGCTATGTTCGATAGCGTACCCGATACCCAACGATGAGTTCCTTTGAAAACTTACGTTGCACACTAGTAATATAATAATATTATTTTAAATGGTAGTTAAAATGTAGCCATTGTATTGTCTGGAATGGATAGAAATAACTAAAATATAATTATATATGTTTTTTAAATGTTTTTAAATTTATCCAATAAAAGATAAAGGCTTAAAATACGAAAAGAATTCAATTTTTGGCTTTTATACCCCAATTTTCACTAACGGTTCACTTATCACCTTTTGATGGCGAACCGTCATTAAATATAGTTTTGGTCACTTTTAAACATACTATTGGTCCCAATAAAACTCTTCTTTAGAATCAGGACATCAAAATTTACTTTGTGTAAATTTTTGGTATCTTTCTGATAATGTTCATTTTTTTGAATAGTGTAAAGTGGTGTATTTTAATTCAAAACATCTTTTTAATCTAATTTATTAAGATTATTAGATAATATTTTGAATTAGTTTTTAAGTGCGAACATATTTTTACCATTTAATCCAATAGTGGTCGTTGGAATTAAATTCACTTTGAAATCGAACTTAAACTAGTGTCAATCTTTTGATACTTATAGTTTCATAAAAACACGCTATTTGTCATGACAGTGGGAATTAATTATTAAATTAATTAATGTGACTTATATATTTTGAATTTTGTAAAATATAATTCATTTTTGAATTTGGAATATCAAATATAGCTTAGGTTTAATTTTTGGTAATTTTCTGAAAAACATCAATTTTTGATGAATAGTGAAACCACTAAGTGGTACTTATAAAAACTGATTTTTCGTTTAAATGAAATTTTACCACTTCTGTGTTTTTAATATCAAAAATACAACATACATGGTTGTCATTAAGAAGTAAAATGTGGTTCAATGAGATTAAAATAATTTTTTGGTGAATAGTAACTCTTATGTTCTTAATCGTGATTAAAGGTAATTAGTGTAGTTTAAGGTAAGAATAATGTTTTAATAAACTGAAATGGCCTATAAACATGTCCTACCCTCATTAGATGTGTCATGGCTGACCGATAAAATCCATGGGTCAACTTGGGGACCCCATGGAGCCACTTTGGTTGAGAAATGTCATAAATAACCTTTGATTTAATGTTAAAGTAAAAATGACACAAACATGAGATGTTTTACTAAAAAAATCTTTACATGGTGTTATACAAGTCATAATTTTGACTATAAATAGTAATTGGAAATATAAAAAGTTTTACTACATAATAGTAATTTTTCTATAATTTTTATACATTATATAAATTAAATTATTTATGACATCATGATGATGCAGCGATGACCTCATTATTTAACGATTTAAATAAAATCGAAAGATAATGTAAAATCTAAGACCTACACATGTAAAAAACCATTTGTATGAGTGTATTGAGAACCCTTATCACCTTATCCTCGAAAAACATAAATGTGGGACCATTAAAATCCGAATCTTATTCTAAAATAAAGTAACATTTTCTTACTTTCCAAGAGTGCCCCTCCTCTCTCTTATAAAAGGCCCCCACCTCTACCACCTTACCCACATTCCCAAAGCCTTTGGCTCGGCAAACCCCTGCCCATTTGGTCTCTCCAATTCCCTCTATTACTTTTTGAAGCCTCACTTTGGGAATAAGTCTTCCCAAGGAAGCCTTTGAGCTCAAACCAAAGGGAGTTACCCGATTTTAAGGTAATGTCTTCTTTTGAGTCCTTTTGTTTTATTTTACTTCTCCAACCCCATAAACTCTTTTTATTCATTTATTTTGTAACAAATCCAATATCATAAATATAATAGGATGTTTTTATAAGATGGATTCAAGCTACACTTACACACACCTATATCTAATGGTTAAAGAACATACTGTTTCCGTGGAAGGCGAATTTCTGCCTCCCGAAACGTTGATTGTTCAACATTATTTTAACACCTTCAAAGGTGGCCATTAAGATGAAACTATATTTATATATGATATATAATATGTTTATGTTTTCCTTAAGTTTCTGTATTTTTCATTTTCGGCATACCATTGTGGTTTCCATTATGGGTAAACACGATATCTTCATCTAAGGAAGTGCGGACTACCGCCTCCTCAAAGTGATTTGATTCGTTAATGCCATATGTGGGACGTATAAAGGATGGATTTATAGTTATTATATATGATTTTATACTGGAATTATAATATACCTCTATATCATTATTATTTCTTTCCAGTAAAGTATGAGATAGAAATGAAAGTAGCGTTCATGCGTACGTACGGCTTACAGTCTTCATGAACGGTGCATTTCATTTCTTATCCCCAAATGTAATATACTATTATAAGTACATGTATATAATGGATATATATGATGAATGATACATCTAAATTATGAATATATTTCTGGAATTAAAATATAAATACCTCTCATTTAGTTTTAATTCCATTAATATGACAAAGAAATGAAAGTAGCGTTCATGCGTATGTACGGCTTACCGTCTCCATGAACGGTGCATTTAATTTCTTACCTCTAAATGATTATGTAATATTATAAATACATGTATATGATGGATATATATGATATATATGATATCCAAATCAGGAATGTCATTCTGGATATAAAGAACCCTTGACCCCATGAACAACATGTAATTGTAAGAAGTCTACTTTCGACTTAAGAACCAAATATCGACAAAAAAACATTATTAACTTAAATGGTTACATAATGTTTATAACATGGAAATAAGTGATATAAATGGAATAATAAACTTGAAAAAGGATCTTAATAAAATATAAATTAACTCAAGTTTATTATTCAGGACGTTAATGAACGATCGAGTAAATTCGGACCCGAGGTAAGGGACTTCATCTCAATCTCCTTTCATTGAGGCATATTTCGTTTTATACACAACATTCTTTTATACAGTGTATAAAACCCTTTGACTTTTACTTTTATAAAAAAGGAATCTTTTTCTACGAAGTGTTTTACTAAACGACAAAAAGGAATTTTTTTTAACGTACATGGTGACAACGTCCTTTTCCGCCGCCGTGAGTATTATTTGGTCTCGGGCTTCCTCAACAAGCTGTAATGTTTTTAAAATAAAATAAATACAAAATACTCTTTTATGTATTTTGGTATTGAAAATGGTTTTTTTAATGGATTTTTTTATGTCAATATATTTATATGATATATTGTGATCGAAGTGTGGAAATATTTTCTTTCCGTTATATTTGTTTTATGTCTTATGATTTTTATAATGGTACTTGGACATTTGACGAGTGGTTATGTGATAAACCATATGCCGGGTGGTGCCGTGAATACCAGGACAGGTGGTTACGTTATAACCTCCAATGCATTGGGTATGGAATTTGTCCGTATGGCTATTCCATTAAGTATGTATGGAAGTTGGTTGTATAGATATTCTATTAAGAAATATGTGTTGAAGTCGACCGTATGGTTATTCCACTTAAGTATGTTTATGTCCCAAGTTACCTTTATATGTTAGGTGTTCGTTATATGGGTTTTATGGTAATCCTTTGGTTAGAAAAGGGTAATTAATGATATTTTATTCAGTGAGGAGTTTTTAATGCTTCATGAAGGTGAAGTTGTTATATTGATAAAGTATACATGGTTTACATGATGTTTGAAAAGCTAACAGTTTTCATTCTTTGTGTATCCCTTACGGAGCTTTTTATGCTCACCCCAAGTTTTTTTGATATGGTTTTCACAGGACTTAATGTAGAATAGGTTCAAGGATGGGATCAAGGGAATGTCATGCTATATAAAACATGGAACTAGACATGTTTCTTTTTAAGCGTTTTTTTTATTCTATGGAAACTTAGTAGAAGTGTCTACTTTGTAATATTTTGAGATGTAATAGTTATGTTATAATTCTCTAAAAATCTAAACCTGAAAAGATCCTCAATGTGAATTATTCATTTAATTCAATATTAAGTAAGGTTTAAGGCCAGGGCCTTATAGTTGGTATCAGAGGTCAGTTTAGACAACTTTAGGAGTCAGAAAATTGTTAAATTATAAGTTAATTTATGGTATAAATGAAAAGATATAGCATTTAACGATTGCCATGTTGCTTCACCTAAGATATTTCTGTGTTCAGAATGGTTTTCCACAGAGGAAAAAAATGCAGCTATGTTGGGATGACATCAGGAGGAAGACAACCTTCCAAATCAGCAACCTGAGATGGTCGGAATCGGAACTGAACAGTTTGTTGAAGTGATGGCACAGTTGACTCAGGCTATAAATGGTGGTGGTATCCATGCACGAGATTAGCCAAATCAACCACAGAGGAACATGTCAGTGGTAGAACATTTCATGAGGCAACATCCCCCATCATTCAGAGGATCATCTGACCTCGTTCAAGCTGTAGGGTGGATTAAAGCACTAGAGAAGATTTTTGATGTCATGGGGTGTTCAGAACATCAAAAGGTTAGTCTTACTGTTTACCATTTTGAAGGTGAAGCTGATCAGTTCTGGTCGATGGTGAAAAATATCAGGGATAGTGACGAGATTGAGTATCTTCACTGGGATTAATTCAAAGGTATGTTTCTTGAGAAATATTTTCCTAAGGTTGTTCGTCTTAGGATGGAAAAATAGTTCCTAGAATTGAGGCAAGAGGATGATTCAGTGGCTTCTTATGAAGCAAAGTTCACTCGATTGGCAAGGTATGCTCCAAACATCATACAAGATCTTGATAGTAAAATAAACCATTTTTACTCAGGGTTAAAGCCAAATTATCACAAGGCTTTAGCCTCTCGTGAGTTCAAAAGTTATGAAAAAATTGTTCTATGTGCAATGAGGTGGAAATGGAGTTTGCCGATGATCAGGTTTTCTATGACAAACAATAGAATAAGAGGTCTAGTTGGAAGGAAAAGGGGAAGAAATCATCAAAAAAGCAAGGAGGTAAGAAAACCAAATATCCATCATGTGAGAAGTTTGGTAAAATGCATCCTGGAGAATGTTTATCCATGTCTGGTAAGTGCTTTCGGTGTGGTAAGACTGGTCATATTGCTCATAATTGTAAGGAAGATGATCAAGCAGGGAATGAAGAGCCAACGGTAAGATGTTTTATGTGTAATGAAATGGGTCATTATACAAACGAGTGTCCAACGAAGAACTCAACTGGGGGAAATCATCCAGACTACAAGCATAAAGGGGTGGTGAAATCCTTTGCAACAACTTCAACATATGTTGGGCCATCGAATTATGTGGTATCAAGTACACTGTTTGTTTGATCAGATTATGCCAATGTGTTGTTTGATTCAGGGTCTACACACTCTTTCATTTCTGAGAAGTTTTCTAGTAAAATGGAAATTCCATCTCAAGATATGAACCCTGAACTTATGGTAAAAACACCCAGAGGGAAGGTTGAGACAAAAATGATTTATAAGAACCTTCCTATCCTTGTGTGTGGAAAGAATCTAACCGTAAACCTTATTGTTTTTCCTCTAGTAGAGTTTGATGTTATTTTGGGCATGGATTGGATTTCTGTTTATCTTGCTAAGATTGACTGCAGAGCTAAAATGGATTCTTTTTAGAATGATTTTACGTTTGTGTACAAGAATAAACCCTTGATTTTGATAACATATCATGAAGTTGAGAAACTAGTAAAAGATGGAAATGAATGTTACCTTGCACATATTGTTGAAAATAAAGGAACTGTTCAGATTAATGATGTGCCACTGGTAAATGAGTATCTTTATGTTTTTCCTGATGAGTTGCCTGGTATTATTCATGATCGGGAAGTTGAATTTACTGTTGACTTAGTTCCCGATTCTAAGACAATTTCAAAACCCCCTTATAGAATGGATCAAGATGAAATTTTAGAGTTATTGAAACATTTCTAGGAGTTATTAGATAAAGGTTTCATTCGACCTAGCACTTCACCATGGGGTTCTCCTGTCTTATTTGTTAAAAAGAATGATGGCTCAATGAGACTTTGCATTGATTATAGAGCCTTGAAAAATATTACTGTTAAGAACAATTATCCTTTGCCTCATATCAATGATTTGTTTGATCAGCTCCAGGGAGCTCAGTATTTTTTGAAGATTGACTTGAGGTCAGGGTACCATCAGTTAAAATTAAAAGAAGCAGACATTCCGAAGACTGCGTTCCGTACTAGATATGGACATTATGAATTTGTAGTTTTGCCTTTTGGGTTAACCAATACACCTGCTGTATTCATGGACCTTATGAATAGAATTTTCCATGAGTTCTTGGATAAGTTTTTGGTTGTTTTCATTGATGATATTTTGGTGTTTTCTAAAAGTAAAGAGGAGCATGAAAGTCATTTAAGGGTTATCTTGCAAACCTTAAAAGAAAAGAAACTATATGGAAAATTCATCAAGTGTGAGTTTTTGTTACAACAAATTTCTTTCCTGGGTCACATTATTTAAAAAGATGGCATAACTGTTGATCTTGCCAAAACAAAAGTTGTTGAAGAATGGCCAAGACCCACAAATGTAACCGAGATCCGTAGTTTTCTTGGTTTGGCTGGTTACTACTGAAGTTTTGTTTAAAATGTTTCTTGGTTATCTAGTCCAATGACTAAGCTAACATGGAAGGGTGTTAAGTTTATCTGGACAAAAGAATGTGATGATTGTATTCAGAAGTTGAAAAGAAGATTGGTGAATTCTCTAGTTTTGGTAATTCCTTCCATGAATGGTGAGTTTGTAATATACAGTGATGCTTTGTTGAAGGGAATTGGTTGTGTCCTTATGCAGAATGATTAGGTAATTGCTTATGCTTCACGTCAGTTGAAAACTCATGAGGTAAATTACCCTACACATCATTTGGAATTAGTTGCTATTTTTTTTTCTTTAAAAATTTGGAGGCATCATTTGTATGTAGTAAATTGGGAAATATCTACCGATCACAAAATTTTAAAGTATATATTCACTCAGAAAGAGTTGAACATGAGACATAGGAGATTGCTAGAATTATTCAGGGATTATGATTGTACAATTCGTTACTATCTGGGAAAAGAAAATAAAGTGGCTGATTCTTTGAGTTGAAAAAGTAATGCTTCATTAGCAATGATGCATTTGGAACGTGATCCTTTGGTTAAGGATTTGGTGAAATTTGGCATAGAAGTTGTTGGTGTAGGATGTTCTTCTGTTTTGTTTCAGGTATCAGTGAGATCATCTCTATCAGACAGAATCAAGCAAGCACAGAAGCAAGATAGTGAGTTACAGAAAAAGGTAGAGCTGGTTCAGAAAGGTAAGTTGCATGAATTCAATATTGATAGTGATTGTGTTTTGAGATTTGGGAAGAGATTGTCTGTGCCTTGTGATTCACATTTGAAGAGAGAGTTGTTATGTGAAGCTCATAGTTCTCCGTTATTAGTTCATCCGGGCAGTACTAAGATGTACAGAGATCTGCAGGAGTATTACTGGTGGGATGGAATGAAAAGAGATATTGATGATTTTACTGTGAAGTGTTTGACTTGTCAGTAGGTTAAAGCAGAGCGGCAGTTACCGAAATGGATGGTTCAGCCTCTACCAGTGCCAGAGTGGAAATGGGAGAATATATCCATGGACTTTGTTGTGGGATTACCGAATACATCTCAAGGTAATAATTCAATCTGGGTTATTGTTGATCGCTTGACCAAATCTGCTCATTTCCTTGCCATACGAGATAATTTTTCCCTAGATCAACTTTCCCGTTTGTATCTTAAAGAGATAGTCAGGTTACATGGATTTCCTCTCTCCATTGTATCTGACCATGATCCCAGGTTTACTTCTAACATTTGGAAAGGCCTTCATAAGTCGTTGGGTACTGAATTAAATATTAGCACAGCTTTTCATCCGCAATTAGATGGGCAGTCAGAACGAACAATTCAGACCTTGGAAGATATGCTACGAGCTTGTTCTATGGATTATCAGGGATGTTTGGTCCAACATCGTTCTTTGGTTGAGTTTTCTTATAATAACAGTTTTCATTCCAGTATAAAGATGGAACCATTTGAGGCATTATATTGGAAGCGGTGTCGAACTCCATCATTTTGGGACGAAGTGGGTGAAAGGAAGCTGATGGGACCAGAATTGGTAGAAGAGATGGCAAAAAGTTCAGTTGATTTAGAAACACATGAGAACAGCTCAGAGCAGGGAGAAGAGTTATGCGGATAACCGGAGGAAGGATCTATCTTTTGAGGTAGGTGATCATGTTTTTCTCAAGGTTTCTCCTTGGAAATGTGTGATGAGATTTGGTAAGAAAGGAAAGGTGAGTCCAAGGTTTATTGGACCATATGAAATTATGGAGAAAGTTGGATCAGTTTCTTACCGAGTGGCTTTACCTCCATGTTTATCTCAAGTACACAATGTTTTTCATGTTTCAATGTTGAGGAAGTATATGCCAGATCTATCTAATGTTTTGAGTCTAGAGGTAGTTCAGTTGGAAGAGAACCTATCTTATGAGGAACAACCGGTCCAGATTCTTGACCACAGGGAGAAAGTGTTATGGAATAAGATGATTAACCAGGTAAAGGTTTTGTGGAAAAAACCATATGGTTGAAGAGGCAACGTGGGAATCTGAAAATGCTATGAGGTATAAATACCCCCACTTATTTTGATAAGTGAATAGAATTGAAAGGACGCAATTACCAAAAGGGGGGAAGGATGTAACATCCCAGGTAAATAATGAATCAAACTTTTTCGTATTTATTAATATTTACGAATTAAATATTAATTTTACTTTAAAGGGGTTTCTATGTTCGATAGCATACCCGATACGCAATGATGAGTTCCTTTGAAAACTTACGTTGCACACTAGTAATATAATAATATTATTTTAAATGGTAGTTAACATGTAGCAGTTGTATTGGCGGGAATGGATATAAATAACTAAAATATGATTATATATGTTTTTTAAATGTTTTTACATTTATCCAATAAAAGATAAAGGCTTAAAATACGAAATGAATTCAATTTTAGGCTTTTATACCATAATTTTCACTAAAGGTTCACTTACCGCCTTTTGATTGCGAACCATCATTAAATATAGTTTTGGTCACTTTTATACATTCTATTGGACCAAATAAATCTCTTCTTTAGAATCGGGACATCAGAATTTACTTTGTGTAAATTTTTGAATCTTTCCGATAATGTTCATTTTTTTATGAATAGTGTAAAATGTTGTATTTTAATTCAAAACCTCTTTTTAATATAATTTATTAAGATGATTAGATAATATTTTGAATTGGTTTTTAAGTGCAATTATAATATATTTTTACCATTTAATCCAATAGTGGTCTTTTGAATTAATTTCACTTTGAAATCGGACTTAAATTAGTGTCGATCTTTTGATACTTATTGTTTCATAAAAACACGCTATTTGTCATGACAGCGGGAATTAATTATTAAATTAATTAATGTGACTTATATTTTTTTAATTTTGTAAAAATAGATGTCATTTTTGAATTCGGAATATCAAATATAGATTAGGTTGAATTTTTGGTATTTTTCTGAAAAACTTCAATTTTTTATGAATAGTGAAACCACTAAGTGGTACTTAGAAAAATTGATTTTTCATTTAAATGAAATTTTACCACATAAATGTATTGAATTTAAAAAATCCAACATACATGGTTTTCATTAAGAAGTAAAACGTGGTTCAATGAGATTAAAATAATTTTTTTGTGAATAGTAACTCTTATGTTCTTAATCGCGATTAGAGGTAATTAGTGTAGTTTAAGGTAAGAATAATGTTTTAATAAAATGAAATGACCTAGACACATGTCCTACCCTCATTGGATGTGTCATGGACGACCATGAAAATCCATGGGTCAACTTGGGGACCCCATGGATCCACTTTGGTTGTGAAATGACATAAATAACTTTTTTTATAATGTTAAAGTAAAAAATGACACAAACATGGGATGTTTCAGTAAAACAATTTTTACATCGGGATAAAAAATTCATATTTTTTACTATATATAGTCATTGTAAAGCTAAAAAGGTTTCCCACATTATAGTAATTTTTTTATAATTTTTAGACATTAAATAAATTAAATTATTTATGACATCATGATGATGCAGCGATGACCTCATTATTTAACGATATAAATAAAATGGAAATATAATGTAAAATCTAAGACCTAAACATGTCCAAAACCTATTGGATGAGTGTATATCGAACCCTTATCACCTTATCCTCGAAACAGATCAATTTGGGACCATTAAAATCCGAAACGCATTCTAAAATAACGTATCATTTTCTTACACACCAAGAGTGCCCCTCCTCTCCTCTTATAAAAGGCCCCCACCTCGACCACCTTATCCACAATCCCAAAGCCTTTTTCTCAGCCATACCCTCACCATGTTGTCTCTCCACATCCCTCTATTACTCCTTGAAGCCTCACTTTGGGCAGAAGTCTTCCCAAAGAAGCCTTTGATCTCAAACCAAATGGAGTTACCCGATTTTAAGGTAGTGTCTTTTTTTGAGTCCTTTTGTTTTATTTTGCTTCTCCAACCCCCGAAACTTTTTTTATTCTTTTCCTTTGTAACAACTCCAGTATCCTCAGTATACTTGGATTTTGTTATAATAAGTATTAGAGATACACTTACACACACCTACATCTAATGGTTAAATAACATACTGTTTCCGTGGATGGCGAATTTCTGCCTCCCGAAACGATGATTGTTCAACATTATTTTAACACCTTAAAAGATGGTCATTAAGGTGACACTATATTTATATATGATATATAATATGTTTATGTTTTCCTTAAGAATCTGTATTTTTCATTTTGGGCATACCTTTAAGGATTCCATTATGGGTAAACGCGATATCTTCATTTAAGGAAGTGCGGACTATCGCCCCCTCAAAGTGATTTGATTCGTTAATGCCATATATGGGACGTATAAAGGATGGATTTAAAGTTATTATATATTATTTTATACTGGAATAATAATATACCTCTATATCATTGTTATTTCATTCCATTAAAGTATGAGATAGAAATGAAAGTAGCGGTCATGCGTACGTACGACTTACAGTCTCCATGAACGGTGCATTTCATTTCTTATCCCCAAATGTAATATACTATTATAAGTACATGTATATAATGGATATATATGATGAATGATACATCTAAATTATGAATATAATTCTGGAATTAAAATATAAATACCTCTCATTTAGTTTTAATTCCATTAATATGACAGAGAAATGAAAGTAGCGTTCATGCGTACGTACGGCTTACCGTCTCCATGAACGGTGCATTTCATTTCATACCTCTAAATGATTATATAATATTTTAAATACATGTATATGCTGGATATATATGATATATATGATATCCATATCAGGAATGTCATTCTGGATATAAAGAACCTTTGACCCCACGAACAACATGTAATTGTAAGAAGTCCAATTTCAACTTAAGAACCAAATATCGACAAAACAAACATTATTAACCTAAATAGTTACATAATGTTTATAAAATGGAAATAAGTGATATAAAAGGAATAATGAACTTTAAAAAGGTTCTTAAGAAAATAGAAATTAACTGAAGTTTATTATTCAGGATGTTAAAGAACAATCGAGTCAAGTCGGACCCGAGGTAAGGGACTTCGTCTCAATATCCTTTCATTGAGGCATATTTTGTTTTATACACAACTTTCTTTTATACGGTGTATAAACCCCTTTGACTTTTACTTTTATAAAAAAGGAATCTTTTTCTACGAAGCGTTTTACTAAACGACAAAAAGTAATGTTTTTTTTAACATACGCGGTGACAACGACCTTTTCTACCGCCGCGAGTATTATTTGGTCTCTGGCTTCCTCAACAAGCCATAATGTTTTTAAAATAAAATAAATACCATATACTATTTTATGTATTTTGGTATTGAAAATGGTTTTTATAATGGATTTGTTATGTCAATATATTTATGTGATATATTGTGATCGAAGTGTGGAAATGTTTTCTTTCCATTATATTTGTTTTATGTTTTATGATTTTAATAATGGTACTTGGACATTTGACGGGTGGTTACATGATAAACCATATGACGGGTGGTGCCGTGAATACCAGGACGGGTGGTTACATTATAACCTCTAATGCATTGGGTATGGAATTTGGCTGTATGGATATTCCATTAAGTATGTATTGAAGTTGGCCGTATGGCTATTCCATTAAGAGATATGTGTGGAAGTCGACCGTATGGTGATTCCGCTTAAGTATGTTTATGTCCCAAGTTACCTTTATATGTTATGTGTTCTTTATATGGGTTTTATGGTAATCCTTTGGTTACAAAAGGGTAAATAACGATATTTTATTCAGTGAAGAGTTTTTACTGCTTCATGAAGGTGAATGTATTACTTTGATAATGTATACATGGTTTACGTGATGTTTGAGAAGCTAATAGTTTTCATTCTTTGTGTATCCCTTACTGAGATTTTTATGCTCACCCCATGTTTTTTTGAAATGTTTTTCACAGGACTTAATGTGGAATAGGGTCAAGGATGGGATCAAGGGAATTCCATGCTATATAAAACATGGAACTAGACATGTTTCTTTTTTAGAGTTTTCTATTTTATGGAAACATAGTAGAAGTGTCTACTTTGTAATCTTTTGAGATGTAATATTTATATTCTAATTATCTAAAACTCTAAACCTGAAAAGATCCTCAATGTGTATTATTCATTTAATTCAATATTATGTAAGGTTTAAGGACGGGGCCTTATAAATGCAGAAATAGTTCAGACTGATATCGATTAGGATAAGGTGGTATTACACATCACGCATTGAAGGATGATATCATTAGTAATTATCATTGAAATGGATTAAATAAATCTTATAAATAACATATAGAGTATGATGAACCAATATCAAAACCTATATGTATGAAAACCATATTTCATTACATCAAAAATGAAAACATCCCATTAGACAGAGCTGAAAGTGGGGAACCTCGCCACTATGTAGCGAACATTATCCTATAGGATGGACCAAATGAATAAAATAACTCTACAAACAAGATTTGATTTTATCCTCCTTAGATTCATTGTAGAATGAGATATTCTCATCATAGTGGAATATGTCTATGTAAGATCATGTGGTCATCATCTGTCAAGGGCTAGACTCTCCCACCAAGTTATGAGGGTTGGTTAATACTGTAAAACCATTATATAGTAAAATGTTAAATTTACATGTAAATTTAATACAATCAGGTCACATGAAAACATCATCCATTACCAGCTAGGATTTTTTCATATGGATAAATATTCCTTTCCATTTTTTCATTTGAGGAATAGATTTTATGGGTCTTTATCACTGCATCTAGAGCTATGTAATTTAAGTATATAAATACTGATACCAAAATCTTTTCCAAATTGGATGAGGAAATACACCTAATATAAGATAGGGAGAATAATATCATTAATTTTGTGACGCCTAATTTTTTCACACATTCTAACAATGGGGTGTTCTCAAAAGAGAATTTCTAAATATTCTCCTAATTCGGTATAGAGGATGAAAAAGGTCATCTCACTTGAGGAGCCTCAGTATTGGTTCATTCAGTAATTCTATTTCACCTAATATGTATATTTTTTTATTATATAAATGTAATTATAAATTTGTATTTTTGTTAATTTCATAATATAATGAAAAGACAAATATTTAAAAAATGAAATTAGCATGTAATGATAAACAAAATGACATGTGGACGAAAGAGAATGGTATTTGGGTAATTTATTGTGTCCCATCATTATTTTTCGTAATTTTTTTATTTTTTATTGATAATTAAAACATTAAATCTCATGGTAAAGATTTATTATTTTTATTTAAAAATATTGTAGTCATGAGTTTTTTAAGAACCCTCGATTCCACCTCCTCTGGTAATTATGTTTGGTGAAACACCATGGTTGAGGGTCTTCCATCTTCCAAGACTCATCTCTATTGATTCCATTTCATCCATTAATTGGATCAACTCCATCACGTCAAGAGATATCCAATTGATAAAGGGAAAATAAATCAAACAAGAAAAATAAATGTCTGAGTTACATTTCATGTGGACATTAACCATAGCCATGCATGCCACACATATCAACTACAACGATAAAATAAATATTAAGAAAAATTAAAGAATTCCTTTCACTCTCAAGATAGAATCATTGGGTCATACCCACGTTTTCAAAATTAAGATATTTTTTAGTGGAACGGGGAAAGAAGAAAATAAAATGGAATAATGAGAGAATAAATAAAGGGAAGATAAAAAATTCAATAAAAATAATAACATTAAAAAAAATCAGTTTAGATACAATGATTAAATAAAAATAAAAAATTAAATGGAAATTAAAAATATTAACAAAATTAAAAGGATAAAAAATAAAAATATGTATATATAATATTAAAAAATAAAAAATAAGATAAAAAGAATAATAATTTTACAGAATGATTAGAATAAAAGAAGAAGAAAAATAAGAAGAAGATGTTGGGATGTTGGTGGAAACAAAATTATAAAAATGAATGTGTTTATTTCAGTAATGAATTAAAATTAAATGAAAGTAGAAACTGTTGAGAATAAAAATGAAAATGAAAATGAATAAAAACAAAGTATGTATCAGATTGGCACATCATCCTTTCCTCCTTAGTAGGTGTGTTTCATTAGGAAACATGATCTGGATTGGGAATCAGCCAATAGTTGGATTACAAGGGGTTTAAGGCAATGATTAATTGTTCCCATATGGTTATCAATTTTTTAACATTCCATTGAAACTCTTAATAGTTACCACATGCATGACAGATTATGGACATGCTTTCAATAGATTGGTGGTTCTTTTGGGTTTCATTCCTAACTATGCTTAGGAACTAACATTGGTTAAGTGGATGGGAGGTTGGTATCATCACACTCTTTAAGGGGGATTGTTTCATACATAGGGAATATCTTTTAAATTTAAGATATGTTAATGATATCCTTCATGATCACAATATATTTCTGGATATGCATGTTTCATTGACTTTATTGAAAACATATATTGATATAGATAATTGTATGGATGTCATGGGTTCACTATCACTCTCTTATTTTTTTATGATTCAAAGAATTATGGAAATGTTAGAGAACCAGGATGTTTCTTCCTATACAGTTAGATGGTCGGAATCATAGATATAGGATTTAACATCAATGCAGTGTCCTACATATCATATGAATATAGGAATAAAAACCTATGTAGTTCATTTGTCATAGTTTATGGTCGTGTGTATGGACTGGTCCGTGTAGTATAGCATCATCCAGTAAGGATGTGAATATCGAGGGCAGCCCATGGGGAGGAATCGTATGTATCATATTTAATAAAATAATTAGAGTCTTTATAGGTAACGTACGAGGCCTAAATTTCATTATATACATGACAAAGAGAGGCTATATGTGGGACTTAAGCATATAACAGAACCTGAAATTTCTTCTACAGGATTATGGACCTTTGAGAAGGGATGATATGTAATCATAATAAAATACCAATTTTAAATTTACCACACTAGGTGAATTATAAATTTTTTTTTATGAATCATTACAGGTCTCTATGCCCATGTGATCCATGCTCATTGTGGGAAGAAAGAGATAGAGGTAGATCAGACACATTGCATGTGAACACATCCATATGTGGAATACACATTAATGATTCCCTTTGATAGGTATTATAACCCATATCATAGATAATATGGTATATATCTCCTTCCATAATAATGTGTTCTACATATCACATTTTATAATTGTAGTCATAGTCAACATAGTTCAATTCATTCCTAATCCACCGGTGGGGTTCAGGTATAAGGGGGAATATTTGAGAATAATACCAAAAATGATGTCTGTGTATCAGTTCACTTATCATCACCGATGGATGAGTAACAGTGATTGGACCATGGGAATGAATATCTCGTAATGGTTGAAATATTGGATGAATGAAGGGGCTTACACCAAATTGGAGGCCCATTAGATAATGGGGCTTAGAATTGATCCCTCTATATCTTGACTATGGAAGTAATCAATGTTCATGTAGCACATTTATATATTAAACGACTAATGGGATAATGTGGATGATCACACATGGAGGAATTTTTATTATCCCCAATGTTTTAGGAATTCTATGGGATAATGCTGGGATTGATTCCATGTTGATGATGGGTTACAAACTAAAGATATCATATTTATTAGGACTTAGACACTGAGGATTAGCTATTGGTCAGGGAAATACTCTGAGGATTACCTATTGATTGACGAATATAAACTATGGAATCTCATTAATTTGATAATATTATTTTAACTTGTTAATCAAGGATTAATCACTAAGGATTACGACTGATTCACTCATTCTCAATCTTTTTGATAGATAATGATAGGTGGAGATGGAAAAAATGTTCTATCAGAGAGAATGACATTTGTGGGTTGACATGAATGTGTATCCCTATATTATTAAGGAAACTTCTCTTATAAAAGTTTAATGCCATCGATGGTTCCTTGATGGGGTCCTCATGCAATGAGTGCAAATGGTTCTTCTAAACAAAATGGGCATATCCTGTGGGATCTTCCTAACATGTCTTGGATGCCTACTGTACATGTATCGATTTTCTACTCGAAATATTTTGGGTGTGAATCTATTTAGGAAGACACTATAAGAACCCAGATCTTATTTTTTAGGTATGTTTTCCTTTTCTGGAAAGTTTTTAGAAAATGGAGAATTTATGGAAATTTTCGAAGTACACGCCATGTACATTATGATTACACGTTGTGTACTCGGTTACTATAGGTAACTGTGTGCTGGCTGTGTAGTGGCCATGTACACAACCATGTGGGTGAGACCTAGAGGCCACCTAAAGTAGAATATGGGAAAGGAAAGTACACGTTGTGTGCTTCCAAATTTCGTGCCATGTATTTTCATTTTTTCATTAAATGTACCAGGTTCATGTCTAAATCCCAGAGTGATCTTATTCTTGGTATCGTTCTGCATAGATCTCTTGTGCGGCGGTGATCTTCCTCTGAGCCCCCAACCGAGAATTCTAACTCTGATTAGACCTCTGTTGATTTCATTGGGATCACCTTGGTATGCACTCTCTTCTTCTTGAGCTTTATTTCCCAATTATTCCTCTTTCTCAAGTTATCCTCGGTTGAACGTTTTAGATGTTTTTATAGAGCTTTGGAATTTTAAGGTGATTCAAGCCCCTAGACTAAAGAATATTGATCTACCAATGCCGAGGTAGGTGGGTTGTGCCTTTCTGTAAAAATCCTTTTAATTGTATGGGAAAAATCACCAATACCCATGAATGGGGTATTTCACATTTACAGTTTAAACCCTATTGTTTTCCTGAAATGCTTTTATGCTTGAGTTGATGATAACTAATGTGAATAGAGTTAATTTCTATGCATTGGAAGTGCACGCCCAAGCAAGATTTCATGTTTTGACCATTGGGAGTAGTTTGCCTATTACATTGCTGTTTAATTTCCCATGCCTAGTTGTAGGATGGTGTAATTGTTCTGATATGCTGTTATGCTATAGACATTTACCCAAGTAGTTCTTGAGGGTTACTTTGGCCGATAAGTACTACTATACTTCTTTGACTTAATCAGGGATTTGAGAACCTGGTGTATAGACTATAAGGAAAATGGATGTAAGGGCTTTTCTAGAGTGTCTGTTTTACATACGATGTGAGACCATAAGGGGAATTGACGTAAGTGCTTCCTTAGAGTGTAGATAGATCCTTGATGCGGGCCACAGAGGGAATAGACATTTAGTGATTACCCAGAGAACCTTTAGTTACCGATACGTGACTATAGGAGGAATTGAAGGTGAGTGCTTCCTTAGAGAGTCTATGCTTAAACTAAACCAAAGGGGTTTGATTGATTGTATTTCCCAGAGAGTTGCTTGTACATTTTATATAGGACCAGAGGGGATACATTGTGAGTACTTCCTAGAGGGTTACCTATTGTGTTATCTATTTTCATATGTTTCTAGGTTGGAATAGAGGGGATAGGTTGTGGGAACTTCCCAAAGGATTACATTTTTTTATTATATTCTTTAATTAATTGTTGCTCAATATTTTAAACTGTGGATTGTTACGGCTGTTCACTTCCTTTTTTACTACTTTCTGTACTTTACCTGCCATATATTCACTGACTGTCAGGAACATATCTTATGGTGGTTTCCTACTAATATTTATCATCACACCCTATTTGGCCCATGTTTTTGGGCCCAAAGAGATTATATTTCTGCAGGTATAGATAAGTGAATGCTCCCTTATAATTCAGATTATGGATTCGCTATGTAGTAGGGGAGCATTGGACCAAGATGAAAATTGCAATGATGAGGAGTTGTTACCTATTTTCCTTTTTTACTTTGTTTTAGTATTGTTTTTATTCCAGCATTGTGATTTGTTTGGATTCATTCCTAGATATATGTATCATTCTTCGTTATTATATATGTGTGGGTGTGCTCCAGATTATCATTCCCAGTCTTCCGATGTTTACTTTTGTATGGATTATTACTGCTTCCATTTATTCTATATGTTTCTCTTCCACTGTGTTACTCTACCAAAGAAGGAATAGTTTCCCCACTATCACCCCCAGGTCCCTCACTGCTATTCGACAGCCTATGGCGTTATGGGAAATGTTCTTGAGGCCATGTGGCTGAGAAGGTACGAAGCGCCTCTTGGTGTCTTCTGGAACTAGGACGTTACAATGTGGTATCAAAGGAATTATTTTCTATTGATTTATTGTTTGGAGTCTATAGACACAGATAGGATGGAATATGTACTTGGTAATAAGATATTCTTGGGAGTAGCTAACCCATGTACAGGGAAAGCCAATCTACGTCGTTATTTCAAATTTTCAGGTTTTTCAATTTTACGGTTGATTTTATTTTCACCGTTGGGTGACTATAATGTATTATGCTATTATTTTGGACATATTATGGATCTATTTCTTTTGAAACTTGATGAGATGAGGGTATTCCACCTCATGCATCATTTAGGCACATGCTAGAAATCACATGTCAAGCATTCTTGCGATGCCATATAGTGTGCATTAGAGATTGCAAGTTGTTGGGATAGATGTTGTACTAGAGATGCATGTTATTGTCAGAGTTGTCCTAAATAAATACATGCTGATTGATAGGGTATCATTTTGTAAGGTTTTTTTGAATGAATTCCAAACATGGTTTTTGTGGTGGTATGGGCCCTCATTGACAAGAATTTGGTGGATCATTGACTTTTTTACCTTGTTTATAACATGAAGAAGATTTCAAGATTTGATTCATGGAGAGTATGGACCCTCAGGGATCGGAATATGGAACTTTGGTGTTCGTTTTAGTTTTTTCTGTGCTCTAGAGTAGATTTGGATGCTTACTGTCCGAAAAAACCCAAAATACATGTCGTGTAGTTTTGACTACACAACATGTGTTCTTCTGTTCGGGAAGAAACTATTTTTCTTAAGTACACATGGCGTACTGTATGTACATGCCATGTAGTCTCTAAACATGTCTCAAACTATGTTGGTGGCTAAACAGAGTTTGGAATCTTCGGTAAGACACATTGTGTAAATGATGTATATATCGTGTCGTAGAACCGTGTAACTGTCCATGTCACTAACAACACAGCTAGAAAAAATATTCTTTTTACACATCATGTTCTCCTATAACATGACATGTGGTGTATCCTAGGTACCAAGCCAGGTAACTACCAACACGAGTCAGCGTTATCTTTCCAAATACAAGTCATGTAAATATGGAACACGTCGTGTAGTGTCATCTGAGTATCTGGTCGTGTCGCGAACAACATGGGTCAGTGAAACTCACCTAGTACACACCGCATTTGTCACTAACACGCCATGTAACATTTTTCTAAGGAGAACCATGTGGCATAGCCGTGTATAAGGGCTCGGTTAGGGGAGGAGAATTCATGTACACTCTATGTGTAAGGAAAACACGTCGTGTGTTTGGGGTGTTACATAACCAGCTCTGGAAAAAGTACAGGATCATGTGAATAGCTTAAGGGAACAGTCGTGTATTTATTATTCAAGCTATGTATTCATGTTTTTCAAAACATTATTGTTTTCTTTCTCTTGTTACCTTCTTACATTTTTAGTTTTTGTTCCTTGATAATATTGATCTAAAGTTTGTGTTTGGCCTTGCAGATTCATGCCACCGAGACATCCACTAGTTGCTCGCCAGTTACGGGGCAGTGATCAGACACCAGATATTGATGATCAGGGAATGCAGGAAGATCCTCCAGTTTTTCTATTCTTGACACTTGGAGTTATACCCGACATAGGTGTCGATGCACATTTAAGGGAGGGATTTATAAGGATGATGCAGACCTTCCAAGAGCATCGCCTGCTACCCCTTCGATGGTATAATTGACATGGGTCATCCAGCAGCAATATCCTCCCATTTTCTCAGGGTAAGGAGGACCTCAGGATACAGAGTCTTGATTTGAGGCCATTATTTCTATCTTCAAGCATCTGGAGATGCCTCCAGAGAGGCGGGTCAAGCTCACTATATACATGCTTTAGGATTCCACCAAGAGGTGGTGGGATGTGATCTCACGGACAGGACGCCAGCATGTCAAGACATGATAGGAGTTCCAGAATATCATCTATGACAACTTATATCTAGAGACACTGAGGACCGGTTGATCCCGATACTTTATGAGTCTAGAGTAGGGTACTCTTTCGGTTATGGAGTATTCCTCTCGTTTTAATGAGCTGTAGTGTTTCACACCGATTCTAGGAGGTGATCAATTATTCTTGGAATGGAAGTTCAACGATGGTCTGAGGTATGACATTCGATTGTAGGTTAACATCTTCGGGTTGACCTCTATCAATTCTATCATCAACCAAGAAATGATCACTGAGCACAATTTGAGGTATTTGAGAGTTTTTATCCATGGAGGTTCGACATCTGGAGTTAGTATCCCGCCAACTGACAGCAGAAAGTGTCGTTGGGAGTCTTCGTACGGTGATCCGAGGAAGCGAGACACTTATTATGGTAGGCATGTAGAGTGATACTAGGGGGGAAGAGAGGGAATATGAGGACACATTTCTCGAGATACTCATTGGAGTGCTGATCATGCAGTAAGATGTGTCATCTTCATTGCTTCTGTCAGATCTTTTCGCTAGTAACTGGTGACCATGGTTCTTCTATGACTCCTCGTTCAGGGGAAGCACCACTAGTTTCTCACTAGTATGGGAATTGGAGTTCTTATGGCCATTTAGTCCGAGGTGGAGGTTCTGGTCGTGGTATCCAGTAGCCTAGTTTTCAGTGACAATAGGGTGGATCATCTCAGAGTGGTCAGGCAGGGTCGCCGGGCCACGGTTTATGTCATACTTTTGCGGTGGAGTAGACCCAGAAAGAGTAGGATCCCGGACCCTCTACAGTTTGAGGTATGATCATAGTAGACTTAGTTTTAGGTTCTACCCTTTTCAATACAGGGTATTAACATAGCCTTATATCTATTTCTATTGTGGAGAGCCTCAGGCTTTACCTCTTTTCTTATGTTGATATCTTTACACTAGACACTCTGTTGAGTACTAGAACAATGAGTGTACGTCAGTGCAAGGAGTTACCTCTAGAGGTTAGTGGGTGTCACTTTTTAGTGGACCTATATGTCCTAGAGATGATAGGCTATGATGTCATTCTGGGAATGCACTGGCTAGTTCTCTTCCAGGAAGTCGTCGATTTCTATTGCTGTAGGGTGAGTTTCACATCACCAAAGGGTGGATGTTTTATTCATATGGGGGAATGGGATGTCCAGTAGTGCAGACTAGGACCCAAGCATCATGGGTTGGGAGGAGTTATATCCTAGATTGATTATATATATCTGGAAGACCAGCTTACTTCACAGATAGACTTTCCTCTGGTTTTTGATCATTTTAGGGTCGTCCTTCCAGAGAACTTTTCATGTTTTCCCCTAGAGAGAGTGGTAGAATTTTCTATTGAGCTCATTCCAGGATAAAAAACGGTGTACATTACTTCATATAGGATGGAAAATCCAGAGTTGTAGGAGATCAAGAAGCAGTAGGAGGAGTTGAAAAAATTGGGTTTCATCCGTTGCAGTAATTATCCTTGGGGATCGACTGTTCTATTTGTGAAGAAGTCGGTTGGTACTCTCATCCTTTGTGTGGATTATCGGAATCTGAACCAGTTGATGGTCATGAACTGATATCCCTTTCCTAGGATTGATGATCTCTTTCATCAGCTTCGAGGATCACATGTTTTCTCAAATACTATCTTGAGGTCCGGTTATCATCAGTTGTGCATTAGATCATCTGATATATCTCTTACTTCTTTCCAGAGGAGGTATGTTCTATACGAGTATGTGGTCATGTCGTTCAGTCTCACGAATGCACCTATTGTTTTCATGGAAATGATGAACCATGTTTTCCATCCATACTTGGATTCCTTCGTGCTGGATTTCATGGATGATATCTTGGTGTACTATAACACTCGACATGACCATGCCGCACATCTTGAGATCAATTTGAGTACACTGAGATAACATCAGTTACATGATAAGCTCTCAAAATGACACTTTTGGATGGATCAGATTCATTTCTTAGGTCATGTCATCTCAAAGACATGGGTATGAGTAGACCCAAATAAAGTGAGAGAAGTAGTTTCCTAGGAGCAGGCGAAGAACGTCTTTGTGGTACGATGTTTTCTAGGGATGGCTGGAAACTACAAAAGTTTTATTCAGGACTTTTCATGCTTACCATCATCACTAACGGGTCTGACTAAGAAGTGTGCGATGTTATTTTGATCTGATTTTTGTGAGTCAGCCTTTCAGGAGCTGAAAGGAAGCTTGAGTTCAGCACCATTACTAGTATTTCCAGAGCTAGGAAAGAGATATACTATGTACTGTGATGCTTCAGGTATTGGTTTGGGAGATATTCTTATGTAGGGAGAAGGGGACATCACGTACGGGTCTCAGTAGTTGAGGCCACATGTGAGGAATTACCCAATGCATGATCTCGAGTTGGCTATAGTTGTTCATGCCTTATGTTGTTGGAGACATTACCTTCATGCAGAGAATTTTGTGGTTTTCACCAACCACAAGAGTCTCAGGTACATCTTCACTTAGCGTGTTCTGAATTTGAGACAGTAAAGGTTTGTTGAGTACCTTCAGTCCTTTGACTTTGATCTTTCCTATATGCATGGGAAAGGAAATGCAATGGCTGATTCACTGAGCCAGAAGACTTAGATATAGGAAGTTCATGAGGCCAGTAGTGCGTGGCATCTTATGCATCTTTTATCTAAGATGCATTTAGAGGTTCACGACAGACAGGGGTAGATGTTTCGTTCTTCTATAGTTGTTACCTCTATTCATCTTGATCGAGTAATAATGAGTAAGATCTATGATTTAGAAGGCCTTATCCTATGGGAGAACGTGTCTGGAGAGGACCCTATTTCTGGATAGACCATAGGCAAGAATTAGATATTTCATTTCCCGGGGCTTGTATGGGTACCCAAAGACATACAAAAGGAGTTGATACGGTTCTTTAATTCCCCAGTTTGGGTAGTTCATCCTTGTGTCACCAAGATGTATCGTGATCTACACTGTCAGTATTGGTGGCCTATTATGAAGAGAGATGTTGATGGTTATTTAATGATGTGTTCCACCAGTCAGCAGGTGAAGGTGGAGCATCAGCGACCAGTAGGGCTTTTACAACAGTTACCCATTCCTGAGTAAAAGTGGAATGATGTTGTGATGGATATCATGACCGGTATACCAAGGTCGCCTCGAGGGAATCATGCAGTTTGTGTAGTTGTTGACAGACTCATGAAGGTTTCTTACCTATTTATGATGAAGGATACCTTCAGTGTTGATGAGCTGGGATGGTTGAACATCAGTGAGATTGTGTGCTTACATTGAGTTCCACAGTCCATTGTTTTAGATAGAGATGCATGTTTTACTTCTCGGGTCTGGAAGGGGCTTCAGAAGGCTTTGGGTATACAGGTAATTTTGATTACAGTTTACCACCCGTTGACTGATAGATTTTTCGATCATACGATTCAGGTTCTTGAGGACATGCTTCGTGAATGCATCTGGGATTTTTGGGGTTCATGGGAGAATCAATTACCTCTTGTTGTGTTTTCCAACTATATTTTTTTCAAGGAACAATTCAGATGGAAACTTATGTGGATTTGTATGGTAGTCCATGCTGATCAACCTTGTATTTTCTGGATGCAGGAGAGGTGGCTATACTTGGACGTCATCTTGTCCATGAGACTACAGAGTAGATAGAGTTGATTCAGAAGTGGATTACTAATTTACAGTCTCGACATAAGTTTTATGATGATCAGCAGAGATGTACTTTGGATTTCAAGGTCGAGGATAAGGTTTTCATGCATGTCACATTGAGGTTAGGCCACAAGAGTGTTAGGAGATAGGGTAATCTTTCACTGAGGTATGTCGGACCGTTTGATATTTTAGAGAGAGTTGGGCTGGTTTACTATCGATTGTAGTTACCTCAGAGGTATCGGGATATGCACGATGTTTTCCACGTTTCTCACCATTGACATTACTTATCAAGCTCATCTCATGTTTTCCAACCCAAGGAGGTTGAGTTGGAAGTGGATGCATCTTTCGAGGAGCATCCTCTCCTGATTGTTGGTAAACGTACGAAGATTCTCCATGGACGGTCTGTTCCTCTAGTATGAGTGCTATGGAAGCACGAGCGAGTACATGATGAGACACGGGAGAGGGTGGTTGACGTACGTTCATAGTATCCAGAGCTATTCGAGGTTTCTTCTTCTATTCAGCCTTGATAGGGAAATTTTGGGGATGAATTTCTTTATGGGCGGAAGTTTGTAAGAACCTAGATCTTCTTTTTTAGGTATGTTTTTCATTTCTAGTTTTTTTTTGTGAATAAAGAAGAATTTCTTGAAATTTTCAAATTACACATCGTGTACTTTGTGAGTACACGCCATGTAATCGGTTACAATAGGTAACCATGTGATGTCCGTGTAGTGGCCATGCACATGGCCATGTGGGGGGAGACCTGGAGGCCACCTAAAGTGGATTACGGAAAAAGAAAGTACACTCTGTGTACTTAATAAGTGCACTCCATGTAATTTTTTTTGTTAAACATACCAGGGTCATAAATAAATGCCAGAACAATCTTCTTTTAGGTCTCCTTTGGACGAGAGCTCTTGTGCACCCGTGATTTTCCTCTGTGCGCCCAAATGAGCATCCAAATCCAATTCGACCACCATCGATTGAATTGGGATCGCCTTGGTATGTTCTCTATTCTTCTTGAGATTTGTTTCCAAATTCTTCATCGTTCTAATGTTATTATCTATTGATTGTTTTAGATGTTTTTTACATCTTCAGTGTTGTATGGTGATTCAATCCATTAGACTCAAGTATAATGATCTCCCAACACCAAGGTAGGTGGGTTGTGCATTTCCATAAATAGTCTTTGAGTTATATGTGAAAAAAACCAATACCCATGAATAATGTATTGCGTGTTTACCATTTTTTCCATATTTTTTTCCTACTATTCTAGTATGGTTGAGTCGATGATAACTAATGTCAATAGGTTTAATTTAAATTCGTTGGAAGTGCTTTCCCAAGCATGAATGCAAGTTTTGACCGTTGGGTATAGATTTCATGTTAGGCTTCAGTTTACTTTGCCATGCCTAGATGTAGGATGGTGTGATTGTTTTGATATTATGTTATGTCGTATACTGCTAGCCAACTAGTTCTTGAGGTTTACATTGGCCGATATGCACGGCTATACTTTCTTGACATACACAGGGATGTGAGAACCTGGTATATAGATCACAGGGAGAATGGATGTAAGGGCTTATCTAGAGTGTTTGTTTTACTTATGATGTGAGACTATAGGGGGAATTTATGTTAGTGCATCCTCAATGTGTCCTTTGATCCCTAACATGGGCCACAGGGAGAATAGAAGTTGAGTGCTACCCAGAGTGCATTTAGTTACCGATACGAGACTATATGTGGAATTGATAGTGAGTGCTTCCTCATAGAGTCTATGCATTAGCTGAAACAGAGGGGTTAGACTGAGTGTACTGCCCAAAGGGTTGCTTGCACTATTTAGGTTGGAACAGATGGGATAGGCTGTGAGTACTTCCTAGAGGGTAACCTTTCATGTTATTAGTTTGTTTATGTTTCTTGTTAGGACCCAAGGGGATAGGCTATGGGTACTTCCCAGAGGATTACATTTTTTATTGTATGATTTGATTAGTTATTGCTTCATATTTGAAACGGTGGATTTTTAAAGCTATTTACTTCCTTGTTTACTAGTTTTTTTTACATTACCTGCCATATATTCACTGACTGTCAGACACACATCTTCTGGTGGTTTCCCCGTAGGATTTCGTCTCCCACCCTGTTTGGGCCATGTTTTTTTTGTCCCAAACAGATTATATTACTAAAGTTATAGATAAGGAAAAGCACCCATCTACGTTATTGATTGAATGTACAGCTGGAGAGCATGGAACCAAGATGAGGCCTGCGATGTTGAAGAGATGTTATATGTTTTTCTTTTGTAAATTGGTTTTTTATTGTTTGTATTCCATCACTGTGATGTGTTTGGATGCTTTCCTAGACATATTCATCATGTGTCATTATTATATATATTTGTGTACACTCTAGATTATCATTCCCATTCATCCGCTTTTTAGTTTTTTATGGATTATTACTGCTTCTGTTTTTGCTATCTGTTTCTCTTCCACTATGTTACTATGCCATTGAGGGAATAGTTTCCCCACTATCACACCCAAGACCCTCGCTGAAAGTCTGTATCCTCAAGAAATAGAGGAAATGTTCCAGAGTCCATGTGACCAACTGGTACGGGGTGCCCCTAGGTGGTTTCTGACTCTAGGATGTTATAGACACATCCAATGGTTTCTCTCTATCATACTCAGGATTCCTTGCATGACCAATATTCAAATGTATAAGATCTTTCAAATGTCTAACGTGGACATGAATTCTGTATTTTGCATGATCAAATAATTTTTCTCAAACTCCTTCACATGAGTGAAGTATTTAGGTCTAAGATGCTTCAAAAAATCAATGCCGACACGTCCGGGGTCTTGCACATGATTTAAGTAGAAATCACCATGCGATGTCACCTGATCAACTTGACTCTTCTTCGAATTGTTGTGTGAAATTATGACATGTCAATAAGCTATCAAGATTTTGTCCTAACATATCCAGAGTCTTGGTTATGTCAATAAATACATTTCAAGGGGCTATTAAACAATCAATATTGCTTAACTTCATATTATCACATGAATGTACCACTATGTCAATAGAAAATATCATGATCAACCTTACAAGAAAACGTATCCTTCGTATGATCAAAATGAATATTCATGGATATCTAGAAATAATCACGGTAGATAACTCCATGTTTATTTGAATCATTAATACAAATTTCCCAACACATGTCAAAATACAATGTAGACATGTTGGGGGTGGGGGGGTGGTTAACTAGATCTATTTAATTATCATTAAATAGCCACATGACAATGGTGAAATGTCATCCTACTATTGTGAGACCGACTTAAATTGTTTCGAGATTTTATTGTGACCATCAAAAATTATACAAGGCTTCTCGATTATATCATAAAACCAAAAATGAGTCTTGAAATCATGTATCCTAAAACTATTCATGTGGTGGGGTCTCACTGATGTGTTTAAGAACATGTGTGTGTCCATCTGCAGACATTCATGTTCAAAGTGATCTTACATCGTGTTTATATGGAAAACATACTTGAGGAAGTATAATTCATGGATATTAGATACATTTGTTGTCATCATATATTAGGTTCATCATGTAAATGGGATGGTTTATCTATGGGCGTCAGGAACATGATCATGTAGAGGAGTGCACACTTGTTGGAACCATTTAGAGGTTCCGGTTCATGACATTCACATATCCTCAAAGGGAATCTTGCAATGGATTCTTAAACCATGAGTGGTTTTATTTTTTGTGGTATTATTCACCAAATGGTGTTTACACAACATTTATAATGTGCATGTAATATTGATTTTGGGTGCCCATTATCTTCCATTCAGTTCATGGGTGACCGTTCCAATGTTGCATGTCAAGGTGGCCACTTCCAAGGATGCATGAAGACGTAACAAGATTCCAAGACATCAAACACCAAAATACTATAGGAGATCATCAGGGGGTATCTTTAATGTATTTCAAAGAATAAGGTGGAATTCTACATGATAATGATCTCATGAGAATGTATTACACTTATAGAGGCTCGTATGATGATCAGTCATTATTTTGATTTGCGTGCTTTCCAATGGAATCACGAGATGGTGTCAACCACAATTATAGGATCAATGAGGGTGCGGTGTGCGAAGGAAGACACTACCAATGATGTATGAAGGAACCATTAAGAACAGGTATTCATGGATTCACATGATTGAGGGTCTGCAGCACGCATCTATTGATGTTTCAGTTGCATGGACAAAGTTTTCACTACATGGAAAAGGAGGATGCCTGGAAAATGAGGGGGCACAAGTCCTCATGTCTGCACTACAAGTCTGAGTAGTGGGGCACCATGAGATCAAGGGTTCACAATACAATAAGACACATATACATTATTGTAATCTTGCGAACAACAATATGGGTTTTGGTACATCCATGGACATGCCATAAAACATCTCAAATGGTTCCATCACCAAAGAAATAATTTTATCTAAATGAAGATAATTTAGGTTGTTTCATAAATGAATTTATGGGGTACACACTAGGGATTCTATCGAGGAAGACAATATGCATTTCATACAAGCCATATGTCTAGAGATATCCTTACCTAAAATTTATATGTAATTTCATGATTCCATTGGAATTATGTGATACACTCTCACTACACATTGAAACCATATGTTAAAAATGTTGGTTTTCATGATAGGTATGTGCATTTGTAAGAGTTGACAGCCACTCAGAGGATCTTTTCCACAAGGGAATCACATTATACTATCCAAGACTCCAACAACACGGTCTTATAATGATCACATAGTGAATATTTGTGAGGACATCATGTGGTGGATGTTCACATGAGGGAGACTTATAATTTACTTGGAAAATATCTATGATGGTAGTGACAATTGGGTTCTATTTCACCGCCATCCTTCCTATTTAGATATCCTGTTCTTCCACCATCTTGTTTTATTTTTTGAACTAATAAGGGTATTTATAGGTGAGGCCAACCTAATGGTTTAAATAGTTTTCATTGTGATAAATCCAAGTGTTTTTGATGAGTTGACACAAATATTATAGATTTTCACCATGCATCCATAATGCATCTTCACATTCTATCCATTCCCTTGGTTTTCTTTTGAGATGTTGTGTACCATCATCTAATGAATCCTTTTTAATTTTAATGGGAAAAAACACCAAATACCAAAGGGATTAAAGTTATGAACTACTCATGAAAACATAATAATATTCCTTCACATCGATTAAATGATCAATATAATATAATTCTATGACATCATGCAATGGAGGGATATCGTGCAACGTGAAACTGGTGTTCTCAAATTGAGTCTTGTGATAGATTGTGTTGATTGGATCAGGATAAATTGGTTATAAGAAATGTATATGAGTGACCAGAGTTTCATTTCAATGTTTAACCAGTAGTGAAACTGGGTGAAATATGACTAGGATGTTGTGGAAGGTTCTCTCACACTATGCAAGATTGATTTGAATTTGTGTAGTGCGTGATCAACCTATTTCAAACTATCCATGAATTGGAAATCTATTGATGTGTAGGATCGGCAAAGTTATTGATTAAGAAAGTGATATTCAACCATTTGAATAGTATAAATGAACTTGGTTTCCCCATTGAAATCCCACATCACATTTCTTGAAAAATATTAGCAATGTCCCGACACCAGTTTGGTCGATCCTACAAAGGGTTTTAGCAAGTGTACCACCAATACACACCTCATCCTAGGATAAAACCCTATGGGATTTCTTACCATGATTTTTTAGATCTATCCTCATGAACCATGCGAATTTTATAGGGGCACATTTTCTTTATGTTGTATATATGGCTCCTACTATCCACTAGTCGTTCTGAGCTAGCTCCCAATGAGAGTTGCTGACCCAAGTCCAAATTTAATAATTTTTTTTCACAATAATGTGTGATACAACTTATAATATCATTCTAAGATAAGTTAAAAAAGGGTCCAAGGTATATCTTCTTAATCCTAACCCAAGCCTCTATGTTTTACAATTTCATGTTCTTAATCGAAGTTACTTTAATGTTTTCCACGATCTTTACATTCCTTGAAACATTTGTGGGAATGTGATTTATGTAGAATTATGGGTGACAAAATAACGCCCCCCCATAGAATTGAATTATCTCAATAAAAAAAGAACTTGATTCTTATATAAATTTAGACAATGTTTTCCTAATATATTTTGATATGCTGGGATTTGATATTGAGCTTCCTATAATAATTTTTTAATATTGTGGATTGAGTGACATTTATGGGACATTAAGTGTAATTAATATGAGACCTCTCTCCATAAATGCTAATTTGAATACAAAATATGACATTTCATTAGGTCGGAGTGTGGATATCCTAAAATTGGAATGTATATGAAACCATGATGGAATATGGATTAGGTGGAATGGATATTGTGACTGGATCAAAAGTAAGGTACTTGGACATCACTATGAGTCCAATGAGAATGTTAATCAAACCTTACATAGTTCTATATTATACTACAATGTAGATCAAAATAATTCATAGTGAACATAGGTTCATGGATTAATAATTATAGGAATAATGTAATTACATAAATTTATCTCATATGTAGAAGGGGGAATGTCACTGTTATTATAATGAATTCTTAGGTAGAGACCCATGCATCAAAAGAGATGTTTCTTTGATAATCCTAGATGATTATCCATTGTGTGTAAGACCAAATTGATACAATCACCTGGGTTTGAGTTCTTGACTAACAATAGGTATTTATTTGATAAATTTTCAGGAATTCCTACTAACATGAAATTATACATTAAAGAAGTTGGTCCAGTTGTAATGAGATCGTTTTCCTTACAATGATAATTTTGGAATGGTATCTATCCTAGTAGGGAGAATTCTATATCATCATCCTATGTTACATAATGATGATAGCTTAATTTTTTCTAAACCTATATCATGGGACACAACTATTTTGAATCTATTTTTGGTTTTACCCTATCATTTTACTTTGATTCACATAGATGAAGGCTTAGTGGGCATGGAAGTGAATTTTTTCAAGGCTTCCTTGTAATAGGTTTTTGACCGGACTAGTTTATTTCCATATTTCATTTTATAAATGCCAAAAATTTAATCAATCACAAAAAGTGAATATCTACTAAGCAGAGACCCATCCATTTCCTAGTATTCACATGTTCGTTTTTCAAATACGTGAGCATTATATCTCTTTTAGTTTTTTTTAATTTATTTCAAGATATAACATCATTGTGATATAGTTTAGGGTCTTCAAGATGAGACCATTATTGTATCGTATTTTAGGGTCTTCTAGATCAGGCCTTTTTTTTACTATAGTTAAGGGTCTTCTATATCAAAACCTTTATGTTCGATAGTTTAGGGTCTTAAATTTCTGATTTTTATTGTTCAATAGTTTATGGTAATATGGATTGGAAATTTTTTATCTATAATTTATGGTTTTCTATCTTGGACCATTGCTGTGATGTAATTTAGGGGCTTCATAGATTGACCTTCTATGTTATTTAGTTCATGGTATTGTAGCTTTAATCATTTTTGTGCTATAGTTTATGGCCTTATATGTCTAACCTTTGATGTGTTATAGTTCCGGGTCTTCTAGAATTTACCTTTTATTGTATATGGAATAAGGGTATACATACCATGGACGACTCAAAACAATTTAGGGGAATGATTTTAGCCATGGGTTCACCAAGGATTATGAGGATTGGAGTCCCATTCTTTCTATAATATGATACCCATAGTTTGTAGGTCAAACACCTTTTTCATCTCTACCATGGACAATAAAATAGTTCACCACTCTTTTACAGGGGTCATGTAATATTTATGGGAGGAATTTTAGTTGTTGGAAAAATTCTATGAAGGCTATGTCTATCATAATAGTTAAAATATGGGTTATGTAAGTCATGACCCAAATGTTTGAGTCCATAAATATGATAAGGGTAAGACATACTGGGTGTGTCCAATGACATTTTAAAATTCCATATTCTGCAACAGTGTCTCCAAGGTTTATAACGATTAGAGTTCATTTCTTTCAAGGTGGGGACAACCTTCAGTTGGATGTTAAAAGTTCTTACGTGTTAGTCTCATATTCGGAAAAGGGGTATCCACTCATTTTCAAGGGTCATGGAAAATTTATGATGACTCAAAAACCATGGTTATGATGTTTGGTAAGAAAAGAAATCTATCAGGAAAAGGGTTATGACACCCTATAGAAATTTGACTTTTATATTATAAATCTTGATACCTAAACCATGTGTTTCGAATCATGAGGTGTTGGAAATAAAATTTTTGAAATTGAAGTGTCTCTTTCCTACATTTGGAAAGGATAGAAAACATGGTGATATAACATCACAGATGTCGAATCCACTTGGATAGTTTGGTATAGGGATCATAAATCATGACCCAAATCATTCATGTCATGATGTAGTTATGGGAAAATAATACTATGGATGCCCCAAAACACTATCTGGTGGTGAGACCCTCCAAGGTGATATGTGTCTCACAAATACAAGAATTATGTCCTTATAATTATATGAGGTCTCTGATTGTTGGTTATGAGATATTTTCAAATGGTTGCATGGCCAAACCAAAAGATATTTTTTAAGGGCCATGAACGGTTTTTGACAACCTCATTCTCTTAAATCATGAATTGTTATTTATGGAGAATGCAATATCCAAGAAGGGTTAAATCACCCTAAATGTTGTGTTAATGCACAGTGAGGAAATTCTCATAGCTAAGAGATGTGAAAAATAATTTCTCAAACTTTTACCTTTACTAGGAATCCCAATGTGTATATCATTACTTTTACATGGCCTATAAATTATTCACTATGAGCTTTATTAAATATTTTTTATACCCTATTATTATATGTAAAATTCGGATATTAAGAGTTTAGTGAAAAGAGACTAATCTTTTTCTCAGTCCTTCATTTATGAGTTTTCAACCAAATAGTTTTTATGTTTCTTTTTTTAGTATTTTAGGGCCTTTTGATTGGGAAAATTGTAGGATCGAGTTCACTGTCATACAAATTTGACCAATGTACATGTATTTTAGGGTCATGACACACATGTAACTATATGGGGGTGATACAGAAGAGCCCAATTAAGATAACTAGGTCAAGATTATCCAATCATCCATCTGACTAGGATATGAAAATGTTGTAAATCATAGCATGAGGATCGTAGGTCATGAGAAACGATACTGGAAAATCTGGCAAGAGATTACCTAAAAATCCATAAGGTGTTGAGTTCATCCATAGTGATGTTAGGACCAGAAGAAACAAAACGACCTCCTTAAAATGAAAAAATGTATTGGGTTAGAGGGTATGATCCCTTGTTCATCGAAATCATGGTTAAATCAAGAGATATATTTTCCTTTTTAAAGGCCATGAATGGTTTCATCATCCTAAGGAACTCAATACATTATGTGTATTATATGGATGTAAGTTATTTAAAATATGATTGAAGCACCCTTTACTTTGGATAACAAGGTTGAGGCTCCTGTGGTCCTTTGATATGAAATGAAAAATGAGGGATGACCAAAACAATTTTTCATCATGTAGTGGAGAAGTATTTTGTGTTGTTTAACTTTATGTGGTAAGGACATTTTGCATTGTAGATTAACATCATGTGATAAGGAAGTGGTAATTGAAACAATGACATGTACATGATATATCACATTTAAAAGAAGGTCCTACATAGATCTGAATCATACATACAAAAAAATTCCTTCTATGGTTTATTGAATTATGAAATTTGAGTGTAATTATTTTTATTGGATGTTGCAGCTAGACCTCGGATTGGAGATCTTACTGTTAGTACGTATCATATGATGACAAGTATCTAGCCACAAATTTTTCTTGAATGATAATCTGTCTAAATAGTTCTAAACCATATGAAGAGTTGGGAATTATTTCCTTCGATTTTTGTAGTTGTGTCTAGTATTGGTGATCCACGAATCATTGTGTATCTTGTATTTATAGGAATCAAGCCAAACATAGTTCATGATGAACTACGTACTGTAATGTCATGTAGTATTTATGTGTGTGTTGTTTTAATGGTATTTCACTTAGGACCATGAGGAACCTTTCATGAGAGGTTATTACTTGTCTATACTATAAATCCCTTATTCATATTCCTAAACTCATGAGAACTATGCTCGGTGTGTGAAGCGTGGAATAGTAGGGATCCCTCCAAACTTGTAGATGAAATTACGTATATGACAGGATTATGTGGTGGTTGTACTATGATATAAGATCGAGGCATACCCAAATATCTCATTCAAATGATAATCAATCCTTATATATTTCTAGAAAACCGATGTTTCATACTGTTTTGTGGAAAGTACATCAACAATGTAGTTTAATTTCATGTAAAAAAGATGTAGATTACTCAATGTGAAGGAGGATGAATGTCATGGCTAGACACAAGAGTGTATTTCATTCCATCTCTATGTATCCTGTAATGGAATGAATCAAGACACACATAGTTTATCAAAATGATGAAGTTTTATGTGATGAGTAATGGAAATTGGGGAACTCATCATGAAAGAGATTTAACATTGTGTATCCATGTAGTTTTTTGTCATTCACTATGGAAATCTACCATGAAATTTATTGCAGTGTGGTAAAGAACAACTCTATATAATTTAACATCATGTTTTCATGACGTAATTAATACAATTTAACGTCAAATTTGTTTAATGTACTCAATATAGTTTAAAATCATGTTATTAAGACATAATATGAATAGTTTAACATCACCTGTTTAGCATGAAATTTGAATAGTTTAACATCATGTAGTTAGAAAAACTATGCAATGATTAACTTCAAGCTATCATTATGAACAATGTATAGCTAGACGTAATTTGGTTGGGATGAAATTTTGAAAATTCCTTTTTTACCGAATTTGGTTATCATAATTGGATGTGGAAATTGGTCTACGATTGTTTGGGAGGTTTCTTAAATCTAACACTCTCAGTATATTCATGTCATAAAATTCTTCATTATACCCATTATCTTATCCTTGTCACACCATACAGATTGCCTCTCTAGGTTTCCAATTGATTGTGTTGAAGTTCTCCTGATGGTTAGTTGTGTACTGTATATTGTTAACTATATATATTGTGAGAATATTTCTATAATAAGGTTCCTGAAATTTTTTTATCACGTATATATATGAATGTGTATGGTCAAGTGGATGATTTCATTTTCCATGGAAAATATCACTGTGGGGAGGTTATCCATGGAGGACTTCAGTATTATAGTTATTGTGATCTATCTCCACACTACCACAAGAAAGAATATCATGGAAATGTCCACCTTCGGCTTCAGTTAAAAACTTGATGGACCATTGGGGTGTTGATAATGTGTGTAGAACAACCTCAAGGAAAAATGGAATTGAGCAGGTCAAGTGTGTAATCCTGAATCCACATCGTGGCTGAAATATATTGTCCTACCTTTTCGTGTTAATTAGGGATATTAGGAATCTCTATTAAGACTACCCAAGTTTATTGATAATAATGTAGTGTTGTTTGAATAAGATATCTCTGCTATGATGACACTAGAGTATCAAAATGAGCATCTATAGCAGGTTTATGATCTTGAACCAAGTAATGTACCAATCCCATATAGTGGGCATCGGCTAGAATGAGGATATTAGTGAGATCCTATCTCTTTAAAATATGAATCTAGTCTTCTTTCATAGAAGTATGAGCCCACCCTTAGAAATTTAAAACCCTTATTTTTTGATTCCCACTAGGAATATTAATTTGAGCATGGACTAAATATGTATTCCTTATTGGAATATGTTGATGGACCTCAAGAATGGGTGAAGGGATATGGGCCTTATCATTTTACATATTGGGATATTTTGAGTATCTTTTTATAGGAATCTGATCATATCCCAATGCATGATTATCTCTCACTTTGTTATACTCAGACATAACCAAGATATGATCCTGATCTCAGAACGTTGGAGTATATCATATGTTAGATTTTGATAGGGGTATGCACCTAAAGCGAGTAGTGTGCCCCTATCACATTGTAATACCAGACCATATAAGGGATATGATCCCAATCCCAGGTCTATGGAATATGATTCTATTCCATTGTGACATTGATATTATCTTATATTGAGTTATGAGTCACTCTCAATTGGTGATCCCCATTTAGAATGGGAATTTAAGCCTGATTATACGCCTCCTCCTTTATCAGAATGTTCTAACAATCCCCTTAGATGGGAGAAGGAATATACCCTTACTCAAGAAAATGTACTTATTCAAACTAATCAATGTTTTGAGTTTCTATGGTTTTAGGGATATGTATATGTGCATGTCCGAACAACTTAACCTGAATATACTACTATAGATCCTCTATTATTGCAACAAAATTGAAGTGGGGATACACAAACAATCTTGTCCTCGTTGTAACATTGGAATATGATAATGGAAATCATTCATGTTTGAATGGATTTATTGTTTACATATGTTTGCCTTTATAGATATTATAGTAGATTATGTCTATACATTCAGGGGTATGTTATTGATCTCTCTTGTTCACAACATTACACATTTTACTAGGGGTTTTTTACAAAAAAATATGAGTGTTCAAGGAGGTGACCTATTGTAGAATTCCCTCATTAGGAATCTGAATGGTATTGGTGATATTATAAAAAATCTACAATTGAGATTATTCTATATCTGTGGTGCTTCTGGAAGCTGTAATTTTAACATGACGATGACAATGTATCCCATAGATTGAAATGTGACATTGTTTTTTTCCTATGACCGGGACTTTTCCTGTGTAGTTTTTTGAAATGTGGTGATGACATTAATACAGGTGGTAAGGAAAAGATATCGAATTTGGAATCACTGCATATCTCATTATGATTAGAATCAATTTGTATGTAGTTCTAGAAAACCATTTCATTTTAATTTCATGTGGGGGAGACATCTACCGTGAATTTTAACATCATGCAGTAAGGATGGGGATATTTTTTGATGGGACATGATATATGGTCTATGTGTGCTGATGCATATCATTTGGATAAGAATCAAGTAGTATGTAGTTGTAGAAACCCCGTGTAGTTTAATGCCATGTAGAAAGGACCTGTGCCGTGAAGTATAATATCTTCTGGTAAGGACATGATCTATTCATTTTAACATCTTTTAGTAAGGAAAAATACTATGAATTTTTTCATAGTACATTAAGGATGTGATCCATGTAGTTTAACATCTTACAATAAAGAAATGGCATTTTAGTTCAATTTACCATGGTATGGATTATAATATGGGTGTCTAGGTTGGGATATATGATCCAGGTATCCTAATATATCTCACTAGGATGAGATTAGATCTATAAATATTTCAGGAAAACCTGTTTAGTTTAATGTCATGCTGAAAGGACGTGTTCTATTCATTTTAATATCATGCAGTATGAATGTGATCCATGCAGTTTAACATATTGTAGTAAGGACAATTGTTGTACAGTTTATCATCGTGTGGTAAAGATGTGATCAATGCAGATTATCATCATGCGGTATGGATAATGGCCATTTTGTTTATCATTTTATGGTGTGATAAAGAATATTGTTGTTTTAGATATTATTTTGTATCTTCAAATCTCTAAACAGATCATTATATTAGAATCATGTTGTACGTATTTATATAATAATCAAATATTTAATGGCGTCTGGAAAGGACTTGTGTTGTTCCATTTAACATCTTGGTGTAAAGATGTGATCTGTTTAGTTTAACATCTTACTGTAAGGAAAAGGTTCATGTATATTAATTTCATGTAGTAAGGATATGGTCCATGTAGTTTAACACCTTTAGGTAAGGAAAATAGTGATGAATTTTATCATCTTATAGCGAGGACAATGGACAAGCATTTTAATGTCTAGTTGTGAGGATGATAGACATGATGTTTAACATGTTTCGGTATGGATAATTTCTATGTATTTAAATTCCTAGAGGTATGGAAAATTTCCATGCAGATGAACATATTTTGGTAAGGATAATTGATGTGTAGTTTAACATCTTACACTGAGGAAGACGACCATACAGTATAATGACGTACAATGTGGATGATAGTTGTGTAGTTTACCATCTTATGGTGAGGATGATAACCATAGAGTATAATATATTATAGTGTGGAATATGTACAATCATTTTAATTTTTTATTGTTAAGATGATGGATATAATATTTAGCATTCTCTTGTAAGGAAAATGACGATGTAGGTCAACTTCTTGTAGTATGAAAAATGTCCATGTAGTTTAGCATCTCGCCATACTGACAATAGTCATGTAGTTTAACGTCATATAGTGATGATGATGATGGTTATGCAGTTTAAAATATTATGTTGAGGATGATGTCCATGTAGTTTATCATCATGTGATGATGAAAATGGAAATGCAGTTTAGTGACTTGTGGTAAGGATAATATCAATTTAGTTTAACATCTTACGGTAAGGAAAATGGTAATGCAATTTAACATCCGACAGTGAGGATGATAGAATTGTTGTTGAACATAATAAGGTGAGGATGATGGACTAGAACCAATTAGAAGAGTATCTCATCCAATGGGGAATAGATTAATCTTATTCAAATTTCAATGAGATTTAGGTTCCGTTAACTCTATCGAGCTTACACTTTCTTGTATGTCCAACCAATCCTCAGAAGATAAAAAAGCTCTCTATTGTTTTCCTGAGACATATATGGAAGGGGAAATTGTTTTCATGATCTACAAAACCTATCACATTTGGCCTACTCATTTTTGGTAGTTCCATAAAACCATTTTCAATGGCATAATAAAAATACATGGGATCTTGTTTTGTATGTGAAGAATAATTTGTGTTTTACATTTTTTTGAAAAAGGGTTGCCTATCCTTGGGAGGCACATGGATCATTTTTCACTTCACAACTTTTGGTTCCTTTTTAGAGATCTTAGATTACTATAGTAGGGATTCAAGAGTCATTTGTTTTAATATCCCCATGTTTATCTATACACGACTAAGGTCTCTCAAGGAGTAGGTATCTTCTATTGTGTTCCATAGAAGTTTATGGTAGGGGAAATTATTTTCATGTCCTACAATCATTACCTAACATGGATTTGCCTTTTTCCAGAGATCTATCAAACCATTCACCATGGTATAGTTGAAGTACTATGTAACATGTCTTGATTGGACAGAATATAATTTTCACTGCATGACTTCAACAGATCGGTGAGCATGCTTATTCTCTTGTATATTTTCTATTCCATCCATTGGTGCATGTGTCTGGTTGCGTTTTGAGCCAGGGTTATAGAGTCCCAATATTTAGTGGTTTGGGAGAAGGTGCTAAAGCATTGTGGGTCTTAGATGATGCAGATGATTCCCACTGATTAAAAGATACTGAATCACATAGTGGTGTTGCGGAAACATATGAGGGTAAATAGTTACTAGAGTATCCCTAATGAGGATGTTGAAAATATGTAAATTACCATATCCATGTGGGATAGGGATCTGTGGAACAATGTCTGGATTTCACCTAATAAAGTGATGAAAAATATTAAAATAACCTTAGCACTATGGGCTAGGGAACAACACTACATGGGGGGATTCCATCAGAGGGTTCAATTAAATCATCCAGAGGTAGATATCTCAATATTATTCCTAAAATTATTTTCTTGTGATCCATATTATCTTTTTGTATTTGACTGATATGTTCTTCGGTACAAATTTCCTTGTTAACCTCAAGGGGCTAGATCATAGGTGCATTGAAAACACCCTATCCTCTATTGGTTGTAGAGTGAGTGGTGATGATGGGAGTCTCTATATAGACCTTATATAATGAATCAATTTCTACCACTGTCCATATGATCGATTTTCATTACCCTTTGACATTCAAACATCATTAGTAGTACATTTTATAGATGCCTGAATGATACTACTAAGACTTTCTCTTCAAACATTTTTGGTAGAAGGTAGGCCAACTGGCTACTCAGATAACCATGGGATGGTTTGATTGTACTCTTTAGGAGTGTTCTCATTCATAAATGATGAGGATGCTTTAGATCTGATTTATATCATATTGATAGAGAAACATGTTGGTTGGTAATAATGGCAAGACCCTTGAAGCCCGAAGTCGGTGCATTATTTTATTACATTAGAATGATTTCAAGGAATCAAATCCTACATGACCATTCTGTTTAAAATTCTTCAAAGACCATATTTTATACATGATACCCATAACACATTGGGAATTGGAAATAAAAACTTGACACATAACAACAAAATAAAACTCTTTGTTGAATGATTATTCAAAAAAAATTTATTTATAACTTGGGTAAATAAAACATAATAAGGGGGATCTCAAATGCTCGGTAAGGGTATGTAACGAAAATTTAATAATGAACAAATAGGAATAAATTAACATGTCATGGTATATAGATGATAACACATTCCAATAAAATAACTAGATAATGAAAATTCAATATTTCAGGGTCAGAAACTAAAACACATTCCATTTTATATATGAACTAAAATGAAATGTATCCATAGATATGTTGATGAAAAATATCATGGATGCATAATAACTGAAATATATATAATAATTGATTAATTATTGTATATCATGTATTAGGAACATAAAGAAATTATATTTTTATGATCCATCCTCTGAATAGTTAAAAACGGCAGGTACAAACCTTTATAATTTGGCCAACATTATAATCTCATGAGAATTAATCGATGTATCGAGGAGATATATAATGTATGGGCTCCACCCAGAATTACATGTACAAATATTTAATCATCTAGAATAATCAATTTAACCAATTGACAATATTCCTTATCAAATTTCATTATTGAATAAAAGATAAGTATTTGTCAATAATTCCATAGTTGACCAAATAACTATCAATGTATACACCATATGTAAAATTATATACATTTTAAGAAATAATAATATCCAACGTTCAAAAATATGGATATTCAAGGAAACATCCAATGAAAAATGATTATAATATAATTATTATTTCAATAGATATTTAATAATCACAAAAATAAGTGATATTCCAATGACTATCATTAAGAACATTCTTGAGGTTAATAATCATAAAATATTCCAAAGTGTCCCATACCACATAGAGAAATCTAAATCAAAATATCCATGAATGTTTGAAATTAAATGAAACACAAAATACCAAGAGAATAATTATATTCATGGAATTATTTTTAAATGGGTATTATATACACCATATAAAAGAAACTATGTGTAAAATTACTAATAAGTCTCAATGGAAAGTAAATTGAGACCAAATCCCTTACATTAACCATATTTTTTATGTGGTCTTTATCCACCTATATAGTTGGTATAGACATGTTACCAACATATAATTTGAAAAATATTAATATTTATGATATCCTATATTACCCTATTATAATATCATATTTCCCATTTTTATTGAAACCTCTCATTATTTTAACTATTTTAGGTGTTAATTTCATGGTTTGTCTTGTATGTTTTAAATTGTTTTTTATTGTTTTTATTAAATATATCATAGTTTAAATATACACATGATTTAATAAATTCAGTTTATATCATATATATCCAGTAAATATTTATTTAGAATAATCTATAATGTTTGGAGATAATAAATTAAATGCAAACATTAGGGAGACAGTGGTCTGTATATACGCATGAACACTACCATCCCTTCATTGTAATATTTTAAAAGGAAAAAAAGTTAATGAAATATATATATATACATGTATATTATAAATCCCATACATTTTTTATCTAATATAGTTTATATATATTTATTAAAATTATCATTAATACATTCCTTGTTTAATGTGAAGGAAGCACATATCTTTGAGGGGGCGATATTCAACTCTTACCCAAACGATGTTATCATATTGATGAAAAATAGAAAGTATTAAATGAATGTGTTATAAAATGATTGAATAAGTATAATTAAATGATAAATATCATATATAACATACATAAATAGAGTTTCCATCAAAATTTCTATCCGGGAAATTTAGTAGTGAAAAAATGAACAATAATCATTTCATGTGTCGATAGATTGCCGGACACTGAAATAATATCTTTATTACCATTAGATGAAAGTGTACGCTATTGTTGGATGAACCCTTAATAAAAAAACACAAAATTATATGGTGGATAATGTTTCTATTATATGATCATGGAATAGGAATATTTGATGTAGTTGAGATGTTAATGATCGAAAAGTGATCATTGGAATGCATAACTTTAAAAACCAGGTTCTCATTCTGGTGTATATAAAAGGGATTAGTTGGATGGAATTATGTGAAATGGGATGATTCAAGGTATAGTGGAGGGATTTTGGGAATATTTTTAATTCGATATTGGCTGAAACTAAGTGGTTTGAGAGGTTTGAGGAATAGGGGAAGTGGTGTCTTTTTATAGTGGAGGAGTGGCACTCTTGTAATATTTTATCAAGGGAATTCCAGGAACATTATTTATATTTCAAGTATATATAATAATGGTAAATTGTATATAAAATATAGGATAGGTTCGATATATTACCATAAAATAGCTCTTGTAAAATTTTACCGTTTCTTTTGGGTATTAAAGATAGGGTTTAGTCCCTTATTACTCTTAATTAAACCATAATCGTTGTAATTAATTTTAATCATATTCAAAAATATTTTTTGTCAAAAAAATGTGGTAATATTAGACAACATAAATTATAATGATTCAAAATATTTAATTTCTTTCTCTAAATTAAAATCATATAACTTTTAAAATGTAATTAAAAATTCAACCCTCAGACGAGACGATAATGCTAGTTTTTTAACATTAAAATGTGTGAAGGTTTACTAAATTTTTATAATCATTTTCAAAGTGAAATTTATTAAATTGACATAAAATAAATGAAATGAAAAAAAATATTATTTAATTAAAAAATAAAACTATTTAAATTTATAATATATCATTATAAATAAATTAGATAAAAAAGAAGCTTTGAACTAAAATTTACTATTCTTAACTATTCATTTGAAAAAGATATGTTTCAGAAAAATATAAAAAATTAATCTTTCCCTATTTATAATGTTTTTATTTCAATTATGGTGTTTATTTTGACATATTATGTAAATTAATAAGTCAAAACTCATATTTAAAATGTGTTCTACATTAAAAGGTGAAAAAATTACCATTATAAAAATATAGGTTTTTATGTTTTAAATAATGTTTTTTCTTATGATATTTATATAAAACATAATAGATGAATATAAAAAATATTTTTATTTAACATATAGCATATATATATATCATTCAAATCATTATCTACTTGTAATTAATTGTGTTTATTAAGATAAAATTACTTTGAGAGCATAAAAATAATAATATTTTTTTATATCCTATTTGTTATTATTTTCAATTATCATTTATTGTTATTAAATGAATTCATTTTATATATATCTAAAACATATATTTGTCTTTTGTTATTTAATAATATTTTTAATTACTAACATAAATTCTAGGTTATATCAAATTATGTTAAATAATAATATTTTAATAATAAATTTTTATTTGGTGAAACTTATTCTTCTGTGTAACACAATCTATAGAGGAAGGTCGCTCTTGCGTGCGACGTGAGATAAATCAGTGTTGCGTGAATTAATATATAGATCATGAATGAATTTATTTAAAATATTAAAAATATAGTAAATCCTTGGGATATTATATCCACTTATGTGCTTGGTGATGTGTGTTGTACACACTATCAAATACAAAGTTGTTCTTTAGAATTTCAGGGTTTTATATTCTCCCCAACTTCATTGAATTACATAATCATTATTTAAACAAGATCATTGTGATAGATTTTTTTGATGTTACATATGTTTAAGTCCAACATCAAAATAATGGTTTATAATAAATCCTCTAGAATTATAGAATATGAAGTAAATATGACACATGGAATAAAATATAACTAGGTCCATATAAATAATAACATCAGTGGAATGTAGATATAATTACATGGTGGAAATGTGTAAATATTTATATATAGTGATTGAGTTAATCAATTAGAAACAAGTGATTGATAAAAAAAAATTTGAGGGCCTCCAATATATAAATCTACAATAATTTAGAAGACTATCGTTTCAACAGAAATTATTGTATTAGGACACCATTTTATTTCAATTCCATTTTCATAAGGTTGGGTAAATCTTTTAATGGCCAACAATATATGTAAATACTCAAACATGATAGGATTATGTTCAGTATTAATAATCCTAACTTTTTGTTTTTCTTCAACAAAATTCTAATTCAAACCATTAATTCATGAAACAAATTAAAAATAAAGAATTTATTTATGCTTGAAGCACTATAAAAAACATTTATAGGATCATAAGGCATATAAAAAGAGTGACACATCTTACTGTTTATCCTTCACTATATTCCAATACAAATATGGATCATAGATTTATCTCTAATCCTCAAAATTGATATGAATAAATAATCATTATCATTTATTCATCTAATGGTTTATCTAAAATAAATGAAAAATTAACCTAGACAATGTGTATGTCAATTGTTGGTTTAAAAACCTTATTGCCTTTCAGTAATGGGATCAAGTCATGAGGCCTTTTAGGATAGGATTGGTTGTCACCTAACTTCTTTGTTTCTTTTTTCTAAAACCCTATTAATATATTTTCAAATGAAAATATGATGTACATCTTTGAAATAAGGTTAATAACTAAATAGCCTTTTAACTGAAAATTTCAACCCAACCCCAATACATAAATAATTCTTTTACATATTTCAACATTGATTCTTCTTTTGTTTAGATTTTATTCATAATATCATTTTTATGATATCTAAATCATGAAACCATAATTTTTTAATCTAAAACACCTTAGATTTAACCTGGATTATTAGTTGTCATTAAACATTCAAAATATTCATTATGGTTTTTTATGTAAACATGTATTATCCTAAGCATATCCCCATGAAGTGTCAAACCAGGTGAATATAATGAAATGTCATCAAGTACCATTTTACCTCTTGTAAGGATCAGAATACCTAATCAGAGTTATTACTCATAGGAATATATGTTCCAGAACGATACCAACTTTTAGTTTCTATATAGGGATTTATAGCTAAGAAGGAAAACATAATCTCTACCATACCAAGAATCTTGAATGTTCATATAAAATTATCGAAAATTTTTACCATAAGGATACATTAGATAACCTATGTACTCATAAATAATGTTCCCATTGTTTATACTAAACATCATTTAATCAATATGTAATTCCTCAACACCAGAAGCCCAGAGCCGATGCATAGTTTTGATACATTATAATGATTACAAGGAATCAATTCATGAATTACTATTTAGTTTAGTAGCCTTGAAATGACAAATTATATAAATGGTACAAATAATACATTAGGAAATAAAATATACAAACATGATGCATAAAAAGAAAATAAACTAAATCCTGGAATGCTTATTCAAATATTATATATTCTTAACCTAGTGAAAGGAAACATAATAAGGGTGGGATAAAATTCTTAGTAAGTGTTTGTAAAATGGATGAAATAATGATTCAATGGAAATAACATAATGTGTCTAGGTAAATAACTCATAAAATAAAAAATTAAAAAAATAGATAAGGAAAATTCAATATGGAAAGGCATGAAACTGAAACACATGCCATTTAAACAATGAACAGAAATGTATCTATATATAAGTCGAAATTAAATATCAGTGATAAATAATAACTAAAATATATATGAAGGAATTATTAATTAGTTGAAATCATTTATTAGGAAAATGAGCACCTACACATTTAATATCAATCCTCAAGACAGTTTAAAACTGCTAGCAGAATCAATTTTAATTTGGCATACTTAATCATCTCATAAGAACAAATCGATGCATTGATAGTCTATATAATAGTCAGGATCTACCCAAAATTTCAGGTCCAATTCAACCCTCATATAAAATAATCAATTTAATGAACATAATATTCTTTATCAAATATCTTTATTGAATAAAATATAAGGATTTATCAATAATTCCCTTTGTAATGAAACAACGGTCAATGTCAGCCCCTTATGTGAAATGATATACTGTTTAGGAAATAATATTATCTATCATATAAATATAGGGATATTAAATAAAATTTTAATGAGAAATTAGTAAAATAAAATTATTTTTTCAGGATAAGGTTAACAATCACAACAGACGGTGAGATTGCATAAATTATCATTAACAACATTCTTGAGGATAATAATCCTTAAACATTAAAATGTGTCCCATAAAACATTAAAAAAAATAAATCATAATCCTTGTGAATGAATGACCTTAAATGAGACTTATAATACCATGAGAATAATTATATTCATGATATTATGTGTCATTGGGAAATATTTATACCATATAAAAGAAAATATTTTGACAACTACATATAAGCATCAAGGAAATTTAAATTTAGATAAAATCTCTTACCTTAACCTTTTTTGATTTGTGGTATTTATCCTACTGTATAGTGGGTTTAATAGGTTTAATATATTATAAAATTAACATATTAATATTTATCATATTATTTCTGATCCAATTATATTTAAATATTACCATTTGTTAAAAACCATTTATTATTTTTACTTTTTTTGGTGTTTATTTCATAGTTGGTTGTGTATGTTTTACCTTGTTATTAAAAGTTCATATTAAATATATCATCATATAATTGATATATAAAATTTAATCTAAGGTTTTAAGATCATATACATCCAGTATATATGTATCAATAATAATCTATAATTTTTGGAGAAAATAAATGAAATGCATCGTTCATGGAGACGGTAGTCCTTTCGTACACATGAACGGTACCTTAATTTAATTATTGTATTTTAAAAGGATGAATAGTAAATGATATGTATATACATATATATTGTAATTCCATCACCATATTTATATAATATTCTTCATATATATTTATTAAAATTACCCTTTATAGTCTCCATGTTTACTATGAACAAATCACAACGAATTGATGGGTCGGTAGTCCCAATTTAAAGGATGTTATCGTATGAACACAAAATGGAATGTATTAAATTTATTTGTGATAAAAATATAAAATAATTATAAATACATATTAAATATCATATATAACATATATAAATATATTTTACATCATAATGGATAACCATGAATGTTGGTAAAGGAAAGATGAACAATCATCTTTTCGTAAGGTGGCAGTTCGTCATACTTAGAATTTGTATGTTTTTTCCAATTTGATGGATGTATTTGTTAGTATGCATAGAAAAATTATTAAAAAGACATAAAATTATATTTAGTATACCGGTGTTATTATATGAACATGGAAAAAATATCTGATGTGGTGTAGATGTTAATGAATGAAAAGGGATCGTTGGAAAACATTACCTAAAAGACCGGGTACTCAATTTGGTGTATACCAAAGGGATTCCATGAAAGGATGTATTTATAAAGAGATTATTCAAGGTTTAGGTGGTGTATGTTTTTAATCTTTTTGGTCTGATATTGTTTGAAACTATGTGGTTTTAGAGTTGTGATGAATGGGGTGAAGTGGAGGCATTTTAAATTGGATGAGGAGTCACACTCTTGTAATATTTTGACAAGGGAATTCCATGCATGTTTTTCATGATTCAAGTGTATAAAATAATGGACCAAATTAGATTTAAGAGAGTATAGGGTAGATATATGGAGAAAATATCTCTTGGAAATGTGTATAGGGCATTTTGGTCTTTAATGTTATGGTATTGTCCCATACTAAACTTATTTTATCCTTAATCAATATAATTAATTGTAATCAAATTCATTGATTATTTTGGTCAAAAAAAATAGTTTTATTAAAAATTATAAATTATTTTTATTCCAAATATGGAATCCATTTTTCCAAATTAGGATCATTGAAGTGGTAGAAATTAATTTAAAATTCATCCAGCAAGCGGGATTACAGTGCATGTTTTTTTACGAAAAAACGTATGAATGTTTGGTATCTTTTTATATTCAATTTCATAGTGAATTGGATTCCAATTAAATATATTTTATTAATTGATAAAAATATAATATAATTTAAATTTAAAAAAAATATATATATAATTTATCCCTCTAAATAAATTATATTAAAATGAATTTTTGAAATAAACTCCTGCATTTCTAACTATTCATTAAAAATGAATTGTTTCTGAAAAATTTAAAAAATTAACTCCAAAGTAATTATTATATTTACCATTCAAATATTTTGTTTATTTTGACATATTACATCAATTAATGTTTTAAAACTAATATCTAAAATGGGTTTTTTATCAAAAGGGGGTAAAATTTCCATTATAAAAATATAAGTTTTATGTTTAAATAGGGTTTGTTCTTATCTGAAGAATACAAAACCTAATGGATGAATATAAATAATAATGTATTGAATATATATCATATAAATTTTATTAAAATATTTATCTAATTTCAATTAAATTTATTTATCAAGATAAAAAGATTTGGGAAGCATTAAAATAATAATATTTCTTTTTATATCCAATTGATTCATACTTTCATATATAATTAATTGGTAACAAATGAAATAATTTTATATTTATATAAACCATATATTTTTATAATTTAGTTAATAATATTCATTTCCTCTAACAAAAAAGAATGTTTATATCATATTATATAAAATAATAATCATTTAATAATACATTATTACTTGGTGAAAATAATTCTTGTGTGTAACGCAAGCTATTGAAGAAGGATGCTCTTAAGTGTGATGAAAGACAACTATGTTTTGGGTAAACTAAAATATATATCATGTATTTATGTTATCTAATGTAGTAAATATATATTATAGTCTTAGGATATTATATTCCCCAATGTGCTTGTTGATGTGTGTCATACATGCTATCGAATAAAAAGTTTTACATTTGAATTTTTGGGTGTTCCACTGATCATCCTGATTGATATATTATCTAATTTGGATGGTTGGTTCTCAATATACTATTTTAGGGTTTTTCCCATGATACCATTTGATTTTTTGGGTCACAATATACCATTTAGGTATTAGTTTCTATGATACGTTTTGACCAGTCGGTGCCCATGCTTCTGTATAAGGGGTCGGTTCCACTATTGAATATGATACCATAGAAAAATATGACTAATATTCCCCCATATATATGGTCAAAGGTCCTCCCTTGGATTCCACAATCACCAGGGTTAGTTGTAATGAATTAAAGAGCACCATACTAGTGGTGATCTTGGATTGATTTTTGGCCACACTCAGGATAAATAGGTGGGAATCAAACCAATTTTTCATATCAGGGATATAATCATTATTTGGGGATAAGTTGGTTTGATGCCACTAGATGGATCTCTTTTTTGGTTCCCCAACATGGATAGTTGGTATAGGAAAACAATTTATGCATCTCCTTGTGTAATCAAGGTCATATTTTGAGGATCAAAACTTGAACGGATAGGAGCCCTCCTTAGAATCTAAATGGTTATTGAGTTTTCCTGATAACTATCCTCATACACCTACTTGAGGTAGTGAAGGGATGAATTGTTTCACTCTAGGGGTAGGTTTCCAGACTGGTTTAATGTGGAAACAATGGCCACTTCCTCTCATGGGTAATGATGTGGGAAAGACATCTGGTTGTAACTCACCCCCGAAGGATTTCAATAATCGATTATAGAGTTATCATGTAGTAGTTAACATGGTACTATCAGAATACGAAATTCACCAAAAAATACTAGATGATTGTTTTGGTGATAACTTACATCAAGGCCTTATAGCAAAAATAATTTTGTCCAGTGATATGTGAATCCATTGGCACATTCGATGATGACATTTAGATTGTATGGAATCTAGAAATGTCCCCAAGGATAAAAAATACACATCATCAGTGTTAAATGATATATAACAGTACAATTTTTATCAATGAATTTGACATTTTAAATGATAATGATGTGTTCCTATCATTTTATGCATGTTTTAGTTTAGTAAAGAAGCAATTTTATGTGTTTGTCATTTCATTGTGAATTGAGTGATGAAAAAATTTCCCTAACAAGACTAGAAGTTTTTCCGTTTTAACCCATGAATGAGATGGCATAGTTAAAAGAATCATGTCTGCTTCACCATTTTGGTTTACAGGGAAATGGGTTATGGAATGGGATTTTCCCAATTATTTGATTTCAGGAGGTTTGAGGCCTTTATGAATCACTCGCATCAAGTTTTCCATTTTTTAGTCTTCCCGAAAAACACCCAGAAGTTCCCACATAAAAAATTGACTATGGACCTTCATTCCAAATATATGTGTTCCTTTTGGATTTAATTCCCAATGAAACATAGGAAGTCACATTTTTTGAGAGGATGGGAGGTCGATCTCATCATACCCATTGGGGGGGGGATTGTTGCCTACTCCGAGACACTCACATATATTTAAGATATGTCCATAAAATCCTTCCTATACCACAATAAGGGTTTAGATACCCCTACATGAATGAATTTATTATGAATATTTATTAATTAGAATGATTTTATGCATATCACGTATTTATTATTTCACTCAAATTTATTTATGATGCTATAGTTAATGGTCACATTCTATCAATACAAAGTTTATTTAAATCTAGGGAGGTAGTTGGTGGCATAGTGATGTGATAAAACTCTATGAGGTGTCATATGTATCCATTTAATATTGGAATCTAGACCCATGAAGTTTGTTTGGAAATCATTAAGGTCTTGAGTATTGACTAGTGCATACACATAAAAATTATACAATAAGTCGATAAATATAGTGCTCGGACCTATGTGAAGCATCATACATATCCAGTTTGAGATAATAATAAGAGTCTACAAAGTTATTATAATCGGTGTATCAATCATGAAATACATGAAAATTGATTCCGTGGATTGAACTTATACAAATAAAACTGCCCTGTATTGCTTCATCGTGATTATGGATCTTTGAGGGGATATGCGATATAATGAGACATAAATCCCAATGGTTTATTTACAAGACTAGGTGAATTCTCAAAATGATTCTAAAACAATCATCTAAGGTCTCTAATCCCATGTGATATATGCTCCATGTGATAAGAAACATATAGAGATACATCAGACACATATAATGTGAGCACATCCATACAGGTCTTACACATTAAAGATTCCCACTGAGAGGTATGATGAACAATCTCACATAAGATATGATATTTACATAAGGCATTAAGAATGTATTCTATGTTTCCCATTTTATAACATAAATAATATTCATCGTAGATAGATTTTCCTCAAACCCTCGAATGGTCTTGAGGTACATGGGGGGAATGGTCGGGACTGATACATGTAATGTTGTTTATTTATGAGACCAATTCTAATCACTGGTGGATGGAACAGGGATATCATCCCTAGGGAATGATTGGATCATGATGGTTGAAATGTTAAAGAAATAAAGGTACATAGACATATGTTGAGTCCCTTCAGATCTTAGGCATTAGGAAAGTATCCTATATATCATGGGTATACTGGTAATAAGAGTTATCTTAGTTCATTTATCCATTAACCAATTGAATGGAAACAACTGATGATCTCAATCTGAAAAATTATTACCATACATGAGGTTATAGGAATGATAAGTTATTTTACAAGGATAGATACCAAATTTATCAGATCTTAAACACCGAAGATTACCTATTGAATAGGGATTACACAATGAAGATTCCCTATTGATCAGGTCTTACAGAGCGAGGATTTCCAATTGAATGGGAATAAAATACTAATGAAGCCCACTGATGGGGAAATATTAGATTATGTCAGCATTCAAGGCTTACACATAGAGGATCCTGACTGATACATTGATCATCTAACTTTTAATTGATAACAATGGGCGCTAATGAGCTTTAAGTGTATGTGTGAGAAAATGAAGTTGGTAGGGTCACATGACTACATAATCCTAACTCATCAATGAAACCTCCCATATAATAATGATATTCCAGCTGCTGGTTCTTCATTGGTGTCCACATGGAATGATTCCAAATGGGTATTCCAGGAACATTGGGCATGTCATAAGGATCTACCTAATATTCTTGTATTCTTGATAGATATGTCTTGATGGTCTTCCCGACATATTTGGTTTACCAATTTATATGGAATATATGTTCAAGGGTGTCTCCTGGCATGATCATTATTCCTTAATTGACATAATTTGGCATGCATAAGATCTTAAAAATGGACAAGGTGGACATGACCATGGTCCTTTTGATGATCAATTAACTCTTCTTAGGTTCTTTCACCTTTGTGATGTGGGTATGTTCCATATACTTTTCATAATCAATGTGGACATGTCTAGGGTATTGTACATGATCGAAGTAGACAATACCATGTACTGTCTCATAGAAAACCACTATCATATTTAGGTATTCATATGGTAATGCTGACATGTCAATAAGTTATCATGATATCATCCATAAATTTAAATATTTTATCTTTGGATAATGAAAACATGTCAAGGGGATATTACCAGATCAACAGGGGTTGACTTCGGGCTATCACATGGAAATACCAAAATTTCAATGGGTATTTGTAGGATCATCCTGACATGTTAAAGGCTTCTTCATATGATCTAAATTAATTGTCTAGTATATCATCACAGGAGAAATATGGATAAATCCAAGGTACGTCACTTGATCAACATGAAAGTTTCCTTATATTATCACATGAGAACACATACATATCAAGGGGGGATATTTCCCAAATAATTTCCTTGTTTTTGAACTAAAACATGAATATAATGATATTCCAACTAGCTATCAGGAGATCAAATTCATTTTTTATGCTTTCTTGGGAACAACATAAAATGTCCAAGGATACCAGAGGATATAAGGAGACCCCCAAAGTGTTTTTTTATCATCTATCCTTAAAATATTCAACTGTTGTGGTTACATGAATGTCTTTAGGATATTATTCCTTCCCATTTGTTGTCATTCATGTTCAAATAGAACATTCATAAATATTATATGGGACACATAATTGTGGAAGGAGAGTGCAAGGAAAGTAGATTCATTATGCAGTTGTATCTCATAGGGTCTTCATGAAAATGTTAGGGTTCATCTATGGGTGATAGGAAGAAGCTCATTCAGAGGAGTGCACACGTTATGGCACCATATAGATGTTCTAGTACATGCCACTTGGATGACATCAAAGGGGTTATTGTGATGAATTCTTTTACAATGATTGGGTCTATATTTTTGAGGTTGTATACACTGATGAGGCAGTAAACTACATGAATAAGATGCATATCATATGGATCATGTGCCCTCATTGTTTCCCTTGCATGTCGGGGGTGGCTGTGAGGTTGATTCATGTTGAGGTGGCCACTCCCATGGCTACATGAAGGCATCTTGAGAAATCAAGACATATCAAACAATAAAAATGATGGAAATCATCATGGTCTATATATCTTGGATGTTAAAGAAAAAGGTGGAATCATGTATGATCCTGAGCTCACGAGAATGTCTTACACATTAGGAGACCCGCATAAAGCTCATTCATTGATGTAATTCACATGCAAACAAATGGGGTCTTGCGATGGTCTCTTAAATTATTCGAATGATCCAAAAGCGTGAAGTATGAAATGGGTGTTATTCCCAAGGTTGTATAATGGCACCATCAAGATAAGGGATTCACTACTTCATTAGATTTTGGGTTAATGATGCACATCTTTTATTGACATGATTTTCACTACATGGTGATGGAGGATGCATGGAACGTGATGGGGTAACAAGACCACTTTTATGAATCTTGAGACTGAGTAGCGGTTATCCACAAGATCATGGGTTTGCAACACAAAAAGGATAATGTTCATTGGTGTACTCTTGGGAATGTTGGTATGGGATTATGATATGTCCATGGACTTGTCTTACCGTGTATCATGAGGTTCCATCACCCATGTGATCTGAATATATATCATACATGATCTCTCATAAATGAATGAAGGGGGAACACACCATGTTTTACTTAATGGAAAATGAACTCCACTAAATACAAGGTGAATTATCTGACCATCCTTATTAGAATTATGTATGCAATTGAACGATTCATGGGGAATTACATGATACATAATCTCTATACTTACAATGTTATGGAAATAAGGGATATTCATGTGATAGGGATGTGCATTTGTGGGAGTTCAGCGACACCCAATGCGGCATCCCCATAGGGTAATCAAATGAAATTTTAATATCATGTGATCATTTGATCTTATGATAATCACATGATGAGTTTTTACATTGACATCCCTTAATGGATTCCCATTAGAGGGAGCCTCATGATTTACAGGGAGAAAACCTCTGAAGCTGGTGATAGGAAAATTCTCTTTCGTTAGCCCCTTAAATTTTCCGAGATCCATTATATTCCCTTCATGTGTGTAATTTTTTATGGTTGTAGTGTATTTATAAGTGAGTATGGCCTTAATCTCCATCCACATTTCATGGTGGGAATGATTCATGTTTTGGATGAGGGAATGGATACATTATAGACTATCATCATGCTTCCATAAGGATGCTTTGTGTTCTCTCCATCCACTTAGTTTTCTACATCAAATATAAATATTATCCTTTGATAAATCGGATTTAATTCAGACGAAGAAACACCCTAACGATGGAGGGGATCATGATTTTAAATATTCATTGACTATACCATGGTTTTTCTTCATAGAAATTGTATGATCTAATAATTATAATGAAATAAAATAAATATTGAAAGGGGTTTCTAATGGTATTATATTAGTATTATAAAATGGATTCTCGTGAGGGATAATGTTAGATTTCATGGGATCAATCATCTATTAGAAAAGGATGTGAGAAACTTGAGTGGATTTTCTATGTTGAACCAGTAGCATGAGAGTGATGCAGATGAATGGGAGGTTGAAGATATAGGACTCACACATTGCAAGATTGATTTTTATTTTCACAGTATAAAATTGACCAATTTTAATCATGAATTATACTAGAATTCGATAGAAAACCAACATTGAATGACTGATTAATTGAGTGATTGAAATTCCACTAGGTTAATATTACACATGAAACTGATTTCTCGTGTTGAAATCCTGCATTTTCATTATTCCATAATACAATCCTTGATTATTATACGTAGATGAGAGATGGCAGAGTTTGAATCTTAAAGGAATGAAAACCCGAGATAGTGAATATCTATTCTCGTTTATGAATCAAGAAATCAAGCTGATTGTCATGCGAAGGGTGTGGACTATGTTAGGCACAAGGATCTCTTCAGCCTGTGTGCCAAAAAAAAGTCTGATGTGTTGAAGGAGACAAAATCAGGAAGATGCTTTGTGAATGTGGTTAATGGTGTGGGAAATACCCTATTTCATTATTGTGAAACCACATCATCAGGATGAATCATTCAAAAAGGATGTGTTTCACATATCTTTGTGAATATGAATGTGGTTGAGGAGAGGATTAGGCTCTGCAGACATTCGATCATTGCAAGAGTGGTGATTCCAAAAGGGGTGAATCCATGGAAGTTCAATGAAATCATGGTGAGAATTGCTGAGATTTAGGGATTCAATAACTGGAGGATGATAGAAATGGTCCATGGTTTCTACCATGTTATTTTTCGATCAGATGAGCTTAAGCATCATGCCTAGTGTCTTGGCTCGGTACATCTCAAGCCGGGCTTTCTCTGAATTCATGAATGGGATTGGAATTTCAATCCCAGTACTATGAAGAATACTTTTGCATAAATCTGGATTTGTTTCTATAATCTAAATTGGCTCTATTGGCATCCTCAAATTCTTTGGGAGATTGCCTCATCGGATGGAAACCCAATCTGACATGATAAACAGACTGAGAATCATACCATTGGGCACTATGCAGGAATTTTAGTTGAAGTTTATATGGCTACCACTCTTATTGATGATGTGGTATTAACAACCCAAGATGACAGTCTCAACCTTGATATTATATATTAGAGAAAACCTAAATTCTATCTAAATTGTCACTTCTTTGGCCACATTCTCTCTGAATTCAATCGAAATAAAACCTACAATCTTTATAAGGGTCGAGGGCATGAGGCTAAAAAATGCAGGAACATCAAAAATATGGCTATGGTTCCCATGACTGGTAGTAACCCCATTGCTGATAAAGGAGATATCAATGTTCCATCTAGGGTCTTTGGAAAATATGAGATGGTGGATGATGGATGCCTTATAGATAATAATTAATGTAAGGAAGTTGCTGATAATGGATTGAAGGCCAGTTCTAAGGCTGATGCTTGTTTCATGGTGCCTGATCTGGGTCATTTTGACCCAGAAATCTCTACTGGGGTACCATTGAATGGGGAAGGCTCGAAGGGTAATGACAGGGGAAACTGAAAGTTGCAGAAAATGATCCCACTTTTCTTATTTCTGATGTTGCTGTTATGTCTTCTGAAAGCGTAGAACCTGCTGATGGTACACAATCTCGGAATGATGACCTGTCTAATACCGTTGGCATGATCCCTACCCAGATTGATGTTGTTTCTGTAAAAGATGAAATAAAGGATGATGTTTTTTCCTCTAAAAATGATGAACCCACTGAAGGTACACAGTAATAGGAAGCACACTTGGCTGCTACTTTGGACATTGCCCCTACTGCTGCTGTAACTGTTGAAAGACTTGTTGCATAACCTGACTACCCTGTGGCTCAGGGTCCTGATTCAAGTCCTATAGAGGAACTTTTGGTGGCCCAAGACCATGATTTGGGACCTGGAATTGACCATGAAAGTGTTTTGTAGCATGCTTCTGGTTATAATGATTTGGGAGAATTATCACATGTTCATTCTTCTAAGGCTGCAAAAAGAATATTACCTGCTAGCCTGCTGACTGTTCCAGTTGATTCGGTCAACAAATTCTCCTTTCTTAACATGGTGGGGGATGATAATGGAACTAATGTTGATGATCATATATTAGATGGTGTCAGTGTTACTGGCCTCCTACCTCTTAAAAAAGATGAAAAACAGACTTATGATGGGCCTAGCACTAGGCTCGGATCAAAAAAATGAAGATTATATTCTAGAATTGTCAAGGGATTAGGAATCATCCCACGGTCTGATCCCATAGAAATATTATTATAACCAGTAGGCCAGTTCTGGTTGGTATTGTAGAGCCAAGGATGAAGGTTGAGAATTGGAGTTCCTTCAAATGGGCGTCCATGGGATACACCCTAGTTGCAAGCAATAAATTTACTTGAAATTCCGAATCTCTGTGGGTGCTGAAACATGATAGTGTTGTGGTTAATTCCATTTTGACTGATTTTCAGTCTGTCACTCTCTCATTTCACAATAATAATGTATACATTATGGTGACATTTGTTTATGCATTCAATCTTTACATCCAAATACGAGCGTTGTGGAGAAGCTGAGCCAATATATCTGAGAGCATGACAAGAAATTGGGTTCTTCTTGGTGACATTAACACTGTTATAAGGCCTGAGGAAAAAACTGGGGAGCACTTCTGTCGTGATTTTACCTCTGATTTTTTAGCTTGTATTGACAAATGTTTCCATTCCGAGGTTCCAATTACTAGTTCCAATTACACATGGAGCAGGTACACTATTAATGAGAGACAGAAAAGTAGGCTGGACAGGTGCTTTGTTCATGTGGATGATAGGAATAGGCCAATTTATGTGGGTGGGAGAACCCTACCACGTTTTCACTCTGATCACAATCCTATTCTTCTTGAGACATTTTCTAATAAATTCAGGTTAGCCCCTATGACTTTCAAATTCAATAATTCTTGTCTCAATATACCTGGATGTAGAGAGATTTTTTTAGATGCTTGGAAAACTATTTAATTGTGTAGCTCATTGCACATTTTATGTTGCATGCTGAAACTTGTTAAGGACATGCTGAAGCATGGGAGTAAGGAGTCCTTCTCCTATATTGATAGTGATATAAGAGAGGCTGAACTTATCCTCTCAGAACATCAAGATTCTGGTATGTCCCAAGAGGTTCCCTTCCCAGAGGAAATACAGGCTGCTTTAAGACTGGACAAACTGATGGACATTAAGGATAATCTGGCTCAGAATTAGTCCAGTGTTAGATGGTTGAAGGAAGGAGACAGGAACTCATAATGCATTACTTTCATTAGAAAATAAAAAATGTCAGGAAGAGTCTTAATTATCTTAGCATTGATGGGAATCTCTTTGATTCAAAGAATGTTATTTTTGAGGCTAAGACAGATTACTTTGCGAAGATGTACTCAGATGTTGGAAATGATAATTCTGATAAAATTATCAAATGGTTTGACCCCTCTATTGAAGACAACCAAAATAAGAGGCTTATTGATATCCCTAATGCAAAGGAGATACATGATTCCCTCTTCTCGCTGAATATTGATAGTGCTGCATGTCCAGATGGATTTACTAATAAATTTTTTATGTTCTACTGGGATATTGTGCAAACAGATGTTACAAATGCTATGAATGAATTTTTTAAATCATCTTACATGCTGTCTGGCATGAATTCAAATTTTATTGCGTTAATCCCTAAAAAGGAAATTTCCTTGGACATTAAAGACTTCAGGCATGTTGCCATCAGGAACACAATACAGAATGACATCAGTAAAATTATGGCTAATCGGTTTGGGGATATTGCCAAAGGGCCCATTTCTGGGAATCATTCTGGGTTTGTACCTGGAAGAAACATACAAGAATATTTTTTTACTACTTCTTAATGTGTAAATGATTTGAAAATGAAGTTTAAGGATGGAAATATGGCTGTTAAGTTTAATATTTCAGAAGATTTTGACACCATAAGATGTAGTTTTCTATTTACTATTCTAAAGATGCATGGCTTCTATCAGAGATTTCTAGATCTTATTGGATCCATTTTATCTAGTGAAAGGCTATCTATCATGGTCAATGGATCACCTCAAGGCCTTTTTCAATGCTCAAGATGTGTCAGGAAGGGTGATCCCCTTTCTGGTATGTTGATTTCTATTGCTAAAGATTATCTTAGTTGGTGGCTCATAGATCTTGCTAATTTTGGATGGTATCAACCAATGAGACTCGGAATGGATTTCAGTGCCCTTTAAAATTTATTTTATACTGATGATATTATGATTTTTGGGAAGGCAAGTGATTCCATCATTTCTTGTATTAAATGAATTTTCTCTCACTATGAAGTGGTTTCTGGTTAGGTGATTAATTGGAGAAAGTCCTATGTGTTTTTTTGGGGATGAAATTACTAATTCAAGGAAAAAAAGAACTGCTTTGATGCTGGGAGTCAAAAGGGGTTATATCCCTTTCACATATCTTAGTGTGCCTCTTTTTTGGGGCAGGGTTAAAAGATGTCACTTAGAAAATATTGCGCTGTGAATCATTAAACAATTATCAAGCTTGAAATGGGAAAAATATGTCCCATGCTGGGAGAATTTTTCTAGTTAACTTAGGGATTACCTCAATGTTTTTTTACTCCTTTTCTTTGTATAAGGGGCCGAGATTGTTGATCAAAGAATTATGTGGAAAAATTTAAAACTTTTTTTGGACTGGCTCAATTAATGAGAAGAAATTGGTCACATTTTCCTGGAAAGACTGTATTAAGCCAGTTCAAATGGGAGGATTGGGAATTAAAGACATTAAAATCTTCAATGACACTCTGATTGAAAAAGTTTTTCTGGAAGCTTTTTTCAAATCCTCATCCATCCATGGAGTTTCTGGAAATTCGATTTATTAGAAAATTGCAGAGTGGATATGCCAACTATATGAGATCCTCTGTCTGGTCTTATATTAAACATTCATATTCTAATCATATAGATTGCTCGAAATGGTTGGTGTGTAAGAAGTACAACCTAAATTTCTGGACTACCTCCTAGTTTTCATGACCCATTTGTGATGACATCATTATTCCACCATCTCTGAAGCATAAATCGATTGCTAATATTGGTGCAGACCCGGTCCTTCCTGAAATTATTCCCTGCCATATAAGAATGGAAGTCACACAATATTGCTTCACTAAATATGATGTTTTGGTATGGAATCTGGATCTAAATGGAATTTTCATCACAATGAAATTCTATATGTCTTGTTGTGGTACCTCGATTGACCCCCTAGATGGGTTATGGATTTCATTAAGCCCATTATTCCCCCTGCGTGGTCATTGATCATATGGAAAATATAGAAAAATATGTTGCCCTTGCAGTTCTTTCGGCAATGAACTGGGTTGTACCTTACCCCGATCTTCCATGTCAGCTTGACAGAAGATGAATCCATCTCCCATGTTTTCATCTCTTTCAATTTTTCTCACAAGTTATGGTGTTACATGCAGATGATTTTTCATTGTAGGCATAATATTCACTCAGTTGATGAATTAATGCTGGCCATTAGCATGGCCAATTTTAGTGAGCATGTTCATGCTCTTCTCTTAGTTGTAATTGCATCTGTTATTGACTTCATTTGGAAGTATAGAAATGACATGCTATTCAACAACATTTAGCCACGGTTTCACAATGGTGTCTTAACGATGCATCGTGCCATTTTCATGGATTTGAACATCCAATCAGGTTGTATAATAAATGATGTTTCTAACCTGGTTTTGTTGAAATATCTTGGCATTACTGGCAGGGCGAAGAAGTCACTTATGGTGAAATACATCTGATGTATTCCACCACTTCAACAGTGAATTATGGTCAATGTGGATGTGGCTGCCTCTAGTGCTCCAGGGCCCTCTGGATGTGGTGGTGTCTTCCGTACTTCTCAGGGGTTTATCAAAGGCTATTTTTTTTATTGGAAACAGATATTCCATTGAAGCTAAACTCTGGGCTATAATGAAAGTGATCGGGTATGCTGTCCATTTTTATTGGAATGAATTATGTATAGAATCAGACTCGTCTGTTGCAATTAAAATTTTTAAAGAGTGGTCGAGGAAACTGCCATGGAGGATTCTTCCAGTCTTTATTTATTGTCTTCGGCTTCTTGGATCACTCTCCATTGAATTCGTGCATTTTTATCATGAATATAGTCAAGTGGAATATGCTCTTTCAAAAAGGGAAATTAATGAGGTCACCTCCTTTTGGCCTTTTTTGTCACCCGATTAATTTGATCATCTTGTTCTGATGAATTATTGTGGTGAGGTTTATTCTCATCTTTTTAGAGTGACTCCATGATACATTGTACTGTACTTTTATTTTATTTGATTTCCTTAGGATCAGGTTCGCCTATCTCCTAGCTTTCTTAGTAATATAATATTTTCCCCAACTATTGTCTGATTGATCCGACAATGTGTTTCGACAATCATATTCCCTATAAAAACCTCCCCATGGACTTCAGCCATATGGGTTTTCTACCTAAGCTATACATGACTCTATCCTCATGTACTGCATGCATTATACACAATCCTTCTCACTATCTATGGGAGTTATTCCTCATTTTCTACATTGTTTGTCCAAGGAAGGCTCTAGTTGGGTGTGATTGACCCTGGTCCCATATGTGACTAGTGGCCAAGCATTGCTTTGGGTGGCTAGTTGCTTGGTTAATTTTTTAGAAAACAGAAGTGTGAATATACTTAGAATTATATTCAAAGATGATTGAAACAAGGGTATAATGTTTATCCCAATAAAGAATACCAATCCATCATATATTCCATTTTAATATTCTTCACGACAATTACTCCAATGTTTTCTATGGTCTTCACATTCCTTAATTCTTCACCAACAAAGTGAAGGATGGATAATTGTGGGTGCCAATAGGGTGATAACTCTGTTATCTTTGGTAGTGGATGGTCCTTTTTATTAGACTCAATGGATCCATAACCTACCTTATACCGTGTATTTTTGGACTTTAATAATTTGTATTCTCTTTTTCGGTTTTCAAATATATCTTCAGGACAACTATATTTTCAAATTTATTGTTGAATAAATCCTTATGATACATTTTGGATTTGGTATCTTCTACTCGGGCTTGAGGAGTTCATAGGGAATGTGATTAATTGAAGTGGCTCCAACTCTGTAGATATGGTAGTGAGGAGTGAATAATGGTATCTAGGGATCCTCCCAACATCTCTCCTTTGAAGTGTCCAAATAAACCCTTGAATGGCCTCAGGGTGATCATCCTGGGGTTAGAAGGTTGTCCCTAGGGATGTAGAGTCTATGTTGGGGGAGATGAGCTTGAAAAAATTTCATCTATGATCAGCCATTGTGGATATTTAGTTCAAGTAGTGGAGGGTGACTTCTCAAGGGCTATAGGGGATAAAGCATGGGAATATATGGTAAAAACATTATTAATGAGTGTACCTAGAGTGAAATGCTCCCATTTTTGTTAAAATATACATAGATTTCCATCCCACATCGAAATGTGAAATAATTTTCCAAGCACATAAATATAAATTCCCCACTCACCCCCTATAATGAAGTAATGTTGGGTCCAGAGTTTCCCCTCTTGCTACAATGAACCACTAGGTCCTAGTGCTGCCCTAATCCAGCCACTGCATGATGTCTCCCCATGTGCTGACACTCTCGACTATGAACCACGTGGAATTTCCATTGGATTTCAAAACATAATGCCCAATGTATGACCCTCATGCCATAGTTAACTCCTTCTAGTTTGGGCAGGGCCACCTTTGGGATTAATGAACTGCCAACCCCTTGGCCTGTGAATGTGGAGTGAGCTCATGGTTGATGTCTGACCCATCAATGGGATATTTTTTTAGTAAAATCCAAAAAATAAATATTGGAAAAGATAAGATTCAAATAAAATTAGCCAAAATAAAATCATGAATTACAATATCAAAATCATAACATTTTTATTTATTGATGATCATTTTATATCTATATTAGTATTTTACAACTTTTAACTAAAAAATGTAATTTAATGGAATCTATTTAAAAAATCAATTTCAAACATCTGAAATTTTACTAAAAATATACACCCAAAGTGACTATAAAATACCACACACATAAAATATCTTGAACTGAATCATAAATCCTCAACAACAATATAAATAGGGAACACAAGCTATAAATATTCAAATTTCAAATTAATAATATAAAATAATTTCCAATGTTTATTCTAGTTTTTAAATGTCACCTAAAATATTTTTTCGATTTCTCAAGTATCTAATGAAAAATAAACTCAGGAATTTTATTTTATCTCCTTTGAAAATTGTAGTAATTTTCCTCTAACATATTCATCCTCCTTAATTTATAATTATTAAACATGCCAAATCATGGTTTTCCAATCTTTTGAATCTTTTCTCTTAGAACTCATGATACAATTCAAGTGGATTTAATATAATATAATGAATTCATGACCCTTATCCAAAGTATTGTAATGGAACTACTTTCTTCAATTTTTAATGACAAAAGTTACAAAAATCATGAGGGATTTTATTAATGTTTCAAATGACTATCAGGCTTAAGGATGGTAGGAATTAAGAATTAATGCTCAAGGAGTAGGTTAGTCACTAAAGTAATATGCATGATATAAAAAGTAAAATATCAATAAAATTATCCCCTTAAAATTGTAACAATTACAACATCCCATAATTAAATTTAAATTCACGATAAAATAAATCATAATGAATGATTTGTACTCCCTCTTGAATTTTTCTCAACAATGATACTTTTTAATAAATATTTTTTTTTATTTTTCAAATATTATGAATAGAAAAAAATAATGATTCCAATATTTAACCAAATATCATATAAATCATTGGTCTAGTAATTGTGATATTTGGTTTTCCCAAATCACAACCAATTTTTCTCCATTATTTGATTATTTTCATCATTATCTATTTTATCATTAATATAGGAAAAAATAAAGAATAATGAATTGGTAACAATTAACTTTAACCATAGTATCACATCCAAAAAATATCCATAAAATGTAAATCATCGCTTCCACCATGAAACACTTCTCCCCCAAAAATCAACATTAGTATATTATGAAAAAACAAAGTGGAAAATATGAATGTATAAAAATGGTTAAAAATTGGATCATCCCTAAAAATTTCATTCATGTTTTGTAATGGAAAAATTCTATTAATTTAATAGTTTTTTTCAATAAAAAATCAAAAAAATAAGCCTCACCAATTATAAATTTGTTTTTGTAAAATACTATCTTTGAAAGGTATGATTAAAAATTCCAATAGATGAAAGGTCCCATAATCACTGAAGAAATAAACTCAAGAATAATTAAGCATTACAAGGTATATAAATCCTATTGAGAATGGAAATTTGATATTGTGATATCACTAAAGGGATGATAAATAAAAATAACATAAATCACATGAATTATAGAAATTCACAACATTAAAACTGTTATAGAAATTTCATTTACATTAATCAATCAAAATCAACAAACCACAAGTCCTCATTTTAATATATATTCATCAATTTAATCATACAATTCTCTATTTTAGTCATTAAATTTGATTAACATTAAAAAATATAACATGGCATCATCAGATTCCTAAGAAACTCATGTATCTTTGATATTTCAATTAAATCATTAATACAAGAATGGACATGCAATTTTTCATCTTAATTATAAAGTCATGTTTTCGGAAATTAATATAGACAGTTAAAAAGATAAACAATAAATATGAACTCACTTTACCCGTTAATCTTATTTCTATATAACTACTTGGTTATTTTGGGCTACCAAATTCAATAATTATCCTAAAAAAGTAAATATATAGTTAAGAAAAATTATCTTGTAATTTAATCCCAAAGAATATAGTGGGTGTGTGGAAAATGTTGTACTAATAAAAAAATCATAAATTTCTATGAGATAAATTGGATAGGTCTTGGTATCATCCCCCAATAGGACACTGGATTTTTACATCCTTGAGAGGGAAGTACAAGATATTTTCCAATGATTTGTGCTAGATGTATATTGTTTGACTTGGAAAATAACATTTGGATTTTATCATCTTGGACCTCTTACTTATTCATGGCAAGGAATGATCCATGGATATAGAATCCCACCTTTTTATCACATAAAATTTCATTACATTATACAAAGATGAAGATCATTAAGGTTTAGTGTCTTGGAAACCAGGAACGTAATACATGTCAAAATAAAAATATTCTTCTTAAACAAATGAAAAGAATCCTCATTTGTTCATCCTATGTTCATTACTGCATCTCATAACTTGGGAACATACATCAAATTATAGGGTGAGAATAAGGCCCAGTAAGGGAAACAAGGGAAACATTTTACAAGTGAACTTGAGATACATCAATAAAGTCATGATAAATAACTTTTAAGGATTGAGAAAGGATCATGAAGAATATCATAATGAAAAGAAAATGATTCATAACATGAATATGTTGTTACAACATTTAACTTATATAATCATGAACATATTACCAAGGTCCTTCCCCAAGGTGTCATTTAAAAAAAATACCAAGGTTATTCACCAAGGTATCATTAAAATAGTTATCCCTATAGATTAAATCATTACCCAATGCATTGGAGCGTTATCAGGGTGCACCCTTTAATTTTTCTTTATTATCATGTGAGGAACATATAAAATCATCAAAAATTTAATATATAAGCCATATAGCATGAAATAAATGGGTTTCATTTCATAATCATAACGTTTTAAAAACTGCTTTTAAGACGTGATCTTTATGTCATTTGAAACCGATGGAAAAAGGAAAGTAGGTTTCATGTATGTAAATCCCAGAATTAAAATAGAACATTTAGATATATATTTGAATACATATATAAAAGAAAGTTATTTGAGTATTAAATTAATAAAATAATATAATTTGAGAAAAAGATATAGGCATTTTGAGACGAAAATTCTGCAGCAAAACAGCTATGTTATAGGGTTTTAGAAAACATTGAAAAGAGAGGGGACATGGGTTAACCACTCATAAATGATCCAAAAAACAATAGAGGTACATAATATAAAGGATATAAGAACATTTTAATTAAATTATAAAGACATACCATATGATATTAAAAACTTGAAAGGAAGACAAAAATAAGATTTGTCTTATAAAAATTCGGCATCCTAAAAACGTCACTTAAAACTTATAAAAAATGAATTGATGAGAAAAAATAGGGTCTCTCATAATTTGAAAATAAAAGGGAAGTATTATGGATAATGATATCATTCCCTGAAAAAATAAAAAGTAACTTGGAAGACTTTACATGGAAATAGAACTTTGAAAATGAAAAGGGTGAAAGAATATCTTGTAAAAAATTCGGCAGCCTAACGGCTCCACATAAAATTTCTTAAAATGAATTCATGAGAGTAAGGGTGGGGGGTCTATCATCATATGAAAATAAATATTATATTAAGGTGAATATTAAATAACATCCTATAACATAAGAAAATGCATCATAGAATAAATAACATAAAATAGTGTACTTGAAATGAAACAGAGTGGTAGGATCCCTTACCTTAAAACGTAACTCTTATAACTCAAGGGTTGGGACCTTGAGGGATTTGGGGAAACTTGGGTGGACTCCTTCGGAGGTAATGAGACTATATCATCATTGAGAGGGTGTTTGGAGTGAAATGAACGGGGGAAAGGCTTGGTATTTATAGGAGAAATGAGGGGACACAATATTAATTGCCAAGGGACACCTCATCGGTGGTATTGGAAAAACCATGGGCTTGACCATGGTATTTTCACATGGTATTGGCCACATGGGACACCTAATAACTTATCGTAATATTCATAAGTCAGAAAACATTATTGCATAATTATTACATCCTTAATGATGTCATTAAACACACGAAACTCAAACACTGTATTTTCACTATTTACCGAAAATTTAACTTTCTCAGAAAAAAGCCCAAAATGACACCTTAACCAAATATCAAACATCTAACTTCACGAATAAACTCCATTTTATGAAAATAATTTTCTAAATATTTTTAATTTAATTATTAAATAAAAACACTATTCACTTAAAATTCAACTATTTTAAAAAAATCCCAAAACTTCACCTTAACCAAATATCGATGCTCTGATTTGAAAAATGAACTCCATTTTATGAAAATAATTTTCTAAATATTTTTAATTTAATTTTTAAGTAAAAATACTATTCACCCAAAAAAACTAATACTTAACTAATAATTTCTAAAATAGTTATATACCTATTTTATCGAATCACATTACTTAATCAAGGTGCCTAAATTATATTAATACTTTCTTAAGTGAAGTTACTTAATCCATTTGGTCACATCACGAATCATAAGAGTAAAATCACTATTCATAATTTACTACTCATCAAAAATTATTTTGATCTTATTAGACTCTAAACTTCTTACTGAACATAACTGTAGAAGACCATTTTTTGAAAATAATTACACATTATTTATTATTTATGTTTTACATAAAAATTTATAAAATATCATTTTTTTAAAATTAGTCAATAACATGCATACAATATTTATCCTGACATTTGAAAATTCACGAACATCATCATAAGAAGAAATCACATTTATTTTGTTAAAATCAATGTATTACACAAGGTAGTTATGGTCTTGTTACATAGACCCTTATAACACTAGAATAAGGCCTAAGAGTAAGGAGTGCTTGGGTGATAGAATCTTGGGGCAGCTCGGACAACATTGCCCGAGTAGTGATTTCTATCAGCTTGAACGTCTCACGAAGGTATTTTCATTCCAGCATCAAACAATGATGTTCGGCTTGGGTTTGGTCCAGAGAAAAGCCCAAAGGTGCTACCTCCTTCTCGAGTTCTGTCAGATGGGCTCTGATCAGTCAGAGACTACTAGAAGGGTCCATCAAATATTCTTTCGATTTTAATTTATCAAGATCACTTGTATTTATAGACAATAATCGCAACATCTAATTTCCAATGGTCTTATTGAACAACGGTCATATAACATTCGAAACCCAATAGTCTTATTTTAGTTCTACACATTTTATTAAATGAAATAGTTTTGTCAGGTATAATATAAAATAACACACAAAGTTAGGAAACAAAAAATTATTCAAAATTTTGGGTCATTACTCTCTTCCTCCCTTAAGAAATTGCGTCCTCACAATTTTAAAATTGGGCATGGAATTTTTTTTGAAAGTCATGCATCGGAAAAAGAGTCACTAAACCTTTTACTTTAAAAGAATGAAAGGGTATTACAAAGGTCTCATGAGTTAACCCATATTAAGATTCCATGTAGGAAAACATGGATGTGGAACAGAAAACAAAGGGTCATGTTCTGATGGAGAGTGATAGAAAACATGATTTGGAGAGAATTAACCACAAGAAGATCATAAAACATAAGATGTGTTAAATGGTCATTGATTACCCAGTAGGAAACGTAAACCAACAACCATTTTGTTTTATGCTCCTTTTCATAATTTTGAGGGATTCATTTACTATATAGATTTAAAACATAAGGAAATATTCCTACCTTCAAGTAGAGTTTCACCCCTTATTAATTTTCCACCAAGACTAATCTTTTCTCCAAACAACGAGCATTCGAAATGACTTGGTCTCATCAAAAGCATAGGAATCATCTTCAAGAGAATCAAATAATCCACAAAAGATTAACTAGCTATTTCTTCTATCATTAAACATTATCCCATAAATATAAATGGTAATATAAAACATCAATTGAAAAAGAACGAACCCCATTGCGAGGGAAACTAATTCTAATCTTCAAAATTCCATAGTACTACCCAAAGTTCATCATAGACCATTCCATAAATAACTGTCCTTGAAGTTCCTCAAAACAAACCAAACTAAGATTGAAACCCAAATATAAGAAGGAGTTGTTAACATAGTCTTCCATGATAAACTTTACCATTCTTCCTCAAACAACATCAACCACTTTTAACGTCTTATACAAAAAGTAACTAACCTAATCACATTTTCCCCAAGATAGTTTACTCACTTCTATAAGTGACATACATTACTATGAGTTCACCTTAAATTTATTGATTCTTAAAAATATAATTCAACCTTTACATCTCAAAGAAAATACTATAGTAATCTATTTACCTTGATCATATAGGGTCCCCAAATTAGTGAACATCTTCCAAAATAATAATCATCTTTTAATCCTCTAATAATTTTTTTTCATGAAGAACGGCTTCACATAATCAACATGTGATACATGACAATAGATTTTTTCCTTAATGATATAAAACCATCATAGGAAGTTACTCGATGTTCATATAAAACATTAAAGATATGCTCATGGAGCACGAAGTAAAATACAAAATGACATAGAATATTATTCCGAAGAAGTTACATGTACTTCAGTCATCATGATCTGTCTCAGCATAGGACTTTCATTGTTCCCTTGTCCTTGAAGATTGTTGATTCCCATCATTCTTCTCATCCCTTCCAAGAGCTAATTTCCTTGGATAATGACCAACATTTACACATTTACGACATTGAATAGTATAAGGTACATTAGATTGAACCTTATCTCCATTCATTACAGTATCCAATTGTTTAAAGCAATTGGCTACTTTATGCCCTATCATCCCACACGTAAAACATCCCCTGGTTCCTTTGTGACATTTTCATTTGTGCCTCTTTCAACACTTTTTTCAAAAAGGAAATTGGGTCTTCTTTTCCTTATCACCTTTATCAAATGAACATCCTTGAGACTTCATCTTCATCTTCCTGGATAAATTTGGGCATTCAACAAGGTACCAATTATTAATTGTGATTTTTGATAGTTGGTTTGGCATAATCAAAATATGTTTAACATGATCTCTCATCATCTCTGTCATATTAATCGGGCAATCGTCACATTTCCTATCACATTGGTTTTTGGGACATGTTCTTCTATTTCCTGCCATTAACTGAGAAAAGAAAGTATAATTAAGGGTCTTAAATACTTAGCCAATAATCATGGAAAGGAAACTTTACAAAAAGAAGGATAAACTTTTAGAAAAAAAGTATATCCTAACTTCTGATTCCCTAGGTTCCAATATAGCTTATCCATAATCATATATTCGGATATTAATCATTATTTTAATTTATCTTTGTTCTTTTAATAATGGTTCATACTAAACTTATGAATTTACCAAAGAATATCCCCCAAGAGGGTCAAACCATGAGTGCAGCAAGGCCCGTTTTCATGCATTAGGTTACCCCGGGTCAGGCCCAAATCACCTTGTCAGAGTTTTCACTTATAGGTACATCTGTTCCAGAGCCTCCTCTACTTGTTTGTATCCAGAAAAGGAATTATTTTTTTGGAAACCACTTACTCAATACTTCACCAAAATACCAGGATGTCTTCCTATATTTAATATTTTCATTAATAAACCATGTAATGTTTTCAAATCATAATTTCCACAAATAAGTAAAGCATCCTTTGATACCAATTATAGTATCCTGCCTTTTTCTCACATAAAATTTCATTTCATTATAAAACTCGAGGATCTTTAATGTTTTGTGTCTTAGAAACCAGGAACATAATACATGAAAACATAAAAAAATTATTTATAAAAACTTAAAAAGATTCTTCATTTGTTCATCCTAAGTTCATTACTGCATCTCATAACCTGGGAACATACATCAAAGGAAAGGGTGAGAATAAGGTCCAGTAAGGGAAACAAGGGAAACATTTTACATGTGAACATGAGATATATCAATAAAGTCAGTATAAATAACTTTAATGCTTGAGAAAGGTATCATGAGGCATATCATAATGAAAAGAACATGATTCATAACTTGAATATGTGGATAAAATATTTTACTTAGACAATCATGAACATGTCACCAAGGTCCATACCCGTCGTGTTATTTAAAAAAAATTACCAAGGTTATTCACCAAGGTATCGTTAAAATTGTAATCCCTAGAGATTACATCATTACCCAATGCATTGGAACACTATCAGGGAACACCATTAAATTTGTATTTATTATCATGTGAGCCACATATATCATCATAAAAAATTTCATATATAACACATATATCAAAAAATAAATTTGTTTCATTTCATAATCACTACGTTTTGAAAACCCCTTTTAAGACATGATATTTATGTCATTTTAAACCCACGGAAAAAGGAAAGCTGGTTTCATGTATGTAAATACAAGAATTAAAATATAAAATTTTGATATATATGTGAATACCCCTATAGAAGAATGATCTTTGAGTATTCACTTAATAAAATAAAATAATTCGAGAAAAAGAGAGAGACATTTTGAGACGAAAATTCTGTAGCATAACGGCTATGTTACAGGGTTTTAGTGAATATTGAACAGAGAGGGGACATGATTTACCCACTCATAAATGATTTAAAAATATTAGAGGGACATTATATAAAGGATATAAGAACATGGTAATGAAATTTTAAATACATACCATATGAAATGAAAAACATGAATGGAAGGAAAAAATATGATTTCTCTTATAAAAATTCGACAGCCTAACGACGTCACTTAAAACTTATTAAAGATGAATTGATGATATAAAATAGGGTATCTAATCAAATTAAAATAAAAGGGCCATATTATGGATATATAGATCATTCCCCAACATAAAAAAAGGAACTTGTAAGACTTGACATGAAAATAGAACTTTGAAAATGAGAAGGGTGAAAGAATCCCTTTTACAAAATTCTGTAGCCTAACGGCGCCACTTAAAAATTGAAAAAATGAATTGACTAGATTAAGGGGGGGTGTCTCATCATATGAAAATAAAAATTACAGTAAGAAGAATATAAAAGAACATCCCCCTATATAATAACATGGAGCATAAAATAAATGACATAAAAGAGGGTACTTGTAATGAAAGAGAGAGGTATGATCCCCTACCTTAAAACATAACTCTTAAAACATGAAGGTCGGGACCATGAGGGCTTGGGGGAATCTTGGGAGGACTCCTTGGGAGGTGATGATACTGGAGCTTCATTGTGGGGGATTTGGGTGTGAAATGAATGAGGTAAAGGCTTTGTATTTATAGGATAAGTGAGGGGACAAAGCATTAATTGCCAAGGGACACCTCATCGGTGGTATTTGAAAAAACATGGGCTTGCCCATGGTATTTTCCCATGGTATTGGCCACTTGGGACACCTCATAACTTATCTCACTTTTCATAATTCGACCAAAACTATTGCATAATTATTACATCCTTAATGATTTCATTAAACACCCGAAACTCAAAAACTGCATTTTCACTATTCACCAAAAATTCAACTTTCTTAGAAAAATCCCAAAATTTCACCTTAACCAAATATAGATGCTATGGTTTCAAAAATGAACTCCATTTTTTGAAAAATAATTTTATAAATATTTTTAATTTAGTTTTAAAATGATAACACTATTCACTAAAAATTCAATTGTTTCAGAAAAATCAAAAAATTTTACCTTAACCAAATATCGATGCTCTGATTTCAAAAAAGAACACCATTTTAATAAAATAATTTTCTAAATATTTTTAATTTAATTTTTAAATAAAAAACACTATTCACCTGGAAAAACTAATACTTAACCAATAATATCTGAAATAGTTATTTACCTATTATATTGAATCAAATTACTTAATCAAGGTGCCTAAATTATATTAATACTTTCTTAAGTGAAGTTACTTTATAAATTAGGTCACATCACTAATAATAAGCATAAAATCACAATTCATAATTTATTATTAATCAAAAAAATATGTTTATTTTATTAGACTCTATATTTCTTACTGAACATCACTATAGAAGACCATTTTTCAAAAATCATTACAAATTATTAATTATTTAAGGATTAAATATATATTTTTAAAATATAATTTCTCTAAAATTCCTCAATAATATGCATATTATATTTATCCCGACATTTGAAAAATTAAAAACATCACCATAAGAAGAAATCACATTTTTTATTTAAATAAAAGGATTACACAAGGCAGTTATTCTCTCCTTACATAGCCCCTTATAACACCAACATAAGGCCTAAGATTAAGGTGTGCTAGGGTGATAGAATCTTGGGGCGGCTCAACAAAATTTTCTCGAGTAGTGATTTCTATCAGCTTGAACATCTCGCAAAGGTGATTCCTTTCCAGCTTCACACGATGAAGTTCGGCTTGGGTTTGGTCTAGGGAAAATCCAAAAGGTGTTACCTCTATCCAGAGTTCTGTCAAAAGGGCTTCGATCGGCCCGAGACTACTGGAAGGGTAAATCAAATCTTCTTTCTATATTAATCAAGATCACTTGTATTTATAGACAATAATCGCAAAATCTAGATTCCAATGGTCTTATTGACCAACGGTCATATAACAGTCGAAACTAAACGGTCTTATTTAAATTATCCTCATTTTATCAAATGAATGAGTTTTGTTGAGTATAAAACAAAATAACACACAAATTTAGGAAACAAAAAATTATTCAAAATTTTTGGTCGTTACAATGGATAGAGTATACCAGATCCACCACTTCATAATGATTTATACATTGAATAGTGGGGTAAGATGATATTTGTATCATTTTTCATCATGGTTGTTACCTTTTCAACATTATAATTCTCGTACACTGATGTATTGATACGTACTACATGAACTGGATATTAAGTTATAGAGTAAACTTTAATTTTACATGAATAAAAAAATTAATGGGCAATTTCTCCCTTTCAATGAAAACTATTTATGTCTTTATTTACTTAGTATTAACAAAATGAATTCTTTTATGGGCTCCTTAAATGTAATTTCATCAAAACTAGGTAGATCATAGTGATCATAAATAGGTGCAACTGTAGTTTATTCATCTTAATCTAAAGTATAGGTATAATTTTACAAATATAAAATTTCAAAGTAGTTGAAATTTATAATCAATTATATTGAATAATATAAAATTTATAAGAGTTTGGTATAAGATGAAATCCATTTTTTGTTTTAGTTTCAATCACGTCTTCCGTGGTGAGTCCTTCTTGGAGTTTGATTATGGAAGCTGGAGAAAGGTAGTATGGCTCCACCATATTTTCGTCAAATTCCACCACATGGGTTGTTTATTTATCCATTGATAGTGTAAAATGAAATGGTATTGGCTCATATACATTGAAAGTTATGAGGATATCAACAAATGACTCATATTAAATCTATAAATCATCTATATATTTCTAATTAACCACATGTATCTCAGTTTAAAATTATTCATCTTCATAAATCCACTCTAAATCATTATGGTCCTGAGAAAAATTCAAAGAGACTAATGGCTTATAATTGGGTTCAATTTCACCTTTCTTAATGGATATTTCATGTTCTCTATTATCCAATCTATTAATCACTACATATTTTTCAGCTTCTCTAATAGATTATGAATATCATATTTATGTTTTTTCTTATCTACTTTAGTATATAATGGGTTAGGGGATATTCTTTGAATGTGTTGAGAGAAATCAAGGGGATCTATTCTGGTGTCTTGTCCATTTCTGGATAAATGTTTGGGAATTACCCCCATAATTCCATTAGCTCTCTAGAATATTCTTCAACCATAGGTTTCTTGATGGTCAATTTGAGATGTTTGATGTTGTCCTTAAATTTATGATGTTGTATAATTTGTCTCTAGGGTCCCCTAATCTATCTAGCCAATGTGGAAGCAATATCTTTTGTGGACCAAGGTTCATCAACTAATAGTTTTCTCACCTATGAGTAATCATTCCTCATAGAATAATATTGATTTTAATAAATCACAGAGAAAGAATATTTTATGGTTAATTTAAAGAAAAAAACTATCAACTATGAATATAGAAAAATTAATGTAAACTAATTACTAGATCCCTTAAAAGAGTGTAAATTTTGATTCACATACCAATCATGATGTCTGGTCAAAATAAAATTTATATTGTTTTTTTCTATTGTGGTACATTTTCTAAATAGGGTCATTTCACTTGAGGAGCTCCTCTATTTGTTCTCTCGCGTATTCTAAATCATCTAACCTATATTATTTTTTTATTATTTAATCAAAATAATGATAAAAGAGGGATTTGATTAATTTTAAAAGATAATAAATAGTCATGAAATATTAAAATATGAAAATATAATGAAAGTCTAAATAAAATGAAATTATGAAGAATGAACATGGACATTGATTTAGTTTTGGGTTTGAGCATTATTCTCCATTATTTTACATATTTTTGATAGATAATATAAACAAGTTATATCATGAATAATTACTAATATTTTTGTTACGAAATTGTGAAATATAAAATTTTATAAGCACTCTAAATTACACCCACTCATGTAATCAAGGTTGAGGACATAACTTGGTAAACTATGTGTCATCTTCTAGGACCCAACTCTTTCAATGGAATTTCATCCATTGATTTTCTCAACTTCCTCATGTGAAGAGATAACCAATATAGATAGGAAAAAGAAATTTAACATAATAATTGGAATATACTGAGTTTCTTATCATTGGATATATTCACCAAACCCATGAATGGAACCCATATCTACTACAAAATAAAATAAACCTTAACAAAAATTCAATAACACCTCGACTACTCCCATGACAATCCTAAGGTCAGCCATTCATTACTGAGAGTATATTATCACACGGTGGAATAGGAAACAAGATCATAATATTGATGAATTATAGGTGAATAGAATAGTTGAAGATAAATAAAATAAAAATAAATAGGATGAGAGAGAGTGTAAAAAAATAAATTTAAATTATAAAATAAAATAAAAATAATATAAAAATATTAGGAACATTATAAGAATAAAGATATATAATATATAGGGATAAATTTTTTTAATATATATGAACAATTTTAGCGAGAGGCAAGATTAAGAATAAGATGTAGGGATAATAATGGATAACATATTATATAGGTACATGTATTTATTTAACAAATGAATTAAAATTACTTTAATTTAGTACAAAAAAAAAGATAAAAAACATAAAAAATTTAAAAATAAAATGAAAATTAAAAAAACAAAGGCGACATCAGCTTGGAACATCGACCACTCCTCCACTACGTTTGAGAAAAATTTTATTTTCACCAGTAAATGATACTTTTCATAGGCTTTGAATGATCCTCTGCATCTCTTACATCTACAACAGATCCTTGGGATTTAAAAATTTACATTATCATTTGAGGATTTTAAAAAATTGTCCATGTATCTCTTGATTTTAGGATTTGGTATGGAATAAATCCATGTGAGGTAGTGTGGATTTAGCCACTTATCTTTTGGGATAAGGAGTTCATGGTGCATGAGATTTTTTAATGTGGAACCATCTTGGTGGAAATGAAAATGAAGAGTAAATCATGGCAGTTGGATATCCTCATATAATATGGCCTTCAATGTGGTCACATAAATCCTCGAATGACTTTAGGGTGATCATCCTGGGTTCAGGTGGTGACCAGTAGTGTGGGATGATCCTTATATAAGATCCACTATTCTTAACGCTGGTGGATCTTCAATGGAAGAAGTGGTGGCAGGTTATGCCTCGATAGTGGATGGCGGTGAAGGATGGGTAGCTACGAAAGAGCTATTATAATTGACTGGGGTGAGTGATGTGGGAGAAAAATACTTCAATTTTTCAAAATAGTCATAGATTGTGGCCCCAAAAAGAAAAATAAATTTTTTATGTGCACATAAATATAAATTCTCTAATCTCCTATATCAATGAAGTCACATGGAGGATGATTAATGCCCTAATGACACTATGGATATCCCCATCCTAGAAACTTACTCTTATTTCCACCATAGGAAGTTTGACCATACTCTAGATATATCAGTTGTGACCCTTCTAGAAGTTTTTATAGATTTCACCACTATGGTCCCTACGTAGTAAATGATTCCCAAGGGCACCCATGTTAGTTCTAGGTGACCCTCACGTGGGCTTTAGGTCCAACAAATACCTTGGGATAGATATGTGGAGTGAGTCAATGGTTGAGGGTGGCTAATTCCTTGACCTATTTCTTATGTAAATACATCAAAATAAAAAAATAAAAAAAATCAAAACCCAAAAAATATTAACCAATATAAAAACATTAATACAAATTTCAAAATCTTATCATTTTTATTTTTTTAATTTATTTTAATTTTATAAACTTATTTTACAATATTTAACTAAAACACAAAAATTTAATGTCATTTAGATTCGAAATCCATTCAAAAAAATATAAAATTTACTATAAAAATGCAAAATATATGACTCTATCAAATATAATTACCAGATTTAGATTTCCTCAAATGATATTGATAGACAACGGCTGTAAATTCTATTCTCCAGAGCTAAAGAAATTGTACCAATAGTACAAAATCTAGTACAAATATTCATCGTGCTATCATGAAATGGAAACTGGATAGATAGAGTCCTTTGAAATGACCATTTACAATATACTCTAGAATATGGTAGAAAAATACAACTTTTCATGGTTAGATGAGAACCTTCTCGCTTTATGGGACAACCATTCCACCATGTGCATTGCAACATATGAAATCCCATAGCTGTTAGTGTATGAAACCGAAGAAGTGTTTCCTATAGAATTAATGTTTCCCTTACTTAGTATATCTCTCTGCGAACAAACATCAGTTGATGAGAAATCTCAGAATAATCTAGATCATTTGGAACAAATTGATGAGAAACAATATTTTATATTATGAAACCATGAAGTCCATCATAATCATATCGTACGAGCCTTTAATAAAAATTCTTGATTCCATTAATTTCTTCAAGGATAACTAATATTAGCTCTAAGAAACCCAAACATAATAGGAATTAAACCTCAAACACTAGAACCCAAATGGAATGGTCCATTCATGATACATAATGTTTGTTCTAATAGAGCATAATGGTTTGCCATAATATATGGGGAAAGTATCAAGTACCACAATGGTTTTTCGAGAATTATTTTCTTATCTGTTGTTATGAATCTAATTTCTAGGTCAATTGATGTTAAACATCAATATGTGAAATGGTTTCAGGGTGATAAACTACATGATATGTCCTGGTTACATGATGTTAAACTTTATGGAAAACATCCTTTCCAAATTATGTTAAACTACACCACAAATATCTACAAATTATTAGATGTTAAACATCATGAATGGAGTCCTAACAGAAATAATTTAAACTTCAATGTATCATATGTCATAGAAAAAATACATTAAATTACAAATTGCCTTCCTTGACACATGATATCAAACCACATGGAGAAAGTCATTTCATTGATGATTTATAGCACATGAGTTATATTTGTGTGACAGAAAAATTATGCACCACATACCTATGGGTGATTCAGATACACATAGGTAATATTCCAATTCATGAACTATGAATCCCTTGACTCCTTCCATCATAGGATTCCTAATGACACCCTAATCTCATATCCTGGATCCTTCCACAATATATCGACGCCATTCATCTTTACCACATGATGTTAAAATACATGGATGCTATCCATCTCATTCTACATTAAAATATTCTTAGAACTATATAAACATGATAAAAATTATAATGAAATATGTAGAGATTCCATGATCCATTATCTTATCCAACCTCCACCAAATGGATATTTCCCTTCCCTTTGTTTAAATATCCTTCAATTTGTGAAAGAATCCATTTTCATTTTTTATTTATCACACTAAAAATAGCTCGATTGTGCATAGGATTTTTTGTAAGGTAATCCTTGCATGATTGATACATATCATTACGTGACAGGGTTAGCATGTCCATGGATACCCGACCTCAAAATAGAACACCCACACCCTTATCACATGATGTTAAACAGCATGGTTGATGCTTATTTCATGATATTGATCTATGTATTACAATGGATCTTAAATGATAATACCACTATCCTAGGTTTTCTTCTTCCAACAAACCTCCATACAAAAACTGTGTGGGTCTTGATTTGTACCATCATATGATACATAGTGACACTATAATCTCAAATCCTAGGTCCAGTTACAATAAAAATAGTGAATAATTTACCTCTATACATAAGGGATCATATTTGAGTGGAATTTTTACCATTCAAGATCTACATTTGGATTTATGCATTCTATAGTAGCATTTAAACATTCTATCTTGGGTCGATCCAAAAGTCAAAAAGGTCCACCCTCTCTAAAACATGAGTTAAAATTTCATAGGTAATTTTAATAAAAAAACTATGTGTGGAAAGATTCCTACCATCAAATGATGTGTACTGATGACCAGATATCCAATCAATTTTCCAAATCAAATAAAATAATGATAAAATTTCCCCCTATATGTATGTATAAGACCCACGTATAGAGTTTTCCATTCCAAGACTATGTATAGATAGATTCATGCAATTGCAGGATATGTAGAGATGCCCAGATCACCAATCCCAGGACTATTTGTAATATTAAATTGGATCAATTCCCCTTATACGTATGGTTGAAACATGATTTGTGAGGTCCCCATTTGATAACTATGTATGTTTTTATTCCTAATACCAATGGATACACTGAAGATCACTAATCTCTAATCCTATGTTCATCAGCAACATAAAGAATTATAATAATCCCCCTGCATATGGGATGGACATATGCCAAGTGTTATCTAAATCCTACTCTAATTGTGGATAAATTTTGTTACATAGTTGTCCCTTGATTCTCACAATATATATGAATCATGTGGGCTTAAGGAACCTCTAAAGTCATTCTAGTCGACACAACCAATTCATTTCTTCTATAGGTAAATATTCCTAATCACATTAAATTAAGCATCACAACAACATCATAGTTTCATGATGTTATACTGTATGAAAAATATATTCCCATTAATAATATCACTCCCTGTGATGGTTGTGTCCACAAGAATGACATGTGCTATTCATAATCCTCTAAATTCCTTCGATACACACTGGTGTAGATTTTTTCGTGCTCTAACCCTTCTTGAATCTTACATTATCCATGAACCAATTTCATATGCTTGATATCTAATTCAACACAACTTGCTCCTCATGTTTATGTACCTAACCTAGAACCCCATGGACCATAGAATTCCTTAATCTCAGTACTTTCCTTTATCAAACATGTAATAGGGACTGCTATATCCAAATGGAGCCTTTGGTCCCAGGAAGGTCCCCCATATATATAGGGGTTATTGTCACACACAAGTGGAAAATTATAGTCTTGCACCATTAGAAATGTTTTTTCAGTACCCACTAGTTTCTTGATCCATTTAACATAGCTATTCCTATACTATGACTTAGAATCCACATAACCCAACTATTCAGGTAGATTTGGGTTCTTGCAATTTTTCAGAATTGGGAATCGTATCGATTAGGAAAGAAATATTATGAAATCTTATCCATGTAACCTTCCATTTTAGGGTTTGAATAATCACTGATGACTCAATTTATATGAATTAGAAATTCTAATCCCTTGAATACAAGTCATATCTATACTGTGGGATCTTCTAAAAGGTGTTAATTGTAGAATGACTCCTACCCTTATAATATAAATAAAGAAACCCAAGAACACCCACCCTTATAAGTAGAATATACCTTTATTTAAATATTTTCAGTTTATAGAGATTCTCATTCCATACACATGGGTCAAACCATTATATGAAATCCTTAATAATGTGAAAAATCAGTACAAGAAAGACCTAGCCACATGGCTAGCCATCAATTAGATTATGCATGGATTAAATGTGTTTCCTAACTCTAAATTCCCCTGACTAGGGAAAAACGTTCCAAAGGATATCTTGTAGAATTTCATGTTGGTACCCCCATACTTACTACATGATATTCAATGGAAAAAAATTCCCTTAAGGCAGGATGTGAAAATCTAAGGAAAATTCCCATGGTGCATGATTCTAAACTTAAAGGAAAACGTCCTTGTCACATGAAATTAAATTCATAATAGATACATCATCACTACATTTTGATAAAATGATTAAAACATCATCCATCATCATTCATTTTTAATAGACCAAAAGAGCATATCCTCAATCATCCAGAGTATGGGGTTCTTTATTCATATTTTATGTACCTCAACCCATAAACCACACATAATCTCTTCTGCACCTCAGGATTTCTAAAACCATTGTATGGGCCCAATAAAAAATTATTGATCACTTTGTTTACCATGAACGCGGATAATCCACAAATGGGATTTGAACTAAAAATTAGAGACATCATGGCCCTGAAGGAAGAGATTTATGATCCTTGTGATCCAAAAATCACCAAGGAAAAACTCACCAACTTAGGTTTTGCTGGTTCATACATAAAATGAATATCTTATATCATTACTAATGACCAGAGAACCATGATCCATGATTTACAATATTTTCATCGCCTATTCAAAATGATGGTGGAGTACTCTTTATATTGGGCATCGAAGTTAGGTTATTTTATAACATTTCTATGAAGTCAGGTCCATTTGCATTATAACCTTAATCTACATTAACATTGGTAAAACATTAATATCCTTGAACATTAGAATTTAATGGTCTATATGGGAAGATAGTAATTTTATAGTGAAAGATACATAAAATTTTCCTATTTTAAAACCCTAAAAGGGGGATGATAAAAATTTCAACCATTGTTCTCTAAACTCTTAATCTCTAGAGTTTAGGAATAACATATAGCGTCAATAAATATGTCTTAATTTTTAGTGTGTAAAACTCTATGGAACTATTAATAGAGGATCCATGCTCTCTAAACCACTAATTTTAGGAAAATAATGAATAATAATTTTTTAGTTCTCCTCAATGCTATGACGTGTACGCTGGTGGAAAAAAATATTTTATCATGTTAAAAGACTTCATCAATATTATATTTTCAATAAACACATTAATTTTATTGAATAATTATCTAACACAACATGTTCTATGAGTTGATACCCTTTTCCTGGAACCCCATGTATGTTGGTCTTCCTTTCTCTACTCTCTTCCATCTAGAAAATTGGCATTTAGGACTTCTTCATATAAACAGACCCTTTGGTTAGAGGAAATCCACCCATAAATCTATGAGGTATTTTCCTGACAACATGTTACATCAAAAACATCATTAACTACCAATGTTTGACTTGAACCCACTGGTTACCACATATAGTTAACACATATATTCCTTGACCATGATTTATAATCCCCGTAACTAGTCAATTCAAGAGGATTCAACATCCTTGACTTTATATAATTTTGTATCATAACCATTATCAAATAAGGAATGTGACACACCATTCTCAAATATTTTTATGACCTGTCCCACATGACTCTAACCCACCTAGAATAGGTTCCATGCCTCCCAACTAAGAGATAAATTGGTCTAGGGTTCCAAAACCCTCTATGCATAACCTTTTGTAGACATAAAACTTCATCATTAATGTGGTTGAATTTTTATGAATCTTATAAATTCCATTGAAAAGAGTAGGGACCCACTTTACCTGACCATTCATTTAATACATAAGGGACCATGCATAAAGAATTATGACCTACACACTTGAGGAATTTTCTCCTTTTGGGTAAGGAATTCTAGTCCCCATGAGCCCTGGTGACACCATGGATGAACACACTACCCTAGGGTGTTTTTGGTCAACACCAGTAGGTATAGCCCATTCCACTGATGAGACACATCATTAAAATGTTTGAACTCAGCACCTTAGGGTGTTTTGTGCCAACTTTGATTTGTATGCCTTATTCCATAGTCATCAGTTCATACACTTAGACAGTTGAATTAAACAAACCATATTCCAAATATCAATGTGGGCATAGTATCCCTATCATACTATCATATTATGTATAAAATACTCTATACTTATTGCATTTCGTGTCCTAAGGGATGGACTCTAAACTGAACATTATCTCAAGTCTTGGTAGAGGACTATAAATTACACCCCATCTCAAGTACAAGAAAAATTACTCCAAAATACCTAGTAATTATGGTCCTTAACACCTTAAAAAAGACTATATGGAAGACATAATTTCTTCATGATGTTAAACATCAAAAAATAACTACATCATGAATGGTATATTACAAATATTTGACGGTCTATGTGAGAAGACCCTATAATTCCTAACACAAATGGTCTAGTTTGTAAGACTATAAAACAACCAATTGATATATACGAAATTATCTCTATATTTAATATTTTAAATGGGTATCCTAGGAAAAGGACCATTCTCTGTTCACTCGACATGCACTCCATGTGATCTAGACAATATAAAGCATTTATAAAACAAACAATTCATAGGTCAAAAACCCGAAAGAGGGTATCCTCATAAAATTCAAATTCCTCACTCGCTAATCATTCCCAATAAGAAGATTAGGAAAATGTTAGGGAAATATAAAATAAAAATGATTCTAATATTTTAGGTATTATTACATGTGCCAAGAAAAAAACATCTTTTTCTCACTATGTGCACTTACTTGGAAAAAAATTAGTACTTTCTCCCACTTGAACATATATTCAACCAAAATTATATTTTTAAATCAAAAGATCTCAAGAATAATAAAGCCGATGTATTAGAAAAGAATATCATTTCAATGGTAATTGATAAATATTTATCATGAAAAATATGTTTTGATTCATGCACTCAAATACATGAATTTGGGTTTACATGGTATTATACAAAATATATGTATTGTTAAGGATCTGTACGATATTTAATCAATGAAATGTCATGCACATCATGAATTAAAGAAGGATGATCAATGACATGTAAAGATCAAAATATTTCTTAATTAATAATTTGATAATGACAAAACTCCTCATTCTAATTACTCTATATGAATTCCATGAAAATTTTATGTGATCAGTGTATAATAAAATTCAATTTTATGAATTTTCCAAATCATGCAGATTCTGGGGAGAAGTTTTGATTGATCGTGGTTGTTTTTAAGAACTAATTCTTATACTACTACCCAAGGATAAAGAGTCATAATAAAATAGTATAGAACCTCATATCCTTTATATAAAGTGTCAATTAATGATGATGGTGTTTTATTATCATAATCTGAGTGAGCTATGTTCTCCCCCTATTTTACTATTTACATGGTCATTATATTCATCTTAGTTTGTGGAAGAGATATTATACGAGGTATCCATTCTTGCACCTTCTATGATTTCATAATTAATTTGACCAAGGATTCCCTATAATCAAAACCACATAGGATCACACTATTATAAGCGAATTATTTCTAGGTCAATATAATTTATCACACGATATCATTCAATAGTTGGAATTCAAAGGAAACTCCAACCTGGTCATGAAAGAGTTGGTGATTATATTCTATATGGACATGAAAATCCTTTAAAGGAGTCCTGGAAGTCAGGTCATTGATTTTCTTCCATATTTTATATCATGATACTTTATTCAATTTTACCACTCGGGTGGTTACATGGGAAGGAGGGATGGTTAGCTGAGCTGATGAAGTGTCAAGAGAAGAATTTTCATGTGATCTTATATAAAATCATGCACCATATATAAGTAATATGAAAGAACTAGCTTACTCACCAAAATATATCAAACTAATTGGATATTCATCACTAAGACAAGAACACATCCTCAGAGGATCACCAAATTCTATAAAAAATTCAGTTTCTGTTAGGAATAGGGGGTTCAGTAAAGTAGAGGGTTTGTTTTCCTGACAAGACAATCTATTCATCACACCATGTAGGAAAGCTTCCACAGAATCCTAGGAATAAGTATAATGATGGAAGACATGGTTTCCAATAGGTGGAAGAATAATATCATTGATTTTTTCATCATGTGCCAACAGAAGCCAAATTTGGCATATAATCTCACGATGTCAGTATCCCAAAACACAAGCTAAAGGGAGAAGGGAAACCCTTTGAATACATCGAAATTAGTGATTGAACATATAGGGGGTATATGGTCCGGGTAATTCAATGGGTGCGGAGGTTCGGGCCCTTCTAACTGGATTGATGGTCTATAGGAGGAGGGGTTTGCAGGTGGCAGAGGTGGAATCAGATTCGTAGGTGCTGGTCAAGGCTATGCAGGGAAGTTATGAGATTCCATGGGAATTGATATACCTTATTCTAATGTGTAAGGCTGAAACAAATCATGGAGGGTTAATACACCATAGATAGAGGGAATCCAACTTTTCTACTGATTCTTTTGCTCGTTTGGGAAGCCAGGAGGACACTGTTGTGGTTTATGATAGTCTTCAGTCTCTTCCCCTTGAGTTCTTTTGTGTTGTGCATGGGGATGCCCTTGAATTTAATCATTTTCTCTCCCCTTGAAGGGACTTTTTTTGTTTTTTTTGGTTTTTTCTTGTTATACTTTGAATTAAGAATAATAAAAAATGACCTTCAGTTCAGTCCCTACATGGGTCAATAGAAACCATTCTCAAATAGGGATTTTATAAAATACTCATTGAGAAAGTCACTAGTAATATCAATATTTGGACTGGTAGGTGTAGGATAGGGAATGAAGTTAAAATTATCGCGATGGATCAAAATATCAATAAAATTTTTGGGACCCAATGAAATTTCCTTAACACCATATACATTTAATATCATGGGACATAATTAAGAATTAAGGATCATGGTAGTGTTATGATATTTGTAACTTATTAAATTATTTCCTATCAAAAAAACTAAGATAAATAATGGGAATACATTATTGTATGGGATATTTCCTCATGGATTATTACCAAGGAGATGGTAAAGGTGAGAATTATTTAGAATTTTTAGATTGAGTGGGAACCCTTATTCAAATAGAGCTACCATCACCAAAATTCCAACTCAAATTCCCAAGCATTCCTCCCTTGATGAGAAAATACACCTGTACAAAAACATGGCTAAAATCAGATAACTGAAATCATGGGGAAACCAATGATCTCACCCTATAGTCCAATATGGATTATTCCCTATCCTCAATAATGGATGAATAAAATCCCACAATATTTATATTTTTTTAAAAAGGGAACTGATTTGAGCATATTATGATTAACTAAGTCCTACTACATCCTATAAAGATTTGATGCTATTAAAAAAATTAATGAATTATTATATGTTAATATACATCCATATAATACCCTTCATGACTATATGTAGTTATTTTTATACATTTTATGTTTTTATGTGGTTATCCCAAACATCCTTTGTAAGGTGAAATTCATCATATATCACCCTAAGAGGTGATATCCCTCTCAGTGAGTATATATCCCAAAGTCTAGTTCCTACTTCACCATGTGTCATATGGAAGGAATTAGGGGCAAGTTACAAATGGATAATAACCTCTTTGAGAATTTTTGAATTGTGATGCATGATGAATGGAGAAATCCATGCATCCCCATAAAGATTAATAGTATGTAGTCGGTCTATGAATTACTAGGAGATATGACTAACATAGAACAACCATTCCAATACATAAAAAAGTTATTTTTATGGGCTCATGTCCCATTTTTTATATCCAAACACTTCTAATATTATTCAAGAAGGTGAAAATTATTCTCAAATAACTTTGAGAAATTTGGTTATGGGAATGATGGCAACTATTTAGACCCTAAAGGGAGTCTTCCAACATATAAGAAAACCCCTGGAGTGGTTTTATGACCAATTGACTATCATCCAAGATCCTTGTTTGAATACAATCTTGGGATTATGAAAACATATAAGATAGAATGTTATAGTCAGTTTATGTAATTAAAGAATCATCTTACAGATGAAATCAATCTAAATAACGTTTGTGTGATAGGGGACTTCCCTAGAGTCTCGGTGCCTGAAGTTCCATCAATGTAATTTTTAGAGGGAAATTGTGATACTAAATATATGTATATTGATTCCCATTATTCATATTATTTGGGATAATAGAATTTTATGATGTATAATAAGAAGAATTATTCTATACAAAAATAATATTCACATGTAAGGTGAACAAGGAACTCTGCCCAATGAAATGCATAACTCAGATAGCTTCATGTGAATCGCTTAAACCGTGAAGTGAGTCATGATCACATGACATGATATGGGTATCACGAATCTCATGACACATAAATTATCTGATGAACACAACATCTATTTTAGTAATTATATAATGTGACCCAAAGATGGTCACATGAACCACATTATTATCAATTGATCACAAGACTGAGACATCTAATCACTTGAATCCTATAAAACATCAATGTGGCCAATGACAAGGGTCAATGTTGAGTAATATTATTGAAAATAGTTTTTTTGGTTCATTTGAATAAATAATGAGACAAATAATTCATACAGTTAAAATAGACAGTCAGATCTCAGGAAGTATCACCATGATGTAGTTTTTCAGTTAGGTCTTGGGAAGAGGTCTTACAAAATTGATCTTATTGTGTGGTCTTGAGAAGTATTCATGCGACATATAGATTTTTAGGAGAACTTGGAGTTCAGTTCATCAATTTAATGATCTGACACCTTTCTCCCCTATTTATTAGATAACTCACAGAGTTCCAAAAAAAATATGGAAGACCAAACACCACTCAGGACACTGATTAGTGGAAGCCTCATGGACTCAAGTGTGCATTTACTATCCTCAAAAGTAGGTCCTTGTCCCTATAGACCTTACCCTTAGGTTGGGTTTTGACACTCTCTAAATGATTATAGAAACATACTCAATTGATTAAATATCTGAACTATAGTTATTATATTCCCCTGAAAAATGGAAGGTGTATAATTACTACTTCATGTCCACACGGCCAGATCATGTGGATCACCTAACATAGAAGATGAAAAATGATCAAATTTCCTTGGGAAGGTCATGTGAATGGATCTTGATGTTCACATGATCAGATTATGATCTTACAAATCCCCCCTCATAACCCCTATTTTTATTGGAAAGACATCCCAAAAAGTGTGGATGATGGTGCAAAGGAGTCAAGATCAGCTTCTCCAATCATGTGAATTTTCAATTGATATATTCCCTAAAATTCCCAAATATACATATAAAATAATTGCATAAAAACTAAAAGGAATCATGTGATGGAGAGTTAGGTTTAGTTTCATGTGACATGCTTGTGACATTTACATGACCACATGGAGCCCCTTAGAGATAAGTCAGACTTATAATGAAAGAGAATGTTAATGTGTATCCTTAATAATGAAAATAACCATGGACATGTCCCTTTGATCATGTAATTATCCATCATCACCAATGTAAATAATTTGTAATGTATGTGTCAATGATCACACGACACCATAAGATCCAACATTGATCACACAATGAATTGTAGAAAAATAATGGGACTATCTGTGACAATTCGTGTATGTCATCATCAGAAATTCTATTAATTGAGAGACACCCCGATGGATAACAAATGGAAAAACCCTAAATACGTTCTAAAATAAGGAATATAAATATGAAAATGTATAATCCTAGTGTGAATGGATGATTTGATGATTTCTATGGGAAGGGGGTTATTCACCTTTTGAGATCACCATTTATTACATGGATCCCATTTGAAATTTTAGCCTGATGTTGTTGATAACACATTAATGAGACATCTTGATCTCTCAAGAGGCCCCTAACAAAATGTCTTGATCTCGTGAAAGGCCACTAACAAGACAATTTCATTTCTCAAATGACCATGTTTGAGTATTATTTTATCAAATGAAATCCATTCTAAGAGAATATTTAACTTTTGAAGACTATCATTAATGTCATATCAAGGGTTCAAAGACTATTTTAAATATCTATGTGACTATTAAAATTCCCATTAAAAATATGAGGTTCAAAAAATATAGTGATAATAGAGTATTCCCCATATGGATGTTTATCATGCTATGCCTTAGAGGAACTATTGTAAGAGCATGCGATGCACATGATATGATACTCCCTCCAGATACAACATATCAAGAATTTGACATAAAAAACATATAATTAAGTGTATAATTGGGGTGATTAGGTAAATAATTTCTTCCAGCACAGTACAAAAAAATACTATACATGGAATATACTACACCCGCATGAGAAAAGAAGATTGTATTTTTCATGGTACAAACTCATGTGATCACAAGGGTCTTCTTCTAAGTGAAATCTATGAATTTTACTACAGAATTAAACAACAAAAATATTTTATTTGTGTGATCAATCTATTGATCACATGATGGAATTACAGTACTCTAACAAAATTATGTGAAGAAGATCCCACATGTTGAAATGATCATTCAAAAAATCAACAAGAAAATGCTTGAAAATAAGTGAGGAATTACTGAAATTAAGACTATAAAATTATGGATAAATTAAAAGGAAGCTGATACATCGATTTTCATGTGAATGATTCCAGTGCTTCACATGACCAATCATGATAGTGAGATAACACCCAATTTTATTTACCAAGATATACAATGTACATTGGATGTGTTATCCAAGACCTATGGAATCCTTCATATATATCATCGATATCTCACATAATTCATTAATATTTCATCCAATCCCCATAGGATCCTCCAAAAATATCATCCATTTCTCATAATTTTCTTTTGGAAATGTCATCAAGCAACACACGATCCTCCAAATATATCAACCAAGTCTTAAAAAGTCCTCTAGACCTAATGGAAATGTCTTGTAGAGTCCTCAATACATATTTTCAATTTCATGAAAAATCATCCAAGCTTGCTAGCCATGTCATGTTTCAATATTCAAAAATGTCATCCTTTGGTCGTGTGACAACCCTATCTAATTCTATGTTGATCAAACAAAGACCATTAAATGTGTCAAAAGAGTCCTAAATCATACCTCCAACATGTTTTCTTCAATAATGAAAATCAACCCAAAACATGTTATCTTTGTAAAACATGAACATAGGACATGTCAATATATATAATAAAGACATTTCAGATAGAAAAACATGAAATTTCAGTCATAGTCCCTCCAACATGTAATGAATGTCAAGAAGATAACATTGGACATGATAGCCGTTTTTGTTAAGACATATATGTGTATTACTAAAATAAAACTAGGATTTCTATAATTTCTATACAAATAGAATACCAAGGAATACATCCTATAGAATGTGTTCCAATGGGACTCTATCTTGGTATAATCCCATAACCAATATAGACCATGGGGATAATAATAATTTCTCTAAATGTAATAATATGTCATCATCCATCAGCTGATTGAGGAGCAGACTAAACTATGATGAATCAAATTCCTGTCAAAATAGGATACATAGGATACCTTCTTAAGTCACAGTCTCCTACGGGAATCCACCTCAATGGAAGTCCATCTAAATTTTAGATACTCCAACCCACATAACTAAATCTCCACTATGGGGTTTTGATTCATCCTCTTCCATTAGAGGATTTATAAACTAAAGAAATTATGAGGATTCTTATTCATATAATAAACAGGATACATCATACTCTTTCCAAAGGGCTGATAAACATATCAAACACCCCATAAGGGATGAATCAGTGCATAATTCTAGTACATAAATTCAATGAGAATGAAATTTTTTTTACTTTGTTTCTCATATTAAACATGGACCACGTGGTCTTAGGTATTGTCGAATATTATATCATTCACATCACGAATTTCCCCAGCTTGGGAATCCTCAATTTGTAAGACCCATTAAATGGAATGATATGACTTCCCCTATGAAAAAGAAAAAACTTTTGCATATATCTCAAAAGAATAACTATATTGGTTAATTCATATAAAATAATAAAAATGGATAAGATTTGTCTTTCACCACCCATCGGTGGGTAATGGGTTGATTAAACTATGTTGAATCTAATCCATACCATAAGAATGATATATTGGATTCCTTCTTAAATCTATAGCCCAATAAATTATTCTGAGGCTCACTCATATATTTCCTCTCCACAAGATGTTATGTTATATGGATAAAAAGGAATTAAAAGGGTTTTGATTCATTTTACAAATAGGATATGTTGGATTCCTTATAAAGGGTCAATATCATCATAGAAATACCAATCTCCTCCCTTGATAGATGTAAACCCTTGAGTGAATGGTTATATGGACTCAAAATATAAGGATATACCCATTTATATTAAATATGGGTAACCAGATTGTTATCTTTGGATACATATATAGGTTATCATTAATAAAACCCCCTTACACATAAAAGGATTTGACAAATTATAATTTTTTACATCAACCTGTCCATTTTCAATATTTTGAATAGACTGGAAAACATATATTAAATCTAGTAGAGAGTATTGGAATAGTAAAAAACGTCCCCAAAAATGGTGTGATGATCCCAATCGTCCATCCACTTGAGCGAAGAGAATTCATCAGAATTGTTTGGTATAAAACCCTAAAGGAATGGTTATATTTAGAAAGAAGATCTTTTATCAATTATCGATGTGGGAACCATTAGAGGTGTCTAATAAATATGGAATCCATATACCCATAATCTTTTGAGAATAAAATGTCCCACAAAACATATCACATCGAGTGACGTGCACTATGTCTTTGGTATGCTAGGGGTATATGTTTTATATTAAACCCCCTAACACAATTTTGAGAGGGTACATAGAATGGGAACAATTATATATTTTACCTTTCTTATGAAATACTTTAGGATTATATAATCATAGGTTTGTTTCGTATGTTTATAATAATTTCATTAATTGAGGATAAACCAAGATTGGATTTTTCCTCTCATATGATGAGTAAGATATATGGTCCCTTGATTGGAATAAACTAAGGAAGTGTGTGGTTATCCCTATATTAGGTACATGTGATGTACTTATCTATTTTGATGAGGGATATATAGAGTTTAAACTTTCTTAGATGAATGACATATGATGTATTCATCATCCTAGTTAGTGTATAATCAAATAATTGAGAGGTTATGAAGTTTCAATATGTTATAAACATACTGTGTTCCCCCATTATCACTTAATGTATAAAATAATTGGATTATATGATTATGTGTACATGAATATTATATAACATATGCACACAAGTATGGGGATACATTTTTTTTGGAGGTCACGTCAGATATCTTTGTGGCTTGATCGGCATTGATGGGTTTCTAGAGGATTATTTTTTCTTTTATTTATTGATTAGATGTATTATTTTTTTTCTCTTATTATAATTAAGTGGACCCACTATGTTATTTATTTTTCGATACATATATATATTTATTGTTATATTAACTCTAACTTGAGTGATTTAATATTCTTAAATAATGTATTAATTATAACATAAATATCATTATTAATATAATTTATCAATTTTTACTTAACATTTTTAATTTATTTTATGAAATGATGTTGCTGGAAAATCATGTTTTTATATATGATTAATTATATGTTCTCAAAATATTGATTTTTTTATTCATTAACATATATATAAATAGATTACACTTAAATAAAATAGGCCTTAATCTTATGAAGCATTTTCATTTAATTATATGTAGGAATCTTATTTTGGAATTAGAATTATGTAATCAAATAAATATTTTTATTCCATTACACAACACAAATAATAAAAAAAAATTCATTATTTATCCTTTAATATGTGGAATTATACCATTACGTATCCAACACTTATCAATATTTTGTAGTAAAGAAAATATACCCATATATTGATTATAAAATTTCCAAATTACCCCAATGTAGCACATATAAAATTCATGATACCTTTTCATGTGATTGATGGCATAATTTTTATTATGAATCGATGGTGAGGTAGAAATTCAATCAATGATGTGCCAAAATGGTTTTACTAAATGAAAAAAATTTGTATATTGTATTTACTCAATAATATTTAAGAAGAAAATGATCGATCATAGAAAAACATTTCTCAAAGTCATTGATAATCACATGGGAGGAAGACTAACCATAAGGTATTGAACATAAAGGGAAAATGGATCAACATTATACTTTTTTCAATTGACCACATAAGGATTCTAACCTACTACAATATTTTGATTCCCATGATATGAAGAATTCTTCAATGTTTGACCTGCCATGAGTCTTCAATTACTACAATCACTAACCTACAAAAAATTAATTGAACATATGGTAGTGTTTCTTAAATTATGATGCAATATTTTTCAAGTCCCTTATATTTTATGCTTTTTAATTTACAGCATGTTTCTATTTTTTAATTTACATTTATCTAATTATTTCAAAATTAAATAAAATTTATTTCAACTCTAATTTTTTTTGGAATAATTTTTGATAGGCTTAAAATAGAATCATGTGGGTTGAATAATCATTCTTATTACTTAAAAAAAAATATTTTTAAAAAGAACTTTTTTTATTTGAACTATTTTCATAGAATTTTTATGGTATTATCCAAAACATATTGAAGGTTATTTAGTATAGATTTTTAAATCTAGTAATAATATTTGTAATATGTTATAATTAACATCCATTTTAGATTTATATATATTATAGAGATGAACCATACATTAACTTTTCTCATCTGCATTAGTGATGTAACTACTAATGTTAAAAATAAAAAAACATTTTAGAAATATTTGTGATAATCAATATTTTTTTATTTTTTTCTTCAATATATAGTTGATCCTTTATCTGGTTCAACATTTATTTTGATAATGTATAAATAATTTAGTCAATTTGATTGGAATAATGTATTTAACTCAGTAAAAATATTTAATGATAATAAAATTATTTGAACAAAATGGATCTTTTTAAATAAGTTCAAAGTACCAGGAAAGATAATTATAAATGCAGATAGATTAGTGGTTCATGGAAAAAATAGGGAAGTGAGAATAGTTTTTAATGAATTCTTTTCGTGGGTTTAATATTAGAATATATAATAATTCTGTTCGAATATGATTCTTATTCTCGAATAAAACTTCTAAAATTTCATTCAAATGTAAATATTTTAATTGATATAAATATTATTTTTTATAAAACACCCCCTAAGATTTCAGAATTAATTTTAGAAAAATAATTATTAAAATCTTTCCAAAACTATTTATTTTTAAAAGCATTATCCCCATGTTTGGTATGAAATATTATTTTGTTTTCTTCTAAACAATAGTTTTGAAAATGTGAAGTTTTATCTAACTCTATCTAATAAAATATGTTCGAAATATATTTTAATTAATGAAATAAATATTTATGACTTTATTTTGAATGTTAATGTGAAAAAATTAATATAAAAAATTTATATTTTAGCAAAAGTGAATTCGACATAAGAATAATGGGAGAAAATATTTTTTTTCCTCAATCATCATATTTGTCCAAAAATATTAGTATTTATATTAACAAAACTAGGTATCCTAATGAAATGGTGAAAAGATATATATTATAATGAAGATAAAGTACAAATACTCCTATGAGTACTACATATAATATTTATAAGGGTGAATCTAAAAAATCAGACGATTTAAGAAATTTTAGAGCTAATATTAGATGCTTGCAATATAACACTACTTATTGGACAAATATAATATCTATTTTTCTCATTTTTTGTCAATTTAAAATTAATCTTAATGAAATAAATTTTAAGGCAATTAAATGTATTATTAAATATATTAACTGATATTTAAATATAGTCATATTTTATCCTAATGGAAAATAATTTGATTTTATTATCTACTCTGATTCGGATTTAAGTGGATAAAAAATAGATAGAGAAGTTGACATAGTGATGTGTCACATTATTGGTATATTATTAGTATTCTGATGTTCTATGAAATAAAATTTTATATCTTTGTTAAATAATGAAATTGATCATGTAATTTGTTTATCCTGTTGTTTATAATCACTGTGGTATAAGTAAACCCTTTCTGATTTTTTATTTAATTTGTAAAGGATTTGGGTATTCATTGTTAATTACTATAAAATTTCAATTTCCATGAATCCATTATATTACTATGTGACTAAAAATAATCATTTTTTATTTGATTTTCTTAGATATCATTTCCAAAAATGAAATATAATTCAAGAATCAAGTTCTATAGAAAATCAATTTTTAACATATTTTCTATGAATTTAGAATTATAAATATTTAAGAAAATGATATTTGGGACAATTGTGAATGATGAATAATTTATTATTATGTAGGATATTCTTGGGAGGATTTTTGAGTCAAAATTGAAAATTTATGAATCTAGAAACTAAAATATACTATTGAAATTTTTGTTTACAGCTCTTTTTTATGTAGTTGTCTCTTCGATGTTTATCCCTGATAAATGTTTTCATGTAAATTTTTCTACAAATTCTATATTCTTTTGTATAAATTATTGATACTGGTTATTATGTTTTTTACATGAAAATTATTGTTTTAGATACAATATAATTTTAGATATTTATATATTTAGTGGGATTTTATTTGTTTAATTAATATTTTAAGGGATGGGTTCTTTTCCAGTAATGGTTTTTATTATAGGTGTTCCATATTAAATCTTAAAAAATTGTTACAATAAAGATGGATGAAATTTAAGATTACTTTAATTTTGTATATGTTTAAATAATATATAGATATTTTATAATTTAAATTTATTTTCTAATTATAAAGAAGGGATTGAATGTTGAGGTGGTAAACCAATTTTTATGTTTTTATAATATAATATTTAATGTTTTTCTTACTCAAACAAGAGTTAGAATTTATACTTTAATATTTTAATAAATATAAGAGTAATAAAATTTTTAATTTTGTTTATTGATTTATTATTCATGTTTTTTATTTCTTTTACTGACTAATTGTGGAGAAAAATATAATATTCCTAATTGAGTAGTTATAATTTCTCAAACCATTAGGATATCTATATTATTTATATTCTATGTAAATATTTTACCCTTATGAATAATATTCCTTACTCTTATGTATCCTTTTCATTCAAATTGAAATTGGCTACACTTATTTTCTTACCTTTATGCTAGCACTAAAATAATGTTACTCCTTTATAAAGTTCATATAATCTAGATAATACAATTAAGTATCCATTAATATGTGGCATGATTTCTTTACACGACCTTCTCATTTAACTATACATAGTATTTAATATATACATATAAAAAGCTTTTAATATTTTCAAATTACCCTTATGCAGCACATATAATATTGTTGTTAGCTTCACTCATGCTTCATAGAATAAGGGTTTTTTATGAATCAATCAAATGGTTGATAATACTTCAACTACATATAAAATTTCATCAATAATATGAAACAAATTAAATATTACATATAAATAAATAGATCAAATGTAAGTCCTCATTCAAATGAATGAACAAAATAAACAACCCTAGTTGAAATTTTCATAAAGTTGTTGCGCAGCCATATGACTAAAAGATTGAACATAAGGTATCAATCATAAGGTAGAATGGATTGTCTACACATTCAATTGAGTTGAAGACATTTTGATTCTATCCTACCCCAATATATGATCTACCATAATATATGTCATGTTGTAATATTTTACATACCATTAGTTTCATCCTATGAAATTGACTGACCTACAAAAAATTAATCAACAATATGAAAATGATTCTAAAATTATGATGATCTATTATTCATATTCATTATAATTTTTATGATTTTTAGTTTACAACAACTTTGTATTAATTTTTCATTAATCTTAGTATATATTAATTTCTTATTAATTATTTATAAAATATGTAATTTTATCAGATAACTTATAATCGATTTAAATACCCACTATAGGGGATAAAAACTAAAACTACGTCCTCAGTAAAATTAATGTTGAATTTCTTAAATTGTTTATTATAGGGATATTTTTCTTCTCATTCTTTATGGAAGTGTTCAAATGGAAATTAATGTTGTTTATTATGAATTTTTAATTGGATTTTTATATATTTTATAAACATCTATTATAAAAATTATTTTTATTCTTATATATCATATATGTGAACCACGCGTGAATATATTTCATGTGTATTCATTGAAGAAATAACATGTTACATTAAATATTGTGGAATGAAATGAGAATTTTTTTTCAATAATTTTATCCTTAAAATATTTCTATATATTGATTTAAATATAACAGGTTCTTCAAATAATTTTTAGATACATTCATGCTTCATTGTGCGACACATATTTTCAATAAACTACTACAATACTCTCATCTAGACTATAATTATATGAATAGTTATTTCTAGAGTGAATTATGCTCCCTTGATACTGATAAACTTACTTATTAAGCTAGTTTATGTGATTCATACATATTTCTATTATTATGGGTGAATTATTTTAGACAACTATACTACACATAAAATATTGGAGTTTTATTATTCTATCTTATACAAAAGGTATGTTTGTTTGTGACCAACAGATTAAAGGTTGGGAATTTATTGGGGTATTGGTTTTCATAATGGATGCTTGGGTTCTTATAATATCTTTAAAGGACACCAGTGGATTGTTACCCCATGTGAGAAATATTTAGTATTTCTTTGTTCTTCAATGGTTTGAAAATTAATTGTAATGTTTTTTACTACCCATCATGATTTATTTATTAAGTTATATTGGGTTTCATTTATATCTATCTTTGAGAATAGTGAAGAGTGGAAAGAAGACAATTTAGAAGAAAAATAATATGAAAATAAATATTAATATTTCATTTTTTCTACTATATTAATTATTATCATTTATAAAAAATTATATAATTATTTTTAAGGAGGTCAATTCACTCATATATTGACTGTTAATTTATACTCACATTGGTACCAAACAACCAAAAATTACAATAAGATCACACTTTATAGTGGTCAAAAATAAGACCGGGTTTATAAAGAAATGGGAGGAACAATAAAAGAATTTTAGAGGACATCAAATATATTTTATAGAATAATTCTCAGAAGTTTCAATATATGATGTAACATTTGTTGAAAATATATAATAGAATTTTTAGAAAGTGTTTTAGAAATATCAAAGATTTGTTTTGGTTAAGGTATCATGTGTTGTTGAAGATAATATCACGTATGATGAAAGTCTACTAATTATTTCAGTCATTTATTGTAAGTGAACAATTGATGGAATTGTTACCTAAATGTCATATTACAAGTCACAATGGATGTTATGATCTAGGTGATGGAGCATCGTGGTAAATTTTATTTTTGTTCTAGACTTATGTGTATTATAAAATAGTATGAGATGCTATTTTTTAAAGTATATGATATAATCATATTTAAGGATAATTATTACTTTATCTATAATTTCACCCTACCATCCATAATTCTTGGTTGAATCATCATGTAATGATGATTACAAGATTTTTGACATCCCATGATATTGTTTAGATATTGAACAATGAAAAATTAATGATATGTTGTGCAACATTTTGTGAATAATTTATTTCAATAATATAATCATTTTTACAATGTTTTAAATATTTTGATTCTCCATGGTTGGCATATATATGGTAGCTCATGGTTTTTATATGTGATTGTGAGACACATTAGAAGTCCAGAAAAATAATTATTTCTATTTCTCATTATCTCCATAGTTAAAACATAATATTATAGGTGACCATGGATAGAAGGTAGGTCCTTATCAAGAATTTGTAGAGTCCCATAACTAGTGGATACCCTTGGAACGATGAACGAACTCTTTACTCCTTAGTCATCTCAATCAAGACCATGTGAAATGATTGTGCATACCTGATTGATTAGTGAATGGCGCATTGTTCATTTATTGATTTTATTAATTATTCAAAAAGTATACATATATTTTAGTTTGTTTGTAATTTTTTTTCTATTTTTATAAATAATTCCTTCCCAACAAAACCCATCAAATATTTGGGGGTTTTTTTATATTAGATATAATGTATTTATTGTCTTGTCAAGAATACAAATTATATCTCATTGAACATTGTGGATGTTAGTTATTTATTTGCTACAGAATATTTTAGACAAATCATATAGATGGAGGAATAATGTGAAGATATTGGTGTTGAAGTGTATTCTCCAATAGTAATACAAATGGTGAATAAAATTTTATTAATATTTGTAAAAATTCCACCATTCATTCAAGGAAAAATCACATTAAGGTCAAGTACCACATTATAAAGGTGAATATTAATCATCTCCATTCACTAAAATGGTCTACATAAGGGATCCTAACTACCCAAATATGTCTGTCGTTTCATGTTGGGTGTTTAAATATTACACCAAAAACAAAAATTTCATTATCAAGTGGTTTGTGTCATTGCATATTATATCTCTTGGTTTTGTGGTTTGAGTACATATTTCCTTTTTCTAACATATATATATTATATTTCAGTTTATTAATTGAAGAATAGAGATATATATATATATCATGATTTAATTTATAATATAATATATTAAGGTGTCTATGAAAGGAAATGTTATTTTAAGGGATGATATTCTCGATGAAGGATAACAGATTCCTTATCACATATCGAGAACAGGGAGTCTCCCTATGATTATTATCAATGGGTGAAGAGTTTCATTGAGAAGAATCCAGGGTGCATACTAAAATAAATAATCATAGAGTGTTTTTTCAAGATGGATGAAATTTATACTTTGTATGATTTCATGTATTTTATTACTACATGTGTTCTATAGAAAACCATGAAGATCAATTATGTGTTACATTGATGTTACATTAACTGAACTCTTGTTTCCCATGTAAATCATCCATCATGTGAGAATATAGTGTATGTTACATAATTTTTTTATTATACTATCTTATGAATGGTGATGATTGAATATGGTTGGAGTGTGGAGAAGAAAATTTTTCTTTGAGTAATTTATAAATATATTTATACAGGGATATTCCTAGTAAAATTTAGCACATATATTTTTAAGTTATGTTATTTGAGAAAAGTATAAATCCTCTTAAATAATCCTTGTATTAATGATGATTTATCACTTGATTTATATGAATACTATGAAGAATACTGGCGTCATTATGGTTAATGTTTTTTATAGGACAAATATAATTTCATGGGGTAGAGGATTTTGTTACATGGTGGTGACAATGATTGATGTGAATGGTTAGAGTGTTAGTGTCTCCCACAAGATTTTCATGATTATTATTGAAATAAGGAAACAAATAATGTAATTTAATTAAAAATAATAATTCAATAAGTATAAATATATGTTAAATATGAGTATGTAATCAACATTATGTAAGGAGGTGACGAGTTATGGAAAATGGTGATGAAAACCCACTGTGGTGACTGAAGTGGTCATATTGGAGCTATGTTCGTGATTTATTCAAGTGATAAAAATGTATTTTTATGAAATTACATGCTATAATGATAGTTATAGAGTGTTGAATAAATAATTGTGATCCATAAGGTGTTGAAAAAAGGCATTTTATTTTTTGTGGATTAATTCGTGTATGATTATAAAATATGTAAATATTGAAAAGGGCATGCCACAAATGATAGTGTGGTGAGTATTGATATTTATGGAGCTAAAATATAAATAGAGTATATTATTTAGTTATTTTAAACAAATAAGACCTTTAACCTTATGTTAATATATGTAATGCTTATGTGAAATATTTACCATTGATTTATGTCAATAAGAGCACTCTGATATTTAGAATGATTGTAAAATATATGAGTTTTAAAAAGGAGAATCCATGGTGATCAGAGTTTATTTTATAATAAATACTTATTCCTTAAATGGTGAATTTTCTTATGTTTCTATGGATCCAATATTATTTAAAATCTTTAAATGTAGTTTCCTATATTTGGGGATAAATATTATCATTGAAATATGTAATTTTTAACTCCAATTTAGAGGATGATAAAAAAATAATTTCCCCACAAAAAAATAATAGGAGATATTAATCAAATAATACACGTAATTTCTCCTATAAATTTTGAGATATATAATATCATAAAAAATAGATAAATAAGAGATAATTATAGTGATGGAAAAAGGATGAATCATTCAAAAATTGGATGTTTTATAATGAGATGGAAATAGAAGGGGATTCTAAGATACAATTCTAACTCATTCGTGTATATTTTCATATTTATGAACATATAACATATTAATTAACTTATATTGGTTTACTCATCGATGTGGTTCATAGAGATTAATAAGTTCTATTTAAGGACAAGAGTGTTTATCTTGAGTTAGGGGAACATTGACATATCAAATAATTGTGAGGATTATAAACATATATTGATAATGAGTATGTAGTGAAATTATATAAATATGGAGTCTGTATAATGTGATTTTTGGTACATAAGTACATCTCAAATTTTTTTATCTTTAGATACAGATCATTACATGTGAGTCAAGTAAATTTTATTTTCTCTATTTTTTTAATTATTGACACTATATTCCCCTTGAGGTAGAGAATATATTTTTTAACTATGGAATACGATCATCGGGAAATGAAAATTAAAATATCATATCATGATTTATCCCCACCCTCTCAGGGTATCTTACACCACCTATATCATCAAAGCCCCTCCCAGGCCGACGTTAATCATTCTATGTGATTGATATAATTCCTTAAATAGGATATGGTCTAATGATTAACACTATGTAAGAATAACTATATAAGAAAGACCTTGACCTTTTCCAACCTTCTATAGAAATAATAGATAAATTACCTTTTCTAAAAGGCTTTTAGGTTGGTCATCAATTGCAATGGACACCACCACTACCATAAACTACCAAGCTCCACCAAGAAACATCAATTTGAATCACTAAACAAGGTAAAATTTATCAATTGTTACATAGATCATCTTCGATCTATTAACCATATTCACAAACACAACATGTGTAGACATAGAGATCATATAAGGGTGAGTATAAACATACTTATTAGTATTCCCAAAACCACAAAGGAAATAAAAATAAATGAATCATCTCAATATTCAAAAATATAATTGTTATCAAAAGGAAAATATGGAATCATTATATTCCAAAAAATATATAAAAACTATATGCATCAAGGATAAATGAAATTTCTATTAATTTTAACATGGATCTATAAAAGAATAAGTATCACAAGAAATAAGTGATGATCGATGAAAAAAATAATAATCACTAACAATGAATTTAGTATCCCATTTATAGGAAACATCTTAAAGGATATAATATTGTGTCTGTGTAGTCACAAGGATCAAATAACCTATCTATTTATCCAATTTAACATCCACATCCCACGAAATACCATAAATTGGGGAACAATTCTCACAGATATATGTGTGTCATTGAAGGGAGTATTGAACCTTATTGTCCATAATTTCAATGCCATCCATCTCAAAATATTCAATAGAACCCACAACTTGTCAAAGGATATTGTTAGATCAAGATTTTTTTAATCACACCCATTATAACAACCAATTGATACACTCACCCACATACCTATTGGAATATATATTGAATGAATCATTACTCATTAAGTATAATGTGTTAGATGATGTAGTAAATGATTCCATTGTTAAAGGGGTTTCACCTCGACTGAGTGTTGGGGACATGGGAGTAATAAACATGTTCATGGCCTGGAGGGATGATGCACAGATTATATAGTGGAGTACTAAACTATGTGAAGAGGATAGAGATCTCATGTTATTTCATCATGGATTTTTATAACCTTCTATCCACACTAATTCTCGTAAATAATCCATGATATTATGTTTAAGAAGATAAGTATATGAGACTGCCTAAAATTTCTAGGGTTTTAACTCTAATTTCGAAGAGGTGTCTATTATAATATTCTACATGAAAAAATTCTCTTAATAGACAACTCACATGTCTTAATCATTATCCCAGTCTAGAATAAATTAAAACATCCATCCTTGAAAGAATAATGTTCCATACACTCTATGGAAATATGTTGTGTATCCCATAAAGACACGTCCAATATTTTATTTCAATATATGATTTATATTTATATCAATATATATAGTGTGATTATTTGTCACATATTTTGTGGGGATAGTGGGTATACTCGGTGTGTATCCCTATACATGAGTTCATTTCTTCTTGATACATGTGGTGTATAATGTTAAAAAAATCTAAGGCCCATTAGGTACACATTGTGTACATGTAATTAACTCTGTCATATAGTCCAATAAATATTTGAAAAGTCTCAATGGTCACATAGAATGTGATCCCTGAATTGCATTTCTAGAATGTATCATTTCCCCAGTAATATCATGTACATCGAACATGGTGTGTGCCCCATCTAAAAAGCATTTATGCCAATATTGGATGGTGGGAATATACTTTACCACACCCTAGAGTATATAATATTCTCTTATAGGGAATGTGATTCATGTATTCATTTTGTTTGATAAAAAAATTACTAAAACGCTAATATGAGATAATATGACAATAGACGGGTTTGGGAAACATAAAATTCATGTAATGTAATCACATACTTCATCTAAATTATAGATTTAATTAGTATTTAGATAGATGATGTCATTCATGCCTCTAATCTGACCAGAATCACTACCAAGGGCCTCTAATATCATTTCCACACGTTTGGTGTCCATGTTTTAGGAATTATTATAAACAAAAACTACGTTTAATTCATTTTCAATTTCCTCTATTTCTATTCACGTCCATTACTCTATGGGAACTTTTAACTTTGTGCCTTGAGTGACCTATAATTACAATATGAGTTCTCAAACCATTTCATCATATCCCTTTTCCAACATTCACCACACTATCATGATCCAAAAATATTTTCTTTATGACCATTAACTAATTATTCACCATCCTGGTTGGATATAATATAATAAAAATCCCTACAAATATTCAAAAGATAGCATGTGAAGTGAGGGTTAATGAAAATACCTAAGGGATAGATGGATAGAAAGACTGTCTAACCACGATCTATTTTGTATATGGACACCAATTATGAATAATGAAAGTAGAAAATGTAAATGATCATCAATAATGTGCAAGAAAATACTGATATATTAAATCAAAAAAATAATAATTCAAGAATAACAACTAAGGTCACATAAGCCATGAAGAAATGAGAACTAATAAATAAAAATAGCTACCTTGTGTTGGGTTCCTTCCTCAATTGGAATGTAATGTGAATATTAATAGAAAAAAAGAAAAAAAATTCCAAGATGTTTTTCATATGAGTTATGAATATTTTAAAGTGGACAATATTATTTTTAAAAGGGAATAAGTAGTTATGTTTTCTAGGAAGACAATAATACATGGAGAGTTTTTTGGTTTTGTGGTCGGCATTGATTGATAATTTTTCTCTTATGATATTTGTGATTTTTCAGCAACCAATTATTCAATCAATGATCTTCAAATATGTATAATCTGATATATTATTTTCATTTCATTTTTATATGACTTTATTTTTTGGATATGATTTCATCCTATATTTTCCAATGTAATTTTATTATACTATGTCGACAAATTTATTATTTCTTAGTTTCCTTTAATTTTTTGGAGTCTTTATCATGTACTAATTGATTATAGAGGATATTCTTTTTGGACTAGGTCTTGTATGATTTTTCCTTCAATGGGGTTTTTCAAATTAAATTTTATTGGTTCATAATTTATTTTTCATTCTCATATAATTTTGTTTACTATGAAACTACATTAATTTTTTTGATTCATTGATGTAAAAGAAGATTTATTTTTACAACATGGGTTCTTTGTTGTTGTTTGCACATTCTTTTATTTTTTTATGTCTTCCTCTGTTGATTTCATTCCCAAAATCTAGAATCAAAGTGTTTGGTTTTAATTATATATATATATATATATATATATTGGAATCCAAATAAAGTCAAAATTTTTTTAATGGTACCAACATCTATATGCATTGATTAAAATTTAAGGATCTTCTTTTTTTCTCGCGAATTAATCTTCTTGTGGTTAGTAGTCAATATTTTGAAAAAATATAATAAGAGGAATTGGAATTTGAGTATGTTATGGTTTCAGGATTCATTCACCAGTGGATCTAATGCAACATGAGAACCATATTCTTACCATATCTCATGCTATAAATTTATGGGAGAAGCTTGAGACTACATATTGTTACAAGAATGGAAACAATAAACTATTTCTTATGAAGAAAATAATTAATGTGTGGTAAAAAGAAGGTATCCCTATTTCTGACTATTTCAGTGAATATAGTATACGTTTTGATAAATTTAATGGTATGTGGTATTAATTTTGAATATTTTATTTTGGTTCTTTTGTTGATTAATACGTTACCCGAATCTTAAAAGAATTTACATGTTATTCTGACCAGTGCTATTTATAACGATTTTATGACATTTAGAATAATTATGTGTACTATTTTGAATAAAAGTTCTAGGATATGAACTCATGATAAATCTCTATTAGTGCATTTAGTCATAGAGAATAGATATATAATCTCAGAAAATAATCCGGGATAGAGCATTCAAGCTAAAAGATAAGGACGAAGAAAACCTAAGTCAAAGCATATAGAGATTAAATATCATCATTGTTATATGTAAGGATATGTTTAAAAGTTTCTCTATAATATGAAAAAATTAAACAATATGAAATAAAATCAGTAGAATATAAATTGTAATAGAGACGATCATGTTTCTACAACTACAAGGGGTGATCATGTTTTCTTTTATGTCTCCCTAAATGTTGATTCTACTAATTATTATTGGGTTGTTGATAGTGGTTCCTATTTTCATGTGAAAATGGTCAGGGATCTCTTTATATATTGTATCCAAGGTATTTTTTGGACTTTTATGACAAGTAATGATGGTCGTGGTTATGTTTTTGGTATCATGACTACTTACTTGGATACCGGTGTAATAATTATGTATAATCTAATGAATGTTCGACCTAGGCCTGAGGTTCATCTGAATCTTATTTCTACTAGTTTTCTATGTGATGGAAGTTTTATCATTACTTTTGGCAATGGAAAATGGAGTCTTTCCAAGGTTTCTTCAATTGTTTCTCTAGGGAAGAAGTAATCAATTTTATACATGACTAGAGATTCTATATCATGTGATACTACTTATGTGGTTGAGTGTATTGGGTTTTCCATGATATGTAATAAGAGGATTATCCAAACCAGTGAGAAAGGGATTTCTTTTTTGATTAATAGAAATTTAATTCTAGATTTTATGGCTATCAAATTACACATAGGTGGACGCTATATATCTAGAAATAAGTGATGAGTATGTTTTAGTAGTAATCATTTTCATGAGAAGTCAGATGTATATAAAATAGTACATTATTCTATTTATTATACATTGAAATAAAATACCATTAGTATCATTATTTATTCTTTTATTTTTTCTATGAATACTCACAAAATATTTAGGATTAGGTTTTGAATGTCAAAAGTTAGGTTCCTAGTGTTTTTATGAAATTTCTGGTTTCTACTAAGTGGATATTGGGTAGGAAATTGAAATGTATTCACAATGGAAATAGGGGTGAGTATTTTTGTATATTTTATCATTATTTAATATAATAATGTATTCAAAATAAGAATATGTATCCTAAGACTACACACTAATATTGTGTAGGTGAGTAGATTAACATCACATTGTTGGAAAGATTTTGTTGTTTTCTACTAGAATAAAAGTTTTCTATACATTTTTGGGGCGATGCATTATTTATTAATTATTATATTATCATAATAACCACCATGGTTTCATTCAAAATAGGCACTCCCAATAAGTTTTAGTATGGAACAAAGATTAGTTACAACCAAATACATTTTTTTGGATGCATGCATTTTGTTCATGTGCCTAGAGATGAATAATAAAAGATGGATGGTAAATCACAAAAATTAAATTATATTAAACATGGGAAAAATAATATTTAGAAGGTGTTATATGATCCATCATTGAAGAAACATGTCCGAAACCGTGATTTAGTTTTTAAGTACAATCATACTATTATAGATATTGATAAGGGTAAAAATATATTTCAATAACTTCTAATATCTCTTCAGTATTGAGACAATTTCTAACTAACATTTACATCATATTGTGGACTTTGATGACCATATTGATGTGATGAATTATTTTCATGGTGAAAATGTTGTAGTTTATATTTCGGAAGCATCTTTTATTTCCAATGATCATTTTCCAAGGGTCATTAATGAACCCGCCTTTCCACTCTAGAGGTCATCTTGGCATCATACCATTTCCACTAGGTATTCAATAGATGAGTATGTTATATCGATTGAACACAAAGAATGAAAATATTCTATTAAGGAAATGGAAATTAGTCAGAAGGATAGATTGGTTTCAATAATGAGTTTTGAGATGAGAATATGGAATTACAACCATGTATTTTTTGCGAGTCAAGTTACCTACATTTAAAGGAGACATTCAATATTAGTATATTTTTTTTATATTAAAAATGAATAATATAGTTCAATTCCATGATACAAAGAAAATTTCGATGTTAAGTAATACCTTCATAATAAATGTGTTGATTTTGATGACAATTTTTATATTTTCAAAATGACTTCCATTCGGTTTATTTGTTGTTGGGATACTAGTTGGGATATGCAGATCGTTAAGATGGATGTGAAGAAAACATTATTCCATAGAAATTATGAGAATGTTATTTTTTAAAATATGACTACGGTTTTTGTTGAAAGTGGTAAAGAGAATCATTTCATCATGTAAAGAAGAGTTTCTATGGTTTGAAGAAAGACCTGAGGTAGGGGTATATGTTGCATCATTATGTCATATTTCATCAAGGAATTATGAAGAATTATTCCATTAATTATATTTTTTAGATATTTGATAATGAATATTTTATTATATCATGGATTTATTTTTATGATATGACAGTTTTTTACATGATTCTTTTAGAATTGAATGATTAATTGATGATCCTTGTCGATATTTTGCAGTGGAAACCTTTGGGCTAGCACGATGGATTATTATCATGTCGATATCCCCGGACAAATAGGCCAATAAATTGAGGTTTTCTAAAAAGAGATATATTGAGATGGTTGCTAAGAGATTTCCTTTGGATAGAGTGAAAGTGTATTGTACTCCTCCTACATTACATTTTATGCTCAGTATCTATCAGTCACCTTCTACTAATGAAGATAGATAAGAGATGCAACAAATACAATATTTATATTATGTTGGTTATTTGATGAATGAAATACTATGTACTAGAACAAATATAGATCATGAACATTTTTCATTATATTGTTTTCTAAATTATCTTGGTATAGAGCACTGGTGAGTATTGAAGTATATATTTCTTTATATTTTTGTTAATTCTTATCTTATATTGTTTTTTTAATGGGGAACCTATTATTTGTGCAATTAATGATTTAGAATTTATAGGAGTAATCAATTTAAGAAAGTATAATTTAGGGTATTTTATCACTTTTTTAGAGGTAGTTGTATCTTGTAATGTGTTTATTTATCTAACAATGAGTCAGAGTTTACATCAGTTATAGAAGCATGAGATGAATTTTTTAGACGAATTTTTTTGAGGGCTCAATATTGATCTGGGAAGATATGTTTTATTTTTTTGATATCCAAGGTTCTATTTTTTTAATGAATTCTACTTATCATTGAATATATAACCATATTGATATTTAGTAACATTGTACCTACGTTGTCCTTGATTTTAGATAGTTAGAGCCTGAGAAGATCCACAATGATGATGATGGGTAAGACATGTTGATCGAGATTTTTCCCAGAGGTAAATTTGAGACTTGTAGAATTATTTTACGGTTTGTAGTGATCCCCAAATGAGTTGGGTGGGGATTTGTTTGGGGAAACACATCAACTATCATGCAATGTGACTCATAAAACAAGATAAGGCAAAAAGTCAATGACATGTTTTTATGGGGCTATGAATATTTTGATATGGAAAATATTTTTTTAAGTTGAGCTAGAAACATTTTTTAATGGTGACATCAATACGAGGAGAAAGCCATTATTTTATGATTTCCTTTGACCAAAATCTGTTTTATTCTAATCTTGGATATTTTTAAGCACTAAGTTAATATATCGATGACCATCAAATCCTTATATTCTGATGTACTGTTTTCACTTCACTCACAGATGATGCTATTATATGAGATCTTTTTTCAACCTTCATGTCCCCGGTATTTCTTCTACTATATTAGAGAGATAAACTTTTGATATCCCTTTCATTCTTGGTAGTCACTTCCACGTACTCAATGATTATAGTAGATCTTTTTTCTAGATTATATCCCATAGATTTTTCTGTCATAGGGTTCTTCCATGTTAAAATTTATGTTTCCATCCTTTCATTTCCATGATCATTTTATTTTCTCTCTACGCATCCTCTTTCTTATTTCATTATTTTTTGGAAATAATGAAAATTTATTTCCATTATGTGTTCACATTTTTGTTTTTTGCAGATTCTATTTGTTGATTTTTTTTCATGTTTTATCTTTCCATGTTTCCTAAAACCATGATAGGGAATTTTAATAGCATTTAAATCCATCTCACCAATGGTGACATGAGTTCCCATTTTCATCTCCACATTATTTGATCATTTATTTTCCCTGAATCCAGTCCCTCCCCTTTGATATATCAAGGAATCTATCTCACTCTCCTCTCCATCTCTCACTTCCTTTATCATAGGATTATGATAATTGGTAGTGAATGAAAAATTATATAGAATTATTATGTGAGAATAATAATACATAAACATAACAAGACACATTTGATGGGGCCTGACCCATTGCCTTATTACATACAAAAAACTAGATCACTATTGAAGTGGACCCCATATTCAAGATGATACTGTAATTCTATAATTTTCATCTCATCTATCATTTATCTGATATCTGTATCCATACACCTGCGATCATATTTGTTTATATAATAAATACATAAAATATATTACAATTACAAATTCTAAGAATATTAAAAAAATTCAACATGCTTGTAAACCCCTCACTCTCAAATTTATGAAACATTGATTTTTTGGGTCATCTACTAGGATAAATATTCCATTTGGAGGTCTCGAGACTCTAAGAATTAATATTTTTCTCTGTGTCTGGTAAAACAAAAAAATTAATATTTCTTAGATTCTCACTTAGAAAATACTTCCATTTATTCACTCTTTTGGGGAAATTAACAATTATTTTTAGTTTTGTTGAAATTAGAATAAAATGTGATTATTGTAAAAAATGATTTTCATAATTTTTTAAATAATTTTTGAATTAATTATAGAATATACAAACATTAAACATGATTTATTTTCCGGTGAAATACATACTATTAGTGAGTAACAGTAATTTTTTTGTTTGACGTGAAATTAAAACACAAAATCTAGCGACATGTGTTGTTAAAATATCATGTTGTATGTTTAAAATGATGACTGTAACCACTAAAAAAGAATAAAAGTGTTTTCATTAATAGTTTGTGATTAAAATTACATGTTTTGATAAACAAAACATGGAACAGACCTACACTACATCAGGTTAACATGAACATTATTGGAAATTCATAGTATCAATCCTTGCATTTTAGGATCTTAATTACATTAACTTCACAGGTGACTGCTTCAAAGAGTACCTCAATGTAAATTGTAGAAGCATAGGATTAAAAAATTGACCTACCTCCAACATCATATTAAATAATTAATTTCAAAGGTCATATAAAATTAAATTCAACCTATAGGACATTAAGGTAATTAATTCCCTACCAATATGTGCGTAAATGAATATTTGTATAAAATTTATTTAAATAATTTCAAACACATGTTGTATTATTTATTAATGTAACTGATGTCTTGAAAATCCTAATGAAATTATCCTTCATGAAAATTAAATTCAATTGGATAAAAAAATAGGATCACTTTGTTTGCATTGAGATTTAAGAATGGAGACTATGGGATGAGTCTATAATCCATGTGGATGACAAAAATATGACTCTATAATTAAATAATATCCTCATTATACATTTATTTAAAAATTATGAAATACCCAAAATCTCTTCCCATGTGTCATTAGTAATTGAAAAAGGTATTTTGGGATCTGTGGATTGATTTCAACAACTGGATAAAGATGTTCGATTAAAGATAATGAAATTTTTAGATCACACTAACCATGTGAAATAATCACCTGATGAAAAAAATTAAATTGGGGTGATCCTAATAACATTATCATTTTTCATCAACTATAAAAAGAATTTGGGGGGAAGAGGAATAAAAAACTTGGTATCAAAAGAAATAATTTTATATTTCCTTTTAATTTTTCATTTTTTATATGTTCCCTCTAGAATAATACATCATTCATAATGGATATAAGTTGATAAAACCTACATCGAGGGGCTGAGGGCGAGGAAATAGTATAGTGCAGCTTAATACGAATATATTTTTATATCTTGTTTTTTTGTTAATTGATTCGTCGTGGGTGTGATTTGATTGCGGTTTTGAAAATTGGTATTAATTACTTCACTCTTATAATGAATTTTATTTCCAATCATTCATCATTGACCATTATTTTGTCTTAATTTTTATAGGGGAGTTGGGAATCATAGTGGGGAATGGTACAATGGTTTCCAACCATGAACAATGGATCATCACATTATGCTAAGTCCTACTATGTTCAGTTATTGGGGCTTCATTTTCTTTTTTAAGATGTGTTATACCCCACAGGTCATAGGAAAACAAGAAGGTATTTTGCAGATGTAGTTGTATTGTGATACATCCTTAAAATTGGGTACATTGGGACATGGTTAGGTGATAGGCATCATGTGTGACTATTATGTGAGGCTATGGGAGATAGATACATATTTAATAGGATAAGGAAGTCTTATAGTGGAAATTCCCCAAGGAGTACCCATTATTCATCCTAAATATCAAATCATTTTATTATTTAATCATGGTTCACTTTAAAATCGCATTCTATCTGTTTCACATATCTTTTAAAAAAGCCATAAAGTATTCAATAGAGTGGACGATATGTGGGTGTTTTGGGCCTAGATTCACTAATAAATGTGGTTATTAACCATTCTAGGAAAATGTGCTGATAAAGTGTACAATTTAATAGTTCTTTTTTAGCACAAATAAAATCTAACCATTATCATTATTATATTTCATCTAAAGGCTATCCATTATTAGCACTTTTATTTATCACTGATAAATTGTAACATTTATCAAGGCTTTATTTTTTTCACTACTAATAAGTACATTTATCATTAATTTATTTTCATCATTTAAAAACATCCTGAGTAAAATTAAATAATTAGATCAAAAAAACTAAAAATGAGTAAATTTAAAAAAAGTAAAATTTTAGAAATTAAATATTAATTGATAAAATTAATAATTTTTTACATATATATAAAATATAAATATAAATAAAAATTATATATTAAATATATAGATATGTAAAATGAATAAAATTTAATAATTAAAAAAACTAAAAATGGGTAAAATAATAAAATTGTTAATTTTTTTATAAACAATTGTTGATAAAAATTATTTTATTTAATATATATATATAAATATATAATAAGTATTTTTGAAAACTATATATTATATACATATATATATATAGAATAACTAAAAATATAAATAAACAAAAAATTAATATATTTAGAAAAATAAAAATCAATAAAATATCAATAAATTGTAATAATTAAATAGAAAAATTAAAAATGAATAAATAGATTTTTTTAAAAAAAATTATTAATGAAACAATTATTAATAATAATTAATATGTTTAACATATATAAACTAATTACTAATAGAATTAGGTAAAAAATATTAATCCTAAATATAGAAAATGAATACAATGTAATAATTAAAAACATATTATTTTCTATTTCATTATTAATTGTTTTTATGCATAATTATTCATTAGTAAATTTAAAATACATATATTAATATATATATATATATATATGAATTTATATAATATTTTCTAAAATATTATTTATATAATACAAAATATTTATTCTTTATAACAAATAAGTCATATATTTAGTGAAGAATGGTTTATAATTAAAAGTTAATATAAATTACAAACACTAACTAATTTTATTAGGTAATTGATGTAATTAAATATCATATAATATTTCAATTAAACATAACAAATTTTTGTTACATTGATTTCAAGTATATATATGTAAGTAATCAATTTTTATATACAATAGACACACAAAAATTGTAACGTCCTCAACACGATAGCAAATATATAAAGTGCCACGAGCTAGGTTTCTACATGAACTCTTACGTTCCTCTTCTTATCCTGGAGGCTTCTGACTAGAAGTGAGGGTCTAATCTATTATGTGGGGAGACTATACTCTCATTATCATTGTAAGCCCCACCATATTATGAAAAGAAATAAAAGAAACAGCAAAACCAACAAACATATGTTATCAAAAAATTTCTAAATATGTGTACAATCCCACCACCAAATAGTAATTATGTTATGTCATGTCATATAGTGCTATGTATGAGGAAAACAATGGATAAAGAAGAACTAAAGAATCATAAAATGGGTCCTTACTCCAAGCTCATATCCCTCATCTATGCACATCCCCTTCCCAACCAACCCTATATCATAGGGTCATTTCCATTGTCTGAGCCTTCAACCATGAAATTTGCTTGGGTACCCAATTGTGGCCTGAGTAGGGTGTGAGTAAAAGTAAGTATGCCCCCATCAATTGTGAATATAAAATATCCTATATGAAATTATAGGGTTTTCATGTATAAAATTCAAGAAAATATAATCAAGAAAAAAACAAGGTTCTAGTAGTTATATAGATTTACATTATGTTCTTTAATAATTTATTCCATGGGTTAAGCATTTTCGATAAACATACTATGAACTATACTGGTCAACCACTAAACATAAGGGAAAATGTTCAGTTACCTATATCACTAGGGAAACATTTCACAACGAATACATAACACTTACCTTGCAGCATCATTCTAGGTATTCTCAAAAAATAAAACTATTAATCGAATAGAGCCTCAGTCCTACTACCTAACCCATGCATTAGAGGGGTTAGGATTAGAGCCTCATTTCAACCAGACTCATTGGCAAAGAACCTCATGTCAATAACCCATATACTACCAAGATGTGTTCTCATGATTCTTTAACCATAGAAAATAGTCAAACATAGACATAAGCATTAATCATATTCATCATTTAAAAAAATGGTTCATTGAAGACATAATTCATCATCTTCCCTTAACCTATTTATGAATTCTAATTTCCACGTATTAACCCAAATTATCTCATTTATCATTGACATATGTTATCCCTTCAACCCAATTTCCCTTTATAATCCACAAATCATTTAACGCATTAACATTGAACCAAACACACCTTATGTCATGTTTAAAAATATACATAGTTTCCAATTGTTTCATTTAAAATCCCAAGATATGTGTTAACACATTTGTCATGGGATCTGTGACAATTGGGTCCCGGTGACCACACAGCCACCCCGCCTTAACATGGCCGTCGGTTCCGGGCCCACCAGGTACCCCCAGTTGCCCCGCAGACATGTGGGGCCCACCCCAGGGTCAACCCACATGCCTGAACGGGTCATCTGACTAATATGATGTCCCCACAGGCCAACACATTTCCTTTCTAGTGTGTTTTGTCCTCACTCACACATATCCTGAGAAACTTCCCAACAGGTCACCCATCCTGATCACTACTCCAAGCCAAGCACGCTTAACTATGGAGTTCTAATCAGACAGACTCTCGAAAAGAAAGGTGCACCTTGTTGACATGAGTCATATCAATTAGACATTTAACCCTTTATCATTTGGGGATGTTACAATCACCCCCCCCCCCTTTAGAGCACAACGCCGTCGTTGTGGGCCCTACATCTCAACCCAGGCAGTGCACCGCGCACTTAAGGCTGGGTTTCCCGCTCTGATACCAAATGTGACAACTAGGTCCCGGTGACAGCACAACCACCTCGCCTTAACATGGTCGTCGGGTCCTGGCCCACCAGGTACCCCCAGTTGCCCCCGCAGACATGTGGGGACCACCCTAGGGTCATCCCACATGCCCGAACGGGTCATCTGACTAATATGATGCCCCCATACGCCAACACATGTCCTTTACAGTGTGTTTTGTCCTCACTCACACACATCCTGAGAAACTTCCCAGGAGGTTACCAATCTTGATCACTACTCCAAGCCAAGCACGCTTAACTATGGAGTTCTAATCAGACAGGCTCCCGAAAAGAAAGGTGCACCATGTTGATATGAGTCCTATCAATTAGTCATTTAACCCTTTATCATTTGGGGATGTTATAGGATCCATGTCATAAAAATCCAATTATAAATTTAATATTTCTATTTCTATTTTCATGAAGATCCACACCACATCGATGTCTCTTAAACCACTAAATCAACCTTAACACACCCCACAGGGATCATGAGGGGTTAAACTAAAAACATAACCATACAATTTCTCATTTCTACCAAGGTAGACAAAACATAAAAAATAATTACACCAATTCACAATATTATACACCTAAATAATCAAATATAATATGGGATATATCCATAGAATGCCTACCTTGATTCTAAAGGTGAACCATCACATAACCATATCCTTTGATTTGGAATTAAACACCCCTTATAGCCCCAAACTAGAAAGTGTTGTAAAATAGGTTTTATGTATTTATAAGGAGAAAATATATTCTAAAATCCCTAATCATTAAAAAGGTGGAAATGGTGTGTTATATTCACTATGAGATTCAATCAATATCATACGATTCTCTAAATGGTTTAGAAATGATGGAGATAGATCATTGAGATGATTGGGGTATTTTGTTCCATCACACTTGTTGTAGGAGGATGAAATTGATGGAAAATATGGAGAGGCTTCTTAAATATTGAGGGGTGAAATGGTAAATTTAATCTAATTATTTAGTAGCGTGTTTTGGTCACATGGTTCGCCAATCAATTCCCCAGTCATTGCCTAAGAGGGTGTCATATTTCATTGTTTTGTAGGATACCACATGGTTTGTCAACACTTATTTAAACCATGCTGCTTTTCTCTATACAATTACAAATAGTTTGTAACATCCCTAGACAAGATTATAATAATCATGCTCCACATATCTTGGCAAGAACGGTTAGGGAATATGGTTACTAATTATCATATTCTACTCATGTGGTATGCATTGGATGGCCCTATATCCCACAAAATGTCCTGAACCCTTGGAACCTCCATATAACGACTCCTCACATAGCTGGAAAAAATTTATTTAATAGTAATATAGGTAATTATACAAAAAATTAAACAATAATTTACCTTGAAGGAATTCATGTATCTTTTAACCTCCCAAAATTTTAACAACTCCTCCTCAAGCCATAATCTCAATCATCATTGAACATACAAAGTAATAATTGTATTTCCAATGGGAACATATATCCATATCCCACACTTAGGAATCTTCATGAAAATTAACATGTTTCCATAAGACACAATAAAAGGCATGGTTTTCCAAACAAGACATTCTCACAATAATCCATTATAAAATTTCGACAGTTCTCAAGGAACACATCAACCTCGAGCTCAACGCCATCGACAAAAATAACATGAGATGGATTGTGGTGATACTTCCAATGTTGTGACACATGAAAAACATAATGACTGAAACTATACCACTGGGGAAAATCCAATCTGTATTCCACTAGTCTAATCCTATCTACTATCTCAAACTACCCCATGTACCTGGGAATAAACATACGTTGAATCTGAATCTGACAGTGACCCAACCATCGAAACACATGAATGGACACATTATCACCCATGAAAAACTGAAGGGAACGATGATTTTGATCAACATACAAATTATTCTTCATATAATCCATATCCATACATTTCTAATGTGACAAAACCTGATATGAAATCTCCTATATGAGTCTCTTTCACAAAAACATAGATTCCTCAACCTCCAACCCATATAACATAGATCTACTTGGCCTACCTTAAATTTCCTCAAATGGTTCTATTTGAACCATATCCTTGTAATTATTATTATATATGAACTCAATATAATCCAAATTCTTCTACTGTGATCAAACAAATTCATGGTCACATTCCCTCAACAAGTCCTCTAGCACATGGATGGTATCCTCCGAAAAACCCATCTTTCTATCAGTGGAATGTCATACTCAAAAACCCATTGGTATTAAGCACCCTCCATAACCCCTATCAGATTCATGATGTAAAATGTATATCATGATCCCAAACAAATTTTCCATGGTACCCATTGAGAACGTAGTATCATTTGAACTTACTACTGTCCTAACAGTTCAATGGTGGATGTCTATTGTATCGGAATGAAATGGGCCACCTTGGTCAACCAATACACAACTACCCATATCATACCATTCATCTAAGGAATCCTCTGAAGGCCAATTGTAAAATTTTTCATGACATCATCCCACTTCTATTACAAATTGGGAAATTAATGAAACTAACCATCTAGTCGATGATGCCCATTCTTTACACGTTGATAGGTTTACCATCACTTCATGAATCCTACAACCACATTCTTCATCCTTGGATAATAATACTATCTACGTAGATCACAAAACATTTTTTACAAACTAGGATGCACTACCCACTTTTAGGGATGGTTAAAATGCATCAAATCTTCCCACATACATGTAGAAAAGAAAAAATGATCATGAACATAGATTATTTAATCATCACCAATAGTCCAATTGGAAGGTGACTTCCCACATTCAAGACATTATTAGAAGACCAACACTCTAGATCCTCATATTGCCTCAACATAATCTTGCATAGAAGCATGAAATCCACTACCAATGATATACAGTTCAACTATATTTCTCAGTCCTGATCCTTTAGATGATTCTCCACACGAAACATCATTATCCTCCACTCATAATTACAGTTGTGGACCTCCTAATTTTGTGTTTTCTCACTAAATGAACATGAAACACTATTTCTATTTTTTAATATATAGACCAACTAAAAATAAAAGTATTTCATATACTCAAACCAACCTCACTAATGAAGATTCAAACCATTTTAGGAGAAGAAGTATATGAGACTTTTTTATCAGTATAACTAAAAAACCATTTCATCCTTCATGTAATTACTCAAACAATTTTTTTCATAAACAATTGTGACAAATACAAGATTGGGACATGGTAATTCCATTAATGAGGCCTCAACTAATGTGACCCACATGCCCTAAATCGATCATTTTATAATATCTATGTACCAAGCCAAACTCTAGAAGAATAATGAATCAAGGTATACTTTTTACCCAGTTTAGATAGGGTCAAAAGCAATTCTGTAGTGAGCCAATTATTTATCTCTTGAAAAAAATTATCACATGCCCCAAGACATTTAAACCTGATACACATATTGGTTAATCTTGAAAGAAGATATTTCTAATGAGAGTAGTGTTATAAAAACCTTAGATTATATCCCACTATACTAAGAAATTATCACATATCAAAAACATTCTTGGGATGTTCCCAATATACATCTACCTACACATTCTACAGGTCCACTCAAATCTTCTTTAGAGATGATGTGACCTATGAAATGTACCATGTCAATCCAGATATGAAATTTTGATATCTTGGTGTATATCTTATGATAACATTGTATAGTGAAGATAATTTCTTGTTTTTTTGAATGATTTTAATGACTTTATATGTACCCCATGATATAGTCCCAGAAAAGACTATAGAGTCATCCAGGTATGCGTGAATGCTTCAATTCATTAGGGTAATAATCGTTTTTCCTATATTAGTCAACTCAAAAAACATCATGAAAAACTAATAAAACAAAAACCTTCTTATAAATATAATAAGTGGAATATCATATGGTCATACCCTCATATGATGATTCCAATTCTAATGTTAATCTTGGATAACATCGAATAACCTCTGAACAGGTCAAAAATATCATATATTCATTGAAGAGGGTTTTAGTACTTAACCTACATATGATTTACAAACTTATAATCTATGAAAACCCTCAATAATCTATCCTTATACATGGTAAACAGATCGAAAGATCCCCAAGGTGACATACATGGATGAATGAACCCCATTTTGTCCAATTCCTCCAACTGAGTTTTATGCTCTGGGAACTTTATTGATTTCATTATATATGGAGGAATATAAATGGTTTATTCCCCCTAAAACAAATCATCTTGAACTCCACATCTCTATTAAGAGATAGTCCCAAGAAATACCCATGAGACAGATCTTGTTACTTATCCACTATAGGATGAAATATAATATTTTCTTCTCCCCCCTCGTCAAATACCAGACAAGCCTCTTTTTCTATGACCCCACCCATCTACCTAACAATGGTCCTCGTAAAGCCTTATGGGATATCCAAATCTCTAAAATGTACATAATTATCTCCCAAAAGTCCTGTGAATGTTATCCTATGATGGTAACAACTAACATGATCCTAAACCAACACTATCCAGTCACAGCAAAACCTAGTATTTCCAATATAAACAAGTTCCATAGTAAATAGTAGCCACAAAAACTCAATAGTACAATCAACAAAATTCTAGATAATCTCTTCTCGGACCCCTAATAGTGTATCAATCAACATTAACTCACACATATGGTCCACCACTAGGCCCAATAAACTAAAAAATTGAGAAAATATTAAACAATAAGAGGTGCCTATATCAAATAATGCACCAACAAGCATGGAAGCTATTGGAATAATACAATGAACTATCGATGGTATATTCTTCCAACCTCTGGGATCATTTTTAATGACATTAAGATGACTTTTACCTATAACATTTTCTCTGGAAAGACTACCATATGCCACTTTACCCTACTAATGAGGAATCCCTTTCCCTTGAGTACCATATCCACTACACCAATTGGTTTAACTAATAGAGCTCCAACTACCTTCATGGTATGGAGTAACTGACCTCCTACCTTCAGTTCACATCATCCTAGATCCCCCATCATTTACTAACTATTATTATTCCTATATAACTTCTACACATTCCCCATCCTACCGCACACTGGGATCTAAACTTTTGGTTAGGAACACTGACCTTTAATGTGTCCAGTTCAATCACACAGATAGAAAAAAAAACTAAATCGACACCCAAAAAGGATGTTCCTATCATATGAAAACTTTTTTCAAAAACATCTTCATGAAAAATATCAAACCATTTCTTCATACTATCAAAATATTCCCCAATAGCTCGCCCAACTAGAACTGTATGACCACCACATGAATCTTCCCTTATATTCCCATATGAAATAAAAGAATGGTATAAGAAATAAAATTAACCAATTTAAATGGATGATATTCACTTGGAATATGATCTAATTTTGAATTCCATCCAAGAAAAATAACATCATAGGTTCCTCATCACCCTTCCAATGCTACAATAGAGATGTGAAAGTAAGTGAAGTGGCCAACATAATCCATCACTCACATAGTCTTCTATTTGATCCTTATAGACAATGAACCCATTTCCCATATCAGGTAATATTGATTGAAATATTATAGAATAATTATCTATAAATGATTCCATATCGTATCATCTATATACTCTGTCTGAACTAGAATATCCAACCATCTCTTTTCATTTCCCCACAACATATAGGCCTCCAACATGACTCTCTTCTAAGGAGGAGTCTTTAAGTGACCCAAAATCATCTGGAAGGAATATAACCATAACTCAGCTACCTCATTTCCACCCTCTCTATCTATGTTTAGAGGGTACTGCATCTAAAACTATTTGTCCATGTTAAACATACTCAGTGCAACCCACCCTGTAACGCCCCGACCCCAGTTACCCAGAGTCGGTGCATTATTATATAACATTGGCATGATAACAAAAGATTAAATATTGAAAGACTGATTAGTTTAGTACCCTTGGAATAACTAGATACATTCATAAAGTTTACATTACATCATAAAGTGAAAACTTCTACCACAATATCTTGTCTTCATATCCCCTCATACTATCTCTATAGTTCAATCATAAATTACTTCTTCACATCTAGGAAAAAATAAAACATTGAAAGGGGTGATCTCAAATACTCAGTAAGGATAACAATATATAATTAACCTTCATAAATAATCATAAACATTTAAGGCAATGTATAACTAAAACAAAAGCCTTTTAAACTTGAACATCCACATAATATGGAAAAGATAAAATGAAATAATGCCATTTACTTATTGACATGGATATTCGACTAGTCGAATAATCACATGCAGTATCAATAACCACTTTCATAATGATGGAATGCATAATTCCAGACTATCATAACCACATAGTCAAGTCCTCGTGCCAAGACTAAAAATAAGATTTTTCCAAGGCCTTGTGCTAAGAAACTAGTTTGTCTCATGAGATCTACTGATGCATCGATGAGCTATAGCAGTCTCTACCCGTCACTTATTAAGTCCAATTCATTCCTCATATGAACAGGTTTAAACATAACATAAACATTCATATTAAAACTAGCATATGAAATGTCAATAATTTCTCCATAAAAATGAATGGTATAAAAATAACACATCCATATTCAAACATATTACAAAACCTTCAGAAGCACGCTACCCTCGCATCAGCAACTCTCCAAAGGTCCCAGGATTCTTCAACATACATCCAGTTATCCCAATCACTCCCTAAGAATTCTTTGAAGCTTCTTCGATGTTATCTCTGGCTCTGGTGGTGAAGTTTGTTCGGCACTGGCCTCCAGTGGAGATGCTTGAATGGTACGTTAATGTGGATTGGGGTTTATGTCAACATGTGGTCATTGTTATCCTTGGGCCGTGACAAATCATCATTTCCTTCGCTGATGAGGATGATCTGGCTTGGGCCTGGTCAAGATCTAGTAGATCCTTTCGAGGATTTCATTTCCAAATCCTTCGCTGGTCATTTGATCTTCATATGAACCAAGAACTGTCTTATTTGAAAATTTGGATTCAACAACCCGGGTTACCACTGCCTTTCCAGAACCCGGATCTCCTTCGGTCTATCGACAATTCCATCGACCGCTTCCCATGTGCTGATCGGCGGACCGCTTCCCTGACGCACCCTATTTTAGCGCGCATATGCGTCAAAATGGATCTCTCCCTGCCCCCTCCTGAGGTGGTGTGGGTTGTGATTGAGGGTGAATACAAGTATGCACAACCCGTGGTTTATGAATCGTGGGTGAGTTTATGTACATATTTTTTTAGGCAGAGCCACTTCCATTCACAGTGTCGCAAAAGGGCACAGATGGAGGGTTTGTTTGAACCTCCACTTTTGACCGAAGGGCCTTCAGTGATCGATGAAGCCTATCCAGTTCGCGCTGCTGATCAAGGTGGGTGAGCGCGGGGGTGTAGGGAGGTCCTTGTCTCCCCCCCCCCCCGCAGCCTTCCCCAGCTGTGGTTTACCAGGATGATCAGGAGCATGAGATCCCAGAAGAGGCTCCTCTTGTTTTTGGTAAGGGGAGTCTTCTTCCCCTTTGAAGAAGGATTCCCCTCATGTTTCAGGGCCTCTGGTGTCAGTTGTCTTTGATAGGATGAAACAGGATATGGGTTCTAACCCTTTGCCATGTGGATCAGGGTCTACATTGCAGGGGTGTGGGGATGGGTCAGTGGAGAGGAGTCCCCACCTGGATGTTGTTCCAACTAGGCATAGTGACCCCTCCAATTTGGCTAGTGGTGCGGCTATGAGTTTGAAGGTCCCTACTCCAGGTGATGTTGGGTAGCCTCAAAGTGAGAGATTATAGGTTTAAATCAATCTTCTTCAGTACATGGGTCATGGTTATGAACAGTCTAGAGTTTCAGAGGTTCCCGAGAAGGTCCTCCAGGCCAAATCATCCTATGCTGATACGGTGAAGTTTGGCAGAGTGGATACCCGCTCTCTTAACCGGTTAGCAATTCTTGAAGTGAAAGAGCAACATGTGGTTGAGGAAGGGGATGAAGCGGAGGCATCTCCTGGAGAGGATAGGGAGTCTAACTCGGATTCCCCCGCTGAGCCCAAGGAAATGAAACTAGCAGAGGATTTTATCAGATTCTTCTCTACGGAAGGGAAAAATACCATTATGGACTTAGCATGGTTCATAAAAAAATCTCGGCGGCCGCGGAAGAAGGACTACTCGTTCATGCCTAGACCACCGGTCACAATATCTTCCAGCAAAAGGAAAAGCCCTCATGAAGCTCCGAAGAAGGTGGGAACAAATTATTTGGAGTTAGAACCACCTGAAAGGGAACCATGTACCTATGAACTAGAAAATGTAGTTAAGGAGTAGTCAGCAATGAATTCACACCAAATCGGGAATGATTTGGTGGAATGTGATGAGTGGGAAGCTATCCTTGACTACAATGAAGAACTCTCGGTCAATGGAATTAATTTCATCACCTCACAGGAGGAGTTTGATAGGTTGGTACAGAGGCGGTTCTAGGCCAGCCTCTCTGAAGAAAAGGGTGCCTGGGCCAATAAGAAAATTGTAGTTATAGCATGAAGTTTTAATGAACAGAAGCATACTATAGAAGAGCTCATCCAAACTTGGGACATGATGATTGAAAACTATGAATACATCAGCAATGTTGATTGGGACGAGAAGGATGTCGGACACCAATGGTCGCTTCTTAGAGGTAAAATCTCTAACAGGTTTAAATTGCAATTCATGGATTCTGCTATTTCGTATCATGTTGTTTGAGTGTAGTTTTGGGGTTGGATTGCCTTTGTGTGTTTGGATTGGTTTCTCACTTTTCCCTAAAAGTGTTTTTCTTAATAAAGATATATATTTGGATGGTATAAAAAACCTCAGATAATGAAGAGATTGTGGAATAAACCCTTACCTTATACTTTTCCTTAGTGGATGGTATGTTAACCTCCTGTATAATAGTTAAATCATTGTTATTAAATTATCCATGAACCATATACATAATTAAGATATCATATATGATCTTATAATAATGATTTGTTAACAAAATATTAGTATTATCGTCGTTTCAGGTGTTAAATTACATGCTTTATTTTATATTTTTTGGTACATAAGTCATATTTTTTATGGATAGGATGTATCTTATTCAAATCCATAATGATATAAAGTTCTTAAAAATTACTTTTAATCATCAAATTAGAATTAGTTTTGAATGGATACGATGGGGAATGAATCTCCTCGCGTTCGTGGAGATGGTAGTTTGTACGTACGCACGAGCAACAATATCATTCTTTTGATGTTAAAATAATATATAATTGGATGATATATCATATATACAGAATCGTTATTATTTTATATTTATTATTTACATTAATTTCAAATCATTATTATACCCATCCAAATAATAATATATTGAATAACAATTACACCATGATGTGGAGACGGTAAGTCATACGTACGCACGTATGGTGACATGTCATTCAAAGGATGGATAGAATACTGAATATGGTTATACCATATTTTTAATAACATCACAGTATATAGAAGATAATGGATTTATTGTTTTATAATGGAAATAACAAAGAAAGAAGAAGTTGAGGAAGAAAGGACCTTGAATGAGGGCGGTGAAAACAATACCTTTTCTTCGGGTTCTTCCTTTTTATTTGATCAAAAGGGCTCCATAGGTTGGATTTATGACTAAATAAAGGCCTTTAGGATGAAGGGAGGATATTTGAGAGGGTATTTGGGCATAGGTTGGCTGATCCCAATGGCATTGAAGGTGTGAAATTGAGAGAAGGGGGAGTGCCCTTTTATAAGAGGGGTGAGGGGAACCATTGGAAAAGCTAGAAATATTATTTTATAATAAATTCATATTTGGTTTCTAATGGCTCCATAGTTGATTATTTAATGGTTAAGGTGGGGATAGGTCGAAAAACACTCAACCAATAGATTTTAGACAGGTTTGGGTCACTATATTAACCTTATCATTTATATTTACCTCTTAGTTAAATAGTTTGACATTTACCATGTCTCTTTGTATTTTAATATTATATAGTTAATAAAAATACTATATTCCTCCAAGAGACCCCAAAGTGGTCCATTAATGATACAACTATCATTATATAAATCTCATGACTGAACATTTGATTTTAAGGAATTGAATATTAATTAATAAAATAATATTTTATTTAAAACCTCTTTTATGTCAATTTTGACACTATTTGGAATTTGATTTTTGTGAAAATAATAACAGCATGATTACTTCGAAAAAACAAAATTAAATAAATAATAAAATGTCATATTAACCTAAAAATTATTATAATTCCTAAAAAGTCTCAAATTACATTTATTTGGATATGTATAATATCAATTATTTTAATATTTCATTAATTAGTTAATTACTACATCACCATTGTGTCATACATAAATTAAATTATATAATGTCTAAAAATTATAAATAAAATAACATTATGTAGGAAATAATTTTAAATTTCTAATGAATATTTACAATTGAATTTATCTTAGGTATAACTCTATATTAAAATTTTTTTAGTAATTAAACATTGAATTTAACTCTTTTAACTATTCTTTGAATTAAATAATAATAAATGTCCTAATCCAATCCAAGTGGACCTAAATGATAATATTTTATTCCTAAGGTTGTTTCTGGTTGAGATACACTTGTCCAATAGAATTAGGACATGTGTTTGGGTAATATTAATATCATGTTTACCCTTAATTACCCTATTTACTTTTAATCGTGGTAAATAAAAGAAAAAAGTTACCATTCACCAAAAATTATTTTTATCTTATTGAATCACAATATACTACTTGATATTAACTGGGTCTCTTGGATTTTCAAAATTCTACTCATAGAAGCGATAAAATTATGTTTTTTTGTGAATTCTCAAATTCTCCTAGGAGGTGGGTAAAAGACGGTGAAAAGTTCAATAAAATTATTATATATCTAAAATTAATCTAAACTAACTCCAATGAAATAAATTTAACTTATATAGGTATTATGTATCTATTTTGACCTAAATTTAATTTAAATAAAATACATAATTATTTAAATAAAAATTCGGTTTTAAACTATAACTAAGTGTTTTTCACTATTCATCAAAAATTGAAAGTTTTCAGAAAAATACCAAAATTTCACCCTAGGCTAATTTAGATATTCTAAATCAAAAAATGAAGTCCATTTTGAATGTTAAAATTTATAAAATTTCAAAAAGTGGGTATTACTATTCATAACGGCTAGTTTGATTGGTTGTGGTGTGTGTTAGAACTCGAAGGTGCGTACAACACACGCTACTGTATTATTCAAAGAGAAGAGTACCATTGAAGCTTGGGGTGTTACAGACCCTGAGTCCAATTCCATCATGTACATAAAAGAAGAAAATTTCCCCTAGAATTTATTCTCCCCTAAATTATCTATAATCAATAGGATATCTTGTTGTACCACTAGGAAACATTATTTCCAATATCATAATTTCTCCTAATTATTATTCCTCATCCTAGTTTAATTCCACTACAATGACAAACACATATCATAAAATACATAACATAAAGATGCCACAATTTCCATTAAAAAAGGATTTCCACTATCCACAAACAGTCTCTTCTATATAAATTACCTCAATGAATATATTTGCGTCTCTTTCACTACCATTATCCATTAAAACCATGGTTTACAGTCAACAAGGGTTAAACCAGCTCAAATATCCACAATTATTTTCATTAATTTTTTTTTACATGTTTTCAATTTCAGAAAAAAATCATTATCTTTTAGGAACCTTTACATATTTACTACTCAATAAAAAACTAATCCCATTAAAAACTAAAAATTACTAACAATTAATTAGTCATTCATTCACATAAATTCCATTTACCCATTTTCATCATATTTATTATACAGCAGATCCTTCAAATGTTTCATGGAAAATGAAATTAATTGTACCCCCATGTCTCACACATCCTCCATGTTTGTTCCTATCATGATACATGCCAAATACATCCCTAGGTGCATATAATAATGCATATATGAAAAATCAAAATCCATTATATCCATAAGAGAAAAATCATAATACAGTCACATCACAAAATATGTGCGTCACCCAAGGGAAATTTCATCCAATCCCAATAATAAACATCAAGAACCACAATCCCACCCTAGGTACTTGGGTTTTAAAAATTACATAGTTTAGATTCTCTCATGCATGATCTCATTACTAGGGAATGACATATCCTAGTCTCCCTTATAGCTTTCTAAAATAGTAAAATAAGTGAAAATAATGACATTGATACTAATTTGTAATATCCCCAACCTAGTAGCCACAATATATGGATCCACATTCCTAGTTGCACATTGATACTAATTTGTAATTTCCCTAACCTGGTAGCCACTTATTTCAATATATGTCCATTTTTTTAATAATTTATATTTAATTAATTAAACTTATCCATTTATCAATATTTTTAATGTGAACTCATTTTTAATTATTCAATTTCACAAATTTTTAACTTGCTTGAATTTAAGATTATATGTTCATTAGAAATGTTAAAAATATTATTGTAATCCTTTATAAATAAATATATTTATATATTTATATTTACTATATTTATAAATTTCAAAATTTATAATTATAAATAAATAAATACTATATTTTAAAAAGTATTTATATAATTATACATTATTAATTTTTTTTATTTAAATAAAATTAAACTTATAATAAATTTATTTCAATAATGAATATATTTATAATATTTGTATTTATAATTGTAATTATAATTATAATTATAATTATTTTTTAAAAAGATATATATATATATATATAATTAAATAAAAATATATATTTATATAATTATATAAAATAATTTTGTTGAATAATTATTCATATAATTTTAAATAAAAAATTACATATATAAATAATTATAAAATTATAATAAATATATATATATAACGAATGTATTAATTATAAATAAATTTAAATATATTGATTTAATAGATATAATTATATAATGATATTATATGATATTATTATATTAATAATTATAAACTATTAATTATTAATATAGTTACAAATATATTTATAAATGTATATTTAATATTCTCATAAAGTTATATAAATATATAATTATAAATAAAAAATTTATTTTTTTTAAAAGTATTTATATAATTATAAATATGTAATTGAATATTAACATGTTCATTAAAATAGAATAAATAAATATATCATTATTTAAATATATATTAAAAAAATATTTATATGTATAATTACAATTCCTCATTGATCGCTCAAGAACAGTATTAATGTATCATTTTATCGATGCTTATCTAATTACTACTAATAAAAGGGACAATTTTCATAATTTTTTGGATGCACTAATAAGAGTGTCCCTGGTGTATTTAAAAATCCTAACTAGTTACCAGTTAAAATATCTAAAGCCTTTCGCCAAAGCCACCGTCTATTGGTCCTCATCCTTGTTAAATCCAAGATTGAATCATGTATCGAATCATGGATCGAACAAATACAGGGCTCAAATCAAATGATCAATTGAATCTTAGTGTCAAATTAATACAATATCTGGCGATATATCTACATTCTCTTTGATGGATCATGGTTTCAATCCAAGGTATGAAAATCATTATCATCCTCATCTCTTGTTGATTTCTTTTTTGTGATATTTATTTGCATTTTGTATTCATTATCTAATTCGGTTCATTATCCATTTCTAAATTTATTTCAAATTGGGGGTTTCTATGATTTTGGGTTTTTATTGGCCATTTATCGTCTTTTCTTCCTTCATTTTAGCATATAAAGACATCCACACACAGATTTCACCAATTCTTTAGGTGGTTCTATTCACTTTCATATAAACACAGAACCAGTAATGATTTCATCTTCTAAATCCTTGTTCTTATCTAAAGTAAATTCTACTACAATTATCCATGATGGGTTCATATAATTAAAAGTGTTTTTATTATTTTTTTGAAAGAAAATAGAGGATCATTTTTTATTTTTAATTGTTTTTGAACCCCCTCATGGAAATAAGACACCCAATGTGTTTCTTAAAATTCCAACCATGGTTTGTTTGAATCAATCAAAATATAGTTTTTATAATTATTTATTATTATTTATAATGAATTACCCTTATATTTTGATCCACAATTTCGATGAATTAGACCTTGTTTGGATATTTTGGAAGATTCATTTTTTACATTAGCAATGAAAATGGAAGTATTGTTTCTATTGATTGTTTTAAATGTTTTTTATGGATTTAGAATGGAATTTTGCATGTCTTTTATCTTATTTTATAATTCAGTAAACCATATTTTTTATGGTTTCCCAAATAGATTAATATTTTGTGTTATATAATTCCCTTAAAGTTAAGCCCCTATATTCTTCATATGTTAAAAGTTTTTTGTTATTGTAATATGGTTTTATCATGGTTCATTGATATCATTATATCAATTATATTGTTATGATGGGGGTTTTTCATTAAAGGATGTTTGAAGGTTTGATTGGGTATATGTTTCTTGAACTATTTCAATAATTATTTTAATTGTATTTAGATGTGTTATATTTTATGGTTCTCCTCCACTTACATGACAAGAGAAAACATGGGTAGATATTTGATGGATCTAGGCCTGAGTATTTCCCTAATGTATGACCATGATATTCACTAAATAGTTAATATTAAGGGTTTAAGTCAACTATATATATATATTAATTTATTCAGTAATATCCACATATATATATTTTGTAAATGAACCTACATGGTTCTTACATGATTTTATATAAACAATTATTATGGCGTAATATTATAATAATTGTCTCACATATCATGTATAGATATAATATGATTAAAATTTACATTATACATAAATCTATAATATTTTGACAATTTTTTTCACTACCATAATAAATAGAAATAAGAGAAATTGAAATTTTACATATCATAAATTCCATTCAAAAGTTTATTATCTAGTTTTTTAATTCAAAAAAATTGTTAAAGTATTAAATGTTGACTGTAACTTCAAAAGTGACATTCTTTTTTGTTTCCTACAAAATAAATTACACCATATCTATTAGTATAATATGCATCTAAATTGAGATTGATAATATCTCATTATGCTATTTCAAATTGAATTAGTCCATACATAATGTTGTCAGGTAATAATTATAAAATAATCCTAGATTTTTATCCATATTTAAGCATAAATATATTTTAATTCTGAATTTACAGTGATCCACAATAGCATTAATTGAATATCATTTCATTTTGAAAACCAAAAATTTGATATTTGTATTATTATATTATATCACATGAATTAAAGAAAAAATATCAATATAAACTTAATTTAGTGATACAACTATGTCTATGTTGATACCCTCCCAATAAGAAAAAAATTTCACACGGGAAGAAATACTTGAATTGGGGTATTATTTCCTATTCAAAATAAAATGAAGAAGAATACTATTGACATCTATGGATCCCATGAACCCTTAAGATAATCATGATTTTGTGACCATTATAAGGGCAAGAAATGAATGCACATGTAGTACATTACCAATAGAGGATCTCACAGAGTCCCTCTATGTTAGAAAAATTAAATCTGGATAAATAGTAACCACACTAGCACCATGAATATGATTTTCTCTTGGCCACATGGATTTTCAATGATAATCATCGGGCAATCCAACATGAAAATCCACTTAAATTGGGTGGTAGGATGCCCAAATGGTGGAATCCCCTAGTAGTCATAATGCTCATGCATCTTATCATTGATGAGAATGGAAAATATTCTAGAAACAATCTGAGAATATTTAAAATACATCCATGATTTTTTCAAAAAAAAAATTGATTAAAATGAGGGAGGTATGAGCCACTCGTTGTTGCTGAAAAGACATGTAGTGTACCCTGGTGATCTAGAAGATGTCGTGAGTCCTTACTGATATATCCTTCTTGTCATGTGAAGTCCCTTACACTTTTCAACCTCATTTAATGGTACTCCAAGGGTGTGTAAAAAATACAATTAAATATCCTTTGGAACACCAAGGAAAAACCAATATAATTTTCTACAAAATTCTAGCACACCCCTATACAATCCATATTGATCATGCAATGCGTCAATGAAAAATAATGTAATCATCTTGGACATTACTCGCGCAATTTTTCATGAATTCGAATGTTTTTTTCAGAAAAAAGGAGAATAAAATATGGTGGAGGTGTAAGGAACATGATATCATAAAAGTCTCACGTTATGTTAAGGAATTCTAATACACAGTCCCGCAAGCCCCTAAAAAAACCATCCATGTATCATAAAATATCCATACAAGTCATCGAGCATCTCCCATGTTTCATTCAACATGAAATTGGACCTCAATAAAGCCTTTTGAAATGTTAATATAAAAATAAAGAAGTCCATCATGATGTATATGATATCATAAAAGACCCCATTAATTGGAAATAATATAATAATGGAGGTATTGATGAGAGAGACTCACGGTTGTGGAAAATTAGTCGATGTCCTTAGAGTGGTCCATGGTTGAGACTCATGAATTTATCTGGAACCAAATCCTTTCTCTGACTCCAACCATGATTTTCCCAAGATAGGCTACAAAAACTAGTGAATAACTAGTTTAGTGTTTCTTCTAAATTCCCCACCCTAACATGGAAAAGGGTTGGAATGTAGATTACTTGACTATAAGCCTCTGGACTCTCAGGTGAAAGGGCTATAGTGGACTACTCGGAGTTACCAATATTACGACTAGAAAGAATTTCGTCAGTTAATACATCCAATTAGCTGGATTAATCATGTTCCATAAATAAGGTTTTTTTCATGATCAACCATAGATCACTTAAAGAACTACTGACAAGGTGTGCAATGAATATACCCCATATCCAATAGATCACACAAATTTTTATTTAAATTAACATTTATCAACACTAAGGAATTAACAATACAATGGAACAATACACTATTAATTAGGGATGAATTGTGTGAATGATATGTTTGATGGACCTCGTGCACATCGCATGAGCCATCCAGAGTGAAATATTCTCCATATCATTGGTAATCCTCCCATATGAGCAGTGTTTATGCTTCATATTGGCTCCATATATTGACTTATAATCCATAAAAATGAGGAAGTGGAAAATTATATTTAGTTCCCTATGTTGTAATAATGTCGTCTCCCTTGTCAATGTAACCATTCGGTCATAGTTATAATTGATAATAAGTGGGAGATGAAGGTGATTCCACTTTATCGACCCATGCCTTCTCCTTATGGATGGGAGGAAGTTCAGACAATGATGACCCAATAGTTACCAAATGTTATTAATTCAATGGAAACTCAAATGGAAGCTATGAAAGGGTGAGGTGCACCTGTGCAGCATAAAAAGAATCCATATCCCTAATGGGTGGATAATACTCCACCACCACCCAAAAAATGTAGCCATATCTTCTCCAACATTGATGGTGAATATGGCACTAGACAACATCGCACACACTTCACATCCTTATGAGGGATGATGACGAGCCCCTGAGATCAATATGATAAAAAATATGTGGTGTTTCTTTTAGAATCTAACGGGTCCACCCTTCTTATTGTGTTGATGACTACTCGTAATATCTGTTACAAGATAGTAAGATCTTCATCATCACTTCCTTTATCAGTTCAATTCAACACTATGAAAACCAACAACTGCTGATATTATGAAATGGAAACAATGTTATAATGATAGGGTGTCTGATTTCATATCATTTTAAAAATGTTTAACCAATTCACTAAACATCCCCCTCTCACAGGATAAACTACTAGATATCATGGATAAAAACATCAAGGGTGAGTTGTAGATTCACCTAATCCCCTTGAAATATATAGGTGGGTTCTGATAGTTTGCTAAAATGACCTAATGTCTTGAAGTTTCTTATTAGAAAACCCAATCCAAGTCTCAAACCATGCCCACCGCACAGTGAAAAATTATAGGGAGAGTAGAAGAAAAAATTTTCACACTAAAGTCTATAGTGGTACCCATAAAAGAACCCAAGAATGTCATGATTCTCCCATCACCTCATTTCTAGCAGTTACAATAAAAAATTCACCCTTATCTATATGAACAGAGATATTAGGGTCACTCAGGATTTGAGGGAACAAATGAACAAAGTATACATGATATATAATGAAAATGTCACCAATTATTTCATGGGATCCATGTATAATAACCTTCTCAATCCTTCACAACCTAGAATTCTTAAGGAAGTAAACATCACCGAAGATCTTGACTGCTTCCCTTACCATAGAATGTTGGGTAATAATATATAAGATTGATTTATCATAATATTCTACCATAAAGTCACATTCCTCTCTGGATAGGTGATTCTAGATAACCTCCAATAGTGTGTGGATTTCATAACCATTTGCTGGTCAGAAGATGATGATGATAGACTGAAATTTCCGGCTAGGCATTCAGAAAAGTTTGACAACCAGATGACTTGAAAAATAGTGTATTTATATCCCACTACTCTGAAATAATAGTTGCACTGACACGCGATAGATACACTGCCCAATATGGGGACATTAGGTGTGAATTATGAAGGTGGACATGGCCCCCAGGAATGAGAAGAGATGAACAAGGAAGATAAATATTTTTCACCATCAAAAGACAAAAGTCATGTATAATTATTCCCTAAATCATTTTTAGTATAAGAAACACCACCCAAAATTGAATCATTATTAGTTGATGAAACATATTTGGCTACTTCAACATGATACACATGGTAGACCCTTTTTGATGATGAATATGCTCCTGATTATGTTTTTCTCGCACATAAAAACATTATGGGGGGACTCATGTGTGGAAACTGAGGGTACAAGGGTTAGTACAGACATGGTCAGAATCAATGCTCCATTCATATCATTATAGAGGATATATATGCATCTACGAATCATGGTAAAACACTCCATCATGCTCAGAGAAGGAAAGGATGTGCCTCAGATCCCTTGAGTAGTCACTATATCACATTGTCTTGCATGATCTCATACCGGGACATAAATCTGATCAACCTATAAAATGGGTAAGGCTAGTGTGACCTACACCAATGGAATTGGATACTCTATTAACTTCTATGAAAATACCAGGTCAATATCCCAAATATGCGTCAGCTCTTGAACCACATTCCCCTGAGAGGCCCCATATTGAGAAACTCTATATTCTAGCACAAAATTATTTTGTTTTAAAACATCAGTCCTGAGTCCCAACCTATACCTCAATCCATCATTATCTCATCCTTTCAATAAAACTCATGGAGTTACTGTTTAAAGACCTTGGTGCCCATGGAAATTCGAGATAGATTTTTTTGCAGCCTAGGATTATTGATAAGATACTATGTCTTCAAAATTTCATGTCTTCATCTCATTAATTGATCAATATTAGGAAGTGAACATCCATGGGAAAATCAATCCCATATACGTGTCATGAAAACTCAATAATGTTAATGTCTAATGGGAGCTAAGGGTTAATGGATATGGGATTAATGTAATCCCAATTCAAACTATCCAATGTATGGGATATAGAAAAGTGGATTTATTCCCCCACAATGGTACCCATTCAAGGGTATGATGAATTTGAGGAAAAACCTCTATGGAAGATCGAACTCAAAGATCAATTTGGGGATCATGCATCTGAATCTGAGTTTATGGTTATCTAGAAAGACACCATATATAATGTCTTAATCAAAATACCCTAGCTCTATATCCACATGGCATTACCATCAACATTCCATCAAATTCTAATGTGCCCCATCAAGGGAAGGGTTATAATACTACATGGTGAAGACTCTCCCTTTGAAACATAGAAATCCATTTATACTAAAGAAAATGAAGGCATGTAGCTAATGGTGGATGGTGATATACATGTTTCAACTCACAATTGATTGAGGACTACCATTGTGAACCCCTAATGTATGCTTGAAGATGATTATGTGCTCCCCATAAATATGGAAGAAGTATCATCTCCAATCCTAGAGATCCAATCCCCTCCTATCCCCATAAACAATGTAAAAAATAATCCACCCCTACATCTCTCTAAAATGTATGACATAATAAGAGATGATGTTGTATCTTCTAACATCCTCCCCAACCACGCTTGTAATGGAAAATACCCCATATCTCCATATTCACAAGACAATGAATCCACAAACTGAGAAATATAATAGGATTAATATGACCTCCGGAACGCCACCCATCATTTAAGGGAGGAATCTCCACCACCATAGACGAGATCAGACATGTTATCCTTGAAAATATGAAGACCCATAGAGTACTATGATTAGTACTACTATGACCCTTGAAGATAAAGAGATGTAAATATCGATTGTAAATAATAATTGATATGTGTTCTCCTAGAACTATCCAAAAAACTCCTTATTGAATTCAATTGCGGCTACATACCATCTTACACAGCCATATAAGAATCGAGGCATCAAAAAGATATCTTGGAGGATTCAGACCTCTCAAGAAACCAATGTTGGGGAGGAAGTTGGTATGTTTATCAGATTAAACATTTTTTGAGATGTGAAATACCCATGATGGATTTCCAACATCATCTATTTCATGAAATGAATTGTCCATAATAGAGTTTCCATTTATTTTAGAGACCTTAATCAGAATTTCCCTAATGGTGATTTCCTATTTTCGATTATATTACTATTGACTGATGCAACAACTAGATTCCAAAACCATTCTATTATAGAAGGGTACACACAGTACAATGAGATATATATGGACCCTAAAGATGAAGAAGATACTACCTTTTGAGTTCCACAGGGGATTCTATGCTATCACGTCATGCCCTTCAGGTTAGTGAATGTTTGTGCCACATATGAAAAACCATTCATTTCATCTTCAAACCATTCAGTTAAGGATTGTTGAGTTTCATGTTGCCGAATGTGTCTTTAAATACCAATAATGATGTGATCACTCCACAGATCTCCGATGAACATTCTACAAGATGCGATAGCACGGTCAAAAGATGAATTTACTGAAGATTGATTTTCAGGTAACATCAGTAATGCAACCCAGTTTTGTGGTATTCCACCATGGAATTAAGGTTTGACCATAAATGGATAGTGCATTCATAGAAATCCCCCCTTGAAATCTCAATTAAAGGAGGGGAATCCAATTGAACCTCACATACATTCAGAGTTTCATATCCAATATTGACAAAACATATCTCCCCTTCACCAGGATAATGAAAAATGGAATATCCTAGCAATGAGATGAAAATTTTAAAAATGAATTCAAATATCTATATTTGTATCTCCATAACACCCATGTTTTGATTCCTCTAGTTGAATGGAGGCCACTCGTCTTATATATGGCCGCTATGGAATGCTCACTAGGTCACATCCTTACATCAAAAATTTATGTGGGGAGATAGAATAGTCTCTACTACCATAGTCGGATGAATCTAGGTTCAATGAAAATTTATTTTAATGTCAAAATGAACTACCTTACACCCATATTTGTAGTAAAAGAGTTGAGTCACTACATGAATCACCACAAATTCCACTTGGTCATTCATATTGATCCACTCATGTATATCCTTGGCCACAATATATTGACTGGGGAAATGACTTGATGGGTGGTAATTCTGTAGAAATATGAAATCTAGTTCATATCAAAGATTTTAGTGAAAGGTAATGTCATGGATAATTTTTCTCAAAACATAACCTACCCAAAAAAGTACATCGGGTGATATAGAGATCCCTAAGGAAGGGGTATTCTATTCCCATAACACTCCTTGGACACGGAAGATATACTTTTATTGTTCCCCTAGGAGTCATATGGATACCTGAACGGAAATCATGAATCTCAACTAGGTTTTTATAGGGATTTTATATATCTGTCTAGAAAAATTAGTTATTCCCTAATTTTTCTCATCGTGAAAAAGCTACACCAATAGTGATCCAGAATACCAATCCCTCCTCATTGGGTTGTAACTATCCATACATCTATAAATAGCCTACATGATTATCACGGGGGATTCATAATTAGTGATCCTGAATATTTAGGGTAAATATTCCATTAAAAAGGAAAAATATCCCCCTTCACTGTCTTAGTTAGAGAATTTATGATGAATTCCCTTTTGAACTCTTATGTCATCATGTTCCCCAATCGTAAAATTATGATGGAAATGCACTAGCTAATTAATTCTCTATCCTGATTGACCCTATACACGAGGAAGAAATATTTGGTATAACACATCAAAGAAATGTTCTCATAAATCATCAAATCTAATATGGATGAAATCAATCTGGTCACCACCACCCGAGAGTGTGATGAACCAATGACCACAACTGGATGGATGGATCCTAAAATTGGTTATCTCTAAAATATGATTCTCCAAAATATCATTCCAGAAGGGAATAATATCACAGATGACAAGAAAAATTTCCTCTACATGATAGTTTAAATGAATAAATTCCACAAAATATGTGGCTTTGGTGAATTCTCTTCCAGTGCATAGAAGAAAGAGAAATGTTTCCTATCTTGGAAGAAATATATATATGATATTATTGGAGCACATCAATATGGAACCATACCCTCCCCAAAAATCAGTATGTTGGGATACTACTAGAGAACCTTAATTCCTGACCATGTACAATTCACAAGGATATTTCTGGCAGTCTATTTTCATGAAAACTTCATCCTTTAATCCTCATAATTTCTATATACAGCTAAATACTTCTTTCCATATTTTGTTTGGGGGATGGATGTTGTGGGGCCATATTCGCCAGCAAAAGATTGGTAGTTCATGTATATTTGTACTACTACTAATGTCTTCTCCAAGTGGGATGAGGAGGTCACCCTCAAGGATGTTGGGATGAAAAATGTTATAAAAATTATTATGTTCCATATAATTGCTAGGTTCAGAGTCCCTCATATAATATTGATGGAAAACGAGAAATTTTTTTCTTCCACATATTTTTTAAAACTATACCATGTGTAGAATATCAACTCGAATGATTCGTCACACTATCATGTGGTTGAAAATGAATAGATTGATTTCTTCAATAAGACTCTATCAAACATACTATAGAAGATAGTGAACATGTATTTGAAGTATTTTCTAGATAAATTCATCTATAATTTTTGTACCAACTATACCCCCACGTGTACCACTGCACAAGAAACACCATACTCATTATTGTAAACAACAGAGGTAGTATTACCTATAGAAGTCCAGTTTCCTTCACTCTAAATCACAACTTTTGGGTATCTCTCAGATAATTATTATTCAAAAATGAGGAGGGGAGATTTAGAAAGTGTGTATGGGAATATATTGTACACATTGTAAAACATAGAGAGCCATCAGAATAAAAAATCATGTATCTTTAATAATAATAAATTCTTTCATTCATTCCTCAAAGAGATACTGCTGATGTCTATCATAACCCCAATGTTACTGGGAAGAATCCATCAAAATTGAAACCCATGTGGTAAAGACCATATGTAAAACAATTGTTTTCATAATGGACCATATTCTCTATCCGCCACATATGGGAAGTGTGTCACTCCACTGACCAATGTGATATTTCTCAATAAATACATTTCATTAGATGTCATCAGCATGGAAATACACATTTGAGTAATCCCCATAATTAATCCCAAGTACATGACATTAAATTATAAAAACCTTTTTAGACCACATGAGATTAAACTGCAGAGAGATAGACCTGGCTACATGACATTAAACAACATAGTTTCTTGACTACTATATATGTATTGATTCATATTATCACAAGATATTTACTGACTCCCAAATAATATTTCATTAGCCTAGCGATTAGATCTCTCTCCTTTCACATCAGCTGATCCAATTTCAATTGTTCATGACATAACATTGAATGGATCCAGAATGTCTCCCCATGAAAAAGGGTGACCCAATGTCTATACCATGTTACATAAAATTGCATGGATCCATAATTACCATTTTCATTCACGCCGATTCACTCATGTCCTTACTGCATGACAGTAAAATCCACATCTCTCTAGAACTATGTGTTTCTTGATTCTTACTTTGAATGGGATACATAGGGAGCTCGTGATCCTTTATCTTGGTCCATGCAACACATGATACAAAATTCCCATGTTCGGAACTTCAATTCCACATCATGGGACCCTTATAGTTCTTTGTTTCTTTCACTGATCATAGATCATGCGGGATAAGGAATTTCATAAATGGGTTCCCTATATGAAAAAGGAGTATCATGTTTGATAGTATTGCCTTTTTCCTGAATTAGAGTGATCCAAATTCATACCATTTGTCCTCACCCTAATATATCAACCAACAAAACTCATTAGAACTATGTGTTGATTGATTATCATTATCCTGAGATATGTAGTGACTGGTATACTTCTACACTTATTCACAACCACAATATTCTCATCGATTCATGTCGGTTTTCCTCTATCCTCACTGCATGACGATAAACTGTATGGGATTTCAATAACTATGTATGGCATGAATCTCATTTTTTGTGAGATATTTAGAGACTCCCATATATCCATCCTTGGTCCTAGAGGAAATATTAACACTTTTCATGATGGTCCATATTCATCTTTATTTCACAACGTTGAAATGAACAGTCTCATAAAGAACTACATGTGTATTGATTCCTGTCATTATAGGATGCATAGTGATGCGTATACCTCTATTCCTAGGCCCATCTACAAACATTAGTGGAAAACATTCCCCCTTCTCCATACAGGAATGACCAAGGAAGAGAGGGTTCCTAGTTTAAGAAATATGTATGGATTGATTCCCATATATATGGGATATTTAGTGGCACCCATAATCATACGTAAAGGCCTTGCTACAATCCCAAAATTTCAAGGTTGAGTATTAACATCATTACTGTATGAAAAAAAACTACATGGAATTACATCCTTATCGCATGAAATTTAAGTACAAAGAAAATTTCCTTACCACATGATAAAAAACTACAGGGGAATTCCTCATTACCACATGATATTAAACTCTAATTCAAAAGTCATTGTCGCAAGACATTAAAATTTCAAAAAAACCCCAAAAGATGATATACTATATAGACCATCTCTAATTATTTCATTCCTTATTATAGAACCACAGTAGATCTACTATGTAAAGACATAGTATGGGGTGATTCCACCATTTTGTAAATGAACCTCAATCCATGTTCCATATTTCACAGTTGTATTCCTCATGTTTCAACATGCCTTTGGTTTCCCATGAAAAGTAAAATAGATATCTCTTAGTTTTCCATGCTACTGATGAAAAATAGAATTAGACACACAAGCCAGTAAAATCATTATCCAATATAATGGGACATCTAATTCTTGTGGGTCTGACATCACCGAGTCGAAATGAATCTTCATTGGGTATTACAGGACATACCCAATATCATTTCTCATGACCTATTGAACTCAAAATATAATTTACAAAATTTCCACAACATGATTAGAAGGGTATTGGAGTACCCTTGACCCTGGGTATCTTAATTAGCCTCTTTTGTAACATGTCCCAATTAGGCTCATGTGAAATATGATCTTAAACTGAATGTGATTTGGTAATTGCAGTACGACCTTAAACTGTAGCCTATTATAGTCTAAATCGCAAAACCATAAACTGATAGTGAAGGAGATGAAAAACCTTTCATGTTAAAAACCCATAAACGAAATACTGTGTAAAAGCTATGATTTTACTCACTAAACTCTTCATCAATATATTTTAGAGAAAAATTTGGGGAAAAATAAATGGGGTACATCGCATATTGTTCACTATAAAGTCCTATTAAAACTAAATATATGATCATTGGATCTTCAGGTCAAATAAATGTAAGAGAAATTAATTTTAATATTTCGTCACTGTGATAATATGTACTCTATGTTGTGGTACTACATTTAGGGTCTTCGAACCCTTCATTGGTATTTTGTTTTCCAAAAATCAGACATAATAATTTCATGTTTCTTCAGTCATCAAAAACCTTTCATATCTCCTGAGAAAGAAAATATATCTATCTACTTGACCATTCTATCAATACTAGAAGGGATCAGACCCATGAACTAAGGACATCCTTGTCTGATATATTGGTCTTTTTGAATCTTGTGAACCTAACATCGTCATGGTGGAACTAAACACCCAATAGTGTTTTATGATATCCCTGGTATGACTTCCCTATATCTTCCTCATGACCTAATCCATTTGGACTATGACATACAATCTCTATACTATACTATTTGATTAGATTCAACATCCTTGACATTACATCACCATGTTTCTCTCACTATCTCATGGACGGACTGTGACACTTCTTTCCTGATCCTTTGATGGCCCATACCTTGTGATTTGAAACAAGAAGCTGTAAGGATCAGGATTCGTAAATTAAGAGCTGGATTTCCTTAGGTTGCTAGAACCTTACTAGATAGCATTCCATTCATACCCAATATCTTCATCTATATTTTTGATTCCTTGATAATTTATCATGACACTTGGAAAGAAGTAGAGAAAATATTTTCTTGGCCATGGTATCGATGTATAAGGGATTTAACCCACCAACTAATGGAATCTCCTCCTTACAAGAGAATAGTTTGTAATCCTTGTGAGGCCCAGCCATAGTGAGGTGGAACCAATCATATCAAACTGTTACGGGACATACCCAAAATTTAATCTATATCCCATATTCAAAAGTCTCAAAAATTTTGGATTTGATTTATATCACCCACAATCCAGCTATATATGAAGTCGTAGTATCCCTAGTATTCTACATTTCACATATTTCCATCTAATTTTTCTTAATATCTCCTAGAAAATAGTAGAAATAAGATTTTAATTTCCATGTTATCAATGAGAAAAGGATTTAATATTCTAAATAAATTTCTATACTCCTCGCAAGAATGGAACACCAATTCTTGGGACCCCTAACAGCACCACGGGGAAACTCCGCACCCCATATTGTTTATATTCATCCCTAGTATGTCAGCCTCATATTCCATACTAGTTTGAGAATGAATACCTTAAACTACAGTAAGCCAAAAGTATGAGAAAGAAGTACTTTAACAAAATTTCACCCAAGGATTGATCAATATGAACATAACATATAGTTAAAAAATTTCCAATATAGAAGACCTTAAACTATATTACACCAAATGTCTAATCTAGAAGACCTTAATCTACAATATATGAAAGGTCCAAGATATAATAACTTAATCTAAATTAATAGATGATCGAAAAAAACAAAAGCGATATAAGTTCCGAGCTAAAATACCATAAAATAGTGAACATTGATATCATCTATCCTCTGAAATATTATGAGTCCCACTACCTGGTATTAACACAATCGAGCTACTGTGGACCAAATCTTATTACTTTTGGCGAAGAATAAATGTAACACCCTTCAGTTCATATGTCCTGTCCCAATGGTCCCTCTCCACGCTAGGTGATTTCATGATTTCTAGAATAGATTATAAACAATGAATATGATGATGCTGGGCATTCACAACATCTATTAAAAATAATCTGTTAGAATTTCAACATTTTATTCTAAGTATTCCCACTCATTCAAATTAGATTAAATGATGAGTATCATCAGTGATCCAGAAAATATTGGAACAAAAAAATGACAAGAATCTTATAATGAAAACACACAAGTTTAAAATGCATATAAATTATAATGATGTTTGTTTATTTTCAATATGACATAAAACATTATTAATCTACACATACTGGAGTCTCCTCAATAGAGATTCAATCCCAAGAAATATTTCATGTTTATTATTGAAAAATTGAATTTTCTCAGCAGAGTTGTCAATATTTGAACGTCTCTACTCAAGGGAATCCACATATTATCATGTTTGTTCTGCATATTTAGTTTCCTCATTCACGGCCTATGGAAAAACCTCTTCCATGGTAATGGATTCAAAACACACCTCTTATATAACATCAAAAATTTCCTATCTCTCTAGAATTTTTTTTATATTTGAAGAGTTTGTTGAAATTGATAAAACTCTACATAATGATGATTTATCTCTAATTAAAGATGAACAATTTTAGATCAATAATTGTGTATTTTGAGATGTCCAACATTGACTACATCCCAAAAAGTGTCTTCCTATATTCCATGTTGGGAGGTTTCCTTTACAGCCTCATCCCAGTTTTCCTTCATCAATGTGGAATCCCCAATAGCTTCTACCATAAATTCAAGGGTCCTATTTTATTCTCTCAAATGAACTACTTAATTTACCCAAGTATGGGTACTAGAATATTCAAAGCCTTTCTAACCAAGGGTAAGAAAAATAATCTAATGGTGACATAACATATCGTTCAACTCCTATAAGGGGGTCTCTAAACCAAAGTCCTAGAATACCTTATTCATGTGTATCCCCATAGACTGATATAATAATGCAGATCTGGGACACTCACCTAGACACATTTTAGGAATTTTAATGCATTATCTGACCATGCAACTAAGGGAAAGTGTTTTACTCATATTGTACAATTATGAGAGTAGGGATCCCACCTCCGCATTAGTATATTCAACTGGAGGAACCCATAAGGGAGAAGACACTAAATTTTCCAAATTTCACGGTGAGATACTACAATATTGGACACATTACTTCATTAGTTACAATAAGAATTATATAGTCTCATAAGGTGATTAGAATATATGACCAAGTATTGAAGAATACATTTCATGATCATGTCACTAGAAATATCCACTTCCAAAAACACTTCTTCGGGAGGATAAGAAAATCCTTTTTATAATGAGATGACTCATGACCCTTCCAGCCTCTTTTCAGATGAAGCATTATGCCCACCATCCTAAATGATGGCAGGGATGAAATAACAATATCAAGAGACATGAAATAAAAATTAAGGTTTCTAGTCTTAAATAATCATTAAACTTCTTCAGAACTCACATCCATTGTGGTTAACAAGGAACTAGAACAGATACTTATGTAGGAATTCTTCAAAAATACCTGCACCCATGTTGGATCAAATGGTAAAATCATTGAATCATTCTCATTAGGTGGTGGTAATAATCGATATGACACCCTAGATACATCAAATTCCTAACAAGTTCATCAAAATAGGGAAAAATCTTCAATAGAATAATAATAATCGTCTGCATCTTCATAGGAGGGAAAATTGTTTTCTCAGTGAATCTGATGGGGACCTCTATATTTTCACCAAATTATAAGATTATTCAAGGATGTCCTAAGATGAAATAAAAATGAAGTACCACACATACTTGATGATCCTTGTGGATACGGATCCAACAATACAAATTGTTTCCTTTACATCTTCTTCATTCTTTACAATGAAGGACCTCTAGAATGTGTCAAATCTTACACTATGTCATTAAAAGAGGAATACATTTCCATCATTTATGCCTATCAACTTGGGGACCCTTCATCATCTGTTTCCTGGTCATTACCAAATCCCTCCCCCATATTCGTTCCATGTGTAGTATATTCTAAGGATTACATCATTGGATGGTCTTCAACATCCTCCCACTAAATCAACACATATAATGTAATGAAATATAGTTGAATGAACACTATCAAGACGTATGAATTGTAGAACACCAAGGAATACTAATTCATTAGTGATATGTTATCCATATTCATATACAATGATTTAATGTGTAACTAGGATGGCATATTGATGAACAATCAGGGATAAAAATAGATTACCCTTGATGCTCGCCAAATCTGTGTCAAGGTATCAAAGAATGGATATGAACTCCTCACAATGGTTTGTAAATATTATTCCATGATGTGCAGTGATATCATAAAAACCATCTAAAATAACCTATGATAGTTCTTAGAAACTCTAGAGATCATATTCTGATCACCAGGCCATCTAAATATCCCACTATTGAGTTGTAATTGGGAAAAACTCTTAAACAACCTCACCCCTACCACCACATTCATTGTAACTGTGGATGAAATTTCTTATATGGAAATGGTAAATTCCTAGTCACCTTGTGAGGTGCTTTTGAGGATACTAGAATTTTTTATTACAATTATTTATAAGCCCTAGGATTATTCTCCAAGGCCAGAAATTGGAATGATTATCTTAATAAGTTGAATAATTTCTCAATGGGATATGATCAAATCCAAATCTCCACATATTTAAAATATAAAATGATTAATTTGATACATGGAGGTATTTTTATCCTTGCAATAGTTTGTGCCTTGTTAAAAATCATCCACAAATGGAGATCTACCATCATATTATCTTTAGATCATACATATACAGAGCGGGGACATCTTGATTGATCACACAAGAATTGGTGGCTGAACCAGCTAGGTGCATACCAAAAGTAGATGATTTCCAGTCAATATAAGTGGAAATAACTCTTTCGTGATGTGGAACCACATGATCCTATAAATCAATTTTGGCCTCACCGTTTTGAACAAGGTTTATTCTTGGTACAGATATGAACGATATAGTAGAAATGTTATCCTAGTTGTTTTTATTGTCTCGAAATCCTAAAATTTCAACGGGACATGTCTCATTCTATAGATACACTACAATTATGGTATAAAGAGAGAATTAAGAATATCCTGAATGTTCAAATATTCATAACCACCAAGGTCATCTCTTATCCAACCCCATTATACATGAAAGGGGAACAAATAATATAAGTGTAATTACTATTATAAACATGGGAAAAAGGTGGTAGTGTTTGGAAACCACAAGGATGGTCAGCTTAATACACTCCCCATACCACAGAGGTCACCACTAGGTTCGTGGAAACTCTGATTCCATATTTCTCTATTGGGGTTAGTAAGTACAAACTTAGTGTTATGGCATGAAAACTGTCTAGATGATCTACAACTATGAGATTAGGTACTGTAGAGACCCGAAGCCTGACTTACATGGACATTACATTACAAATGTGGAATACTTAGTACATAATAAAAACACACACACAAGGATCGTAATAGTATAGTGTCTTTGGAAACACGGAATATAGTCTTCTAATCCTGGTGAAAGATCTTCAACATCTCCCATAATGATCTTCATTTTTTTCTACCTAAAACCTTTATTTATATCCTGGGGAAAAGAAAACATAATAGGGTGAGCTCAAATGCTCAGTAAGGGTAAACAAAAGAAATATCAATCACATCATATACATAAGAACATAGCTGTTGGAAATCTTAACCTGCAAAAGAGCTAATAATATCATAACATGGGATAAATCATAGAAGTGAAATGTAATCCCAATAATCATAACATAATACATGAAACTTTGTGGCATAGACACATAATCATAGAGAATCATTTCTTGTTAGTCAAGACTCATCTCCAAGACTATCTTAGTGGACAAAGTCTCTTTCTGAATCTAGCCACCCTCGTTCCAGTCCTGTTTCACTGAACCGGTATAACCTACAGTTCCATCCATGTCTATCTCATGAGATATAAAATCTTTACCCAATTCTTTGGAGGGAGATATAGGTCCCACCCATCTCATAATGATACAATTCTTATGTGTGCCACAAAATCATAAACCATTCATCATATCATAACCCATGTAATAAAAATGGAATTCTTAAGCATTGTGACATCATAAAACAATTCATATAAGATAAATGATTTCATAAAAATAATTCCATCAAATCATAATCAAATCAATGTAATAATAGGGATAATATCAGAACCCTGTATTATCTTATACGGAAAATGGTTTTGATAAAACACTTGAAATAAATTCTTGAGGAAAATATCCTTTCTTCTTTAAAATCATTTTCTTTTCAAAAAATGTCATTAATTTTTAAAAGAAAAGGATTTTGTTTAAAATAGTCATGAAATATTTTTGAGGAAGCATCATGAAAATATGGCTTTATAAAACAATAAAATTCCTTTCATGCCGTATAAGTTAAAAAAACATTCTTCGTACTTTTTTCAGAAAAGTCAAAAAGTACCTCGTACGAAAAACGACAAAAGATTCCTTTCATATCTTATACTAAAAACTCACCAAAGGGTAAAATTAGATTTAAAAAAAATTGTAGGTGGATGGATGTAAGATTAAAAATTGAGGAAACATGGATGTGGATGATAAAATACACCCTAGTAAATTTCAAAGTATAAACAATCTCGGTTAAAAATGAGATTGTGATATTTCCCTGACCTTAGGTCCGACTTGCTTTGTAAGTGTCCAAACCTCCTGTATAATTATTTAAATCATGTTATTGACTTATTCTAGAATCATATTCATTGTTATTATATCATATATGGTCCACTTATTACTTTATATTACCCGTTCTTTTGTAAATTCATGTTAAAGTAGCATTTTGGGTAAAATCGTCTCATTTTTCGTTCGTGTTTTTAACTTGTAATTATTCATATGATTACTTAGATCATGATTACATAATTCCAGAACATAAAACATGATTTATATATATATATATTCTGAATATACATATATAATAAATCAGTAAATGGAAAGAAATACACCGTTCATGGAGACGGTAGTCCGTACGTACGCATGAACGCAGTTTTCGTTTCCTTATTGAATTGAATGGAATTAAGTAGATGACATACATATAAATATAAATAATTTCAGTATAATTATTATGTCATATATTTCATTAGTACTTATTATATATACTTTATAATCATTCATGAATGGTTAATGTGGAGAATGAATCTCATCGCGTTGTGGAGATGGTATTCCGTACGTACGTACACGCGGTGATTTCATTTTCCGTAGGATGGATAGATGGTTAAATAGGGTTGTTTCATACTTATAATAACATATCAGTATATGAGTGATACTGATGTTATTACTTCATAATGAAACAACTAAAGAAGAAGAAGTTGAAGAAGAAAGAAATTCGAATGGATCGGTAATGGATATTACCTCTTCTTTGAAGTGCTTCTTTGAGACCTCCTTTTAGGGCACTAAAATTGGTCTTTTAAGAATACCAGAACCTCTAGGATGATACTAGGGAAGTGGAGAAGAGATTTTGGAAGGGGTTGTCCGATCTTGAGTGCTCAAATTGGTGTGAGGAGGAGGGGGAGGAGGTGCCCTTTTATAAGGGAGGAGAGGGGAACCTTAGGAATATCTCAAAATATTATTTTATATTAATGTCAAAATCGGTTTATAATGGTTCAAAAGGGTCTTATTTAGAATCTAAAGTGGGGATGGGTAGAAATCCTATCAACCAATAGGATTTAGACAAGTTTAGGGTATTATTTGAACCTTATCTATTAGATTTAACTCTAAGTTAAATAATTTAACTTTTACCATGTCTTTTTGTTTTCTTACACTATATGGTTAATACTCTTACTATAACATGCCAAAAGAACCCCAAATTGTTTATTATTAATATATATATCCTTATATAAGTCATTTGGCCGAACCGTAGATTTATAGGAATAAAATAACAATTAATAATATAATATTTGATTTAAAAACTATTTTGTGTCAATTTTGACACTATTTGATATATGATTTCTGTGAAAGTCATAACAGAATTATATTTTCAAACCAAGCTGATTAAATCAACACTAATATATCATAGTAACCTAGAAAATTATTGGTATTCATAAAAGGTCTCAAATTACATTTATTTTGGTGTTTATAACATCAATTATGTCAATATTTCATTAATAAGATAATTACTGCATCATCATTGTGTCATAAATAAATTAAATTATTTAATGTCTAAAAATTATAAATGAAATACCATTATGTAGGAAATATTTTTATATTTCTAATGAATATTTATAGTCGAATTTATCTTATGTATAACCCCATATTAAAAATGATTTACTTATTAAACTTTGATTTTAACTATTTTAACCCTTCTTTAAATAAATTAATAATAAATGTCCTAATCTAATCCAAGTGGGCCTAAATGGTCATATTTTATTCCTATGTTTGTTTTTGGTCGAATTACACTTGTCCAATAGAATTAGTACATGTCTTAGGGTAATAATAATATCATTTTTACCCTTAATTACCCTATTTACTTTTAACCGTGGTAAATAAAAGTAAAAAAGTTACTATTCACCAAAAATTATTTTCATCTCATTGAACCACATTTTACATACTGACATTAACCGTGACTCTCGGGTTTTTGAAATTCCATTCAAAGAAGTGGTAAAATTAATATTTATGAAGAAATTAATTTTTTTAACTACCCTTAGTAGTTTCACTATTCATCAAAAATTGATGTTTTTCAGAACAATGCCAAAATTTCATCCTAAGCTATATTTCATATTCTGAATTCAAAAATGAAGTCTATTTTACCAAATTCATATCATAGAAGTTTCATTAATTAATTTTATAGTTAAATCCCGCTGTTAAAACAAATAGCGTGTTTTTAAGAAACAATATCTATCAAAAGACTGACACTTGTTTATGTCTAGTTTAAATGTGAAATTACATCCAATGACCAACATTGGATTAAATTGTAAAAATATATTCTAAATATACTTTAAAACCACTCAAATTAATAATTTATCACTATTAAATATTTTGATTGAAAAAGTTGTTTTTATCTAAAATTTAGTAATTTTCACTATTCATCAAAATATGAAAGTTATCCGAAAATTACCAAAATTTCACCCTAAGATAATTTCAAAATTCCGAATCCAAAAATGAAATCCATTTTGAAAAATAAAATTTACAAAATTTCAAAAAGTGGTTATTACTATTCATAACGACTAGTTTTAATAACATTTTAATAGCATATCATTGTTTAGTGAAACTCGTTATTGCGTACAAAACACGCTATCGAGGAAGGTCGTGATTGCGTGTAATGCAAGGCAAGTCAAGGATGCGTGTTGTGCAAGATCCCTTTGGTGTAGCGTACAACACAAGACATTAGTGAAATTAAAAAGAATATTTTTCATAAAATCATGGGCTGTTATAGGTACAACCTCCCATTCTAAATCCCTAAATTTCCCTTTGTCAACTATAGTCCAATAAGCACTTGACGCACCACACAATGTCCTCATAGGACAAGATTTTTTCTTTTTCACTTCTGGATCATCACCATTTTTCTTGATAATCCATTCTACTCTTATCTGGAATGGGATATCAACTTCAGGAAGCTCCCCCTTTGGAAGGGCTTTCTCAGCCAACTGAACTGATTCTCATGTTAGAGGATGGGTCTTCGTTTCATCATTCAATGAAGAATGACTAGGTATTAAATATTTATAAAGGACACCTTATATCATTGCACCACATATCTACTCCATATCTCAATGATTGCTGGACACCTCACCATGTGTATGGTGGAAAATGATTGTATCAAGGATCCAGTGGATGAATAACTCCATTATCAGACCATTATTACAATAAGTAGAATCCCAGGGCATCCAAGCAACCCATTACATCCTGATATCTCTTAAATCCTTATATAATTAAAATCAAATAAATTTGACCCATAAAGGCCATCCCAAGACCATACCATAACTTCTTCCAGATTAGAAATCCACATGGGTATTCCCTTAGAACTTTTTATAAGAAAAATATTTACACATTATTGAGAAATATATATGGACATCCTCACCAGGAATGTTATTGATCATGTAAAATTACTTGGTCTTAAATGTAAATATATTCTCATATTCAATGTATCCTCAAGAGATAAATAAACCCTTATGTAAAGATGCACCATGAAGGAGTTTTGGGTTGTTCGAATCTCGGAAGAAGGTAAAAATGATGACTTTAGTTGAGGGATGGAAGCATCTTCCATAATAAAAAAGGTATAATGAGGGGAAATATATGATAGGGGATATTATGGGAACATTAATCCAATCAATGAAGTCGGGATCTTTTATTTTGACAACATTAAATAGAGCATATAAGGATTTACACTTGCCAATATAGAATCATGATAGGCTATTGATGCATTCACATAATTCTTCTTGATCTTTTGAGAAGATTGATGAAATCTAGAATGCATCAAAAAATATGTAATAGGAACATGTCAAACTAATAGAATATATTATCTTGTCAAAAATTTAGGTATGACTGTTCCAGAAGAATCATGAGCATCACATGAACCGACAAGGCATTTTTGAATCACATAATTGAGATAAAAGGGAGGAGTGAAGAGCTACACCTTGTCTTTAAAAAACACGCGGCATGCCATTGGAGATACCATAGTTATTGTGAGTCCCTACCAATTTTTTCATACTGTCTCGTGAAGTCCCATAGGATTTTTAGACTTTTTACAAATAAATAATTGAGTATTTCTAGGAAACCATGTACTTCCCTTTGCCAATCTAACGGGGAAAATAGAGTTGTCAAAAAAATGACCCGGAACACCCATATGATCGATATTGGGCACGTGATGCATCAACAAATAGTATAGTATTTGTACATAACAATACTCATTAAATTTTACATGAGTCCCAAACAATGTTACACAAAAGGGGGAATAAAACAGGGGGAGGAAAAAGAAACACATGGTCATAAAATGCTCACAAAATGTTAAGGACAACCTCTATGTGGTCCCATGAGACACCTGCACAAACCATCCATGTCTTGAATAAAACCCCATACATGTCATCGAATATATTTTAGATTCCTTTCAATGGGAACTTGTATATTGTGAAATCCATTTTACATGTCAATATGAAAAAGAAATGAAGTCCATAAACACGTTCGTGATATTAAACAAGTCCCCATTAATTCTTAATAATATAAAAATAGAGTTATTGATGAGAGGGGATCACGGATTCTAAAAATCGCGAGATTACCTCAGAGAGGTCCACAATAGAGAATCACAAATTTTTGTGGCACTAGAGCCTTTTGATGACTCCATCCTGGAATCATGCTATATACTCTGCACAAACTGGAGAAGAACAAGTCTGGAGAGGCTAATAAATTACCCACCCAAAAATGAAAAATGGGTTGGAATCTAGATGATTTAACACTCAATATCTGGGAACTTATGAGAGAGATCTATTATGGAATTCTTGGAGTATATGATCCCATAACTATCAAGTCTTTAGTTTCTTAATATACTAGAGAACATCATGAGCTATCATGCACCATACATATGTTACTTTTATGTGAACATTCAGAGATCATGCAAAGCACTACTGTAATGGTGGGGGAAGAACATACTACATATCCCCTAGATTACCTAAGACTCAAGAAAAACAGACATTCAAAAAACCTAGGGAATTAACATTATATATGAAAGAACCAAGATTATAATTGGAATACATAGGTGAAAGAAATGATTACTCGCCCTCAAGAGCTTCGTGTGATTCATCCAATGACACTCAATGAACGTAGGACATGTTTTGTAGATCTTACAATGCTCCTTTAGAATGATATACAGGACATGAGATCCTTCAATGATGTCATATAAAGTCATAATGTCCCACTAGAAGCCCCAATTTGGTCTCCCAAAACCCTGTGGACCTATCTCACATACTTTGAGACATCCATCAGATACATCCCCTGACTCATATAATGATTCCTGCACGGGTAAGAGTAGTCTCACAGTTTCAGCTAGGCATGGAAACCAATATGACTCAAAGTGTGTGTTCTCATTTTAAAAATACAATTTATTATTAAAAACTTGTGATGTACTCAAAACTATGAAAACACATGCAATTTGATTTGATACTATAGGAAAAAAATCCATAAGTGATTTGGGACATTTAGGATTAATCCACATCACACAATGAACCATAGCATGACTAATTTGACTAAAAGTGTGCCTTTTAATATAAAAATAACATTAAATTTTATAAAATAAAACTCCATTTGAACAGATTCATATTATTTTTATAATTTATTAAAATTATCCATATGTCAATATTGATGTGTATTTATCATCATCACCTCAATCTGATACATGATGTTGCCATCATGACTGAATGTGTCTATTATCAATTTAAAACTTTATTTTAGTTCAAAAAGTGTCAGTCCCTAAAAACCAAAAAAATTATAATATTGTCTTTTTAGTTTAATACAATTACTCGTATCAAATTTTTGATGTGTAGGAATTAGTCTCATTTCAATCATACGCCTAATCAGACTGGTATAACTCATTGTGTGTGTTTCCAGTTTAAAATGACATTTTCCAAATAAAACACATCACATACTCAAAACTAAGAAAATACATTCATATTGTTTGTATAATTTATTATTATTTTCCATATGTTATTAGGGACATGTACGAATTAGCCTCACTTCATTCTGATGCACATAGTGAGTAGTATGACACCAAGTGCATATTTTTATTTTAACTTGACATTAATTTTTTTAAAATAAAAAATTGACATACTCAAAACTTGTAAAACCCATTCAGTTGGTTTCTATGAATTTAAAAAATGATCCATAAGTCAATTTTGTAATTTAGAAATGAGCCTCACATCAATCTGATACATGATGTGCCTAGTATAAATAAAAGTGTCCATTTTTAGTCTAAAATTGTCATTTTAGTTCAAAAAAAGTCACTCACTAAAAGCATAAAAACTATGCTCAGATTGACATGATAATTTAGTAAAATCATTAATAAGTAACATATTATGTTTTGGAAGGAATCTCAAATAAAAATGAATCATTATGTGACCGGTATGACACAACGTTTGTGTTTCCATTTTAAGAAGACATTTAAGTAAAAGATCAATGTGACGTACTCAAAACCAAGAAAAAAAATTGATATTATTTTTATGAATTATTAAAAATATCCATAATTTAACTTTAATGTATAGGAATACTCTTTAACATAGGGTGACTTACAGTGTGATAAGTCTGACTCAAAGTGCATATTTTAATTTAATATATACTATAATTTTATTAAAAGAGATATCTAACATACTCAAAATTTATAAAACACATCCACGTTGTTCTTATACATTATAAAAAATGATCCAGAAGTAATTTTGATGTGTAAGAATCATCCACACCTCAAACTGATACATGATGATCGCGAAATGACTCAATGTGTTCATTAAGAGTTTAAAATTGAAATTTTAGTACAAAACATTTCACTCAATAAAAATCAAGATAACGGACAAACATTATTTTATAATTTATTTAAAAAAATGAAATTAATATTTGCAGTGTAATAATTATATTCATATCATACTAACACATTATATAAAATATATGAATCAAAGTGCATGTTTTTAGTATAAAATGACTTTTTATAAAAAAGGTAAATTAACGTACTCAAAACTGAGAAAAAAATCCATATTATTTTAATAAATTAGTGAAATGATACATAATACATTTGGGACATATAGGAACCAGTCATCCCTATGGAGCATGGTGTGACCAGTATGACACAAAGTTCATCTTTTCAATTTTTAATTTTCATTTTAGTTTAAGATGCGCATTACATCGCTAAAAATGAAAAAATTTCCCAATATTGTTTTCTTATTATTCAATATACTACAAACTAATTAAAATCCTAATAATTTTTATCTTATTATTTTTTAGTAAATTTTATCATATATAATACTGATAGTAGAACTAGAAATGGTGTGACATGCAAGAATCAACCACATCTATTTCTAATTCACTGTGTTGCTAATACGAACAAATATTTAGTTGAAAATTAACAGTTTTTATTTAATTATTTATTTATATTATTAATAACATAATAATTGTTTTGATTGAAATTTGTGTTCTTTTTCTCATGCAGGGGTGGTATGTTCGCTAATAGCATATGTTGGGGTAAGGGGAAAAAGAAAAAGAAACATTCAGTTTTCTTAATGTATAAAATAATTTTCATTTACTCATATAATTTTATAAACTAATGTTTTTAACGTCTATTATATATAGTGTGTGTGTGTGTTTTTTTATATTTGGGTTTTAAATTAAAATTCCTTTAAATTATGTATTTGTACATGATTTTTCTACTTTCTGGTGTTGTTTCTGCAGTTTTGGTGTCATGTTGCAACACACAATGCTAGTATTTCAATGTTCATTTAGATGATAATAAATTATTTCCTTTTATCAATACATGTATAAGAGATTATAAACACTCTATTTATCGGTTCTTCTAAAAGATCAAATGAATAGGTCCTTTATCACCTTTTTCATCACTGATAAAGGAACTCTTTATCATCGCTTTTATTATGTTGATAAAATCATAGATCTTGTAATCTCACGTTATTAGTTAGATATTTTCTACTGCAGATAAAGGAAATTTCTACAGTTTTTAATGTAATGTTTTGCATTATTGTTTTGGGGATGAAAACATGTGGTCATATCCCTAACTACATTTATGTGGGATCTTCAAATTCAATTTGATGATAAAACCCTTCCATAATAGTTTTTTTCTTTTCAGATTACATCCAAAAAATTCCTTTCCACTAGATCCTCCCAACCATTAAATGTTTTTAACCATGAAAAGAGAAATATCTAGATCAATTAAGCTATGAAAAAATAAAAACATCCTCATGTGCAATGAATTTATAACCTCAGATAAAATTCCAGCAATTTTATAGGTTCTATGCATGAGAAAACCTGATATATATACATCATGGAAGGGAACATCTTCTTTCGTCCCTAGAGAAATCATATATAGCTCATTTCAATGTTATACCTAAGTAGAATAATATTCTTACATCATTTGAGTTTCTCCATGCTTCCACAAATAATACCTTTTCCCATCAAATTCTCATCCTATAACATGGAATTAATAAAAACCTTGAACCAGTAGAATCCAGCATAGAATGATTCATTACTATGCATACCACTAGTGGGAATGTTATGATTCCCACCTTTTAAACTATTATAGATGATGTCACATATGAATAATCCATTTATACAAAAATCTCCTTCAGGCCACTTTATAATGATTCCATAATGTCTCTAAAATAAATGTAAGGTAACACAATATTCGTGTCTTGTGCCATACATTGTATTTTTTCTCAACAAAAATGCACTTGTTCCAACATTGATCGCTCATGGTATGAGGAAACATGGTCCTTATTAAAAAATAACTTCATAAGAATTATTTTGAACATAACATTGTCATTTTGATCTCAAATATGTTCACACCTTCTGCCAAAAAAATCTTTGTTTTCATCACAAAATCATGAAAGCTATTGATGAAAACGTAAAAAAATAACACTAACCATTACAAAATTATCAATATAACACCATATCCCATTTAGTTTCCCAATCAACCACAATTTCAAGAAGGTATTCCTAACCATATTGAGGACCCTACTCTATTACCACACTTATTTGAGAAATACCACTAGGGTCCTACCCATGTTAGTTGTATGCTGAGTGTTCCACCCTATGCCAACCTCCAATTGGATTGAGGTTAATGACTAGAACTAATTAGGCATTACAGAAAATATTGGACTCCATATAATCTATTAACGTAAAATCTAAATAAAACTAAAATTCAAAACATGTTCAATAACCATAATTTGTAATAAAAAATAGTCAAGATACCAATCATAGGGACCAAAATCTCTATATCCCTTACTATTCTGAACATCTCTAGATAAGACACCATCATTGACAAGGGATTATGCTCATTGTTCAAGAGAAAAGTAATATAATAAATTTGAGAATAACACAACCACTAAGGGATCATTTTATTATATAGGGATCTCACCATAATAGTATCTATGGTATTTTCCCTCCCAAACTAAATTGCGAATGTGAGCCAAATCCTCTATGTAATCATCTATCACCCAAGGATCATGCTCCCCTTATAAAAAAATTATTCCATTTTCATTGGAATGCATAAAACATAAAATTCTTATTGTTACTCTTGTTTTACACAAAAGAACCATGATCTAATCCATGATAATTCCTTCACTATGCTAAAAGGGGTATATAATTTTCCTCTACTATTAGTGAAATAATATCTTTTAACTAACGCTTCACAACAATGACTCATTTCTCAACATGTAAGTAATATGATACAGAACTACGTGAATGGTCTCTTCCAAAAAATCATTTTTAATATAATCCAACAATTTTATAATTGTTACCCTTCATTCAATTGAAAAACCTAGTATGTTTTGAGAATGTATGGATGAGAAGATATAGTAATGACATGAAATATCATAACTTAGCTCTATATATTGTATGTGCCATCCTTAAATTACCCATAAATAGATTCCTTATAGTTTCTAGTTAATCAACATAATATCATGTTCCTAGTGATTGGACATGATTTCTATCACACCAACACTAGGTTCCCTATTCTGAAAACAAAACAAAAACCATTTTAACATTGTTTCTCTATATGCCTAAATCAAGCACCACATGACTGAAAAATCCAAACTTCATCCTTATAAATCAAATACTCATTCATATTCTTGATATAATATTCTAGAACCATCAGACCAAGGGAAAAGAAAAAATGATTGTGAAAATAATGCACTAAAGAAAAAATATAGGGGATAACGGTGTTGGATATAGTGATCATCCAGAAAACAACAATTGTGTGTGAGGCCGCCAAGGGTGAAGAATAAAGGGATAAGGCTGTTGGGTTTATTAACAAATTTTAGAGTTTTTGAACCTTTAATATCCCTATATTCTAAATTTTTCTTGTTAAAGTTGTTTTGGGTTCCATTATTCATCGATTTCATTATGAATCTAGAACCCCTCCATCAAATTTTCAAAGAATCCATGTTTTCCCTTATATATCTCTCTATCATGGGATTCTTTATAGGGAATGTTCTACTAAACCTATAGAAAATTCATAATGGAATGTTCATATTCTCCATCTAGTTCATTTGAATATTTAATTTTTTATTCATTAGTGGACACACAAACAATGGCGACTAACCCAAGGTCCAATTGTAAACTAAAATTAAATCTAACATGGTGTAAACCCCATATTCTAGGGTCAACAATGACACTAAATTTTTTTTCTTATTAACATTTGATAATATTTCTCTATGCATGATCATGGGAATGTATTAATATAAATAATAAAAATTAATAATTCCTTAAAAGAAAATGTGTTTAAAAAATTACCAAAATATCTACTGAAAGGTGAAAACCATCCCCCAGGATCAAAAGAACCATCAATAAAAATTAGAGGAAATATATATTTTGTAAATTTTTTTTACACTTTTGGAGGTCCCAAGATTATAAAACCAGAAATTCAACTAAGTCATTATTGTAAATTTTTGGTTTGCTACTATATAATCCATATATAGGACAAAAATTGTTGTATCATGATGTTATATATTCCATATCAATATTAAAAATAGATTTTTGATATATCATACAAGGCGTATGGAACCCATTGTTTTCATGTGTCATTCCATGAAGTTGAAGCATCATTTACATTACCTATGGAATTAAATATCATATATATTCTAATTTAGACCACAATATCATATGGTTATCCAATATTAATTTAAAGGATACCACAATATGAAAATATAGTTAGAAGATCCATTAAAATGTATTATATAAATATTAAGCACATGTACAAGAAAGTAAAATCAATAATTAATATAGTTTATGTAATTTTTCATTACATAGTAATAATAAACAACCAAAATATAATTCAATTACCATTATCTAATGAGTTAGTTATAAAAAACCATTAATGTTCATTATTCTATTAACTAATCAATATACTATCTTTACCATTTTATTTAATTTTTTAGTGTATTTGTTACAACTATTTTCCCTTTTCCCTTTAACATAAAATAATAACCTGTTTTTTAATGAGTTATTATATCAGTAGATTTTTATTTTCCCACTATATCAATTGAAAATAATCAATTGCATCTCTTATTGACTTATATAGTTATATTTACAATATTTCATGATATCCACGTCACATTTTAGGAACATTTAATCAATATCCTATTACAATCAAAATGTATGACCACATTTCTATCTAAATGAATACTCATCAAATCAGTATCCAAAAGTTTATATTTTAAGTAGTCTGTTATTTTAATTTAGTCACCATTTTAAAGATAACATAGGTTCATCATTAAGTCCATTATGTCTGGTTAGCCACCCCAATACACACACATGCAATCACACAAAATGATAAAAAAACTATAATAAATTTAATGGTCCACTAACCTCAATATTAATGAAATATCTCCCATAAAATAATAAATTAAATTTCTATCAATATGATTAATGGATAATAATTAAAATGTATCTGACTAATGCCCCCAAACAGTAGTCGAATCACACTATCCCAATACCTCAGGAACACATTGTACTCACCAGATTCTAGTGATTTGGATTTAAATTAATACTCTATTAAAAAATATATTAATGGAATTATTATTTTTAAGTGTATAATTGTGATTTAATTGTGAAATAATTTATATCATGTTGTGTTTCATTAAAAATAAAATTCATTGATTATTTTTAAAAAAATGAGGCCTTTTGGTGATTAATGGATAAAATAAACATAAATATATTTTAATATATTTTTTAATCAATTATTTTATTTAAATATGGTTGAAATTTTATTGAAATAATATTTTTGATAAAATTAAAAGGTGATGGATATTGAAGTTGGAAGTTTTCAATGTTTAATGTTTTATGTAAAATATTTTGGAATAGTGTTTAATTGGTTCTAAAATATTTAAATACATCAGTCATTATATTTTGAAATTATTATGGCTATTTCATATTTACTAAGTGTTTTTATTTGATTATTTATGTGTGTAAGAGTCCTTTAAATGGGTTAGGGATTCCGTGTAAGGATATTTTTCACTAGGTTAAGGTAGAATTTGGAGAAAGACTATCTATGTAATAATAATTCACTATTTCCATTTGGAAACATGTTGTTTGAAAAATATTTAGTCCCATTTTTCATAATGATGATTTTAAAGTCTATAAGGATCACTTAAGACACTATAAGAATGATTTTTTGAGCTATAAAAGTGTAAAAAATTACTATGTTTCATTTTTGTAAGGATTAATTTCATATACCGTTGGGTCATCCCCATCCTCAATAAGGGTCATCGTCTATTTTTTGTAATGATTTTTCCTAGATCAAGGGGATATTTTTGATATTCATAATGATTACTCTAGTTATTCTTCCCTTTTTAATAACAATGATCTAGGGATGAATAAAGGAATGGTTAAAGATCTATCCATGTAGGGTCACTGTATGAGATCCACTAATGAAGGCTATTCTATACAAGTGTTAAAGATATCAAAAGCTAGAGTAATATTATATCAATGATAAGAGTAGACCAAGGTTTGAACATTTTGGTTGAATGATACATAACCCCACGTTTTAAATTAGTAAATTATGGATGGTGATCAACCAAAATTTGGGGGTAATGATTAGTTATAGTAGATTGAGTGTGAATAGTGATTCATATATGATAAATATCATAAGAAGTTGGTTGATGATTAATAGAAGGATTTTCAGAGTCAGCCAATTTTAGTCGAATGAAGGACATTAATAGATATAATATTTCATTAATGTCATATCTATGGATAAAGATGATCGTTGATGAAAATATGAATTTACAAAGGGGAAAATGAATGAATACACCTATGAAACTGATTATTTTCATACAATTGAAAATGATAGTTGAATATATGAGATGTCTTCTGGCCATTGGTCTATCTTTTTTATATGTCCTGATTTGATGATGATGAACAAATGATTTGATTTTATAACAACTTTTTTTTAATTAAACCCATTGAATATTTCAAATATTATTTTAGTTGATTTCATAGATTTTACATGGAGTTATGGAAATTGTGTAGCCATTATGCTGATATATTAAAAATATTAAATATATAAAATAACATGTGAACATAATATTTAAAATGAAAGATATCTTTCTAAATGGATATCATATGGGGAAATCCATACTACCAATGAATATTAAATTTAATCACTACCATATGTGAGACATAAGTTTCATTTAAAAAAGGTTCTGCACTAGTACATAGTAGCAAGAATATTAAATAAGGGATTATTTACTTACTTAATTAATTTTTTAATTAAAATTTTACCGTTGATAATTTTTATTTAATTCAACATTATTATATCCTTTAGGGTTATCAACATAACTGATAGGGACTCCTGATAGAATATTATTTGTGGATAGAATTTTTAGGAGATTATGGAATTGAGCATCGAACATGAACACATTAGAGATCACCCACATAATTGAAAATATGAGAAAATATAATTTTTCATTAGTGATATATCCATCTCTAAGCTTTGGAATTTTATTTTTTTGTATTTAATTTATTTTTAAATCATTGTGTTTATGGATTATTTTCCCTAAACATGAATATGTGACAACTATTTAAAAACTATGTAAATTTTTTTTTTGTTAAACATGTGATATGGTAATCATTGATTCTAGAATTTATATATCAATCTATTTATTTGGATCCCAAAACCATGGATAATGAAAAATCATATATGGTAATTTTTTTCTCCATTATGTGGTCTATGGATTTACCCATTTGTTATTTGTGCATTCCTCATTGGCATTCTGTTGGGACATTGATTTGATCTTTCCCAAAAGAAGAATTTGAAAAATGATGAATTATTGGTTACATGGAATATAATATCATATTTATATTTATGTATTATGGAATAGAATTGGGTCACTAATAGTAATATGAATATAGGGAAATAATTTGTATGAAAAGTCTCACAAGCTGGGGTGTGATGGATGAAGACCATTCCACAAGAGATGTGGATTCTGAAAAATAGTATCTAAAAAATATTATGATGATGGAAAATTTGTGGATGATGTGGTTGATATAGGTTATTTCAAGATTTATATAATAATTGTATGAACATGTATGAAATATAAAGGCACATTGAAACCACTAAGATCCATTAAAATTACTAACTACAGATTATGTAGTTTGGAATGACACATGTCGTATTTTTAGAATATATGATCCTAGGGTTTCTTCATGTGTTAAATATCACATGTTTTTTTAGTGGGCCCGATATTATGTGTGACATTATATGGAAAATTTAGTGTGTACATGAGGTATATTCCTAGGAGACCAGGTGGATACCATGTCATGTGTGACTATGCTTCCCCCATGTACCACTCATTATAACATGACTTAGGTAGAGAAGAAGAAACTGAGTGCCGAACATAGAACTACATGAGGTATAACATTAATAAAACAATCTTTATTTGATATTTTTCATTCTTCAGCAGCCATATTCACATGACCTGGTTGATTAATTGGGGTGACAAACCCTGTACCCCCATAGACACACAAAGTACTTTACATTCACATAGATTCATATGTTTTAATGGGGGATTTATAGATATGTTCAGAAATAGAGGTTTATCTTTTCATAACTACAAATGTTTTTGTTCTATAATGTTTCATAGTGATTTATTAAATATTAGTTGTGCCACCATATTCAATAGGTGAATATAGTGGATATCCAATTGTACCAATCTTATAATAGGGCATCCAACATTTTCCATCAGGACCAAGACACAAAAGACTATTTTATGTATAGTCTCGTACTAAAGGATCGATGACTCATGAATATTAGAGGCAATATATTAATCTATGAGGAAGTAATTAATTTATTATGATGGGATAGGTTATGTTTCATTGGACTACATAACCATTCATATAGTAGGGGAGGAAAATAATGTATAGACTGCCACATCCAAGGAAACAATATATCCATGGAATAAATAGTGGAATTCATGCTATGGGAAATAGAGGCCCAACCCACCCATATTCCATTGTTATGGCCCCTTTTCTTATTCAATCGGTCTTGGAAATATAGCATAGAGATGTAGATTTTTATTTTTTACATGACCCGATAACTATAGTGAACACTCTTGATAGAATATATAACAGTGGGTAGCATATCATACTCAATCAAGGATTCAACAAGGTTCAATTAATAATTTGAGAATATGTACTACGAGAATTAAATACATCTCCATTAGTGTTATATCCTTGAATGACAATGATGTATTAGGACCATTGGTGGAAGATCATGTGGATAGGAATTCTGAAGTGTATAATAGAGTTTATTTATCAAAACCTCACTTTTATTTAGGTGGAAGAATAATATAGTTTATATAGAAGTTTTTTCCCATCCCTCTAAGGTACCTAAACAAAATTGGGATGAAATAATAATGTCATTCATTGTGGTATTTACATGGATGGTGAGATGTCCGAACTCTATTTAGGTGAATAGATATAATATCACTAAGTCACGTAAAGTCCTAAACTTATGATACATAAATATTATATCTTAATAGATGAATAATTTTTAAATAATATCACGATCCATGATAAATTAATTTTTTTATAGTTCACTAGGAATCATGGAAAAAAAATAATGGATCATAAATGATCTAAATCATCTACCACTATGTTTTCCATATCTACCACCCATATTAGACATATAATACGTCGTACCATTATTCATATATTGGGGAATGAAATAAAAATAGAGGGAGATCTTATATGATAAAAAAGGGTAAAAAATGAGATATCAATGACCACATAATAATATAATCATGATAATGGTATGATAATAGGGGAACCAAATTTGAAAACAACACCACACATATCATGGATCTTAAACCTGGGTTGTGGCATAAATCATGGTAGTACGTATGATAGGAATCATAAAGCGTTCAATGAACTGAATCCATGACAACATAAAATTGTCATATGATTTTGATTTATGACATAGAAATCAGGATAGAAATTCATTACCATAGTGGTTAGGGATCATTTTGAAAATAATCATATTGGAATCAGTTCCATCCCCAAACCATTGTAGTAGTAAAGGATATATCCCAATACTATCTTAGTGAAAAACATCCCTTGAATAAATGTGTTCAATAAAAATTAAAATTAATATTTATCAAACAAGATATCAATTTTTACCCAATTCTTTAGAGGTATATATTGGTCCCTCACATCATATAATGTAAATCATACATATATATTCTGGAATATTTTAAAACATTAATCATAATAGAACCCATGAAAAGAAATGGGTTTAAAAAACATTTTATCATAGAATAACCTATGGAAAAGAAAAATGTTTCAAAACTATTTAATAATTTAATGATTACATTACATGTTGAGAAAGAAGTGGGTTTCAAAATCAATTTTTCATGTTATACCCTGTCGAAGAAAAACATCTTTCAGAAAAATATTATTCTGAAAAATATAATCCATTCAGAGAAAGGATATGAATTATATCCTTGAATAATATCCCCATTAAATCATAATTAACATCAATGAATTTCATCATTAATTGATAATTATTTGGAAAATTCACTTGGAACATTTCCTGATAAAATTATACTTTATAATTTTAGAAATCCATTTTCATAACTAAAAAATCATAAAATATTATGGAAATATTTTTTATTGATGATAAAAATTAATAAAATAATTTAATATTTAAAACATTTTATTTTCATTATAGTGGGAAATTATTTTAATTTCTTAAAAGTTAAAATAATGATTCCATTCAAATTTTTGGTAAAAAATTGAATTGTTTCGAAATAACATGAATATTAATTTTAAAACATTTATTAAAAAATGATACAAGGATAAAAAAGTCTTTAAAAATCATTCAATATTATTGAACTAGATTATAGAAAACAAGGATATATAATAAATATTATTTTTGACTGATGGGAGAAATAATGTCGATTTTCCATAAAAAATAATTCCATCAATTTATTACATAAAGAGAGGGAAATGAAGAAAAAACAGGAATTATCTAGAGAAAACAAAAGGGGAAGATTATTCATTTATTTTTTGTGATGTATATAATAATATATCAATATTTAATGTATAATCAAAAACTGTCTTGATATACAAAGAGATTGTGGCATACATTTATTACAACATTGGTGTCATTTGAATCATATTCTCCATGAAATAAAAAGAATTATATGGTTATATTTAACCAATAATTTTCAATGGAATTATCAAAATATTTATTTATTAGGATTATAAACATTTCAAAAAATAAATAAGTGTTGTATAAGGCTTGTGTCTGATAAAAATTAAAGTAAAAGGAAATCAGTTACCATAAGTCTTGACTTCCATCATTCATTGTCTGAATCACATATATAATAAATATATGGTTATGATAAATATGTTATAGAATCATAATTTTATATATCATACCATATATTATTTACTTATGACCATTTATTACCTATTTATTAACAATTCCTGGTAAAAATCACGTTTCAAGTAATAAATGTTTTGTTTTTCATGTATGGTTCGGTTAGGTATATTCAGTCATTTAATTTTGATCATAGATCCATTATATAAATTTTTTAGTCATGATATAAATATCATGTATATTTATAATATAATCAATTACCTAAATCAGTTAAATTTATATATAGAATATGAATTATGTCATTCATGGTGGTGCTAGGCTGTGTGTACACATGAACTCTATTTATATTTTATCAAAATAAGAAAATAGAGAACATATATGATATATAAAATTTATATAGTCATTTTTATATCATATATATCACAGATGTTCATTAAATTTATCCTTATAACCTTCCATGCAAGAATTAAATGAAAAGAGCATCAGATAGTTTCGTGAGGCAGGAGTTCACTATAGGCACTAGCGAAGCTTTCACATCCCCCATGGAATAGAAAATAAAAAAAGTATATTTGATATCATAATTTAAAAGGAATAATTATGTTAAAATATAATATATGTATATATATATATGTATATATTCAGTTAATCTATCCATATTACCATTCATGTAATATGGATATGGGAAAAACACATCGCATTGGGTCGTGAGGTGTTAGTCCACCATACACACATGTCGCGTTATTGATTTATAACAAGTGGGAAGGTAAGAAAGTTGGTGTAATATAATAATCATTTAATTATAATTATACTATAATTATAACATATATAAGTTAAATCTATAATTATATCTATCTATGAGTGTTTATGATAGAAAATGAACTAAATCGGTTAGTGGGGCGGTAGTCTATCTTACACATGATCGACATTTTAGTCTCCAATATGTTGTATGAGGATATAAAAGCATCTCATGAATTTAAAATAATTAAATATCATTATATAGGAGATAGTTTTGTTATTATATAATCATCATATGAAAAATTTCAATGACATGGAGGAAGAAACATAATAAAAACATGAGTTTAAGAATTTTACCTCTTATTGGGATAACTTCTTTAGGATTATACCTAAAGAATTCATTGGATGGATTCTTGACCAAATTAATTCTACTAGTATCTGGGAATATATTTATATAAGTTATTTTAGAATGAATTTTACCTAAAAAATTGATCTTATTTTGTGAAGAGTATAGAAGAGTGGGTGACCTAACAAAAGTGGGGGGGGGGGGACATACATGGAGTTTTGGAAAAGATTAAATTGTATCCACATATTTGATAATAAAAACACTCAAAAAAGGATAATTATATAAAAAAAATAGGTTAAAAGTTATAAATATGGATATTAAATGGGTTTTTGATGAGCATTTAGTTCATTTTAACAATTTTCATTTTATTTAAACCCCTAGTAAACCCATATTGACAATAACTGCAAAAATTAATTTTTATTTTTTTAATATTATTTTTTACCAAAAAAGAATATTTAAACTTATTATATTGTTTTTATTATTATGATTCAAAATATGGAATCCATTTTCCCATATTCCATTCCAATATTTTGAAAATGATTATTTAAAATTAAACCCAAAAGATGGGATGAAAATATAGTTTTCCAAAAAAGAATATTTTAAAAACTGTAGAGTGTTTTAATATTACAAAATCATTAAGAAATTGTTTCAAATAATATTTTTCGTTTTTAAATATAAAATTTTCAGAAAATATAATTTGAAAACATTATCAAAATAAAATTGAGCTTTAAAATTATTTAAACGAAAATTGTTTTTCTGATAAATGTTTTATTTTTACTATCCATCAAATAATTCATCTTGTCAGAAAATTATAAAAAATCTCCTCAACTATTGTTTTTTCAAGTATATTTCATAAATTAATTTTTTTTTCATATAAATTTAATAAAAATATAAAATATTTCATTCATTACTTTCTTTTTAAAAAATTTTATTTTCGAATCTTATAATGGATTTACATAAAATAAATACATTTTTATCGATATGATTTCATTATACAAAACCATTATAATTTTTATTTAAAATATAGTTATTGAAATTCATTATTCCATGAAGAATATCTTGGTTATTATTATATTTTTAAATAAAAATAATATTAATAATATATTAGGATTTGTTAAAGAATGGTGTTTTATGTGGGACAATCTATTAAAAAACATTACATTTTTTCAAAGAATATATTTCATGGAATACAAGGTTATTACATTATACCCCCACTAATTTAAAATTTGACCTTGAAATTAAACATAATTTGTTAAAAAAATTTGGATATGTATTCCTAATTACTTCTTTTAGTTCCCATATATTGCATAAATTTGTGGTTTCATTACAAAACATTGAACATGTCAGTGGCCTTGTTTCTTAGATCATTATATATGATAAAAAATCTTTGATTATTTTTTCACATTAGAAAAATAATTCTCTAGTGGTTTTAACACTGATTTTAGTAAATTTTAAGGATCAGGTGTGTACTTTCCAAAGAGTAATACATGGAACACATAGTGGAATGGAGAGAGGTTTTTTAGATGTGCATGAAATAATTTATAGTAATAATATGAACAAATATTTAAAATGGAATGTTATACATAAGGTTTAGTTTCATTTTTTATCGAATATAATAACCATATTCCATGGATAAATTCTATGAAACACCTTGGAACTAACTCCAAATTGGAAATTGAGCAAGTGATTGTCATCTTATCTTTTATGATAACTTTCTCCTCAACATATCTATTTATAAATGGATCTAATATTGTCTCCCATTTATTCATCTAGTTATGGACCTAATATCATTTTTATCGAACTCCATCCTAGAACATTGGAGTTCTAAACTTAATTCCATAGAGATATTCATAAAGAGAAATCTTAATAACTATGTGAAATTTAATGTTGTATGAACACTTGACTAAAGGAAGGTATTGATCCAAAAAACCTTTGAAATCCATAGAAAATGATTATATAATATCTTTTAGATATTGAATTGGTTTATCAAACTGACCAACTATCTATAGAAGATACACAACGGTAAAACTCATATTCATATTAAGATATTACTAATGACTTCACCAGAACATCATGTTAATCCTTAGATACTGCTCAAATACAATTGAATATGGTACTCTGGGAAACTATAATACATTCGTAATGTATAATATTTAATGATAATCAAGTGACAAGTCTTATCTAATAGATATTAAATGCGATAAATATGTAATGATATCGACTACAAACCATAAAGTATCATTCCCTTTTTGACATTTAGGAGAGTCTGAAGAAAAAATCATTGGTCATGATTTCCCAATTTTTTATGTTTTTGTAATGGTATTAATATCCCATTAGACACTTTTTGTAGAGACCCATACTTGATGTATAAAGACATTACATTACTTTTTTCAAATACATAATACATTACAAAAACAGACGCCCAAAGACTGTATTAGTTTTGTGTCTTTGTAAACATAGAATATAATCTTATAATCATGATGAAAGATTATCATCAACTCCCATAAAGATCTTTCCCTTTGGTTTTCTGACATAAAACATTTCTTTATATCATGGGGAAAAGAAAACATAAAAATGGTGTGCTCAAATTCTCATTAACGGTAAACATGGAGAACATAAAAAAATCCCTAAACATTTGAACGTATGAACATGAACATAAAACATCAAAATCATGAGCAAAGACATAAATCATGGCAGTGCATAAGGCATAGATCAAAAAGGAACATTAAACATGATAAAATAGCAAGGGAATAAAACATGTAATTGTGTTAACCATTAAGCACATGTTATGATTTCCATAGTAGTCAATGCATTGCTGCCAAGACAATCATAGTGGACAAAGTACCTTATAGAATCATGTTCACTCCTCATTCTAATCAGGTGTCATTGACCCAGATTAACATTCTGTTCCAGCCATGTCTATCTCATGAGATATAAATATTTACCCAATTCATTGGAGGGAGATATAATTCCCACCCATCTCACTTTTAAATCATTATTACGTGTGCCACAACATAATCATAAATCACTCATCATAACCCAAAGAGTAAAATGGTTTTCCTAAACATCATTCAATCATAACATAATCCATATGAAACAAATGGATATCATTTAATCATAAGAAAAGTGAAACCATGTAAATCATAGATATATTATACTTGAAACATAGACATATGAAATAATGACATCTTAGATGGAAAATGGTTTTGATAAAACACTTGAAATGAATTGTTGATGAAAATATCTTTTCTTATTCAAAATCATTTTCTATTCACCAAATTCCAGGAAATTTTAAAAGAAAAGGATTTTGTGGAAAATATTCATGAAATCTTGTAGAGTAAGCTTCTTGAAAATAAGGCATTATGAAGCCGTAAAAATCTGTTCATGCCGTATATGGTAAAAAAACATTCTCCTCGTACTTTTAACGGAAAAGTAAAAAAGTACCACTTATGGTAAAAAAGAAAGATTCCTTCCAGAAAAAAAATTAAAAGTAAAAGAGGGGAAAAATGTATTTATACAGAAATGGAAGAATAATAAACACATTATGAAAAAAATTTATGAACATGGATGAAAAATATAACCCCAGTAAATACTTACGTATATGCAATCTCAGATAAAAATGAGATACAAAAATTATCCATTACCATAGGTCCAATTTCTTCGGTACTTGTATGAAACACATGTATAGTGTTTTTAAACAGATTAATAAATTTTAACAAGAACCATAATAATATTTATAATATCATATATGATTCACTTATGACATTATATTACCCGTTCTTTTGTCAATTCCATGTTAAAGCAGCGTTTTTGGTAAAATCATTTCATTTATCGTATGTGAATGGATTTGTTGTTCATGATATTATTTTTACTTATATCATGATTGGATTAATTATAGAATGTAAAAAATGATTTATATATCACATATATTTTGTATATATATATATATATAATAGATGTATAAATGAAAAGAAACACATCGTTCATGGAGACAGTAGTCCGTACATACGCATGAACGATGTTTTCCATTTCTTATTTACATGAATGTATGTAATTAGATGAAATATATATATACGTAAATCAAGTAGAATTATAATGTCATATATATCATTATTATTCATTATATATACTTCATAAACTTTCTTGAATGGTTAAAATGGAGAATGAATCCCATCACGTCGTGGAGACGGTAATCCGTACGTACGCACAAGCGATGATATCATTCCAATAAATATGGAATGAAATTGGAGGGGATGATATGATATCTCATAATCATTATGATGTTATAATAACCATATATAGTTATTCTGTACATCATTATAACCATCCAAGTATGGTGGTGGTGGAAAAATAGATTACACCACGGCGTGGAGACAGTATTTCGTACGTTCGCACGCAAAGTGATTTTTTTTCTGTTGGATGGATGGTAGGTTAAATGGGGTTGTTTCATATTTATAATAACATATCAATATATTAGTTAACTGATTTCATTAATTTATAATGACACAACAAATGATGATTATGTATAAGAATAATGAAACTTGAATGAATATGTAGAAGAGATTACCTCTTCTTCGACACGCCTCATCTAAACCTCCATTGGGGCACTAAATATGGACTTTGAATAATCCCAAGTCCTATAGTAGGTTTATATTGAAGTGGAGAAGTAAAATTGGCAGGGGTTGGCCGATTTGGGAGTCTCAAATTTTAGTGAAGAGGAGAGGGAGGAGGTGCCCTATTATAAGAGGGGTGAGGGCCACCTTAGGAAAAACATAAAATATTATTTTATAATAAATTTATATTCGGATTATAATGGGACCAAAGTGACTTATTATGAGTCTACCATGGGGATGGGTTGAAATCCTCTCAAATTGTACGTTTTAGACAAGTTTAGGTTCCCATTTTAACCTTATCATTTTGATCTAACTCTAAGTTAAATAATTTAACTTTTACCATGTCTTCTTGTATACATACACTCTATGGTTAATAAACATACTATAAACATCCAATCGAACCCCAATTGGTTCATTAATGTCATATATATTATTATATATGTATTTTGGCTGAACCTTTGTCTTTTAATACCAATACATAAATTAATAATATAATATTTTTATAAAAACCTTTTTATGTCAATTTTGACACTATTTGATATTTTGTTTTTCCAAAATTTATAACAGCATTATTACTTCGAAAAAATTCATATAACGAACCATAATATGTTATATTAACTAATTAAATTAGTTTAATTCATTAAAATTCTAAAATTACATTTATTTGGGTATTTATAATATCAATTATGTAAATATTTCATTTATAAGGTAATTACTGCATCATCATTGTGTCATAAATAAATTAAATTATTTAATGTCTAAAAAATATAAATAAAATTCCATTATGTAGGAAATATTTTTATCTTTATATATAATATTTATAGTCTAATTTATCTTTTTTATAACCCTATATTACAAATGTTTTAGTTATTAAACATTGATTTTATCTATTTTAACTCTTCTTTAAATAAAAATAATAATAAATGTTCTAATCTAGTCGAAGTGGACCTAAAAGGTAATATTTTATTCCTAAGGTTATTTTTGGTTGAACTAAACTTATCCAATAGAATTAGGACATGTTTTAGGGTAATAATAAAATCATTTTTACCCTTAATTACCCTATTTACATTTAACCATGGTAAATAAAAGTAAAAAGTTACTATTCATAAAAAATTATTTATATCTTATTAAACCACATTTTAATCTTTTATATTAACCGTATATCTCATATTTTCAAAATTACAGTCACATAAGTGGTAAAATTATGTTTTATGTAAAATTTAAAATTCTCGTAGGAGGTGGGTAAAAGACGGTGAAAAGTCCAATAAATTTTTAACATATCTAAGATTATTATAAAAATAATCCAATGAATGACATTGAACTTATCTAGGTATTATGTATCAATTTTGAAAAAAAAAAAATTTAACTAAAATAAATAATTATTTAAAAAAAAATTGGTTTTAAGCTATAACTTTGTGTTTTTCATTGTTCATAAAAAATTTAATGTTTTCAGAAAAATACCGAAAATTCACCCTAGGCTAATTTTGATATTCCGAATCCAAAAATGAAGTCATTTTTAAAAGATAATGTTTATAAAATTTCCAAAAGTGGGAATTAATATTCATACCGACTATTTTATATAATATTATAATAACATATCATTGTTTAGGGAAACTCAGTATTGCGTGCTACACACGCTATCGAGGAACGTCATGATTTATTGCAATGCAAGACAAGTCGGGGCTGTGTATAGTGCATTCTCCCATTGGTGTTGCGCATAACAGAATCAAAACTTATTTCATTTATACATTAACACAAAATCTATACTAAATCTTGCATATAATAATTTCCATAGAACCAACTTGAAATTGTGTGTAACACCCAGAAAAAATAGTGTTGCGTATACTACAAGATAATAAAATGTTTCTTAGAGCACAAGTTAATCTTGGTGTAGCGTATAACACAAGAAATAAAAAAATTTAAAAATAGTGTTTCTCATAAAATCTCAGGGTGTTACATTCCACCCACCTTAAGATGAATTTCTCCATTGAATTTCGTCGGTGTTATAAATGGTTCACAACTTAAAAGTTTCGTTCATAGAAAACCACATCATAAAAAGTAATACTAAAAATTAATTTTAAATAATGATGTATGAAACGCAATGGTTACCCAAATTAACTCATAACTGGGTTTTCAAAAAGAAGAACATAGGTGAAAATATAGATATGGAAGAGAAATCTAACCATCATGTTCTAATGGAAGGTGGTAGAGAACATGGATATGAAAAAGCCAACAATCACAAAACCATAAATTTGTGATGATCTAAGTCACCATCTAGGACAACGTTTTTGGTTTTCAAGATCATTTACCTAATGATAAAAAAAAATAATTAGAAGAAATACCTAATTGATTTTGGTACAATCTCACTATTGGTCATTCCTTGAACTATTCCCACATAATCTCTTAATAAATGAAATTGAATTTGTCCTTTTTGTAGTGTAAGTATATCATGTAAAAGAATTATAGTTATTCAATCAGTCTCAAACATAAGGTTATCAAAAGTTATATACATAAGTCCATCTATGGTGAGATTAATCATATATGGTTCCAAAAATGGACTTATACTTAATCTATCATCCTTCCTAATAAAATAAAACTATTTTATACTAACCAGGGACTTCCTGTAGGCCAGTGGTAGGAAATAAAGGTCTGTCACACTTCGGTTGTGGGTTTGATTCCCACAACCTTATTCGATGTGACAATTTGTCGCCTGTCCTATAGGTTGTACGTTTTCTAAAACTACACTATTATAACATTATAGAAATAATATCAAAAATTTATAGCCTTAAACAATAATATCTGATGTCTAACTTAATCCATTATGATCTTTAGGTTTATATAAAATACTTCTATCCAATTACTAGAAATTTCATCTACCAAACATGTGAATTCCTTCATTTGTCCCCCATATATCATAAGATATATCTTGTTGTTAGCCACATTCCAAACATGGGAATAACTTAATTATGTATTCTCTTGAAAAATGAATACCTAAAATTAGTCAAAACATGAATGCTGTCAAAATTGAACTCATTCCACATACCAACAATTCCAAATATTTATATATACTGAAACCATGATATCACACTATCCTTACATCATTCATGATCTCATTAATACTATCAAACATCTCATTAAATCCTTATCCCGTCATTATGCACATATCATCTACTTTCCAAAAATATCTGAATAACCTTTCATGGTTACCGGTACCATTCAACATATACGTTCAAATACTTTAGTAAAAAGAAATAGTGTAACAATCCTTAGATGTGTTTTATTCCATAGTACCATTACCTATACAAAATAACTCTTAATAAACATAAATCATTCCACTACCTTATTAAACCATTGACTGAGCTTCAACAAATCTTTCATCTCATATATCATTTGTAGTATCTTCATCATCATAAATATAAATACTACCCATACGACCATGATGATTCTCTTCTTGTGACATTCCCTTAGGGAATTGGTTTTCATAATTCCCATACATTCCACATTTAAAACATTTAACCGTTGTTGATGTCTTAGAAATACCATTATCCTTGTCCATGGTGTTAACTAATCCTTTTCCTTTTCAATTACTGGATTTGTTCCCTTCTTTTACACACCCAAATAAACTTCCAGTTTCTTTTAAACATTCTCCCTAATGCCTCTTCCCACATGATTTACATGAGACGAATTTAGCTTTCTTTCCTATATGATCATCATGAAACTCCTTCTTTCTCTTATTAGATAATTCGGGATACTTATCAATGTTGAGATTATTTATCATATTATGAGATTTTTGATTTGGAATAATAATGTTGATTAGACTTCTAAATCCCATTTCATTTTGTTTATCATGAATAATATCATTCCATTGTCCATTATATCCTCCATTATCATGAATCTTCCAATTTTCAGCTATTTTTTAAAACCCAAAAAGAATAGTGGGAGAGGAAAAAATCATGTTAGGAAAGATACATAATAAAGGGGGAGTAACATCAATATATAACACCATATGTTTAATTCTAAGATCGTTATAGTAATTCTAGGACTATAAGCTCTACGTATACTTAACTTTAGAGACATACCTAGACATACCTTATAAATATCTCTAGGGATTTCCCTAATGTTTTCCCATCCTAGTTTCCCAAGGTTAACTAAACATTCGATCTGAAAAAAACTATAGAGACCCATAATTGACATACATAGACAATACATTACATTATCGAAATACTTAATACATTACAAAAACAGATGCGGAAAGACCGTACTAGTTTAGTGTCTTTGGAAACTTGAAACATAATCTTCTAATCATGGTGAAAGATCATCAACATCTACCATAAAGATCTTCCCCTTTGGTTTTCATACGTAAAACCTTTCTTTATATCATGTGGAAAAGAAAACATAAAAAGGATGAGCTCAAATGCTCAGTATGGGTAAACATGGAGAACGTAATACAATCCCTAAACATTTTAACTTAAGAACACGAACATAAATCATCAAAATCCTGAGTATTGACATAATTCTTGGTTGTGCATAAGACATAGATCAAAAAGGAACATTAACCATGATAAAATAGCATGGGAATAAAGCATGTAATTATGGAAACAATTAAGCATGTGTTATTATTTACATAGTATCCAACGCATTGCTTCCATGACCACCATAGTGGAAAAATTCCTTTACTGAATCGAGTTCACTTTTCATTCCAGTCATGTATCACTGAACTGGATTAACATTCTGTTCCAGGAATGTCTATATCATGAGATATAAATCTTTTACCCAATGAATTAGATGGAGATATAGGTCCTACCCATATCATAATGAAATCATTCTTACGTTTGACACAACATAAACATAAATCATTCATCATAACCCAAAGAATAAAATGGGTATCATAAACATCATTCCATCATAACATAATCCATATGAAACAAATGGATATCATTTCATCATAAAAAAATTGAAACCACATAAATCATAGAGACATTATACATGAAACATACACATTTGAAATAATTTCATCTCATATGTAAAATGGTTTAGATAAAACACATGAAATGAATTTTTTTATGAAAATTTCCTTTCTTCTTAAAAATCATTTTCTTTTCAAAAAATGTCATGAAATTTTAAAAGAAAAGGATTTTGTTGAAAAGAGTCATGAATTATTTCAGAGTAATCTACATGAAAATAAGGCATTATGAAACTGTAAAAATCCATTCATGCTATATATGTTAAAAAACATTATCCTCTTACTTTTAACAGAAAAGTCAAAAAGTACCACGTATGGTAAAAAAAGAAAGATTCTCCCTATAAAACAAAGTAAAAGTAAAATAGGGGTAAATATGAATTTAAAAATACATGGAAGAATATTAAACACTTTATGAAACACATTTTATGGTCATTGATGAAAAATATAACCCCTGTAAATACTAACGTATAAGCAATCTCAGATAAAAATTAGATTGAACAATTATCCCTTACCTTAGGTCCAATTTCTTCCATACATGTCTGAAACTCTTGTATAGTGAGTTTAAAAATATTATTAACTTATAACAGAACCATAATAAAATTTATGATATTATATATGATTCACATATGATTTTATATTATAGGTTCTTTTGTCAATTCCATGTTAAAGCAGCGTTTTGGGTAAAATCATTTCATTTATCATACGTGTTTTGACTTGTTGTTCTTGATATTATTATTACTTATATAATAATTTACATAATTAAATAATGATAAAAATTATTTATATATCATATATATTCAGAATATATATATATATAGATAAATTAAATGAAACACACCGTTCATGGAGACGGTAGGCCATACGTAAGCATGACCGTCGTTTTCCTTTCTTTATTGACTTGAATTGAAGTAAGTAGATGGAATATATATATATATATATATATCTAGTAGCATTACTATGTCATATATATCATTATTATTCATTATATATACATTATAATGATTATTGAATGGATAATATGGAGAATGAATCTCATCGCATCATGGAGACGGTAATCCGTACGAACGCACAAGCGATGATATCGTTCCCAAAAGTATTGAATGAAATTGGAGTAGATGATATAATATCTCAGAACCCGTATGATATTATAATAACCATATATAGTTATTCTTTACACCATTATACCCATACAGGTAAGGTGGTGGTGGGAAAACATATTACACCACGTCGTGGAGATGGTATTTTGTACGTACGCATGTGCAATGATTTCATTTTTCATAGGATGGATAGAATGTGAAATGGGGTTGTTTATTATTTATAATTACATATTAGTATATTATTTATACTGATGTTATTACTTTATAATGAAAAAACTAAAGAAGAGGATGTATAAGAATAAAGAAACTTGAATGAATCGGTAGAAGATCTTACCTCTTCTTCGACACGCCTCCTCTTAACCTATTTTTAGGGCACTAAAGTTGGTATTTGAAGAAGAACATGAACACGTATAGGTTTATATGGAAGTGGAGAAGTGAAATGGATAGGGTTTGGCTGATATTGAAGACTCAAATTTGTGTGAAGAGGAGAGGGAGGAGGTTCCCTTTCATAAGAGGAGTGAGGGGCACCTTAGGAAAAACATAAAATATTATTTTATAATAAATTCCTATTCAATTTATAATGGCTCTAAAGTTAATTATTTCGATGATAGGGTAGGGATGGGTCTAAATCCTCTCAACAAATAGCATTTAGACAAGTTTAGGTTACCCTTTTAACCTTATCATTTATATTTAGCTCTAAGTTAAATAATTTAACTTTTACCATGTCTTCGTGTATTTTTACACTATATGGTTAATAAACTTACTATAAACAGACAATCGAACCTCAATTGGTTCATTAATGTCATATATATTATTATATAATTATTTTTTGACGATCTTTAGTTTTTTAAGACCAATATATCAATTAGTAATATAATATTTGTTTTAAAAAATCTTTTATGTCAATTTTGACACTATTTGATATTATGTTTTTTTTAAATTCATAACAGAATTATTACTTCGAAAAAACTTCATCTTACCAACCCTAATATGTTATAGTAACCTAGAAAATTAGTTTCATTCATAAAAAGTCTCAAATTACATTTATTTAGTTATTTATAATATAAATTATGTTAATATTTCATTAATAAGGTAATTACTGCATCATCATTGTGTTATAAATAAAATAAATTATTTAATGTCTAAAAAATATAAATAAAATACAATTATGTAGGAAATTTATTTATATTTCTAATTAATATTTATAGTCTAATATATCTGTTTTATAACCCTATATTAAAAGTGTTTTAGTTATTAAATATTGATTTTAACTATTTTTAATCATCATTAAATAAAAATAATAATAAATGTCCTAATCTAATCCAAGTGGACCTAAAGGGTAATATTTTATTCCTAAGGTTGTTTTTGGTCAAATTAAGCTCATCCAATAGAGTTAGGACATGTGTTAGGGTAATAATAATATCATTTTTACCCTTAATTACCCTATTTACCTTTAACCACGGTAAATAAAAGTAAAAAGTTACTATTCACCAAAAATTATTCTTATCTTATTGAACCACATTTTACTCCTTGATATTAACCGTGTCTCTCATATTTTTGAAATTACACTCATAGAAGCTATAAAATTATGTTTTATGTAAATTTACAAATTCTCTAGGAGGTGCGTAAAAGACGATGAAAAGATCAATAAAATTTATATATATATATAATTATTATAAAATGACTCCAATGAATTACATTGAACTTATATAGGTATTATATATCAATTTTTATCTAAAATAAATTTAAATAAAATAAATAAATAATTAAATACAAATTCTGTTTAAAAATATAATTCAGTGTTTTTCACTATTCATAAAAAATTGAATGTTTTCAGAAAAATACAAAATTCACCTTAGGCTAATTTTGATATTCCGAATCGAAATATGAATTCCATTTTGAAAGATAAAATTTATAAAATTTCAAAAAGTTGGCATTACTATTCATAATGGCTAGTTTATATAATATTTTAATAACATATCATTGTTTAGGGAAACTCGATATTGCGTACTACACAGGCTATCGAGAAAGGTTGTGATTGCTTGTAATGAAAGCCAAGTATAGGCTACTTGTAGTGCATAATCCCTTTAGTGTTTTGTATAAAATAATCAAAACTTATTTCATTTATACATTAATAAAATCTATACTTAATTTTGCATATAATAATTTCCACCAAACGAACTTGAAATTGTGTGTAACACGAGCCAAGAATAGTGTTTCATATACTGCAAGATAATACGGTGTTGCGTATAGAGCTAGATAATCTTGGTGTAGCATACAACACAAGACATTCATGAAATTAAAAATAATATTTCTCATAAAATCATGGGGTGTTACACTTTTCTCTTATACTTAACTTGAAAACATAACAAGAACCGATCTACAAACTCTTCTATATATCTCTTTATTCAATCCCACTATAAATACTATTTCAAATCTCTATAAATCATTGTACTTCCGGGATTATTGGATAATAAAGAACTATAATCCTATTATAGTATATACTTATTAAAATAATGTATGGATGGACCACATACCCGATTTTTATTCCTTATTATTTCAAAAAAATAATTGATAATTTAAGGAAAATTTCTCACCTTCTTGTAGAGCTCTATATCTTCTTTCTAGGCCTATTTAATCATCATTTGGATATATGGTTGAAAACTTATTTGATAAAGATAATATTACTACCCTTCCTTCAATATTTCAGGATATATCATTTCTAAACTAGTGAATATTGGATATTTTATTATACTCATCATGGATAATCTAGCATGATCAATTTGACTAAAATCATTAGCCACCTAGTTGAATTTCCTAAGGTGGAAATGTATTGAGCAGTCTTAATCATTAATCATCTCTATCCATCTTTTTGTGTCTATGCCCAATTTTATTTTGTGAATATATACATTACTCCTTTTTTATTATTGTATATCAAAATATTTTCTATAATGGTATTTCCACCATACATTCAATGTTAAAATTTTTATTGCTAATTTTAAATCCTATGTTGGGTAATTTTCCTCATGAACCATCAATTTTCATGAGTCATAAGCTATAATATTGTCATTATGAATTAGAATACATCCCATTCACTTATTGAATACATCAATATAGATTATAATCCCTTGCCCGCTACATGATAATGTAATAAAAGGATCAATAACTAATATTTTCATAGTTTCTTTGAAATTTTACTCACATCTATCTGCCAAGAGGTTCTTATCTCCCTTCCAATTTAACATGGAAGGTGGATTAAATAGTACTGAAATTGTTTCCAAAAAGTATCGATAATATATATCTATAGCATGAAAAATATGGATCTCAATTAGTATGGTTTTTTGGGCCAGTTTTCAATAGACTCCATATTTTATGAATCTATATATATATATATACCACTCAAGAGATTATATGACTGAAAAATGGTTTTTAGCTAAAATTCACACTTTGTAAAACTTTCACAGAGTTTATCCTTCCATATGGTCTTCAGAACTATTATCATTTGATTTTAATTCCCCTCCATTATATTTAAATATATAATAATATCATCAATATGGACTACGAAAAACATATCAAGGTAATCCTTAAAGGCCCTATTCATTAAATCCATTAAGATTATGGGGGAGTTATTAAGCACATATGGAATCACTATATACTCATAGTGAACATACTTTTTATATAATGAGTTTGTGGGTATATCCTCTTTATTGGACCACAATTGATGATATCCAAAATGAAGTTCAATATTTTGAAATGTATTGCAGTCTACACAATTGATCAAACAAATAATAAATTTTTGGTAGAGGATACATGCTCTTAATTTTTATCTTCTTTATATTTTTATATTTAATGCATAATCCCATAAATCCATATTTCCTCTAAATATAATATCAGGTACAACCCAATATGATTTACATGGATGAATGACTCCCTCAGAAAATATTTCCTGGAGTTTCTTCTTCAATTCATTCTAATCAATTGGGGCCATTGTATGTAGAGTGTTTTCAATCAATTGGAAAACATGTATGAGCTCTATTGAAAACTAAATATCATGATTTTGTAGGAGACTAGGATATTATAATAAAATGACATCAAAAAACTTCAACACAATAATAATATCATTAATTTTGAGATTCTCCCAAACCATTTATGATAAAAAAGACATTATTAATGGAATCAAGGATCATAAAATAGACGTGATATCTATTCTATGTTCATAAATATCGTCACACTGATATATGATCATAGTATAGTTTGGAATATCAAAAATGAATTTCCTTCCATGAAAAATAATGTTGGATTTTTGTTGAGGAACGCAATCCATGTCCAAGATAATATGTGATTCAACTTGAGGGATAATAAAAAGATTTTGGGGAGGCACATTACCACAATATTTTATCAGCAAAGAATCGTATACTTGATATGTGACTATCATTCCATTAATAATTTTTACAACTAATTAAAAATATAATTGATAAGGTGTTACTATGATACCATTAAAAAAATTACATATATAAAATAGTGGGTAGATCCACTATCAAATAAGACATTATCAGTTCTAAAGTGGGTGGTAAGTATTTTTTCCCCCATATTTTCATCACAATGCTCATTGGATATAGTGGTCACATGAAATTTTTATTTTCTCTCAATGTAAGATATTGGTGATTTCAATCATCTTCATTAACATTCTGTATTTTGTATTGATAATAATAATGACTATACTCCTTACATTTGAAACATTGTAATGCGGGAGGTGTAATCTATGGATCTCCCTCCCTCTATCTATTTTCTTCATTAAAATAATAATTTATATTACTTCGGCAATCAGTTGGTTGGTGACCTTATTAAAATAAATTTAAACATATAAAACCCCACATAAGAACATTTTACTAATTTTCCTTCTATTCATTGAGAATTTTGAAATTCTTTGTTAATTTTGTCAATTTTCCATCCATTCAATTATCAATAGTTGTTATTGATCCCTTTAAATTCCATATTTATTTTAATATCTAAACCATGTGATTGATGGGTAACCGAAATCCACATTTTTACCTTGATAAAACAAAAATTAATTTCATCATCAAAACTGAAGTCCCTTATGTCCAAACCCCTTTAGATACTTGGGATTAAGCTACTGTAGAATAAATCAACATTATTTTCATGGTGGATGATATTTGGAAAATCATACCTCACATGTCTTGTACAATTGACCTCATATTTACCAACAGATTTTTCATTCTATTACATTAACTCAAGGACATCATTCTCAATTATCATGTGAATTAATAAAAGGATATTACATATTGAAATATGTTCATAATATAATCCCATTCCATAGATTCAATATTATCATGTTGACATGTATTCCTAATAATATTTCAGTATTAATCAGATTTCCCTTCGAAATGAAGGGAAATCAAGATGAATTTTTCATGAAATAAACACTGTAGTGTAAAAAATATATTTTTAATGGTTTTGATCCATTACTCATGTACTATTATATTATCAAAACCTATAAAATAAGGTGGATGATGCCTCATGAAGGACTCAAAATATCATTGTTCCCTCCTTTTCTCATTTTGAAAATTCATCATGATATATATATTTCTAGTGTTGTGTGAGAATAGTAATAAGATTTTAAAATCTAGTTCCCATATCATTTATTTTCATAGAACAATTATTTCAGTGTATATTACCCTCAGTACTATAATGATGCATTTGGTTTATAGTCATTGAATAAAACCAAAATAATAATAATTCAAGCTATAATAATCGATGTGGGGAACCTTATAGTGATGGAGTGTCACATATAGAAAGTATAAATAATGACCCCTCCCTTTAAATATATGCACCCATAGGCTTAACTTAGGTCATTTATTGTCATTATTTAAATCCATAACGATGGTTGATAAATAGTTTGTTAATTTTTAGATCATATCCTCTATGAGTTTAAAACCATGTGTGTATCAAGGCATGTTGTCATGAACCAGGTGATGATCTAGTCAATCTCAATGCACCCATATTGGATTTATTATATCTATGTACCTCTATTCCAAATCCACATCCTTATTTTGTATCCATACAAGGATGAAAATTCTTAGAAACCATTAACTCCACCCATTACAAAAAAGTCTATGACATTTTCATAGTATTAGAATTATACTTATAGTTCTCACTAAAGTTTTCTCATAATAGATTTGAAATGATAAATAAACCTAATTTTGATACCTAATATAAAGTTATAGGTTTCACTTACATAAATATTACATCTTAATAAAGTAATATTCATTATATTATATAAATATCCATGATAGAATCATTTAGTTATATTGACTTTGGAATAATATAATAATAAAAAACTAGTTTACAACTGAGCTATATAATCTCCAACTAGGTTCTCCATTACTAGAAACCATATTAAAAATACATACATAATTCCATTATTCATATATCGAGGAAAGGAAGCATATGAAAGGGTGATATCAGATGCTATGTAAGGGTAAAAAAGTAAGATATTAATGATCACATAAGAAAAAAATATCATGATAGTATAAGAAGATGATATTAATATTTTAAAACCATACCCAACATATCATATATATTAAATTTGAGGCATGAAATAAATATGTGTAGTTCATTAGTCTAGAATCTTAAAGGAATGAAATAACATGAGTCATGAAACCATAACAATGGAATAATATTTAGATTTTTTGTATACACATAAAAATATAAAGTCACTTCATTAGTATCCACATTTCATTACCAAAACCATCATAATAGAATGGGTTCACTCCAAGTAACAACTCAGGTAAATAAAGAATATGTCATTTTCATATATGTTAATATTAATGAATTAAAAATTAATTTTACATTAATTGGGATTCTATGTTTGATGGCATGCTTGACACATAACAAGGGGTTTCTCCAAAATATAATGTTGCATTCAATACAGAGTCATATTAAAATAATAATAATGTAATATAATTATTTTAAATGTTATTCAATGTCTAGCTGATGTACTAGCAGTAATGAATAGAAATAAATATATTATTATTAAAAATATTTGTTAAATGTTTTAAAATTTATCCTATATAATTTATAGGATTAAAAAATAATGAATCCAATTTTGAGCAAAAATACTCTAATATTTTTAGAAATTAGTTTTATCATTTTTTGATGGAGAAACAATTTTATATATAGTTTTTTTCCCTTTTATAGTTTTTCATGACAAAATAATATTTTTATTTTAAATCATAACATCAAAATTTATATTTTATTAAATTTGCAAATTTTCTAAATTATGTTCATTTTTTAATAAATTGTGAAAAAATTGCATTTTTATTCAAAAATGTCTTTTAATATAATTTATTTATATTGTTATATTGTACATTAATTAGTTTTAAAGGGTAATTGGATTATATTTTTACCATTTAATCTAATCATTTTCATTAAAATTATTTTCACATTTCAATTAAACATAAACACATGTTAATTAGTTGGTAGTTTTTACTTCTTAAAAACATGCTTTTTGGTTTTGAAAATGATAAATTATTTTAAATTAATTTTGTAAATTTATTAGTTTTAAATTAGGAAATTTGATTCTATATTCTGAATCAAGAGGTCCAAATTGTGTAACTAGGTAGCTTTTATTTTTAGACATTATGAATAGTAACTTCAGTAATTATTCTATTTACCATTGATATTGGGTAAATCTATTAAATATGTGATAAAATAATTTTATACTAATATTAAACTACATATCATGTGTCCTAATACTATTGGATGAGATATTTCTAACCTTGGTCATCCGTGGGTTGACTTTGGGACCCCATGGTGCCAGATGGATGTGAAAATAAAATTTTATAAGAAATAATTTAAAGTAAAGAAAAATATAACATAATAACATATCTTTTAGTATAAATATTTTTATATGGGGTCATATAATTGATATATTCAACTATAAATAATCATTAGAAATATAAAATTCTTTCCTACATCATGGTATTTTATTTATAATTTTTATACATGAAATAAATAAAAATATTTATCACAAAATGATGATGTCGTGATTAAATTATTAATGAATAATTTAAATAAATGAGATTATAAATAAAAAAATATATTTATTTTTAAACTTTTTTTGTCATACAAGAATTTTAGGGATGCTTATGACTTTTTATATTTGAATTAATTATTTTATTTTGAATGAATAATGTTTTCTTGAATTTTTCAAAATTATTTATTTGAATAGTATAAATATTGACATAAATGAGTTTTAATAAAATTACTATTTTATTAAATGATATAGTTGTCCTAAAAATATATAATTTGGAAAAATTACCTATATAATGATGAATATGTCATCAATTATCCACTATATCTTCTATTTTTATTTTAATATAAGTATATTAACCATATAGTATGAATATACAGGAAGACATGGTATGATTCAATTAAGTTAACAAAGGGTTAAAGCTAAAGTATAAGGTTAAATTTGGAAATGATAATTTTCTAAAAACTATTTGTTGAGACGTTTTCAAACAATTATCATCGTATATTCTATGTAAAATTTGATTTAGACCTTTTGAAAATCGAAATTTAGTTTATAATAACATAATCATTCAAACCGTCCTAAAGTTCCCATCCTCTCGCTTATAAAAGGGCATCACCTCTAACCCTTACACACACCTCTCATGACCCATGGATCGATCAAACTCTACAAAATAACCTCCCAACATACCTCTCTTCCACTTATAAGCCTCAAATTGGGAATAAGGTAGTTCAATAATTCCTTTTAGCTTAAATCAGAAGGAGTTACCAGATTTGAGGTAATGTCTTCTCTCAAGATTCATTCACATATATTCCTTATCTAACCCGTAACTGTTTTTATTCCATTATTTTATATCAATAACACTACAATAAATATACATGGAAGTTTTTATGTGAATTATTAAAACTAAATTTCCATACAACTCTATCTAATTGTTATGAACATACTCTCTCTGTATACAGCGAACTATTTCCTCATGAAACGATGATTGTTCAATTATCTATTACTACCTATCATTGAGGCCATTATGAAAGCACTGTATTTATACTTGATACATATTATAATTATAATCTCTCTATTCTTATATAATTTGCATTTAAATCATATATTTATGTTTTCCCTAACACATAAATACGATAATATCGTCTGAGGATGTGCGGACTACCACCCCCTCAATGTGATATGACTCGTTATGCTATACATAGAACATATAATGGATGTAATTAATGAATTTATTTAATATATATAATAATTATATAATACTGAAATTATAATATATATAACGACCCATACTTTACATACATTGTCAATACTTCAAAATTGAAGCATACTTATTACAACATATAACAAAACCACGAAGGGACTGTATAGGTATAGGGTGTCTAGAAACTGAGAAACATAAACAACTGGTTTATAAAGCTTCTACAATGTCTCCCATTTATTTCATCATATCAATAGTCACTTTTGGAATATCTTACTTAATAATCTTCTCCCTGTCCTGGGGAAAGAAAACTTACAAAAGGGTGAGCTCAAATGCTCAGTAAGGGTAAACAAAAGAAATATCAATCTCATCATATTCATAAGAACATAACATTTTGGAAATCTTACCCTGTAAAAGAGATCATAATTTTATAACACGAGAAAACTCATGGTAGTGAAATGTAATCACAATAATCATAACATAAAACATGAAACTTTGTGGCATACACACATAATCATAGAGAATCATTTCTTATTAGTCAGGACGTATGGCCAAGACTATCTTAGTGGACAAAGTACATTTCTGAACCGAGTTCACTCCTCGTTTCAGTCCTGTTTCACTGAACCGGTTTAACCTGACATTCCAGCGATGTCTATCTCATGAGATATAAAATCTTTACCCAATTCATCAGAGGGAGATATAGGTCCCACCCATCACATAATGATACCATTATTATGTGTGCCACAAAATCAAAAAAATCATACATCATTGCAAAACCCATGTAATAAAAATGGGAATCTTAAACATCAGGCCATCATAACATAATCCATATAAGATGAAAGGAAATAATAAAAAAATTCCACCATAAAATATTCAAATCAAGGTAAAAATAGGGACAGAAACAAAACCCTATATTATCTTAGATGGAAAATGATTTTGATAAAACACTTGAACTCCATTCTTGAGGAAAATATCCTTTCTACGTCAAAAACACTTTTCCATTCTTAACATGTCATAAAATTGTAATCTAAAATAGGTTGATTAAAAATAAACTTCAAAAAATATAAATTAAGCATCTTGGAAATAATTTTTTAAAAATCCATTCATGTCGTATAAGTTAAAAAAACATTCTTCTCATACTTTTGTCGGAAAAGTCAAAAAATACCTCGTACGAAAAACGACAAAAGGTTTCTTTCATATATTTTACTAGAAACTCACCGAAGGGTAAAATTGGATTTCAAAAATTGTAGGTGTATGGAAATAATATTACATATTGGGGAAACATGGATGTGGATGATAAATTAAATCCCAGTAAATTCCAAATTTCAAACAATCTCGGATAAAAACGAGATTGTGATATTTCCCTTACCATAGGTCCGATTTGCTTCGTATGTGTCTGAACCTCCTGTATAATGATTTAAATAATGTTATTGATTTATTCTAGAATCATACTTATTGTTATGATATCATATATGGTCATATTCTTACCTTCTTTTTAGTAATATTTGATTACTACTTGTTATTTAGGTGTTTATTACTTTTTGTTCTTATGCGTGTTTTGTCGAATAAATTTGTATTCTTATCTTTAGGATATAGATACATCATTTCAAGAATGGTATTAGTGTAATATATATCATATTAATTCATTCAATTCATTTGTATAATCATTATTCAATGAAGATCGTGTAGAATGAGTTGCATCACATCGTGGAGACGGTATTCCGTATGTACGCAGGAGTGATGATATCATTCCCCTGATCGTGGAATTGTATTGGAGTGTATGTATACTATTTCAGAATAAATATCACTTTACAATATTCATATTTAGTTATTATTTACACCATTATACCCATCCAAGTACGGTGGTGGGGGAAAATATATTACACCACGGCGTGGAGACGGTATTCCGTCCGTACGCACGCACGGTGATTTCATTTTCCGTAGGATGGATAGATGGTGAAATAGGGTTGTTTCATACTTATAATAACATATAGTTATATGAGTGATACTTATGTTATTACTTTATAATGAAATAACTAAAGAAGAAGAAGTGGAAGAAGAAATAAAGATGAAAGAATCAGTAACCGACATTACCTCTTCTTTGAGGCGCTTCTTTGAGACTTCCTTTTAGGGCACTAAAATTGGTCTTTGAAGAAGACCAAGACCTCTAGGATGTCTCTCGGGAAGTGTAGAGGAGAAATTATCATTTTTTGGACGATCTTGAAGGATCAATGTGGTGTGAGGAATAGAGGGAGGAGGTGCCCTTTTATAAGGGAGGAGAGGGGCACCTTTGGAATGACTAAAACTATTATTTTATTATAAAGTCAAATTCGGTTTTTAATAGCTCCATATTGATATATTTGTAATCTAAGGTGGGTATGAGTCTAAATACTCACATCTAATATAATTTAGACAAGTTTAGGTCATTATATTAACCTTATCGTTTATTTTTAACTCTTAGTTAATTAGATTGACATTTACCAAGTCACTTTGTATTTTTATATTATATAGTTAATAAACATACCATATATATCCAAGAGACCCCCAAGTGGTCCATTAATGATACACCTATCATGATATAAGTATCTTGGCCGATCCTTATATTTTTATGAATAAAATAACAATCAATAATATAATATTTGTTTTAAAAACTATTTTATGTCAATTTTGACACTATTTAGTAATTGATTTTTGTGAAAATCATAACAGAAATTATTAGTATGAAAAAAGTTAATTAAATTAATACTAACATGTCATATTAACCTAGAAAATTAGTGGAATTCATAAAAAGTCTCAAATTACATTTATTTGGGTATTTATAACATCAATTATGTCAATATTTCATTAATACGATAATTACTGCATCATCTTTGTGTCACAAATAAATTAAATTATTTAATGTATAAAAATGACAAATAAAATACCATTATGTATGAAATCTTTTTATATTTATAATGAATATTTATAGTCAAATTTTATCTTATGTATAACCCTATATTAAAAATTATTTACTTATTAAACTTTGATTTTAACTATTTCAACCATTCTTTAAATAAATTAATAATAAATGTCCTAATCTAATCCATGTGGTCCTAAATGGTCATATTTTATTCCTAAGGTTGTTTTTCGTCGAATTACACTTATCCAATAGAATTAGGACATGTGTTAGGGTAATAATAATATCATATTTACCCTTAATTACCCTATTTACTTTTAACCGTGGTAAATAAAAGTAAAAAGTTACTATTCATCAAATATTATTTTCATCTCATTGAACCACATTTTACTTACTCACATCAACCGTGTCTCTCAGATTTTTGAAATTCCACTCACAGAAGTGGTAAAATTACGTTTTATGGAAAATTCATTTTTTTAACTATCACTTAGTTGTTTCACTATTCATCAAAAAATGAAAGTTTCCAGAAAAATACAAAAAATTAGGCGTAAGATATATTTGATATTATGAATTCAAAAACTATATCTATTTTACCAAATTAAAAACACATCAGTTGCATTAATTTATATAAAAAATAATTCTCGTCATAAAAACAATTAGCATGTTTTTAAGAGATAATAACTATCAAAAGATTGACACTTGTTTATGTTTGTCTTAAATGTGAAATTACATTCAATGACCAAAATTGTATTAAATGGTAAAAATATATTCTAAATATACTATAAAACCACTCAAATTAATAATTTATCACTATTAATTATTTCGATTAAAAAAGTTGTTTTTAATTAAAATTTAGTATTTTTCAGTATTCATCAGAATATGAAAGTTATCCGAAAAGTACCAAAATTTCACCCTAATATAATTTCAATATTATGAATCCAAAAATGAAGTCCATTTTGAAAAATAAAATGTATAAAATTTCAAAAAGTGCTTATTACTATTCACAACGGTTAGTTTTAATAATATTTTAATAACATATCGTTGTTTAGTGAAACTCGGTATTGCGTACAATGCAAGCAATCGAGGAAGGCCGAGATTGCATGTAAAGAAAGCCAAGATAATGTTGCGTGTAGTGAAAGATTACTTTGATGATTTATATAACATAAAAACAAAATATTTCTCGTAAAAGTCTCTGGTGTTACATTCTACCCCCTTAAAATGAATTTTGCCCTCGAAATTCGTCACTTTGTAAGAAAAAGATAAGGATAACGCTCCCTCATCATATCCTCAAGCTCCCATGTAGATTCTTATAATTGGTGTTTCCTCCATAAAACCATCGCCAATTTAGTGGTCTTGTTTCGTAGGACTTTTTTGCTACGTTCCAGAATCTCTATCGGTTGTTCTTCATAAGAAAGATCTTGCTCCAGCGGTACAACTTCTGAGCTGAGTACATGTGAAGGATCAGGTATGTACATTCTCAGGAGAGATACATGGAACACATCGTGAACTTGAGAGAGATTTGGTGGAAGCGCCAATCGGTAAGCTACCTTCCCAACATGATCCAGTATTTCGAAAGGACCGATATACCTAGGGCTCAACTTTCCCTTCTTTCCATATCTCATGACCCTCTTCCAGGGAGATATTCATAAGAACACTTTATCACCCACTTCAAACTCTAAGCCTATTCGTCGGTTGTTAGCATAACGTTTTTGTCGACTCTGAGTTTATCTAATGTGTTGTTAAATAGATCTGACCTTTTCTGCCATCTCATCAACAAAATCAGGTCCTAATAGCTTTCTTTCCCCAACTTCATCCCAGCAAGTTGGAGTCCTGCATTTCATTCCATAGAAAGCTTCATAAGGAGCCATCTGAATACTGGAGTGAAAGCTATTATTATAATCAAATTTCACCAAAGGTAGGTGTTGATCCCAACCACCTTTGAAATCCATAGAACAAGATCTAAACATATCTTATAGAGTTTGAATTGTTCTCTCAGACTGACCGTCTGTCTGAGGATGATAAGTAGTGCTGAAACTCAACTCTATATCCAGAGTATGCTAAAGACTTAACCAAATCATTGAGGTAAACCTCGGATCCCGATCAGATATAATAGAAAGTGGTACTCCATGAAATCTTACATCTTCCTTTACATATATCCTGGAAAGCTGATCCAGAGAGAAATCCTCTCTAATACCAATGAAGTGTGCAGACTTTGTAAGATGATCAACTATGACCCAGATAGAATTATTGCCTTTGGATGTTTTAGGATGTCTGATGACAAAGTCCATAGTGATGTTTTCCCATTTCCATTCAGTTATGGGTAATGGTTGTAACATCCCCTTAGACTTTTGTCTCTCATCTTTAACTTGCTGACAAACCAAGCATCGAGAGACATATTCAGAAACATCTCTTTTTATGCCACCCCACCAGAAGGAATCTTTCAGATCCCTATACATCTTCGTGCTTCCCGGATGAATAGATAATGAAGAACTATGAGCCTCATCCAGCAGCTCCTTCTTTAATTCAGGGATGGGAGGAACACAAACCCGATTCCTGAACTTTATTATCCCATCACAATCATGGTTGAATTCAGGAACATTTCTCACCTTCTTTTGTAACTCTAAATCTTCTTTTTGTGCCTCTTTAATCTTCACATGAATAGACAGTTGAACATTCATTTGAGAAAGATACGATTTCCCCCCTTCCATTATAATTCCAACATCCATCCTTTGTAAATCCATAAATATTGGATCTTTTATGATCCCCATCATGGATAAACTAGAAAGGTCTTGTCAACTAAATGCATCTGCCACCTTGTTTTCTTTCCCAGGGTTGTAATGAATTGAGCAGTCTTAATCCTTAATCAGCTCCAACCATCTTCTTTGGTTCATATTCATCTCCTTTTGTGTGAAAATATACTTTAAACTTTTATGATCAGTATAAATGTCACACCATTCTCCATAATGAAAATGACTCCAAATCTTTAATGCAAAGATTACCGCAGCTAACTCCAAATCATGAGTTGGGTAATTTTGCCCATGGATTCTCAATTGTCGTGAGGCATAATATATCACCATATCATGTTGCATGAGAACACACCCCAATCCCTTCTTGGATGCATCACTGTAGATCACAAACATTTCTCTACTAAAAGGTAGTGTGAGCACAGGTGCACTGGATAGCCTTCTTTTCAACTCCTTGAAATTCTCTTCATATTCCTCCGTCCAAAAAAACTTAACTGCTTTCTGAGTCAACCTTGTGTTTGGATTATATAATCATGAAAAAACATTCACAAAACGCCCATAATATCCAGCCAAACCAAGAAAACTTCAGATCTCAATTACTGTTGTTGGTCTCAACCATCTTTCGGTAACCTCTGTTTTTGCTGGATCCACAGATATACCCTCTTTTGATATTATGTGACCCAAAAATGAAACTTTTTGAAGCCAAAATTCACACTTGGTAAATTTGGCATAAATATTATCCTTTCTCAGGGTCTTCAATATAATTCTCAAGGGATCTTCATGTTCTTCCTTGCTTATTGAATATACAAGGATATCGTCTATAAAGACTACCACAAACTGATCAAGATAGTATCTAAAGACTATATTCATCAGATCCATGAAGATAGCAGGGGCATTAGTAAGACCAAACAATATCACTATAAATTCATAGTTTCCATACCTTGTAAAGAAAACCATCTTTGGTATATCCTCCCTTTTGACCCTTAATTGATGATACCATAAATGAAGATCAATCTTGGAAAAGTATTGAGCTCCTTGTAGTTGCTCATATAAGTCATCAATGCACGGGAGAGGATATTTGTTCTTGATAGTGATCTTGTTATGTTCTCTATAATCAATGCATAGTCTCATTGATCCATCTTTCTTCTTAAAAAATAGAACAGCTGCTCCCCAAGGTGACGCACTAGGACGTATGAACCCCTTATCAAGATTCTCTTGGAGTATCTTCTTCAATTCCTGCAACTCAATTAGGGCCATTCTATAAGGTGTCTTTAAAATAGGCAGAGCACCTAGTAAAAGTTCTATTGAAAACTCAACTTCACGATTTGGTGGAAGACACGGAAATTCCTCTGGAAAGATATCATAAAACTCCCGTACAACAGGAATATTATTAATCATGAGTTTCTCACCAACCATTTGAAATAAATAACATTCATTTAGTGAAATCAAGACCGATAAGATGGAAGAAATTTCCACTGGAAGGTTACGTTCATCCTTGCATTGATATACGATCATAGATTGATCTGGAATATGAAATGTGACTTCCCATCTTTGGAAATTGATATGAGCCCCATATAGAGAAAGCCAATCCATGCCATGAATCCCATCAAATTACACTATAGGGGGGATCACAAGATTTTCATGAAGCACTTTTCCCACAAACTTCAATCGGAGAAGAATTATAAACTTTTGATGCGACTGTTGTGCCATTAGGGGTTGTCACAGCTAACTCAACATCTAATTGTTGAGGTAATATGGTGATACCCTTAGAAAATTCATCAGAAATAAAAGAGTGGGTGGATCTAGAATCCAATAAAACATTTTCCACTTTATAATGGATGGTAAGTGTACCTTTCACCACATCGTTATCGTACTCCACATCGCTGATAGAAATAGCATGTGACGTTCCTTTGTCTTCATCCCTAAGAGTTTGTTGACGTTGATCATCATCATCAACCCTTGGATTTGGGCATTGATTTGCATAATGCCCCATCTCCTTTCACTTGAATCATTGAAGTGTAGTAGGTTCATTATGTGTATCCCTTCCTTTATTTGCATCCTTTGACATCTTCTTCCCATCATTGTGGTATTAAAATTCCCGATGACCTTCCTTTCCACATTTGAAACATTTACTTGTCCCTTTAAGACAACTCCCTCCATGTTTCTTTCCACACTTTCAGCATAAAGGAATGATCATCTTCTTTTTAGTGTGCTCTTTTGATTTTCCATTGAATTCCAATTTCCTCTTCTTATCAAACCCATATGATTGATGGGTTACTCCAATCTCCATTTCAACTTTGAGAGCACATCGAACGATTTTCTCATAGCTATTGCAGCCCCTTATGGATAAGGCCCTTCAAAGACTTGGTTTTAAGCAACTAATGAATCGATAAATCTTACTCTCAGGTTGGATAATAATACCATAAGCGTACCTTGCAAGTCTTGTAAAATTTACCTCATAGGTACCAACAGATTCATCACTATTTTGCTTCAGTTCAAGAAACTCTTTCTCTATCTTTCATCGGAGAATATGAGGGAAGTACTTATTGAAAAATAAGATCTTGAACTCATCCCATTCCATGGACTCAATTAAATCTCTTTTCCTCGTATTCTTAATAAGATTCCACCATTGATCAGCATCTCCTTCCAAGCGATACACTGCTTGGATGACTTTATCATGTTCAGAACATTGAAGAACTGAAAATATCTTTTTAGTAGTACTGATCCATTGTTCAGCAACTAATGGATCAGTAGACCCGCTGAATGACAGTGGACGCGGCCTCATGAAGGATTCAACAGAACGTTGCTCCTTCCTTTTCTCATTTGGAAGCCCAGCATGATTCATAGCTTGAGAAAGTTGTTTGATCATGGCTACAAGATTTTTCATTCCAGCTCCCATAACATTTGGTTGCTCAGGGGGACAATCATTGCATTTCCCATCACATTACTCATTAACATGGTTCCTTCGGGTTCCATCCATTGACTAAAACCAAGAAGAATAGTGTGAGCAACACTAATTGTAATAGGAAAACCACATAATCAAGAATAAAATTACACACTTAAGGTCTTATCCTAGGTTATTCATGGCCATTTCTAAAACACTATGATTGTGTTCTATTCTTAAACTTATCCTTAGGGTTCTTACTAAGGCTTTCACATCCTAGTTTCCAAAGGTTGACTATACCTTTCCTCTGATAGCAACTATAATGACCCATACTTTACATACATTATTAATACTTCAAAATTGAAGAATACTTATTATAACATATAACAAAACCACGAAAGCACCATATAGGTATAGTGTCTTTAGAAGCTATGAAACATAAACAACTGGTTCATAATGTGTCTACACTGTCTCCCATTTATTTCATCATATCTATAGTCCCTTTTGGCATATCTTACTTAATAACCTTCTCCCTGAACTGGGGAAAAAACATACAAACGGGTGAGATCAAATGCTCAGTAAGGTTAAACTAAAGAAATATCAATCACATCATATTCATAAGAACATAACATTTTTGAAATATCACCCTTCAAAAGAGATCAAAATTTCATAACATGGGATAAATCATGGTAGTGAAATGTAATCACAATAATCATAACTTAAAACATGACACTTTGTGGCATACACACATAATCATAGAGAATAATTACTTATTAGTCAAGACTTATTTCCATGACTATCTTAGTGGACAAAGTCCATTTCTGAACCGAGTTCACTCCTCGTTTCAGTCTTGTTTCACTGAACCAGTTTAACCAGCCGTTCCAGCCATGTCTATCTCATGAGATATAAAATCATTACCCAATACATTGGAGGGAGATATAGGTCCCACCAATCTCATAATGATACAATTCTTATGTGTGCCACAAAATCAAAAAAAATCATACATCATTGCATAACCCATGTAATAAAAATGGAAATCTTAAACATCATGCCATCATAACATAATCCATATAAGATAAAAGGCCATCATAAAAATAATTCCATCATAACATAATAAAATCAATGTTAAAATAGGGATTGAAACAGAACCATGTATTATCTTATATGGGAAATAATTTTGATAAAACACTTGAACTCCATTCTTGAGGAAAATATCCTTTCTACTTCAATAACACTTTTCCTTTCTGAACATTTCATACAATTCTAATCTAAAAGAAGTTGATTAAAAATAAACTTGAAAAATTTTAATGGAAGCTTCTTGGAAATATTTTTTAAAAAATCCATTCATGCTGTATATGTTAAAAAAACATCCTTCTCGTACTTTTGTCAGAAAAGTCAAAAAGTACCTCATACGAAAAACAACAAATGGTTCCTTTCATATAGTTTACTAAAAACTCACTGAAGGGTAAAATTGGATTTAAACAATTTTAGGTGGTTGTAAATAATATTAAATATTGAGGAAACATGGATTTGGATGATAAAATACATCCTAGTAAATTCCAAAGTACAAACAATCTCAGATAAAAATGAGATTGTGATATTTCTCTTACCTTAGGTCCGATTTGCTTTGTAAGTGTCCGAACCTCCTGTATAATTATTTAAATAATGTTATTGACTTATTACAGAATCAAACTTATTTTTATGATATCATATATGGTCATATTCTTATATTATTATTAGTAACATTTCCTCACTACTTGTTATTCAGGTGTTTATTACTTTTTGTTCTTACGTGTGTTTTGTTGAATAAATTCTAATTCTTCTCTTTAGGTTATGGATACCTCATTTATAAAATGGTATTAGTGTAATATATATCATATTCATTCATTCAATATATTTATATAATCATTATGCAATGAAGATCATGTAGAACGAGTCGCATCACATCGTGGAGATGGTGTTCAGTACGTACGCACGAGCGATGATATCATTCCCATGATCGTGGAATTGTATTGGAGTGTACGTATACTATTTAAGAATCAATATCACTTTACAATAGTCATATTTAGTTATTATTTACACCATTATACCCATCCAAGTGAGGTGGTGGGGGAAAATAGATTACACCACGGCTTGGAGACGGTATTCTGTACGTACGCACGCGCAGTGATTTCATTTTCCATAGGATAGATAGATGGTGAAATAGGATTATTTCATACTTATAATAACATATTAGTATATGAGTGATACTGATGTTATTACTTCATAATTAAACAACTAAATAAGAAGAAGTGTAAGAAGAAATAAATATGAAAGAATCGGTAACAGACATTACCACTTCTTTGAAGCGCTTCTTTGAGAATTCCTTTTAGGGCACTAAAATTGGTCTTTGAAGAAGACCAGGACCTATAGAATGTCTCTAGGGAAGTGGAGAGGAGAAATTGGAAGGGGTTTTCCGAGCATGAACGCTAAATGTGGTGTGAGGAAGAGAGGGAGGTGGTACCCTTTCATAAGGGAGGAGAGGGGCACATTTGGAATAACTAAAACTATTATTTTATTATAAAGTAAAATTCGGTTATTAATAGCTCCAAATTGATATATTTCTAATCTAAGTAGGGTATGGGACTAAATCCTCTCATCCAATAGAGTTTAGACAAGTTTAGGTCATTATATTAACCTTATCTTTTAGTTTTAACTGTTAGTTAATTAGATTGACATTTACCATGTCACTTTGTATTTCTATATTATATAGTTAATAAACTTACCATATACATCCTAGAGACCCCCAAGTGGTCCATTAATGATACACCTATCATGATATAAGTATCTTTGCCGAACCTTAGATTTTTAGGAATACAATAACAATCAATAATATAATATTTGTTTTAAAAACTATTTTATGTCAATTTTGACACTATTTAGTAACTGATTTTTTTGAAAATCATAAAATAATGATTAGTTCGAAAAAAGTTAATTACATCAATACTTACATGTCATATTAACCTATAAAATTACTGGTATTCATAAAAAGTCTCAAATTACATTTATTTGGGTATTTATAAGATCAATGAAGTCAATATTTCATTAATAAGATAATTATTGCATCATCATTGTGTCATACATAAACTAAATTATTTAATTTCTAAAAATGAAAAATAAAATTCCATTATGTAGTAAATCGTTTTATCTTTCTAATTAATATTTATAGTCGAATTTAGCTTATGTATAACCCTATATTAAAAATTATTTACTTAATAAACTTTGATTTTAACTACTTTAACCCTTCTTTAAATAAATTATTAATAAAAGTCCTAATCTAATCCAAGTGGGCCTAAATGGTCATATTTTATTCCTAAGGTTGTTTTTGGTCGAATTACACTTATCCAATAGAATTAGGACATGTGTTAGGGTAATAATAATATCATTTTTACTCTTAATTACCCTATTTACTTTTAACCGTGGTAAATAAAAGTAAAAAGTTACTATTCATCAAAAATTATTTTCATCTCATTGAACCACATTTTACAAACTGACTTCAACCATGTCTCTCGGATTTTTGAAATTCCACTCACAGAAGCGGTAAAATTATGTTTTATGAAAAATTCAGTTTTTTTAACTACCACTTAGTGGTTTCACTATTCATCAAAAAAATGAAGTTTCCATAAAAATAGCAAAAATTAGGCCTAAGCTATATTTGATATTATGAATTAAAAAATTATTTCTATTTTACCAAATTCAAAACACATCAGTTGCATTAATTTATTTAAAAATTAATTCTCGTAGTCAAAACAAATAGTGTGTTTTTAAGAGATAATAATTATCAAAAGATTGGCACTTGTTTATGTTTCGTTTAAATGTGAAATTACATTCAATGACCAAAATTGTATTAAATGGTAAAAATATATTCTAAATATACTTTAAAACCACTCAAATTAATAATTTATCAGTATTAATTAATTCTATTAAAAAAGTTGTTTTTAATTAAAATTTAGTAATTTTCACTATTCATCAGAATTTGAAAGTTATCCAAAAAGTACCAAAATTTCACCCTAAGCTAATTTCGATATTCCGAATCCAAAAATAAAGTCCATTTTGAAAAATAAAATGTACAAAATTTAAAAAAGTGGTTATTACTATTCATAACGTCTAGTTTTAATATTATTTTAATAGCATATCGTTGTTTAGTGAAACTCGGTATTGCGTACGACGCAAGCTATCGAGGAAGGTCGTGGTTGCGTGTAAAGCAAGACAAGCTAATGTTGTGTGTAGTGAAAGATTCATTTGATGATTTATATAACATAAAAAAAACATTTCTCATAAAAGTCTCAGGTGTTACAAGATATCTATATATAATTAATTTTTCACTCTTACAAATATGAAAAAGAAATGAATATACTATTCATGTGTACGTACGAGCTACCATCTCCCTGAATGGGGAATTTCATTTTTTTATATCTAAATGATATATACTGTTATAAATATATTTATATAATGGATTTATATAATATTAAAATCTTTAATATCATTCTTGAGATAATGTACTTTTGACAACTTGGACAATTTGTAATTATAACATGATCATTTTTTTCTAAAGTACTAAATTTCAAAAAAAAAGTCTCATATTAACATAAATAACTATGTAATGCTTATAACATCACAATAAGTGATACAATAGGAATAAAAAACCATAAAAAGGTTCTGAAGAATGTAAAAATTAACTTTAGTTTATTATTCATGAAGAATAAGGAGCATACACGATGAGTCGGATTCATGTGAAGGGAATTTTTATCAAACTCCTTTCATTAAGGCCTATTTTTATTTATAAATGAATATATTTAATAAGGGGTATAAACCCGTTAAAAAATTTAATTTAATTCAAACCAAATATTTTTTCTATGAATCATTTTACTAAATGACAAATATAAATTTTCTTTTTAACACGCGCAATGATAATGTTATCCCCCCATGAGTATTAATTTTTATTTGGATTACATAATAAGTCATACCATTTTAAAAATAGAAGAAATACCATATACCATTTTCTTGTATTTTTGGTATTTAATATTTTTTTTGAAAAAACATTGATTATGTCAATATCTTGAAATGATTAATTGTGATTGGAATGTGGACGTGTTATATTTTTTATGCTTGTTTTATGTGTTATGATTATGTAATGGATCTTGGGCATTGTTTAGGTCTATGGGCGGTTCGGTGATTAACTAAGGGAGGGTGAGCCTAAGATAGCTCTGTAATACATTATGTTACGTGGTAGAGGTAAACTTTAATGTTTCTCCTATGATATTTTTGGAATATACTGTGACAGGTATTCCAAATGTAACTCCCTAAGTAGCTATGAAAGCAACAACATAAGTTTGTTTTGGACTCCATGTGTTACCTTTTTTATTTATGATTTCTTTTCATTATTCGTAAATCAAATGATTTCATGAGGTATGTTAAAGATCTTCTCTTTTCTCATTGAATGTTTTTATTTAATTTATTTTTATTTGTTTATGGACTAATGTTTTCATTCATTATTCTATAACCCTTACAATGCTTTTTATGCTCATCCCATGTTTTTGAAATGTTTTTCTCTGGGTATAAGGATGGGTACGAGAAAAGAATATTTCATGAAGATTTATATCAAGAAATAAATTGTTCTCTTATTTAAGGAGTTTTATTGTTGTAAAATAATTGGTTAGAGTAGAAGTGTCTAATTTCTAATATTTGAGATGTAATGTATTATTTATGGACTTATTTTATAAAACTATAAACCTAAAAATATCCTCAGTGTGAATTCACTATTTAACTCAATATTAAGTAATATTTTAAGGATCGGGCCTTAGAGTTGGTATCATAAGTCAGTTTAGATGACATTGGGAGTTAAGATATTATTAAAATAACATCCATAAATTAATTTATAGTATTATTTTAATGATATGGAATTTGAAGATTACCATGTTGCATCACCTAAGATAATTATGTGTTACAATGGTTTTCTTTACAGGAAACATGGAATCTATTATTGCACAACGTCAAGTGAAAAACAACCATCCAAATCAACAACATGAGATGGTTGTAATCAGAACTGAATACTTTTTTGTAATTATGGATCAATTGACATAGGCTATATATTCTGGTGTAATCCATGCATGAGATCAGCCAGATCATCCATTGAAAAACATGTCAGTAGTGGATCATTTCATGAGGCAAAAACCCCTAACATTCAAAGGATCATCTGACCCTATGCTAGCGGAAGGGTGGAATAAAGCACTGGAAAATATTTTCAATGTCATGGGGAATTTATAACATTAGATGGTTAGTCTTCTTGTTTATCTTTCTGAAAGTGAAATCGATTAGTGGTGGTCAATGGTTAAAAATATGAGGGATAATGGGGAGTTTGATGCTATTGTTTGGGATGAATTCAATGGCATGATATTTGAGAAATATTTTCTTATGGTGTTTTGTCTTAAGGTGGAAAAGAAACTCATGGAATTGAAGTGGTAGGATGACTCAATGTATTCTTTTGAAGAAAAATTCACCTGAATGGATATGTTTTCTCCAAATTTCTTATGGGAAAATTATAGTAAAATAAATCATATTTAATAAGTATTATAGCCAATGAATTGATGGGATTTAGCTTCTAGTGACTTCAAAAGTTACCAAAAACATGTTTTAGGTGCAGAGAAAGTGTAAATGTTGTTTTTAATGGTTTGATGTTCTTGAAAAACAAATAATAAATAGGTCGATGTGGTATAAGAAAGGGATGAACTCTTCAAAAAAGTTTGATTTTAAGATATTTAATTTTACTGTTTTTAATAATTGGGGTAAAAATCACATTGGCTAATGTTCATTTTTTTGGTATATTCTTCTGATGTGGTAAAATGGGACTTAAGGATTGTAATTCCATTGATAAAGATTAGGATAATGATAAAGAAAAATATGATTTACTCTCTATAAAATGTTTTAAGAGCAACGAAATGTGTCATAATGAAAATGAGTGTCCAACAATGAACTCAAATTAAGTATAGTTTCTATATTACAAGCAGAAAGTAGTGGGGAAATCCTTTACTACTACTTAAGATGACGTTAGGCCATCAAATAAATTAGTATATGTTACATTGTTTGTTTATTCAGATTATGTCAATGTGTTGTTTGATTTAAGGTCCACAAATTCATCAATTTCAATGAAACATTCTTGTAAATTGGTAATTCCATCTAATGATATGAATCCTGAACATGTGTTAAAATCACCTGGAGGAAATGTTGATGTAAAAAAAATTATATGAACCTTCATGTCCTTGTATACGGAATGAATATACTTGAAAATATTATTGTATTGTCTCTAGTAGTGTTTGATGTTATTTTCGGTATGGATTTGAATTTAATTTATCAAGCTAATATTGATTGCAGAGTTAATGAGGTTTCTTTTCAGAAACAATTTCAGATTTTGTACAAGAATTAACCCTTACTTTTGATAACATATCAGGATGTTGAGAAACTAGTAAAAGATGGAAATGAATGTTACCTTACACATATTGTTGAATACAAAGGAACTATCCAGATTAATGATGTACCATAGGTAAATGAGTATCTTGATGTTTTTTCTGATGAGTTTCCTAGTATAATACCTAACCAGAAAGTTGAATTTATAGTTTTATTATTTCCTGATGCTAATCCAATTTCAAAACCCCCTTATCGAATGGCTGAAATATAACTTTTAGTGTTGAAGAATAAATTGAGGAAGTTATTAGAAAAATGTTTTATTTGACCTAGCACATCACCATGGGTTTCGCCATTCTTGTTTGTTAAAGATAAATTAGGTTCAATGAGACTTTTCATTTATTATATAGCCTTTAATATCAACACTATTAAGAAAAAGTATTCTTTTCCTCAATAAGATGATTTGTTTGATCAGGTCCTAGGAGCTCATTATTTTTCAAAAATTAACTTGAGGTCGAGGTACCATCAGTTGAATGTAATGGAAGTACAAATTCTGAAAACCCCATTTCATACTAGATATGTCCATTATGAATATGTTGTTATACTTTTTGAGTAAACCAATGCACGTGATATATTAATTTATCTTATGAAGATAATTTTCATTGATTACGTGGATAAGTTTTTGGTTGTGTTTAATGATGATATTTTGGTGTATTATAAATGTAAATAGGATAATTAAAAAAATTTAATGGTTGTCTTGTAAATTTTAATATAAAAGAAACTATATGGGAAATTTAGAACGTGTGAGTTATGGTTACAAAACATTTCTTTCCTTGGTCACATTATTTCCAAGGATGAAGAAATTCATTATCCTACTAAAACAGATGTAGTTAACAAATGGCGGAGACCCAGAAATATAACTGAGATTTGTTTTTTACTTGGTTTATCATGTTATTACCTGTCATTTTTTGATCATTTTGAACTTTTATCTAGCCGATTGAGTAAGTTAAATCGAAAATGTGTTAAACTTATCTAGACAAAGGAATGTGAGGATTTTTTTCTTTAATTGAAAAAAAGATTGGTGAATACTCTAGTTTTTACACTGCCTTACAGAAATGATGATTTTGTTATCTATAGTGATGCTTTATTGAAATTACATGGTTGTGTCATAATGAAAAATGATTAGGTAATTGCATATCCTCCATGTTAGTTAAAATCCCATGATTTAAATTACCAAACACATTATTTTGAATTTTCAAATGTTTATTTTGAAATAAAAATTATGAGGCATCATTTGTATTGTGTTATGTGTGAGATATATACTGATCAAAAATGTTTAATGTATATCTTAACATAGATGAAATTAAACATGAGACAGACGAGATCGTTAGACTTAATTAAGGATTATGATTGCACGATCCATCACCATCTGGGAATGACAATTGAAGTGGATAATGATTTGACCTGAAAGAGTAATGATACATAATCCATGATACATTGGTATGAGATCATTTTGTATTTGATTTGATGAATTTTGGATTTAAAGTTTTTAGTGTAAAAAATTCCCCTATTTTATTTATGGTGGAAGTGAAATCGTCTCTAGCAGACAGATCAAAGCAAGCACGGACTGAAGAAAGTGAGTTGCAGAAAAATGTAGATTAGGATCAAAAGTGTAATTTACTTAATCTAGACATTGATAATGAATTTTTTTGAGGTTTTGAAAGCAATTATGTGTTTTGTGTGATTCCCTATTGAAGAAATAGTTAATATGTGAAGCTCATAGTTCTCCGTTTTCAGTTCATCCAGACAGTACTAAGACATAAATAGATCTCGAAGAGTATTAATGGTGGGATGGATTGAAAATAGATATTAATGACTTTACTATAATGGGTTTAACATGTTAATAGGTTAAGGTCGAATGATAGTTACTAAAAAGAAGCTTAAGCCTTTTCAGTGGAAGAGTGGAAATGGTATAATTTTTCCATGGATTTCGTTGTCTAATTTCCAAATACTTCTCGATGTAACAATGTAATCTGAATAATAGTTTATTGATTGACTAAATCTTATCATTTTCATCCTATTAATGATAATATATATCTAGATCAACTCTCTTGATTATATATAAAAGAGATATTCATTCTTATTGTGATATAATGTTCACTTATATCATTTGAAAGAGAATTCAGAAGTCATTGGTTACTGAATTAAATTTTTGTACAAATTTTCATCCACAATCAGATGGGCAGCCAGAATGAAAAATTAAGACCTTGTAAGATATGAAATGTTCTTGTTAAATTTTTTACAAGGGAAAATGGGGCCAACATCATTCTTTGGTTGGGTTTTCTTATAATAAATGTTTTAATTCCAGTATACAGATGGAACTATTTGGATAATTATATAGAAAGAGCTATTGAAATCCAACTTTTTTGGGTTGAAGTAGGTGAAAGGAAGTTTATGAGACAATAATCGGTAAATTATATGATAGAAAAAATTTAGTTCATTAATAAGAATTTGAGAACATATTAGAGAAGGAATAAACATTATTCAGATGTCTAATTGAATGATCTTTTTTTGAGTTAGTTAATCATGTCTTTCTCAAACATTATCTATAGATAAGTGTGTTCCATTTTGGTATGAAAGGAATTCTAAGTTAGAGGATCATTGGACACTATGAAATCTGGAATAAAGTTAGACCAGTTGCCTACAATGTGTATTTACACCCAGGTTTATCTCAGGTACACAATTTTACTCATGTTTCAATGTTGACAAATTATATATCGGATCCATCTCATGTTTTGAGTCCTGAGGTAGTTCTGTTGGAAGAGAATCTACCTTATGAGTAACAACCAGTCCATATTATTGACCGAAGAGAGAATACTTTGTGGAATAAGGTAATTCATCAGGTTATGTTTTTTTGGTAAAACCATATGGTTCAAGATGGAAAATATGAATTTGAAAAATCTATGAGAGATAAATTCCCCTATTTATTTGATAAGTGAATTGAAATATGAGGAAACAATTTCCAAAAAGAGGGAAGAATGTAACATCTCTGGTAAATAAAGAATAAGAAATTTTCATATCTTGTAATATTTTTGAATTAAATACTTATTTTACATTAATGGGGATGCTATGTTCAATGGAGTACCCAACACACAACAATGGGTTTCTCCAAAATCTTATGTTTCACACAACGCAGAGTCATACTGAAAATAATAGTAATGTAATAGTAATATTTTAAATGGTAGTTAACACCTAGAAATTGTATTAAAGGGATTGAACAGAACTAATTATTTTATGATTAAAAATGTTTTTTAGATGTTTTTAAATTTATCCAATAAAATCTAGGGCCTTTTAATGAGAATGTATCCATTTTTATGCATAAATACAGTAATATTTATAAAAGGTAGTTTTATCGACTTTTGATTGAGATACCTTTTTAAATCTAGTATTTTTTACTTTTATTTGTTTTATTTGATAAAATAAAATTCTTCGTTAGAAGAGGAACATCAAAATTTACATTGGTTGAAATGTTGGTATTTTTCCGATAATATTCATTTTTAATGAATAGTTAAAAAACAGTACATTTTAAATCAAAACTTCCTATTAATCTAATTTATTTATATTTTTAGTTAGTACCTTTAATTGGGTCTTAATTGTAATTGGATTATATTTTTACAATATAATCCAAGTTTTATCATTGGAAATAATTTCACTTTTCAATTTGACACAAACAAATGTCAATCATTTGGTAGTTTTTACTTTTTAAAAATACAGTTGCTGTTTTTGACAACTAGAAATAATTTTAAATTGATTTCTACAATTTATGTGTTTTGAATTTCAAAAAATGGATTACATATTTGAAATCAGGTGGTCCAAATTGTGTAAATAGGTTCCTTTTATTAATAGACATAATGTATAGTAACTTCAATATTTATTTTATTTACCAAGGTTAATGGGTAAATCTATTAAATACGGGTAAAAATTTATATTATAATAATATTAAACTACCCTAAAACGTGTTCCAATCCTATTGGATGATATATTTCTGACCATAGGGATCTTTGGGTCAATTTTGGAACACCATGGAGCCACATGGAGGTTAAAATGACTTTTTATAAGAATTATTTTAATGAAAAAAAATATAACATAATCACATATATTTTAGTAAAAAAGTTGTTATATGGGGCTATATAATGTCAATCATAAACTATAAATAGTCATTAGAAAGATAAAATGATTTCATACATCATTGGTTTTTATTTATAAATTTTATAAATCATATAAATAAAAATATTTATGACACAATGATGATGTAGTGATTACATTATTAATGAATGATTTAAATAAATGAGATTATAAATATTGAAATAAATTTATTTTGAATCATTTTTGGCCATACAAGAACTTTTCGAATGTACATGAGTTATTATATTTATATTAATGATGTTTTCTAGATAATAACTTTTTTATGGATTCTAAAGAAGTTCTAATATGAAAATTAAAAAAAATGGAAAAAATTAGGTTTTTGACCAAAATAATATTTTATTAAATGATATAATACATAAAAAATATAATATTTAGAGAACATGACTTACATAATTTTATAAATGTAATTAATGAACAACTTGAATATATATTGTCATTTTATGGCAACTTTGTTAACCATATAGTATGAATATAGAAGAAGACACGGTAATAGTTAAATTAGATAACTAAGGGTTAATGCTAAATGATAAGGATAAATTTGTGAACTAGACTTGCCTAGAACCAATTGGTTGATCTTTTTTCAACCAATCCTCATATTAAATTCGAATTAAATGAGTTTTTTACCTTTTAAAATCGATATTCAGTTTATAATAAAATGATATTTGAAACGGTCCTAAAGTTCCCCCTCCCTCTTATAATAGGGCATCACCACTAACCCTTACTCAGACCACTCAAGCCCCTTATCTCATCCAAACACTGACCAAATAATCTCCCATCATCCCTCTCTTCCACCTGGAATCCTCAGATTGGGCAGATAGAATTTCAAGAAGCTTTTTATATTAAATTAAAAAGATTTACCCGATTTGAGGTATTGTATTCTCTCATGCTTCTTTAATTTATTTTCCTTCTTCTACCCCATAATTTTTTCCATTATTTTATAAAAAACCAAAATCTTAATTATAATATGATTTTTTAAGAGAATGATTCAAACTACACTTCCACACACCTCCATCTAATGGATACGAACATACAGTTTCTGTGTATGGTGAACTACTGCCTCGGGAAACGATGATAGTTAAATTATCTCCTACGACCTATCATGGTGGAAATTATTATGGATTTTTATTTATATGTGATATATATTATATTTATATTTTATCTATTCTACAGTATTTTTAATTTATAGTATACCTTTATTCCTTCAATGACACATAAATATGATAATTTCATTTGGGGATGTGTGGGCTACCGACCCCTCAAAGTTATATAACTCATTCATGATATAGATGGAACATATAAATGATATAATTAATAAAATTATGTAACATATATCACATATATATTATAATATAATTACAATATATTGATGTATCATTTAGTTTTTATTCTTTTAAATATGAAAAATAAATGAAAGCAACGTTCATGCGTACTTAAGGCTTACCATCTCCTGGAATGGTGAATTTCATTTATTTTCTCCAATTGTTATGTAATATAATAAACTAATATATATGTAGGATTTATATAATATTTTAATCATTAATATAATTATGGTGATAATTTACTTTTGACCACATAGACAATTGGTAATTATAACATGTTCATTTTTGACTCAAGTACCAAATATCAACCAAACGGCAAATATTAACTTAAAAAATATGTAATGTTTATAACGTGGTAATAAATAATATAAAATGAATAGTAAACATGATAATGGATCTTAATCAAATAGAAATTATCATAAGTTTATTTTTCAGGATGAACAAGGAACATAAGTGATGAGTCAGTTTAAAGGTAAGGGACTTCATCTTTATCTCCTTTCATTAAGGAATATTTTCATTTATACACGAAATTATTTTATATGGTGTATAAACCCATTTTTACTTTTAATTTATTTAAAGGGAATCTTTTTTCTATGAATCATTTTACAAAATGACAGATAAAATGTTTCTATTTAATGTATGTGGTGACAATGAAATTTCTGCCTCCTTTGGTATTATTTGATATTTGGCTTCTTTAACAAGTTGTACCCTTATAAAAGGAAAAGAAATTCCATATACATTTTTCACATATTTCGGTATTGCAAATATTATTGAGAATTCATTGATTATTTTAATATCTTGAAATGTTATATTATGATTGGAATGTTTAAATGTTATATTTAGTTTATATTTTCTTTGGGGTTTATGATTATGTAATGGTTCATTGGAATATTTTACGTATATGAGCGGTTCAATGACAAAATAAGTGTGGATGAACTTGATATATATCTCAAATGCATTGGGAAATTTGACGTATGTAAACATTAATGTTTCTCCTAAAAGATTTTATGAATATACTATGATGGGTATTCCAAATGTAACCCCCAATATAGCTGTGAAACCTACAATTAATGTATTATATGGATGCCACAAGTTACCTTTTTTATTTATGATTTATATGTTTAATTAATAAATATTAAGATTTCATGTGGTATGTTGAAGAGATTATGTTTTCTGCCTGAAAAGTATAAATTAATTTATTTGGATGTATTTATGGACAAAAATTTATCTTTCACTATTTTATAACTATTACTGAGATTTTTATTGTCATCCCAATTTTTTGAGATATTTTTGAAATTGTATAAGGAAGGGTAAGATAATGGAATAATTCAAGAAATTTTTACCAAGAAAATTTTTATTATTTTATTTGAGGCGAGTTATTGTTGTAAAATAATTGGTCAGAGTAGAAGTGTCTCTGTTGTAACATTTGAGATGTAAAGTAACCATTTTGGAATAATTCTTTAAAACACTAAACCTAATTAGATCATCAATGTTAATTCTTAATTTAACTCTATATTATGTAATGTTTTAATTATAGGGCCTTATAGTTGGTATCAAGGATTAGTTAAAAAACGATAAGATTTTGTTTATTGTTAAATTAACATCCCTAAATTTATTTATGGTAGGATTGAAATGATATAGATTTTGAAGATTACCATGTTGTTTCACATATGAAAATTCTATGATAGAATGGTTTTTTGAAGAGGAAAAAGGGAAACTATGTTGGGATGACATCAAGTGGGTAAAAAGATTCAAAATAAACATCCTGAGACAGTTAGAATTAGAACTGAAACGTTTGTTGTAGTGATGGAATAGTTTACTCAGGATCTAAATGGTTATGGTATCCATGCACGAGATCATACAGATTGACCACTGAGTAACATGTTAGTAGTGGATCATTTCATGTGGCAACATCCTCCTTCATTCAGAAGAACATCTGTCCCTATGCGAGCTGAAGGGTGTATTTAATTACTGGAAAATATTTTTGATTCTAGGGGGTGTTATGAACATCAGAAGTTTAGGCTTTATATTTGTTGTTTTAATGGTTTAGTTGATCAGTGGTGGTTGATGTCCACAAATATCAATGATAGTGTGCAGATTGTTGCTCTATTTTGTGATGAATTCAATGGTATGTTTCTTGAGACATATTTTCCTAAGGCGGTTTCACTTAGGATGGAAAAATAATTATTGGAATTGAGAAAGAAGGATGAATCAGTGGCTACATATGAAGAATAATTCACTTGACTGGAAAGGTATGATTCAAATTTTATAGAGGGTCATTATAGTAAAATAAATAATTTTTACACACGATTAATGTCAACCTATGAAAGAGATTTATCTTCTTGTTTGCTAAAATGTTTTAAAAAACATATTAGATGTGAAAAGAAGGTTGAAATAGTGTTTTGCTAATGATCAGGTGTTCTTGAAAAAAAACAACAGAATAATAAGTTGAGGTGGTAGATGAAAGGGAAAAACACTTGAAAAATGACTTATGGTAAGAATATACTGTTTACATTTTGTAAATTTTTTGTAAAAAGCACAATGGGGAATGTCTTTAAAATTTTGTTAATTGATTTTTAAGTGGTAAAATGGGACATAAGGCTCATGATTGAACAAAAAAAAATATTAGGGTAAGGGTAAGAGAGAATCTAATTTTCTATCCATAAAATGTTTTAAGTGAAATAAAATCATTCATAATGAAAATGAGTGTCCAGCAAAGAATTCAATTTTATGAAAGCAGTTGGATTACAAGCACAAAGGGGTGGTGAATTCCTCTGAAACTACTTCAGTAGATGATGGGCCATCAAATTAAGCAGTATATGGAACATTGTTTATTTATTAGGATTATAAAACTATTTAGTTTGATTCGGGGTCTATACATTCTTTCATTTTTGAGAAATTTCTAGTAAATTTGGAATTCCATCTCGTGACATGAATCCTGAAGTAGTAGTAGAAACCCCTGGAGTAAACGTTGAGGAAAAAAGAATTTTTATGAACCTTTATGTCCTTCTGTTTGGAAATAATCTACCTTCAATCCTTATTGTTTTGCCCTTAGTATAGTTGGATGTTATTTTGGGTATCTTTTGTCTTTATATTTATCATGCTATGACTGAATGCAGAGCTAAGTAGGTTTCTTTTTAGAAAAAATTTCAGTTTGTGTAAAATAATGAACCCTTACATTTTATAACATATCAGAATGCTTAGAAACTAGAAAAATATGGAAATGAATGTTACCTTACACATATTATTGAAAATAAAGGAAGAATTTATATTAATGACGTGTCAGTGGTAAATGAGTAACTTAATGTTTTTATTGATTCATTTCCAGGTATAATACCTAATCAGGAAGTTGAATTTATAGTTGAATTAGTTCCTAAGGAAAATCCAATATCAAAACCATGTTATCGAATATCCCAAATTGAACTTTTATACTTAAAAAAAATAAAATAGGTTATTAGATTATGGTTTCATGTGACCTAGAACATCACCATGGGGGGATCCTGTCTTCTTTGTTAAAAAGAATGATGGTTCAATGAGACTTTTCATTAATTATAGATCCTTGAATAACATCACTTTTATGAATGAGTATTCTTTTTTTCATATTGAATATTTAGTTGATCAGCTCTATGGAGAATAGTTTTTTTTAAGATTGACATGAGGTCGGGGTACCATTAGTTGAAAGTAACAGAAAAAGAAATTCTAAAGACCACGCTTCGTAATAGATATGGCCATTATTAATTTATAGTTATGCCTTTTGGGTTAACCAATGTACATAATTTATTCATGTATATTATGAATAGAATTTTACATATGTTTTTGGATAATTTTTTGTTTGTTTTTGTTGATGATATTCTAGTTTATTCTAAAAATAAACAGAATCATGAATGTCATTTAAGGGTTTTCATGAAAACCATAAATGAAAAGAAACTGTATAGAAAATTCATAAAGTGTGAGTTTTGGTTATAAGAAATTTATTTCTTTGGTCACATTATTTATAATGATGGTTTAACTATTGATCCTGATAAAACAACAGTTGTAAAAAAATGTCCAAGACCCAAAAATATAACTGAGATTCGTAGTTTTCTTGGATTAGATGGTTATTAACTGAGGTTTATTGAATATTTTTCTTGGTTATATATCTCACTGAAAATGTTAACTCAAAAAAGTTATAAATTTATCTGTAAAAAATTGTGTGATGATTGTTTTTCGGAATTGAAAAAGAGATTTCAGAATGCTATAATTTTGACACTACCTTCCAGATATTGGGAGTTTATTATCTCTAGTGATGCTTTTTTAAAAGGAATTTGTTGTGTCCTTAGGAATAATGATCTGGTAATTTTTTATTCTTCTTTTTATTTGAAACCTCACATGATAAATTACCCTACACAGGATTTGAAATTACTTTTTGTTGTTTTATCTTTAAAAAATTATCTCCATCATTTTTTTAGAGTAAAGTGTGAAATATATACTAATTAGAAAAGTTTGAAGTATATATTCACTTAGAAGTAATTAAACATGAGAGAGTGGAGATGGATATAATTAATTAAGGATTATTATTGCATAATCCATTAACATCTGGGAATGGAAAATATAGTGGATAATGATTTGAGATGAAAGAGTAAGGCTACATTAACTATGCTTTGTTTTGAATGATATACAGTAGTTTTGATTTGATGATTTTTGGATTGGAATTTGTTGGTGTAGGAAATTTATCTATTTTGTTTCAAGTGGTAGTCAAATCTTCTCTAGTAGAGAGAATAAATAATGCACAAAAAGGAGTTAGAGAGTTACAGAAATAGGTCGATTTGGTTCAGATGGGTAAGTGACCTAAATTTATCATTGTTATAGACATTTTTCAGGATTGAAAAATATTTATATCTGAATTGTGATTCCCAGTTTAAGAAAGAGTTATTTTGGGATTCTCATAGTTCTCCATTTTCAATTAATCTAGTAGGAACTAAGATATATAGAGATCTTCATGAGTTTTACTAGTGGGATGGAATGAAAAATGTTGTTGCTAAATTTAAATTGATTTTTTTAACTTGTGAACAAGTTAAAGAAGAATGAAAATTATTAAAAGGGATGCTGCTGCCTTTTCCAGTGCGAGATTAGAAATGGGAAATGTGTCCATGGATTTCATAGTTGGATTACAAATGAAATCATGACATAACAATCCAAATTGGGTTATTGTTGATATATTAAATAAACCTTCTCATTTTATTCCTATTTGAGATTTTCTATCTCTAGGAAAACTATCTCGATTGTACATTAATGAGATAGTCAGGTTACATGGAGTTCCCTTATCCATTGTATGTGATTTTGATTTTAGGATCACTTATTACATTTGGAAGGTCCTTCAGAAGTCATTGGGAACTAAATTAAATTTTAGTTCTTCTTTTCATACGCAATCATATGGATAAACATAATAAACAATTCAGACCATTGATGGTATGCTACGTTCATGTTCAATGGATTACTAGGGAAGTTGGGACCAACATATTTTATTGCTTGAGTTTTATTATAATAACAGTTTCCATTCCAATATACAGATGGAACCATTTGAAGCGTTATATGGAATGCGGAATCGAACTCCTGATTTTTGGGATAATGTAGGTGAAAGGGAGTCGATGGGAACAGTATTGGTAAAAGAGATATCAAAAGAAGTTTATTTCATTGAGAAGCAAATGAAAACATCTCAAAGAGGGTAGAAAAGTTATGAAGATAACCAAAAGAAGTATATTTTTATCAAGGTAGGTGATCATGTCTCTCACAATGTTTCTCCATGGAATCATGTGATGTGTTTTGGTAAGAAGGGAAATCAATGTCTAAGGTTCATTAGACCCTATAAAATCTAAGAGAATGATGGATCAGTATCCTACAGAGTGGATTTAAACTCTTGTTTATCCTAGGTACTGAAGGTTTTTCAGGTTTCAATTTTGAGAATGTATATGCCTGATCCATCTCATGTTTTGAGTCTAGAGGTAGTTCAGTAGGAAGAGAATCCTTCTTATGAGGAACAACCTGTCCATATTCATTACTAAAGAGATCGAGTGTCGTGAAATAAGGTAATTCATCTGGAAAAGGTTTTGTGGAAAAACCATATGTTTGAATTGAAAACATGGGAATCTAAAAATGATATGAGGGATAAATACCCCGACTTATTTAATTAGTGAATAAAATTGGGAGGACACAATTTTTAAAAGGGGGGAAGAATGTAAAATCCCAATTAAATAATGAATATAAAATTTTTATAATTGTTAAAATTTGTGAGTTAAATATTTATTTTACTATAAATGGGATGCAATTTTTGATGGCATAATCGACACACAAAAACGGGTTTTTCTGAAATCTTATATGGTAGACAGTGGTGAGTCATAATAAAATAATAATAATATCATATTATTATTTTAAATGGTAGTTAACACCTAGTCGTTGTACTAGATGGAATGATCAGAACTTACAATATTCTGATTAAAAATGTTTTATAAATGTTTTTATATTTATAGAATAAAATTTCGAGACTTAAAATAAGAATGAATCGAATTTTAAGCATAAATATTCTAATATTTTTCTAAATGTTGTTTTAACTTCTTTTAATGGAGAATCCATTTTAAATCTACTTCATATCACATTTATATGTTTTATTTGACAAAATAAAAATATTATTTAAAATAGGAACGTCAAAATTTACTTTGAATGAAATTTTTTATTTTTCTAATAATTTTAATTTATTAATGAATAGTGAATAATACTGCATATTAATTCAAAAAATCATTTTCATCTAATTTATTATATAGTTATATTATAATTTTAATTATTTTTAAGGTTTAAATATGTTATATTTTCACTATTTATTTCAATTTGTTTCATTGGATGTAATTTCACTTTTCAATTGGACACAAACATGTGTCATTCTTTTTGTAGTTTTTACTTCTTAAAAATGAGCTTTTTGGTTTTGACAATAGGAATTAATTGTAAATTATTTACTACAATTTATGTGTTTGAATTTGTAAAATTTGAATCCATATTTGGAATTAGAAGGTCCACATTATGTATATAGGTACCTATTATTTTTACATATTACGAATTGTTACTTCAGTAATTATTTTATTTACCATGGTTTAAGGGATAATCTGGTAAACAAGGGTCAAAATAATATTTTAATAATTTTAAACTCCCCTAACACGTGTAATAATTCTTTTGGATGAGATATTTCTGACCATGGGAATCCTTGGACTGATTTTAGGACCCCATTGAGCCACATGGATTTGAAAATGACATTTTATAAGAATTTATTTAATGTATTGAAAAATATAACATAATAACATATCTTTAATTAAAATTCTTTTTATATGGGGTTGTATAAAATATATCTTCGATTATATATAGTGAATAGAAAATAAAACAATTTCCTATGTCATGGTATTTTATTTATAATTTTTAGACCTCAAATAAATTAAAATATAAATTACACTATGATGATGTCGTGATTACCTTTTTAATGAAGGATTAAGATAAATGAGATTATAAATATTAAAAAGATTTATTTTGATACTTTTTAGGACATACATGAATTTTAGGTATGGGTATGAATTTTTATATTAGATGTAATGATGTTTTTTTCTATAGATAACACATTTTCATGGAAATTTTAAATGTTATGATATGAATAGTATATAAATTGACATAAATGTGTTTGTAAAACAAATAATATTTTATTAAATGATATATTAGTCCTAAAAATATAATATTAGGCCAAATTATTTATATAAGGGATAACATGTCATTAATGAACCACTTCTGATTTGATTGGCATGTTATAGTAACTATATTAACCATATCGTATGAATAAAAACGAAGACATGGTAAGTGTAAAATATGTTAACTAAGGGTTAATGTTAAATGATAAAGATAAATTTGAAACCAAAATGTTTCTAAAAACAATTTATTTGTGGAATTTTAAATAATCCTCATAGTTTTTTGAATTAAATGAGTTTTTGAACTTTTAAAAATTGAAATTCAGTTTATTATTAAATAATCTTTCAAACCTTCATAAAGTGCCCCTCCTCCCTCTTAGAAAAGTACAACACCTCCAACACTTTCTCACAACTCTCAATACCCTTGTCTCATCCATCCTCTACCCAAATAAGCTCCAAAAATGTCTCTCTTTTTCCTACAAGCCTCACATTAGGACGAAAGGAATTCAAGAAAGCCTTTTATCTTAAATCAAAAGGAGTTACTCGATTTGAGGTAATGTATTTTATGAAGTTTCATTCATTTATTTTCATTCATCAACCACTAAAATTTTGTTATTACATTCTTTTTCAAAAATAGTATTTTCAAAAATATACTATAATGTGTTTATGATAAGGACTATAACTACAATTCCACACTCGTCCACCTAATGGATACAAACATATTGTTTCTGTATACGGTGAACTACTGCCTCATGAAACAATGATTGTTCAACTATCTTCAACCACCTATCATGGTGTTTATTATTAAGGGAATGTATTTATATGGGATATATATTATATTTATATTTAATCTATTCTTATGTATTTTTCTTTTACATCATACATTTATTCCTTCTGTAACACGTAAATAGGATAATTTCATTTGAGGAAGTGCTGACTATAACTCCCTTGAAGTGGTAGGACTCGTTAATGTTATACATGGATCACATAAAGGATGGAATTAATGAACATAGTTATAATATATAACATTGATATTATACTGTAATAATAACATAACAATTTATCATTTTTTCCATTCCTTTTAATATGAAAAATAAATGAAAGTATCATTTATGAGTACGTACGACTTACCTTCTCCATGAAAGATGTATCTTATTTTTTTATCTCCATTTTTTTTACTATTATAAATAATTATATATAATTTATTTATATTATATTTAAATCATGATTATAATTATGGTTATAAAGGAATTTTTACCACATTGGCAATTTTTTAATTATAACAAGTTTGTTTTTGACTCAAGTACCAAAAATCAACAAAATGACCGATATTGACATAAATATTTATATAATGTTGATAGCATGGTAATAAGTGATATAAAAGAAATAATAAACATGAAAAATGTTATGAAACAAGTAGAAATTATATAAATTTTATTATTAAAGAAGAACAAGGATCATAGGTGATGAGTCGGTTAAAAGGAAAGGGACATCATCTAAATATTCTTTCATTGAGGAATATTTTGATTTATACAGGGCTTTATTTTATACTATTTATGAACCAATTTTTATGTTTAATTTCATTCAATGGGAATCTTTTTTACGATGATTTTTATTAGAAGAATAAAATAAGGTTTCTTTTTGACATACGTGATGACAATGACATTTTTTTCGATGAAAGTATTATTTGAAATTTGTCTTTCTAAAAAATTTATAGCATTTTAAAAAGATGAAAAATACCATATAACCATTTCATGAATTTCAGTATTCAAAAATGTTTTAAAAAATCATTTATTATGTCAATATCTTGAAATTTTATATTGTGATTGGAATGTGGAAATTTTATCCTCCATTTATACTTGTTTTATATGTTATGATTATGTAATGGTTCAGGGGAATTGATTATGTATATGGGTGGTTCCATGATAAAATTGGGATAGGTGAGCCAGGGATATCTCTCCAATGCACTGGGTAACATGATATAGGTAAACGTTAATGTTTCTACTAAGAGATATAAGGAATATACTGTGATGGTTGTTCCAAATGTAACTCCCTATGTATCTGTGAATGCTACTATGTATGTATGTTATGGATGTAACAAGTTACCTTTATGATTTATCATTTTTTTGTTTTATTCATAAATATTATGAATTCATGAGGTATTTTAAAGATCATATGTTTTCTGATTTAAATGTATTATTTCCATTATTTGCATGAATTGATTAAATAATGTTTTATTTTAATATTTTATAAACGTTGAAGGGATTTTTATGCTCATCCCATGTTTTTTAATATTTTTAATAGGGTATAAGGAAGGGTAAGAGAAAGGAACAATTCAAGAAAATTTATATAATGAAAATAATTCATGTTTTATTTAAGTAGTTTTATTGTTGAAAAGAAATTATTAGAGTAGAAGTGTCAACTTTGTAATATATGGTATATAATGTAAAAGTTATGGACTAATTATCTAATCCTATAAAAGTGAAAAGATTTTAAATGTTAATTCCTAATTTAACTCAATATTTAATAATGTTTTAAGGCAGAGACCTTATAATTGGGATCAGAGGTCAATTTAAAAACCTTAGGAGTTCTGATATTGTTTAATTAATATCTATAAATTAATTTATACAAAAATTTAAATGATATATCATCCAAAGATTACCATGTTCTTCACTTAATATAATTCTGATTTATAATTGATTTCCCTAGAGTAAATATGGAAACTATGATGGGAGGAGTTCAAGAGGATAACAACCATCCAAATTAGCAACCTGAGATGGTTCGAATCGGAAATAAATAGTTTGTTGCAGTGATGGAACAGTTGACTTAGGCTATAAATGGTGGTGGTAACAATGCATGAGATCATTTAGATCAACCATAGTGGAACATTTTAGTAGTAGATCATTTCATCAGGAAACATCCTCTGTCACTCAGAAGATCATAAACCTTGTTCTAGCTAAAGGGTAGATTAATGCACTAAATAAGATTTTTGATGTCATGGGGTTTTCATAACATCAAAAGGATAGTCTTTATATTTATTGTCTTGAAGGTGAAGTCAATAAATGGTGGTAAATGGTTAAAAATATTAGGGATATTGAATATATTTATGCTCTTGTTTAGGATAAATTCAATACAATGATTCATGAGAAATATTTTACAAAGGAATTTCGAATTAGGATGGAAAGACAATTCATGTAATTGAGGCAGGAGGATGAATCAGAGGCTGCTTATTAGGAAACATTCACTCGACTAGCAAGGTATTACCCAAATTTCATATGGGATCATGATAGTAAAATAAATCATTTTTTCATAAGATTAAATGAAAATTATTGAAGGGATTTAGCTTCTTGTGAGTTAAAATGTTTTGAAAAACTTGTTCTATGTGCAGAGAATGTGGAAATGGAGTTTACTGATGAAAAGATGCTCTTGAAAAAACAACAGAATAAGAGGTATTGGTGGTAGACGAATGGGAAGAACTCTTAAGAATGTTGGATGGTAAGAAACGTAACCTTACAGTTTGTGAAAATTGTTGTAAAAATCCAACTAGGGAATCTATTTTGAATTCTATTAAGTTTTTGGATGTGGTAAAATGGGACATAACGCTTGTAATTACACTAAAAAAGATCAGGGTAATGTTCAGACAAAATCTGATTTATTGTCAGTAAATTTTTATTGGTGTAATGAAAGGGGTCATTATGCAATTGAGTGTCCAATGATAAACTAAAATGAAGGATTGTAGTTTGACTACATGAATAAAGGGTTGGTAAAATCCATTTCTATTAAATCATTAATCTTTTGGCCATCAAATGAAGCGGTGTCCGGTACATTTTTTTTATTCAGATAATTCTAATGTGTTGTTTGATTCAAGGTCTACACATTCATTCATTTCTAACAAATTTTCTAGTAAATTTGGAATTCCATATTATGATATGATACCTGAACTTGTGTTAAGAACACTAGGAGTAAATGTTGATGCAAAAAAATTATAAGAACCTTTTTTCCTTGAGTAATGGTAAAATCTACCAGAAAACTATATTGTTTTGCCTCTAGTAGAGTTTAATGTTATCTTAGGTATGGATTGACATTCTATTTATAATAATAAAATTGGCTACCGAGATAAAGAGGTTTCTTTTTAGAAATAATTTCAAATTTTTTACAATAATGATATAAGGTCCCGGCCTTAAAACATTACATATTCTTTAATTAAATAAATAATACGCATTGAAAATCTTTTCAAGTTTAGAGTTTTAGAGAATTAGTAGATAACTATTACATCTCAAAGATTACAAGGTAGACACATCTACTCAATTTCCATTTTTTCACAAAATATAAACTCTTGATCAAAAGATTCATGTATAGTTCCATGTTTTAGACATCGTGACATTTCCTTGATCCCATCCTTGACCGTACTCCACTTTAAGTCATGTGGAAAACATTGCAAAAACTTGGGATGAGAACAAAAATCTCAGTAAGGGATATAAAAATATGGAAAGGAAACATTAGTCCACATATACATAAGAATCAATGAAAAACACTTTACTCATAAAACATAAGCACCTTAACATACCTCATGAAATCATAATATTTATGAATAACTCATAGAAATCATAAGACGTAAAGGTAACTTGAGGAATTACTTACATTCGTACGTAGGGAGTAACCCTCATGGTTACGTTTAGAATACCCATCACGGTATATTCCCAGAATCATTCAGAGAAACCTTAGCGTTTGACTCCTTCTCATTACCCAATACTCTGCAGAGCTATATCGAGGCCACCCGCCCTTAGTTTATCAGGGAACCACCCGATTTCATAAACATTTCCCAAGAACCATAACATAATCATAAAAAGTAAAACATGTATAAAATAAAAATAAAATTTCCATATTTCAATAACAAGAGATCACATCATGATATTATTATAAATAAAAACATCTTATAAAATCATTAAAACTCTATGAAAGAAAAATCCCATTATACTTTGAAAATATTAGAAGAAGACATTTAAAATTGATTTTTGAATCAAATAATCCCATCTGACTTCGAAAATTTTGAAAGGGTTTTAAGAAAATCATATCCCTATAAATATTTCCTTAAAAACATTTTTAAAACACGGGCATGGATGATAAATGTTTAAAAGAATAAATCTTTAAAACCATTTAAAATAATGTTTTAATAAAAGAGTCCATTTCTATTTTGAACATTTAAATTATAAGACACAACAAAGTAGACCATTTTAAAAACATTTAAATGACTTTAGTATAGAAATAATATGGATATTGAATGTAAAAAGGACTGTATATACACTTTATAAAAGAATAAAAGTGCATATCATTATGAAATGTCTCAATGAGATGAAATTGAGATGTAATCCCAATCCAAGATCATGCCATTAGAGAAAGGATAATGAAATGACCTAATTATGTGTGACAAATATAAATACACTAAATATAAATGGGTACTCAGTTTAAAACAATCAAATATCATCTACACATATTCATATCACAGCATAATCACGAAGTAGAGGTTTAACCCAAAGAATTAAAATTGGGTTAAGAGGTTCCCTTACAAAAATTTGACAGCCTAACAACGTCACTTTAAAATTCAGAAAATGAGTTGATGAGAGAGAAAATGGTATCTCATCACTTGGACAAAAAATTTACATCAATAATGATATTTAATAACAAATCCAAACATAATAAGATAAAAATTAAAAGGCATAACAAAAAAGTATTTTAGAAAGAGGAGGGTGAAATGTTCCCTTACTGTCTTGGGTAACTTTCGAAACGTACACCCCATGAAAGAAGTACAATACAACATTGATGTAAATAATCATAAACTAATGTATATTACCCAAAGAGTAGAATAATGTCCAGTACATACACCACTCAAAGGAAATTGTGACATATGTAGCGTAAATCCCACGAGAATAAAAGTGAGATGAAAAATCCCTTACGAAAACTCGGCAGCCTAACGAAGCCACTTAAAACATCCAAAAAATGGATTTATGAGATCAAATAGGGTCTATCATAATATGAAAATAAAAATAACATAATTAGTAATATAAAATAACATCCCAAAACATAATAATGATTATCTTAAAAGAAATGACATAAAAGAGAGTACTTAAAAAGAATGAGAGAGGTTGGATCCCTTACCTCAAGTCCGACTTGTCTTGTTCGTTTCTTTATATTCCTAAATAATAAACATTTTTCAATTAATAATTTATTAAGGAACTCATTGAAATTTTATTATTAAATAAATATCACATATTATAATGTTATAATAATTAGTTAATAATGTTAGTTCATATCAGATGTTTTTGTCGATTTTCGGTACATGAGTCAAAAATGAACTTGTTTGAAATGAATTGACCATGTTGTTATAATTAACTCATTTTAAGAATATTATTAATGATTTAAATATAATATATATCCAGTATTTATTAATTTTATAATATTCCATAACATTTAGAGATAAGAAACTGAACTGCACTATTCATGGTGACGGTAGGCCGTACGTACGGATGAATGCTACTTTCATTTATTAGTCACATTAATGGAATTAAAAATAAATGAGATATATATATATTATAATTACATTATAATATATATGTTATATAGGTCACATAATTACATTAATTTCATTCATTATTCATTCCATGTATTGCATGAACGAGTCACATCACTTGAGGGGGCGGTTATCCACACATCCTCAAATGAAATTATCACAATTGCACAACATGCAAAGCATAAAGGTATGTTTTAAATGTAAAATACAGAAAAATATAGATAAAATAAATATAATATATATCATAGATAAATATAGTACCATCATAATGGCAACCATGAGAGGTGGTAGGAGAAGATTGAACAATCATCATTTCGTGAGGCAGTAATTCGCCATCCACGAAAATAGTATGTTCTTTAACCATCAGAAGAAGGTGTGTGTAAGTGTATATAAAATCCTTATCAAAGAAACATCATTGTATATTTAAGATACTGTTTTTTTACAAAATAATGTAATAAAAAGGGTTTAGGGGGCTGGAGAATCAAAATAAAACAAAAGAACATAAGAGAGTACATTACCTTTAAATAGGGTAACTACATTTGGTTTGAACCAAAAGGGTTTCTTGAAGAGATTTCTGCATAAATTAAGGCATTAAAGATGAATATAGGGATATGGAGAGATAAAATGAGCAGAGTTTGGTCGAGCCAAAGGCTTGAGAGGTGTGGGTAAGGGGTAGAGGTGGGGGCCTTTTATAAGAGGGTGGAGGGGCACTCTTGGAATGTCTTTAAAAGTTACTTTATTATAAACTTCTTTTCGGATATTTAAGGTCCAAAAATTATATATTTATAGGATACGGTGATATGGTTTCTAAATCCACCCATACAATAGGTTTTTTACAAGTGTAAGACTTAGAGTTTACCTTATCTTCTCATTTTATTTAAATCATTCATTTATGAGGTAATCACTACATCATCATGGTGTCATAAGTAAATTTATGTATTTAATGTATAAAAATTATAAAAAAAAAATTAACATCATGTTGTAAATCTTTTTATCTTTATAATTAATTTTTATAGTCAAATATATCATTTATGTAAACAAAATTTAAATTGTTTTACTTAGGTGATACATACTTTGGTTACATTTTCCTTTCTTTAAAAAAATGGTAATAAGTCACTATCACACTAAACTAATTTCATGGGGTCCCAAGGATGTCAAAAGGCATCCCATGGTCAGACATGATACCAAAAATATCATTAGAACACATTTTTGGGTCATTTTACATTTTCATGATATTATTTTATTACCCTTAACTACCTGATTACTAATTAAACACGATAATTAAAGATCATTACCGTCGTTACTATTAATAATGTCCAAAAACAAAAGAGTCTTAATTACATAACATGGACCTTCTGATTCCAAATATGGAATCCATTTTATCAAATTTCAATCACTGAAATTTCAGTAATTAATTTAAAATAATTACCGTTGTCAAAACCAAAGACGGGTTTTTAAGAAGTAAAATCTGTCAGAAGATTCATTTGTTTTTACATCCAATTTAAAAGTGAAATTACATAAAATGACCAAAATTGTATGAAATGATAAAAAAATAATTAAATTACACATTTAAACCAATTAAAATGACAATATAACTATATAAATAAATTGGTTGAAAATGCAGTTTTGAATTAAAATGCAGTATTTTTCACTATTCATTGAAAATGAACATTTGTCAGAAAAATACCAAAAATTCACCCTAAGATATATATGATATTCCTAATTAAATAATGATATCAATTATACCAAATTCAAAAAATATTAGTTTCATTAATTAATTTTATAATCAATCTCTTTGTCAAAATAAATAGCATGTTTTTAAGAAACAATATCTATTAAAAGATTGACACTTGTTTATGTCCAATTTCCAAGTGAAATTTATTTAAATGACCAAAATTGGATTAAATGTTAAAAATATATTTTAATTACTCTTTAAAACCAGTTAAAAAGATAATTTTACCATATAAATAAATTATTTTAAGAGGAGTTTTTGAATTAAAATACAACATTTTCAATATTCATTAAAAACTGAACTTTATCGGAAAAATAACAAAAATTTACACAAAGTAAATTTATATGTCTTGATTCTAAAGAATGATTTTTTTTGTCAAATATAAAATATATAATTTTTAAAAAGTGTATTTAATAATGGTTCTTCATTAAAAGGCAGTTAATTGACCATTTAATGAATATTAGAAGATTTATGCTTAAAATTGGATTCATTTGCATTTTAAGCCTCTAACATTTATTTGGTTAAATGAAAAAATATTTGACAAGAATATATAATAATTTGGAAGTTAGTTCTATTAATTCCTTCCATTACAATGGCTAGGCGTTAACTACTATTTAAAATAATATTATTATATTATTATTTTTGCAACGTAAGATTTCAAAGAAACTCATTTTTGCGTATTGGGAACTCCATTGAACATAGAGATCCATTTAAAGTAATATTAATATTTTATTAAAAAATATTAATAAATATGAAAATTTCATATTTTTTATTTACTTGGGATGTTACATCCTTCCCCCCTTATGGGAATTGTGTCCTCGCAAATTTTAAAATCGGGCTTGGAAACTTTATTCAAAGCCCTACATCGAAAAAGGAGTCAGCATAAATATCACATTAAAAGAAATTGAAGTACTAAGGTCACCAGAGTTATCCCATACTAGGATTACATGTTAGAAAACATGGATATGGAATAAAAAACAAAGGGTCATGTTCTGATTGGGAGTGATAGAAAACCTGATTCGGTGATGGTTAACCATGAGAAAATCACAAACTTGTGATGGGTTAATTGGTATTTGATTCCCAATTACGAAATGTTAACATAAAAAATTTTTGTTTTAATTTACTTTTCATTGAGAAATTTATTTATGAGCTTAACTAAATCATAAGGAAACATACTTACTTGTCGTGTAGACATTCATATTTTACTAGATTTCCAAAACAAACTCATACTTTCTCCAAATGATGAGTATTTAGGATGAGTTGTTCACATTAAGAGCTATATAATCAACATATTGAGAATCACCTAATACAAAAAATAGAAATATATATTTCCCATGTCTTTAGACAAAAACCAAAACCAAAATTTTTAGTACGTGATCAGATAATACCCAAAAAGGATAATCCTTTATAAAAAAAATATATTCTTAATGTCCAAAATTTTTCCAACAAAACCCTATGTTCAACAAAGACCATTCAATAAAAAATGTCCATAAAATTATTCAAAGTAATCCAAACTAAGATTGAAACCCAATTCTTTGAAAGATTTAATCACATAGTATTCTAAGGTAAATATTAACATTTATCTCCAAATAGCATCAGTTGCTCTTAAAGTCTCATATTGAAATGTAATTAAACTAATCATATATCCTCAATGATAGGTTAATTATTTCCTAGATAACAAAAAATAAACTATTCATGATTCATAAAATCATATAACTAAAAATAATTCTTCATACTAACCAGGGACTTGACATAGGCTGGTGGTTGGTGATAAATACCAGTGTCACTTTGGTTATGGGTTCGATTCCAACAGCTTTGTCTGATGCGATGGGTTGTCACATGGTCTATGTGTTGACCTTTTTCCAAAACATTATAATTATTAAAATATTCCCCAAAAAGAGATAAAATCATCAAAAATAACCATAACATAATTTAACCTCATGTTTATCTCATTCCTTTCATTTTCCATCATAAAATATATTAACCCATAATTACCTCAAAAGTAAGGATCATATAAACCCAAACGTTTAACTTTATAATTATTATTTGAACATCCACATCGAGTTTGTTATCTCGTACATGATGCATTAGAGAACCCACCAAGGTTAAAGTGGTTAATCATGAATCTTGATATTTGGTTGAGAAAAACCACACAAGTTCTCATTGCAGCTCCTATATCATTTAGTTGTTCTTTCAGAAAACCGTCACAATTTTCTTGACATCCAATGTAACTTTGGTGCCTACTATATCCATCCATTTACTAAAACAAAATGGTAAGTGCGAGTATATCATTAGAATCATCATATAATACTATGATATAATTATTAATTTTATCATAAAATCATTCACTTCATCTCAAACTATGACTCTTTGAAATAATAAACATTATGGTAATGCCACTTGTGCTTAAAGAATAGCCAAACCTCTAAAGTTATCTAAACCGACCTCTGATACAAACTATAAGGTCCTAGCCTTAAAACATTACATAATCTTGAATTAAATGAATAATTCACATTAAGGATCTTTTCAGGTTTAGAGTTTTAGAGAATTAGGAAATAACTATTATATCTCAAAGATTACAAGGTAGATACATCTACTCTATTTCCATTTTTTTCCACAAAATATAAACTTTGGAACAAAAGATTCATGTATAGTTACATGTTTTAGACATCATGACATTTCCTTGATCCCATCCTTGACCGTATTACAATTTAAGTCATGTGGAAGACATTTCAAAAACATGGGATGAGAACAAAAAGCTCAGTAATGGATATTAAAATATAGAAAGGAAACATTAGTCCACATATACATAGGAATCAATGAAACACACTTTACTCATAAAACATAAGCACCTTAACATAACTCATTAAATCATAAGATTTATGAACAACTCAAAGAAATCATAAGATGTAATGGTAACTTGAGGCATTCATTACATTCTTGCGTAGGGAGTAACCCTCATGGTTACGTTTGAAATACCCATAACAGTATATTCCCTAATTATCTCTAGAGAAACCTTAGCGTTTAACTCCTTCACGTTACCCAATGCATTGGAGAGCTATATCGGGCTCACCTGCCCTTAGTCTATCACGGAACCACCTGATTTCATAAACATTTCCCAAGAACCATAACACAATCATAACACTTAATACATGCATAAAAGAAACATAAAATTTCCATATTTGAATCACAAGAGATCACAGCATGATATTATTATAAATAAAAACATATAATGAAATCATTAATGCACTATGAGAGAAAAATCCCTTTATACTTTGAAAATATTTAACGAAGATATTTAAAAGAGATTATAGAATCAATGTGTCCCATACCACTTAAAAACTTTGAAAGGGTTTTAAAAAATTCACGTCCCTATAAATAAATCCTTAAAACCATTTTTAAAACATTTACATGGATGATAAATTTTTAAAAGAATAATTCTTTAAAACCATTATATCAAAGTTTTAATAAAAGAGTCCTTTTCCATTTTGATCATTTAAATTATAAGCCAAAATAAAGTATACCATTTTCAAAACATTTAAATAACTTTAGTATAAACATAATATGGATATGGAAAGTAAAAGGGGATGTATATACACTTTAGAAAATAATAAAAGTGCATAACATTAAGAAATGTCTCAATGAGAAGAAATTGATATGTAATCCCAATCCAGGATCATGCCATTAGATCAAGGATAAAGAAATGAAATGATTATGTGTGAAAAATATAAAAAGACCAAATATAATTGGATACTCAGTGGAAAAAAATCAGATGTCATCCAAACATATTCATAGACCGACATAATGAAGAAGTAGAGCTTTAACCCAAAGAATTTATATTCGGTTAAGAAGTCCTTTTACAAACATTCGACAGCCTAATGGCGTCACTTTAAAATTCAGAAAAAGATTTGATGAGAGAGAAAATGGTATCTCATCACTTGGACATAAAATTTACATCAATAATGATATAGAAGAACATATACCGACACAATAAGTGGTAAATCAAAAGTCATAACAAAAGAAGTCTTTTAAAAAGAGGAGGGTGAAAGGTTCCCTTACAGACTTGGGTAAATTTCAAAACATACACCCCATGAAATAAGGACTACAAAAAATTGATTTAAATACTCATAAAAGAATGTATATTAGAAAAATAGTAGAATACTAGGCAGTACATACACCACTCAAATAAAATGGTGGAAAATGATGCATAAATCCTCTAGGAATAAAAGTGAGATGAAAAATCCCTTACGAAAACTCGACAGACTGACGACGCCACTTAAAACATCAGAAAATGGATTTAAGAGATCAAATAGGGTATCTCATAATATGAACATAAAATTTAAATAATGAAGAATATAAAAATAACATCCCCAAAAAAATGAAAATTGATCTTAAAAGAAATGACATAAAAGAGAGTACTTAAAGAGAGAGAGAGAGAGAGGTAGGATCCCTTACCTCAAGTACGACTTGTCTTGTTTGTTTCATTATATTCCCGAATAATAATCTTTGTTCAATTAATAATTGCTTAAGGACATACTTTAAAGATTATTATTCAATTCATATCACATATTATAATGTTATAATAATTACTTAATAATGTGATTTCATATCAGACGTTTTGGTCAATGTTCGGTACATGAGTCAAAAATGAACTTGTTTGAAAAGAATTGCCCATGTAGTTATAATTAACTCATATCCAGTATATTATTAATGATTTAGATATCATATATATCCAGTATATATTAATTTTATACTATTCCATATCATTCGGAGATTAGGAAATGAAATTCAGCGTTCATGGTGACTGTAGGTCGTACGTACGCATGAACGCCACATTCATTTCTTTGTCACATTAATGGAATTAAAAATAAATGAGATATAAATATATTATAATTTCAGTATAATATATATGTTATATAGGTCACATAAGTCCATAAATTTTATTCATTATACATTCCATGTATTGCATGATGGAGTCACATCACTTGAGGGGGCGGTAGTCCACACATCCTCAAATGAAATTATGGCATTTGCACAACATGAAAAGCATAAAGGTATGTTTTAAATGTAAAATATAGAATCATAGAGAGTAAATAAATATAATATATATCATATATAAATATAGTTACACCATAATGGACACCATTATAGGTGGTAGGATAAAATAGAACAATCATCGTTTCGTGAGGCAGTAATTCGTCATCCACAGAAACAGTATGTTCTTTAACCATTAGACGAAGGTCTGTGTAAGTGTAGCTCGAATCCTTAACATAAACACATCCTATTATATTTAATATACTGGTTCTGTTACAAAATAAATTAATAAAAAGAGTTTAGGGAGTTTTATAAGAAAAATAATACAAAAGAACATAAGAGAGGACATTACCTTTAAATTGGATAACTCCCTTTGGTTTAAACCAAAAAAGTTTCTTGAAGTGCATTCTGCCTAAGGTAAGGCTTCTAGGATAAAGAGAGGGATGTGGAGAGATAAAAGGAGCAGAGTCTGGTCGATACAAAGGCTTGAGATGTGTGCGTAAGGGGTTAGATGTAGGGGCCTTTTATAAGAGGATGGGGCACTCTTGGAAAGTCTTGAAAAGATACTTTATTATAATATGATTTTCAGATAATTATGGTCCAGAGATTATATATTTATAGGATAAGGTGATAATGTTTCTATATCCACCCATCCAATAGGTTTTTGAAAAGTGTAAAACTTATATTTTTCCTTATCTTTTAATTTATTTAAATCGTTCATTTATGAAGTAATCACTGCGTCATCACTGTGTCATAAATAAATTTATTAATTTAATGTCTAAAAATTAAAAAAAAATTACCATCATGTATTAAATCTTTTTATCTTTCCAATTAATGTTTATAGTCAAATCTATAATTTATGTAAACACAATTAAAATTGTTTTACTTAGGTGATACATACTTTGGTTACGTTTTCCTTTCCTTAAATAAATGATAAAAGGTCACTATCACACTAAAGTGATTCCATGGGGTCCAAAGGTTGGGACAAGGCATAATATGGTCGGTAATGACACCAAAAATAGAATTAGGACACATTTTGGGGTCATTTTTTATTTTTATGACAATATTTTATTACCCTTAACTACTTGATTACTAATTAAACACGATAATTAAAGATAATTACTGCCGTTACTATTCATAATGTCCAAAAAAAGAGAGTCTTAATTACATAATTTGGACCTTCTGATTCCAAATATGGAATCCATTTTATCAAATTTCAAATACCAAAATTGCAGTAATTAATTTAAAATAATTCCTATTGTCAAAACCAAAGATGGCGTTTTAAGAAGTAAAATCTATCAAAAGTTTGATTTGTTTTTACATCCAATTTTAATGTTAAATTACATCCAATGAACAAAATTGTATTAAAGGATAAAAAAAAATTAAATTACACCTTTAAACCAATTAAAATTACAATCAAACTATATTAATAAATTGTATGAAAAAACAGTTTTGAATAAAAATGCAGTATTTATCACTATTCATTGAAAATGATCATTTGTAAAAAAAATACCAAAAATTCACCCTTAGATATATTTTATATTACAAATTCAAAAAGGATATCAATTTAACCAAATTCAAAACATAGAAGTTGTATTAATTAATTTTATAATCAATTCTTGATGTCAAAACAAATAACGTGTTTTTATGAAATAATATGTATTAAAAGAATGACCTTGTTAATGTCCAATTTCAAAGTGAAATTAATTAAAATGACCACCATTAGATTAAATGGTAAAATATATATTTTAATTAAAATTTATAACCAATTAAAAAGATAATTTTACCATATAAATAAATTCGATTGAAAGTAGGTTTTGAATTAAAATACATCATTTTCACTATTCATAAAAAATAAACTTTATTAGAAAAATAACAAAAATTTACACATAGTAAATTTTTATGTCTTGATTATAAAGAAGGATTTTATTTTTTCATATATAACATATAAAATTGTAAAAAATTGGATTTAATAAGGGTTCTCCATCAAAAGGCAGTTAATCAACCTTTTAAAGAATACTAGAAGATTTATGCTTAAAATTGGATTCATTTTCCTTTTAAGCCTCTAACATTTATTAGGGTAAATGGAAAAATATTTGACAAGCATATATAATAATTTTGTTTTTATTTCTATTCATTCTCGCCATCACAATGTCTAGGCGTTAACTACTATTTAAAATAATAATATTATATTATTATTGTGCATCGTAAGATTTCAAAGAAACTCATTATTGCATATTGGGTACTCCATTGATCATAGAATTACCTTTAAAGAAATATTAATATTTTATTCACAAATATTATTAAATATGAAAATGTCATATTCTTTATTTACCTAGGATGTTTCAAATAAACCATAACATTTGATAACATATCATGATGTTGAGAATATAATAAAATATGGAAATGAATTTTACCCTAAAAATACTATTGAAAACAAACTGTTCAAATTAATGATGTGCTAGTGGAAAAATGAAAATCCCAATGAGTTTCTTGAAAAGTTTCATAGTATAGTACGTGATCTGGAAGTTGAATTTATAATTGAATTAGTTCCCAATGCTAATTTAATTTCAAAACCCCATTATCTAATGGCTCAAATTTTACTTTTACAGTAAAAGAAATAATTGTATGAGATATTATATAAATGATTCATTCGACCTATCACATAACCATGGGGTGATCCTATATTTTTTTAATAAAAACGCTGGTTCATTTATACCTTTCATTGATTATAGTGCCTTCAATAACATCAATATTAAGAACAAGTATCTTTTTCATCATATCGATGATTTATTTGATCTGCTCCGGGGAGCTTAGTATTTTTGGAAGACTGACATGAAGTAAGGGTAAAATCAGTTGAACGCAAAGGAATAAGAAATTCAAGGATAGTGTATCGTATTATATATGGAAATTACGAATTTGTATTTATTTATTTTGGGTTCAACAATTCACCTACTATATTTATGGATATTATGAATAGAATTTCCATGAGTTCTTAGATAAGTATGTGGTTGTGTTTATTGATGATATTTTGGTTTGTTTTAAATGTAAATAAGAGCATGAAAGTCATTTAAGTGTATTCTTTCAAACCTTAAAATACAATAAACTGTATGGGAATTCATCATGTTTCTGTTTCTATTACAACAAATTTATTCCCTTGGTTACATTGATACTAAAGATGGAATAATTGTTGATTCCTAGTAGAAAAAGTTATTAAATAAAAAAAGACCCACAAATATAATCTAGATTCTTAGTTTTCATTGTTCAGCTGGTTATTAGTAGAGGGTTGTTTGAAATTTTTCATAGATATCTATCTCACTGACAATGTTAGCTCAAAATATAGTTAAATGTATTTGGACCAAAGAATGTGATGATTTTTTTTCAGGAAGTGAACTAATATTGTTGAATGCTTCAGTTTTGAAATATCCTTCCAGAAATAGTGAGTTTGTTATCTATAGTGATGCTACATTGAAATACATTGTTATGTACAAATGAAGAATGATAAGGTAATTGCATATTTTTCATGTTAGTTGAATCCTCATGAGTTAAATTACCGTAAGCATGATTTGGAATTAGCTGATTTTGTTTTTGATTTAAAATTTGGTGGTATCATTTATATGGGGTAAAATGTGAAATATATACTAATCACAATAGATTGAATTATATATTTACTTAGATTGAATTAAAAATGGGACAGAGGAGATGGCTAGAATTAATCGAAGATTATGATTTTATAATCCATTAGCATCCAAAAAATTAAAATAATGTTTTTGTCTCTTGGATCTGACATAGTAATGCTACATTAACCGTGGTATGTTTGGAATGAAATACTTTGGCTTTTTATTTGATGAATTTTGTATTGGAAGTTGTTGGTGCTGGAAATTCCTCTATTTTGTTTTAGGTGGCACTAAAACCATCTCTAGAAGACAGATTAATGTAATCATATAAATAAGACAATGAGTTATAGAAAAAGGTAGATTTGGTTCAGAAGGGTATGTTACCAGAATTCAACATTGAAAAAGACTTTTTTTGAGGTTTGGAAATAAATTATGTCTGCCTTATGGTTACCAAATGAAGAAATATTTATTATGTAGAGTTCACAGTTCTCCATTTTCAGTTCATCCGGCTAGTACTAGAAAGTGCAATGATCTTCAAGAGTATTATTAGTGGGATTGGATGAAAAGAGATATTGATGTATTTTCCATGAAGTGTTTAATTTATCAGCAAGTTAATAAAGAATGGAAGTTACTGAAAGGGGTGCTTATGCCTTTTCCTATGCCAGATTGGAAATGGGAAAACTTTCCCTTGGATTTCGTAGTTAGATTACTAAATAATTCTCGACGTAATAATGCAATTTGGGTTATTACTGACTGATTGACTACATATTTTCCTTTTCATCTGATTCAAGATAATCTATCTATAGATCAACTATCTGGATAGTTTATTAAAGATATAGTTAGGTTACACGGTGTTACCCTCTCTATTATATCTAATCATGATTCTAGGTTCACTTCAAACATTTAGAAAGCCCTTCATATGTCATTCGGTACTAAATTAAATTTTACTACATCTATTCATCCCCAATCATATATGCAGTCAAAGTGAAAGATTCATACCTTGGATGATATGCTATGTGCTCGTTCAATGAATTACTAGTAATGTTGGTACCAATATATTTCTTTTTTTCGTTTTCTTATAATAAAAATTTTCATTCCAATATATTGATGGAACCGTTTTTTAGCATTATATGGAAAGCGGTGTTGAAATCAATATTTTTGGGATGAAGTATGTGAAAAAAGTTGATTGGACATGAATTGGTAGAACAGATGGCATAAAATGTTCATTTTCATCGAAATTATATGAAAACATCTCAGAGCAGGAAGAAAAGTTATTCAGATCACAAGGCGAAGGATTTTTCTTTTGAGGTAGGTGATCATGACTTTCTCAATTTTTTTTCATTGAAATGTGTTATTTGTTTTGGTAAGAATGGAAAGCTAACTCCGAGGTTCATTTGATCGTATGAAATCCTAGTGAAAGATGGATTAGTTTCCTATTGGTTGTATTTACCCCAAATTTTAACCTAGGTACACAATGTTTTTCATGTTTTAATGTCAATAATTTATATGTGGGATTCATATCATGTTTTGAGTCTATAAGTAGTTCAGTAGGAAGAGAATATTTCTTATGAGGAAAAAACAGTCCAAATTTGTAAAAGAAGAGAGAATGTGTTGTGGAATAAGGTAATTCATCCTGTAATGTTTTTGTGGAATACCCATTTAGTTGAAGTGGAAATATAAGAATCTAAAAATTATATGAGGGATAAGTACCCCCAATTATTTGATATGTGAATAAAAATGAAAATATGAAATTTCAAAAAATAAGGGATGAATGTAGCATCCCAGGTAAATAAAGAATATTACCATTTCATATCTGTTAATATTTTTGAATTAAATATTAAATTTATTTTAATGTGGATTCTATGTTCAATGAAATAGGGGACATACAAAATGGGTTTTCAGAATCTTTTGTTGCACAAAATTCTAAGTCATACTGGAAAAAGATAATAATATTATATTATTAATTTAAAGGGCACTCAATGCCAAGTCATTATGCTAGAATGAATGAAAAGAACTAACTATATTATGATTATACATGTTTGTTAAATGTCTTTACATTTATCCAATAAAATTTAGAGGCTTAAAATTTGAATGAATCCAATTTTAAGAATAAATACTCTAATATATCTAAAAGGTCGTTTAACAACTTTTTGATGGAGAACTTTTTTTGATAATAGTTTTTGTAACATTAATATGTTTTTTTGACAAAAATATAATTATTCTTTTTAAGTGGAAGATAAAAATTTACTTTGCATGAAAATTTCATTATTTTTCTGATAAATTTTTATTTTTAATTAATATTGAAAAATACAGCATTTTAATTCAAAACTGCCTTTTAATATAATTTATTTATATAGTTAGATTTTACATTTAATTGGTTTTGATGTGTAAAATAATTGTATTTTTACCATTTAATCCAATGTTGGTAATTTTATTTAAATTCACTTTTTAATTATACATAAACACGTGTCAATATTTTGTTAGATTTTACTTTTTAAAAATACACTTCATAGTTTTGACAACGGGAATTAATTTTAAATTAATTTCTAAAACTTTTTTGATTTAAATTATAAAATTTGGTTCTACATTTGGAATCAAGATGTCCCAATTGTGTAAACAGTAAAATTTTATTTTTTTAAATTCTGAATAGTAACTTCAGTAATTATTTTATTTACCATGGTTAAAGGGTAAATCTGGTAGATTCTGGTCGGAGTGGATACTCAAGAGGGGTGTGAATTGAGTTCCACTAAAAATTTCAGTTAAAAACTTTTTGGTAAAGAAAAACCCCAATTTAAAAATGGCCTAGTTAATTAAGGCAGTAGAAATGTAAATGTTTAATTGGTCAATAGGTTTCTGAATTGGTGATTAATCCACAGATGAATCAGTGTAGAACACCAAATCAACTTTTGAAACAAGTTTACTGAATTAAAAAAAATACACACACTAACAAAAACTAACTATAAAAGTGTAAACAAAAACAATTTTATGTTTTAGCAAATATAAGCAGTGGTTATTATCAAAACAGAGTATCGCAAATCCAGGCTCTAGCATTTAGGGTTCTGCTTCTAGTGTTTGATCAAGAGTTGATGAACTACAAAAAGCATGAATGAGTTTATCCCAGAATGATCACCGTGAAGCTTGAGGGTCTTTTTGTGTTAATGCTGAATGCTTTGGCATTTTTATCTTGTGAGTACGCTCTATGAAACTTCTAATGAGACCCTTTCTTTGTGTCCACGTATATGTTACTCATATCTCTCTTTCTGGGTCTTTTCCTTTTATATTTGAGGTCCAACAATAGGAATGAGTAGATAAGATGTAATCTTTCTCGTACCTCGTATTGTCCCATGTATTTTCTCCTGAAACGTTTTTAATCAACATTAATTAATGTCAGAGACATTTAATTTATCAAATATGACCGCTAAAATAATATTGTGAAATTGAAAAAGTATGGAAGAATAAGAATCGTTAGACTGGTAACAGTAGCCTTCATATCGGTAGCCTTCAATAGTATGTGGACATCGGAAATATCCAACTATAACCTTAGTATACTTACAACGGTGACCATGTAACAGTGACCTTGTTAAGGTTACCTTATAACAATGACCTTGTAACTGTAACCTTGTTTCAGTGACCATGTAACGGTTACCTTGTAACGGTAACCTTGTATCGGTAACCTTGTAGCTGTAACCTTGTAATGGTAACCTTTTATCGATAACCTTGTAGTTGTAACCATTTAACGGTAACCTAGTATCGGTAACCTTGTAGTTGTAACCTTGTAATGGTATCCTTGTATCAGTAAACTTGTACTTGGATGAAATTTGTACTGTAAACTGAACCAATCAAGAAGTGATATTTAGAGTACTGTAAATGGTGAATTGGTAATGAAATAGGATTATCATAAGAAGAAAACACGTTAATATCACAACTAGAATATGATTTGGGATTATCAAAACAATGATTGGGGATTATCAAAATAATTATTTGGGATTATAAAAACAGGTGAGTCCAAAAATATTACCCTTTTTGATAATTAGAAATTATGGCATTGAATCGTTAAAGATAATAATTTTGATGTAAGGTTGAACACATACGAATTTTGAATTATAGTTAAAGACATCAGATAAATTCATCAGTAATGTGAGCATATACAAATATAAACACTTCTCCCCCTGTATATATGAGAGCATATAAATCTTATCCCCCTGTGTGATTAACAAAAAACATACATAATATAAATAAATAAATAATTGGGTTTGTATTAAAAAATAGGAGTACAAGAGAAAAAAAGTATATCAATACATATCAACAATAAGAGTATACATTCAATCCACATCATAGATTTCCATATGAGCTTTGCCCTTGGAAACTGAGGATGTAGGTGCCGAAGTTGGAGGGATAGTTCGAGGGATGGTAGTGAGTAAGGTAGGAGGGGCATCCACTGAGGCATCAACAGACCTATAATAAAGAGGTATTTGAGTAATCGTTGGGGTCAGGCTTCTGATATCTTGTGAAGGAGTCAGCAAAGGAGAAGTATTGGTGGAACCTGAAGCAGCTGAAGAAGCAGGCAGATCATAAGGAACTATTATTGGAGTGCAGTTCTCATTAAGGGCAACAGAAGATTCCTGAATTCCATAATGATGATTCCCCCTCCTTCCATAGCTGAGATGAAATCATCTTTGTTTTCCGTGAATCTTTCCAATGTAGGAGTAAATTTCAAGAGCCTGTTAACCGGATCCATAAAGTCTTGAGTGATAGGTGGGATCCTTAAGTTCTCTAACAACAATTTAATGTGACCGTCTATATGATACTTAGTGTACAACTGTTTGTAATAGAAGACAACATGATCCTTGATGGCCTTATGATCCTGAGTAGCTTCACATAGATAATCTCCAACAAGCTTATGAATTTCCCTGGTAATGGAAATGAACTGAGAATTTGAGGAACTACCCCGAGAGAACTTTTCCACTTCTTCTCTGAAAATGGTCCAGAAAACTTCAATGTCAATTGGAGTAGAAGATGAATTGGAAGAAGATGCAGCTAGAGGAGGCAGAGAGAAGGCCACTATCTCCTAGAATGATTTGGTCAAGCCACTGTTCAGTCTTTCGACATCATCATATTTACCTTTCACATGTGGTTCCATAGATTTGTTAACATCCTCAAACACTATGACCATTTGATGATCTACACATTCCAAATATGCAAGGTCTCTATCCCCCTGGGTTCTTGAAGTCATGTAAGAATCAAATTTGGAAATACATGGTTTCACTGAATCCATAGAATCTACCAACTCTTTTACTTGATTCTGACATTCCTTCACCTCATGAAACACAACTGAGTGAGAGTTGGAGACTATCCTTTCTATTGGATATGTCATGAGTCCTTGATTAACTACTATTGTTCTTTCTATTTCAGTGGATTTCTCATAAAAGTGTCTCTACAGGTATTATTTCAATGAATCAAAGTCTGCCTTTTTCACATAGTCTTGAGGGAAACAGGTTTTTGGAGGAAAAAATGAGGTTTGGAACTGACGGTCTTTTACAGGCGCATTCATCTTCTGAGTCATCATATTCTAGACCCAACACTATAAATCCAGGTTCCTCATACCCGCATTCAATATCATGAAAAATACCAACTGATCCTATAGCAAGAGGTTCCTCACCCTCGATTTGAGAAATCTATTGATCGACCACATTCATCTCCTCCAGAACTCCTCGAGAAACTGCATTATCAAGAAGGTTCACTTAAATTTACTCCTCAGTATCTTCAACCACTACCAAAATAGGTCCAGACTCAACTGAATTAGCAGCCACTTCTTCTCCACTTTCTACCCTTTCTGTATGTCCTATTAGAGGAATAAGACGCATAAATTCCTCTTCATTTTAAGCAGTAGCTATCTAAAGTTCAGCATGACTTCATTTAGAGTCATCTTTCTCATCTGAGGTTTTTCTATCTTCTCTTAATTCAAATTTGTCCCCTTTTATCTTCACTGGTTTCCTTATCACTATTCCTTAGGCCATCTTCCATTCTAGGAAATCTCTTTTGTGGTCTAGGTGCAGAAAAGGATACAATATTAGCATGAGGAAGATGGGGATGGTCAGGATTACTTATATAATATATAGGAGAATTATATCTATCTTATATAATAGTAACTTCTTATTCTTCATCTGAATAGGCTGGCTCTGCTTCATCACGATTAAGGCCAAGGTATCTCTTATTTTTAGGCCTTGTAGGAAGATCAATTGGGTTAAATTCTTCATAAACTTCGGCCTCATCATCTGCCCATCTCCTTAGCCATGGATTCCAATTGATCTTCATCAGATTGAAAATAACATTAGATATTCAAATGTTATCTTTCACAAAAACAATATCCTCCATAGCTCTTGAAACTCCTTTTTCTTTTAACATAAGAGATATCAATATAGCATGGAATATGGCATTGGATTTGGAACACGTCTTGGTCATATCACCATGTTGAATCATCAATAGCCTACACAAGTTAATCTTTATCTCATGATTCAAAAGATATAACAGAAAACTTTCCTGAAACTCTAGAGTAGAAAAATCCCCTCTTCTATGAATTTGAACATACAAGACAAATTTGAATAATATCTTAGCCTATCCTTCGATTTCAGTAGCAATGAATTTCTTGGGTACTCTATTCCCTGTCAATTCAGCTAAATCATCTTCATAGAAAAATAACTCACTTGTGAGAGGCACCACTTTTGAGTAATAATCATAAATTCCATCATGGGGAATCCTTAACCAATCCTCCCACATAGCAGAGGAGAAACTTACATTTACACCATTTATCTTGGAAGTCATTCGGTGCTCATCCTCAGACTATTAAAACCTGAGGTAATCATGTAACTCCTTCACTAAATTTTGATTATAGGGACCATTGTTGTTTACAAAACATTCAACCAAACCCTGAGCTTCCAGTGCCTCATGTACTAATTACCAGCTCTACATTAGCCACTCTGAACTTAACTCTTTCTCAACTACTGTTTCCCTCTTTAATAACAGTGGATTAATTATATTTTACCCTGCCTGGCTTCCACTACTCATCTCAGCTATAGGTCTCTTAGGATCAGGCATCTCCCCTTCATTAGAAACCAATGACCTTTTGACTCTTGCCATCGATCTTGAGTGGTTCAGGGTTGTAGTAAAGGTTTAGGTTCTAAGATTTTCACGAAAAAGGTTCGTGAGATGGTTTGATGTGGATCAAAATGCGATCTGTGTTTTAATTTTATCATTAAGGGATCGAAAAATAAAATAGATAAAATAAATAATTAATAGTAGAAAACATTTCAGATTCTCGTTGAGAGCACACAAAATGCAAAGTCCCAAACATTGAATGTATTTGTAATGATTTATTGGTAAGCTCTAATGGTGAGGTCCTATCAGTAAGGTATAACAGTGAGGTTCTATCGGTAAGGTATAATGGTGAGGTCTGATCGGTAAGGCCTAATAGAGAGGTCCTATCTGTATGGTATAATAGTGAGGTCCTATCAGTAAGGTCTAATAGAGAGGTCCTATAGGTAAGTTCTAAAGGTGAGGTCCTATCAGTACAGTCTAATGGGGAGGTCCTATTGTTACGGTCTAACAGTGAGGTCCTATCGGTATGGTCTAATGGTGAGGTTATATTGGTAAAGTATAAAGGTGAGGTCCTATACTTAATAGATTATCATACCTAACTCATTTCTGATGTAATTTAACCTCTCATAATTCAAAGGCTTTGTGAATATATCAGCGAATTGGTGTTGAGTGCCAATGAATTCAAGTGTGATACCACCTATTTAATAATGATCTCTCAAGAAGTGATGTCTTACATCAATATTCTTTGTCCTAACATGAGATACTAGATTTTTAGATATTTTATTAGCAGCTATGTTGTCACAGTTTATAGATACATGTTTGATTTGATATCGATAGTATATTCAAGTGTGTTTCATCCACATAATTTGAGCACAACAACTACCAACAGCTATATATTTAGCCTCTGCAATATTTAAAACAACAAAATTCTATTTCTCACTACCACATGATACTAGAGACTTTCCTAAAACGTGACATGTTCCAGAGGTTCTCTATCTATCTAAATTGTAACAATCAAAGTCAGCAACTGAATAACTTATTAAATCATATAGCTATACTCTTGCATAAAATAGTACAAAATTTATAGTGTACGTGAGATATTTAAAAATCCTTTTAAAAACATTTAAATGAAACTCTTTTGAAATTGTCTTGAAATCAAGAACACATGCATACAATGAACATAATATCAAGTCTACTAGCAGTAAGATAAAGCAGACTCCCAATCATACCTGGGTAATTGGTTTGATCCACTGATTTTCCAGTTTCAACAACATCCGATTTGCAAGTTTTACTCATAGGTGTATTACTACCTTTACTAATATCCAAACAAAAACGTTTTATAAGATCCTTAGTATATTTATTTTGATTTAAAATAATACAATATTTTTTGGAAGAATTTGAAATATGAGGTAAAATTTTATTCCCCCCATTAAACTCATTTCAAATTCATATTGCATCATTGTTAAAAAATCAGTAGATAAAGAATGTTTAGAAGATCCAGAAATTATATAATCTACATAAATTTGTACTATTAAAACATCTTTGGAAATCCTTTTAATAAATAGATTAGTATCTGCTATCCCCTTTGTAAAACATTTTGAAATAAAAAAAGAACTTAAACTGTAATACCAAGCTCTTGGATCTTCCTTTAGACCATATAAGTCTTTAGATTGTTTAAAAACGCAATTTGGAAAATGGGGATTTATAAATCTGGGGGGGGGGTTTCACAAATACATCTTCAATTATATATCCATTTACAAATTCACTTTTGACATCCATTTGATGATGTTTGAAATTCATACGAGCTATATATGAAAGTAGTATCCTAATGGATTTTGTATCATCCCTCCTTTTTATCACATAAACTTTTATTACATTTTACAAAAATGAGGTTCATTAAGGTTTAGTGTCTTAGAAACCAGGAACTTAAAACATGAAATCATAAAACATGCTTCTTAAACTCTTGAAAGGGTTCTCCTTATGTTCGTCCTAGGTTCATTACTGCATCTCATAACCTAGGGACATACATCAAAAGAAACGGTGAGAAGAAGGCCCGGTAAGGGAAACAAAGGGAAACATTTAACATGTGAACATGAGATACATCAACAATGTAATGAAAAAGAACATTAAGGCATGAGAAAGAAATCATGAGGAATATCATAAGAAAAGTAATGTATTTCATAACTTAATGATGTGGCTACAACATTTAATATTGACAATCATTTCCGTCTCACCAAGGTCCATCCCCGAGGTGTCATTAAAAATTACCATGGTTATTCACCAAGGCGTCGTTAAAAATGGTCTTTTATAGAGATTAAGTCTTTACCCAATGCATTGGAGCGCTATTAGGGCACACCCATAATTTGTATTTATTATCATGTGAGCCACATATATCATCGTCAATAATTTCATAAACAACTCATATAGCATAAAATAAATGGGTTTCATTTCATAATCATAATGTTTTAAAAACTGCCTTAAAGACATGATCTTTATGTCACATTAAACCCACAGAAAGGGAAATCGGGTCTCATGTATGTAAATCCCATAATTTAAAATAGAAAATTATGGTATATATGTGAATTCCCATTTATAAGAAATGGCTTTGAGTATTCACTTAATTAAATGAATTTGAGGATAAGAGAGAGACCTTTTGAGACGAAAATTCTTCAGCATAACGGCTATGATACATGGTTTTATAAAACATTGAAAAGTGAGGGGACATGGGTCACCCACTCATAAATGACACATAAAACAGTAGAGGAACAAAATATAAAATATTTAAGAACATGGTAATGAAATTTTAATGATATACCATATAAAATTAAGAACATGAAAGGAAGACAAAAAAAGAAGATTTCTCTTATGAGAATTCGGCAGCCTAACAACGTCACTTAAATCTTCCAAAAATTGATTGAAGAGATAAAATAGGGTCTATCATCATATTAAAATAAATGATCAGTATTATGGATATACATATCATACCACAACATAATAAAAATGAACTTGAAAGACTTGACCAGAAAATAGAACTTGAAAATGAGAAGGGTGATCGAATCCCTTAAAAATTCAGCAGCCTAACAGCGTCACTTAAACTTCAAAACAATGAATTGACGAGATCAAATTGGGTCTCTCATCATATGAACCTAAAATATCAGTATGATAGATATAGATATCATACCCCAACATAATAAAATGGAAATTTAAAGACTTGACATGAAAATAGATCTTGAAAACGAGAAGGGTGAAAGAACCCCATAAGAATTCGGCAGCCTAACGACGTCACTTAAACAAAAAAAAATCAATTGAAGAGATCAAATAGGCTCTATCATAATATGAACATAAAATATAATTATGATAGATATAGAGATAATACCCCAACATAAAAAGGAACATGAAAGACATGAATAGAAAATAGAACTTGAAAATGAGAAGGGTGAAAGAATCCGTTACAAAAATTTCGGCAGCCTAACATCACCACTTAAACATTCATTAAACGAAATGATGAGAGTAAGAGGGGATATATCATCATATGAAAAGGAAAAGGGAAGTAATATTAATATAAAATAACATCCTCTAACATAAGAACATGGAGCATAAAATAAATGACTTAAATGAGAGTATTTGAAAAGAAAGAGAGAGTCTAGATCCCTTACCTTAAAACATAACTCTTAAAACTCAAAGGTTGGCACGTTGAGGGCTCGGGGGCACCTTGGAGGACTTATTGAGAGGTAATGAGACCAGAGATTTGTTGGGTGAGAGTTGGGAGTCGAATGGATGAGAGGATGGCTTGGTATTTATAGGAAAAGTGAGGGGACAAGGCATTAATGGCCAAGGGAAACCACATTGGTGGTTTTGGAAAAACCATGGGCTTGCCTATGGTATTTTCCCATGGAATTGGACACTTGGGACACCTCATACCTTATATTACTATTCATAAGTATACCATATTTATTACATACTTAATACATCATTTAATGATGTCAGTAAACACTCGTAACATAAAAACTTTATTTTCACTATTCATAAAAAATTCAATTTTCTCAAAAAAATCCCACAATTTTACCTTAACCAAATATCGATGCTCTGAATTCAAAAATAAACTCCATTTTATAAAAATATTTTTCTATATATTTTTAATTTATGTTTTAAATAAATACACTATTTACTGAGAATTCATTTTTTTAGAAAAATCCAAAAAAAAATACCCTCACATAATATCGATGCTCTGAGTTCAAAATTGAAATCCATTTCATAAAAATAATTTTCTAAATATTTTTAATTTAATTTTTATTTAAAAAAGACTATTCTCTCGAAAAAACTAATACCTGACTAATAATTTATGATACTGTTATTTAACCATTTTATTGAATCACATTACATAATCAAGGTGCCTAGATTATATTAATACATTCTTTAAGTGAGATTATTAATCCATTTGGCCACATTACTAATCCTAAGCATAAAATCACTATTCAACATTTACAATTCATCAAAAATTATGTTGTTCCTATTAGACTCTAAATTTCATACTGAACATAATTGTAGAAGACCATTTTTTGAAAATCATTACACAGTTTTAATTATTTATGTTTTATATAAACATTTTTCAAAATATTCTTTCTCTAAATTTCACCAAAAATATGCATACTATATTTATCCGGAAATTTGAAAATTCATAAACTTCATCATAAAAAGAAATAAATTTTTTTATTTAAATCAAAGGATTACACAAGGTAGTTACAGTCTCCTTACATAGCCCCTTATCACACCAGCATAGGACCTAAGTGTAAGGTGTTCTAAGGTGAGAGAATTCGAAGGAGGCTCGACCAACATTGCATGAGTAGTAATTTCTATCAATTTGAACTTATCGCGATGGCGATTCTATTCTAGCTTCACATGATGAAGTTCGGCATGGGTTTGTTCTAGAGTAAAGCCTAGTGGTGCTACCTCCTTCCCAAGTTTTGTTAGATGGGCTTCGATCGGTCCAAGACTACTGGGTGAGGCCATCGAATCATCTTTCTACATTAATTAATCAAGATCACTTGTATTTAGAGAAAATAAGCGAAACTCTTATTTTCTAGTGGTCATATTGACCAATGGTGATATAACAGTCAAAACCCAACGGTCTCATTTTAATTATACTAATGTTATAAAATAAAACAGTTTTTTTGAGTATAAAAATTAAAATAACAGACAAAATTAGGAAACAAGATTTATTCAAAATTTCCGGTCGTTACAATCTTCCCCCCTTATGAAATTGTGTCCTCACAATTTTTAAAATTGGGTTTTGAATTTTCATTGAAAATACCACATCGAAAAAGGAGTCAGTAAAACTATTACTTTAAAATAAAGAAAGGGAATTACAAAGGTCACCCGAGTTAACACACACTAGGATTCCATGTAGAAAAACATGGACATGGAGGAAAAAACAAAGGGTCATGTTCTGAGGGAGAGTGATAGAAAACATGATTAGGAGAAAGTTAACCATGAGAAAATCACAAACTTAAGATGTGTGTAAACGGTATTTGATTACCAATTAATAAACATAAACCAAAAACGTTTTTTTACGTTCCTTTTCATAATTTTGACGAATTCATTTGCTATATAGCACAAAAACATATTGAAATATACCTACTTTCAAGTAGAGTTTCATCCTTTAACAAGTTTCGATCAAAACTAATACTTTCTCCAAATGATGAGCATTTAAAAACACCAGGTCTCATCAAAACAAAAGATTCATCTTCTTGAGAGTCACATAATCCACAAAATATTAACTATCAATTTCATCTATATTTAAACATTATCCCAAAAACAGAAGGGTAAGATAAAACAACTCATCAAAAATAAAGAATCCCATATGAAGGGAAACTGATTTGAAATCTTCAAAGTTCCATGGTACTACCCAAAGTTCATCATAGACCATTCCATAAATAATTGTCCTTAAAATTCCTCAAAATAAACCAAACAAAGATTGAAACCCAATTATAAGAACGATCTCATAACTTAGTCTTCCAAGAAAGACATTATCGTTCATCTTCAAACAACATCAACCACTCTTATCATCTTATAACAAAAGTAACTAACCTAATCAAATTTTCCCCAAGATAGGTTATTAATTCTCATATGTAACCTAAATTACTATAAGTCCACCTTAAATTCATCGATTATTCAAAGTATAAGTCAACCTTTAATCATCAAAGATAATAATGTAGTAATCTGTTTACCTCGATCAAATTGGGTTCCCAAAATAGTTAACATCTTCCAAAATAATAATTATCTTTTAATACCCTAATCACCATTTATTTAAGAAGAAAATCTTCACTACATCAACATGTGGTACATAACAATAGATGTTTTCTTTAATGATACAAAATCATCTTAGTTAGTGACAAGATGATCTTAGAAAACATAAAATATATCCTCAAAGAGCACGAACTAAAAAACAACATGACATAGACAATTATTGCGAAGAAGTTACATGTACATCAATCATCATGATCCATCTTATCATAGGAATTGCATTATTCCCTTGTCCTCGAAGATTGTTGATGCTCATTATGCTTCTCATCCATTCTAAGAGAGAATTTCCTTGGATAATGTTTAACTTCTCCACATTTACGACATCATAATATATAAGGTACATTAGATCGAACCTTATCTCCATTCATCACATTATACATTTTTTTAAAGTAATTGGCTACATTATGCCCTATCATCCCACACATAAAACATCTCCCAGTTCTTTTGTGACATTATCCTTGGTGCCTCTTCCCACACTTGTTTCAAAAAAGATATTGGGTCTTCATTCCCTTATGAAAACTATCAGATGAACATCTTTGAGACTTTGTCTTCTTCTTCCTTCATGAATTTGGGCACTCAACTAGGTACGAATTATTAATTGTGATTTTTGATAGCTATTTTGGCATAATCACAATATGTTCAACTTGATCATTCGTCATCTTTTTCACATTAATAGGGCAATCATCACATTTTGCTATCACATTGGTTGTTGGGACATGCTCTACCATTTCCCTCCATTAACTAAGAAAAGAACATATAATTCGGGGGCTTAAATACTTAGCCAATAATCATGAAAATGAAACATAAAGCATTGAAGGATAAACTTGTAGAATAAAATTATACCCTAACTTGTGATCCCCTAGTTCCCAATCTAGGTTATCCATGATCATATATTCTTATGTGAATCTTTATTTTGTTTTATATTTGTTCCTTTAATAATGGTACATACTAAGCTTATGAATTTACCAAAGCATATACCTTGGGGTTTTCGTATCCAAGATTGTAGCAAGGCCCGTTGTTGTGTACCAGTTCCTGTTCGAGTCTAGCTCAAAGCGGTGTTTTAGGGTTTTACCCCTTTGTAAATATGTGCTAGAGACGCCTCTACCTGCTCGTATCCAGACAAGGATGTATTTTCTTGGCAACCCCTTACTCAATACTCACCAAAATACCAGGAAGATTTCCTATATTTAAACTTTTCTATACGGTTATTCCTAAAGTTTTAATATCATATTTTCCACAAATAACTAAACCATCCTTTGATACCAACTATAGAATCCCTCCTTTTTATCCCATAAACTTTCATTACATTTTACAAAACCGAGGATCTTTATGGTTTAGTGTCTTGGAAACCAGGAACATAAAACATGAAAACATAAAATATTCTTCATAAAAACATGAAAGGATTCTCCTTAAGTTTATCTTAGGTTCATTACTGCATCTCATAACCTGGGGACGTACATTAAAAGAAAGGGTGAGCAGAAGGCCTAGTAAGGGAATCAAGGGGAAACATATAACATGTGAACTTGAGATACATCAACAATGTCCTGAAAAATAACTTTAAGGAATGAGAATGAAATCATGAGGCATATCATAAGAAAAATAACATATTTCATAACATAAAGATGTGGATACATAATTTAATATTGACAATCTTTTCCGTCTCACCAAGGTCCATCCCCAAGGTGTCATTAAAAATTACCAAGGTTATTCACAAGGCGTCGTTAAAAATGGTCATCTATAGAGATTAAGTCTTTACCCAATGCATTGGAGCGATATCAGGGTGCACCCTTAATTTGTATTTATAATCATGTGACCCACATATATCATCATCGATCATTTCATAAATAATCCATATAGCATAAAATAAATGGGTTTCATTTCATAATAATAACGTTTTAAAAACTTCTTTGAAGACGTGACCTTTATGTCACTTTAAACCCACGGAAAAGGAAAGCGGGTCTCATGTATGTAAATCCCAGCCTTTAAAAAATAATGTTATGGTATATATGTGAATACCCATTTAGAATAAATATATTTGAGTAATCACTTAATAAACTGAACTTCAGGATAAGAGAGAGACATTTTGAGACGAAAATTTTACAGCATAACAGCTATGATACATGGTTTTAGAAAACATTGAAAAGAGAGGGGACATGGGTCACCCACTCATAAAGGAAACATAAAATAGTAGGGGAACATAATATAAAGGATTTAAGAACATGGTAATGAAATTTGAATGATATACCATATGAAACAAAGAACATGAAAGGAAGACAAAAAAATATGATTTCTCTTATGAGAATTCGGCAGCCTAACGACGTCACTTAAAACATCCAAAAATGGATTGACGAGATCAAATTGGGACTCTCATAATATGAAAATAAATGATCAGTATGATAGATATAGAGATGATACCCCAATATAATATAAAGGAACTTGAAAGACTTGACCAGAAAATAGAACATGAAAATGAGAAGGGTAAACTAATCCCTTAAAAATTCTGCAGCCTAACGGCGTCACTTAAACTTAAAAAAAATGAATTGACAAGATCAAATAGGGTCTATCATAATATGAGCCTATAATATCAGTATGATGGATATAGATATCATACCCAAAATAATAAAATGGAACTTGAATGACCTGACATGAAAATATATCTTGAAAACGAGAATGGTGAAAGAACCCCTTAAAAATTCGACAGCCTAACTGCGTCACTTAATCATCAAAAAATATAAATTTAAGAGATAAAATAGGGTCTCTCATAATATGAACATAAAATATCAGTATGATAGATATAGATATCATAACCCAACATAAAAAGGAACTTGAAAGACTTGACAAGAAAATAGAACTTGAAAATGAGAAGGGTGAAAAAATCCGTTACAAATATTTCGGCAGCCTAACGGCTCCACTTAAACATTCATAAAAAGAAATGATGAGAGTAAGAGGGGATCTCTCATAATATGAACATGAAAAGGGCAGTAAGAGGAATATAAAAGAAAATCCTCCATCATAATAACATGGAACATAAAAGAAATGACTTAAAAGATAGTATTTGAAAAGAAAGAGAGAGTTTGGATCCCTTATATTAAAATGTAACTCTTAGAACTCAATGGTTGGGACCTTCAGGGCTTGGGGGAACCTTGGGAGGACTCCTTGGGAGGTAAAGAGAGCAGAGCTTCGTTGGGGGAGAGTTGGGAGTCAATGGATGAGAGGATGGATTGGTATTTATAGGGAAAGTGAGGGGACAAGGCATTAATGCCCAAGGGACACCTCATTGGTGGTTTTGGAAAAACCATGGGCTTGCCCATGGTATTGGACACTTGGTACAACCTATACCTTTTATTACTATTCATTAGTCGACCATATTGATTACATTCTTAATACATTATTTAATGATGTCATTAAACACCTGAAACTTAAAAACTGTATTTTAACTATTCATCAAAAATTCAACTTTCTCAGAAAAATCCCAAAATTTCACCTTAACCAAATATCGATGCTCTGATTTCAAAAATAAAATACATTTTATAAGAACAATTTTCTAAATATTTTTAATTTAATTTTTAAATAAATACACTATCCATTGAAAATTCATTTTTTCCAAATAAATCCCCAAAAATTACCTAAACATAATATCGATGCTCTGAGTTCAAAACTGAAAGCCATTTTATAAAAATAATTTTATAAATAATTTAATTTTAATTTTTAATTAAAAAACACTATTCACTCGAAAAAACTAATACTTGACTAATAATTTATGAAACCGTTATTTAACCATTTTATTGAATCACAATACTTAATCATGGTGCCTAGTTATATTAATACTTTCTTTAAGTGAGATTACTAATCCATTTGGTCACATTACTAATACTAAGCATAATATCACTATTCATAATTAACTATTGATCAAAAATTAAGTTGATTTTATTAGACTCTAAATTTCGTACTGAAAATAATTGTATAAGACCATTTTTTTAAAATAGTTACACATTTTTAATTAGTTAAGGTTTACATAAACATTTTTTTTAAATATCTTTTCTCTAAAATTCAACAAAAAAATGCATAATATATTTATCCAGACATTTGAAAATTCATAAACTTCATCAGAAGAAGAAATCAAAATTTTTATTTAAAACAAAGGATTGCACAAGGCAGTTATGGTCTCCTAACATAGCCCCTTATCACACCAGCATAGGACCTTTGTGTAAGGTGTTCTAAGGTGATAGAATTTGAGGGAGGCTCGACCAACATTGCAGGAGTATTAATTTCTATCAGTTTGAACTTCTCGCGAAGGCGATTCTGTTCTAGCTTTACACAATGATGTTCGGCTTGGGTTTGGTCTAGAGTAAAGTCCAGTGGTGCTACCTCCTTCCCAAGTTCTGTTAGATGGGCTTCGATCGGTCCAAGACTACTGGGTGAGGCCATCGAATCTTCTTTCTATATTAATTAACCAAAATCACTTGTATTTAGAGACAATAATCGAAACATTTAGTTTCTAGCGGTCATATTGGCCAATGGTCATATAACAGTCAAAACCCAACGGTATCATTTTAATTATACTCATGTTATGAAGTGAAACTGTTTTGTTGTGTATAAAAAATAAAATAACACACAAAATTAGGAAACATGATTTATTCAAAATTTCAGGTCGTTACAGCTTCTAGTCTAGCAACATGAGCAAAGGATTCCCCATATTCTATTCCTTCTTCATGACTATACCCTTGTGCAACTAGTCTATCCATGTTTCTAACTATATTTCCATACTCATCAACTTTTTCCTAAACACCCATTTAGTTAATATGGTCATGGTTTTATTATTTTTGTCTACTAATTCCCAAACATTGTTTCCTTCAAACTAATTCAATTCTTCATTCATATCTATTACCCAAAATTCATCAATGATTGCATCATTGATATTTTTAGGTTCAAGCTATGAAAGAAAAGATTGATGTTAAACCTATTTTCAAAGAGATTCTCTAGTTTGTGTTACCATGTTTAGATCACCTACTACGAAATCTAAGGGATTTTCCCTTAGAGTTAGAACACCTCTAGAAAGAGTTGAACTAGACTTCACATGATTATTTGTAGGTTCTGATTCACCAGGAACAGATTCTGGAATGTTTTTAGAAATGGTAGTTTTTACTAAGGATTAACTACTCTTGTCACTAAGGTCCAAAATTGACCAATCTTCCTAAAGATATTAAAGAGAGGTTTTGGGTTCTTGTGGATCAGTCTAATCAAATTTGACATTAACCGATTCTTCCACACGTTTGGATATCTTTTTAAACACTGTATACACTTTACTAGAGATTGAATAACCTAGGAAAATTCTTTCACCACTTTTTGATGTAAATTTGTCAAGATTATTTTTAGTGTTAAGGATAAAGACATTGTAACAAAAAACTCTAAAGTAATTAACAGTAGGCTTATTATTATTCCAAAGATCATACATGATCTTCTTAAGAATTGGTCTAATCAAGACTCTATTAATAATGTAACAAGATGTATTAACACCATTAGCCCAAATGTAAATTGTAAAATCATATTCATCGATCATTTTTCTAGCAGTCTCTTGATGAGTCATATTTCTTGTTTCCATAACTCCATTCTGTTGAGGTGTTCAAGGGGAAGAGAAGTTGTGACTATATCCATTGTGTGAGCAATACGATTCAGTCTCTTGATTTTCAAACTCACGACCATGATCACTTCTCAAGGTCATGATTCTATGTCCACTATGATTTTATACAGACTTGGAGAATTTGATAAAACAATAACAAGAATCAATTTTGTGAAAAAGAAATTATACCCAACTGTACATTGAAAAATCATCTACATGAACATAAAAACTAATGCTTCCCATTTAAACATGAAACTCTTGATGGTCCAAACAAATCCATGTAAACCAACTCAATCGGTTTAGAAGTAGAAATTTATTTCTTTGTTTTGAAAGAAACCATGTGTTGTTTTCCCTTCTGACAAGGATTACACACTTTGTTAAGAATTAATTCCAATTTAGGTAACTCTCTAACTAATCCTTTCATAGTCAGTTTGCTAAGTGAGTTCAAATTACAGTGTCCTAGTCTCTTATGCCACAACTAGCATTCCATATGAAATGTAGTTAAACTAGAAAAATTTTACTTAGATAAAGAATCTAAATCAACCGCATATACATTCTCATTAATGAGAGAAGTAAATATTAAATCATTTTTAGAATTAAAAAAATTTCATGCTTTATTTTCAAATTTAACTTTAATTCCATCATCACACAACTGAGAAATACATAGAAGATTGTAGTTTAACCCATCAACAAAATGTACTTTTGAAATTAATATAGAATTAGGGTTACCAAACTGGACTAAGCCGGTCATTTTTCGTTTAGCATTATCACCGAATGTGACATACCCACCATCAAATTTAATCAAACTTTTGAAACATGAACAGTCCTGATGCACCCAATTTTTTAAATCATTTTCACGTACTCTATTGAAAAATACGAACAATTTTTCAGAGAATACATAATGCTTTGTGAACAAATACTTTTATTTTGGCGATATTGTCCATTTTCAGGTGTTTTATGGCCGAATATAAAAAATGGGGGAGAATTGAGAAAAAAATTTATAACTACACAGTGTGTACTTATACACACGCCGTGTACATTCAATCTCAGACACGGGGTGACACAGACATGTACATGCCCATGTAACCAGAAGCTGGTAATCATCATGTTCAAAAAATTCACGACATTTATACCATTCTAGAAGAAGTTGGTGGATGAGAAGAGTCAACATGACCTTGTGGCCGGCTGAAGGAGACATGTTATGTTCCAATGATACACGTCGTGTATACATTTCTAGAAGTGGTTGGTAGCCGAAAAATGAGAATACGCATCATGTATGGCCATGCTACACACCATGTACATTCACCTACCAGTTGGCCCCATGTTCAAAGTCCAAGACGGAATGTTGGAACACCTAGTAGCGGAGAAAACAATGGAAAAACACATTGAAAAATGTGCACAGCCTTTACTTTTTCTTCACATCATGTACTTATTTTTTCTATATAATGTTTCCTAGGCCGTCAGACCAAGGGTGGTGTTATGGTGCTGTGGAGTGGTGTTAGGAGGTTAGAGAGTATTTTTATGGAGAAACGGGTTGATGTTCCTAAGGAGAGATGCTCGGTCGTCATACTACCTACATTCTACCATTTACCAAAAAATCACTTCCACTTAGAAGTTTCAAGCATGATCAAATTAGGTATCAATAATTTTGAGTTTATTTTGTTCTCTATGTGTAACTAAACACCCGGTGTGTTGGGGTTGTGGGAGAATATGAGTTGTAATTTGAATTAAGCTTCTATAAATGTGTTTGTTCTAAAAATCTCTTCTTATTCTTATTAAATCACTTTTAAATATCACTGAATATTCTGAACCAAACCATGGAATGAATTTTATGGGATTCAAAAGAATAATATTGACGAATAATATCATGAACATTGGAAGTAATCATCGACTCAAAATGGACTATTCCAAATAACGATCTATTAATCACTAACTACTGGACAAAGGAATTAGTTTCTTCACCTCTAAATATAATGTTTACCGGTCCGAGGAAACTTTATTAAAAATTGAAACCCCGAGTGTTGGGTTATCATGAACAAAACAACCTCATAAGCAATCTGATTTAACAAACAACTTCTCATTAATCTATAACCCCAATGCATGTCTCTATTTATCTACATCAAAATAAATTTTCATGTATTTACTTTTATTCTATTAAGAAATTTGTTAAAAGACACATAAAACCAATTATTCTTTTTCTTTTGAAAATAATCAATAGAAATCGACTCTAAATTCCAAAGCCTTTGCTAAAATAAAAATACAAACTATGTTAAGAAAGATAAAATAACATTTTATACATTGTGGATATTCCCCTTAATGGTTCTATACTTGTTAGGGTAAAAATAATTTTGGTCACCGAAATATACCTTCGGTGAAACGAGTCACCAAATTTTGGCGTCGTTGCCAGGGAATCCAAGAGTTACTTTTTATCTTTTTATAATTATGTTTTTACAAATTTTTAGTGAAAAGAAAAATCCCAAATTCATAAAAATTTATTTTCTATCTCATTTCTATTTACATTTCATTTTACTCATTTATGATTTGTGTATTGTTTTGTTTTGTAAATGACATTAGGTGTATGAGAAGTCACCTCACACGTTCAAAGAACACTATGTCATTAGGTTTTTTTGCAACTGACCCAGATATCGAACAAACATTCATGTGGTGCCAACAAGCACTAATGGACGAACACAACCAACCCACTCCAATGGAACAAGAACATGTAATGAAATCTAGCTGTTATCGAAGGAGATGAACAACAGTTAAGACCATATGACAACCAGAACTCTTAGTATCTCCAAAAATTACAACCAGAGCAGATGTCGTATTTCATCCAAGTCCAAGGTACATTCTATGCTCCTCATGACCAACAATTAATACTGGTTCCCCTTCCTCAACAGCCACCTCCACTCTGTACTTTCTTGGAGTACAACCTTCCATCAATCCATGGAGATGATACATGCATTGTATATCCACCGGTGCAGTCCCAACACTTCGAGATCAAGGATGCTACCATGTAGCTGATTGAGAACACAATCTAATTTGACATCCTACCCAGAAAGGATCCCAATGCTCATCTCTTCAATTTTCTGTAGGTCTGTGACACATTACGCTACCACGGAGTGTCTACAGACACCATATGTCTTTAACTCATCCCCGTATCTCTAAGGGACAAGGTGAAAGATTGGATCAAAGGACTTCCCCAATGATCCATCCTCACTTGGGAGGAGCTAGCCCAGGCGTTCCTGTCCAAATAATTCCCACCCTTGAAGACGGTGACACTACGGAACGAGATCTAAAACATCAAACAACATGACTCAGAATCATTGTATGAATAATGGGAGTGCTTCAAGGAGATGTTGCGCAAATTCCCACTCCATGGACTCCCATGTTGGATGAGGGTCCAAAACTTCTATATAGGACTGACAAATAATACAATGTCTATGGTGGATGCTGCTGCTGGAGGTATGGTGATGAGGAAGTCCCCTAAAAAACACTTCAAACAACTGGATGACATGTTTACAAATAGCTTCCAGTGGCATTCTGAATAGGGAACACAGAAACGAGGTATGAAGATCATTGATTCCACTACCATGATATCTGCCCAGTTAGACGCTGTGTCCAAGAAGATCGACGCGCTAAATCTGAATAGCATGTCCCAAGTACATGCAGAAAACCATCCGGCCTGTAGAGAATGTGGTGATATTCACATCATGGGAGAATTCCATGGTTCTACTAGAGGCCCATGGACAATCGATGTGAGTTATATTGCAAAAAATAGAGGGCCAAATTAGAACCAACAGTACTAGAACCTGGCATGGTTTGATCAATAAAATACAAGTTGGGGCCAACAATAACAAAAGCTTCTGCCCCAATGACCGTCCAACTACAACTATCTTCCTTATTAGAACCCCTACCATAGGAAGAAATAGCCCCATCAAGGCCCTTATCAGTAGCAAGGGTATCAGAAACCTCACCCACAGCAACCACGACAACCACCACCAACACCAGCGCAAAAACCACCTCAGTAGAAGAGCAGCTCAAGGCCAGAGGATCTTATGACCAAATTTATATCTAATAGTGATACCTGGTTCTAAAATTTGGAGGTTTCTATTCGAGGCCTAGAGAACCAAATTGGTCAATTGGAAAACCAACTGTCGGGTAGGTAACCAGGTACTTTACTAGGAAACACAGAGAATATCCCGAGGGATGAGGCACATTCCATCATGCCCCAGAGTGGAAAATAGCATCAATAAAAGAATCCAGCACAACTAGGTGAACACACAACAACTGTTGATGAAGAAGGTACAAATTCAGACCCCTCCTCATCCTAAATCCCAAAGAATAAGGCTCCACAAAATAAAGGGAAGGAGTTCATCAAACACTTTGTACATGCTTTAACCTTATCAGATGGATTAATGTAATGAAAGCTAGACCAACAGTTCATAAAATTCATGGACATGTTTAAAAAGCTACACATAAATATTCTATTTGCATAGGAACTGACCTAGATGCCCACTTATGCCAAATTCATGAAGGAAATACTCTCCAACAGAAGAAAAACGAAGGATCTGGGAACCACAGCCTTAACCAATGAGTGTTTTCTAGTCATGAAACATTCAATTCCTTCCAATATCTAGGATTCAGATAGTTTCACTATTCCCTATACCATTGGACCATGCATGTTTGGTAAGGCCCTCTGTGACTTATGGGCTAGCATGAACCTCATTTCCCTTAGAGGTTTTAGGAACATAGGGATCCAGGATTTGAAGAAAACTCGTGTATCCCTTCAAATTGCTGATCGATCCATCAAACATCTGAAGGGACTACTGGAGGACGTGTTGGACAAGGTATGTAGGTTGATCCATACAGATTTCATCATCCTTGTCAAGGAAGATGGACAAGAGGAACCTATCAAATTGGGAAGGTCATTCTCTGAAACTGAGAAGGCGCTTATTGATGTTCACCAAGGGGGGTTGATTTTCCGGGTAGGAGATGAAAGAGTATCCTACAATTTTCTCAAGGTTTTCAAGCATGCAGCATCGCCCGATCAAGAGGAATGTTGTGCGATAACTACCATGGATGATCTCTTAGTGGATGATATGGTATGTTTTTTATTTTTGATAACATAATCATTCTAGATGTTCCAGTTGAAGAAGAGACAGAGGACTTACAATTCCTAGAAATCCAAGACAAATACTATTTGGACAACTATCCACCATAGATCTCTGGTAAATGAGGTATGTAGGTCAATACAACGACCTAAAACAATGGAGCTTCTTGGGAGGAAACCTAGAGGATACACGCTGTGTACCACCTATACACACGGCGTGTAATTTTTCCTTTTCATTTTTATAGCTATTATAAATATATAGATTAACAATGTAATAAATAGGGATGATTCTAGTGTCGATGTTAAGATCACTAGAGTTTATCCAAGCCATCCCCTGTTCGAATCCTCCCAGCCTACCTTCGGCACGGGGTTCCCCCTTTTTAAATTTTCTTATACAGCATGTGTGATATTTATTTTTCACTTATATGTATATTGTCTTATAAGAAAACCCATGGTGGGGATGGATGGTTGGCCAAGATCATAACCCGGAACCAAAAGACCCAGGTTTGAATCATGACAACCACCCATTTCCATCATTTACCCTTTTCATAAAACCAAAAGGCATGTCTTTTGATATAATTTTTGTGTGCCATATTCTTACTTACTAAATAAAATAATTTTTCATATAAAGTAATTCATGAGGATGTAGTTGACAGATTCGCAAAGTCTCGGCCCTGGATCCAAAAGACATGGGTAAGAACTCGTTTAATCACTCTGTTTCATCCCCTTATAGTATAATAAAAAACCACAGCCTGTGAATTTTAATCTTCCCATGTAGTATAGGCTGTGTACAATAACTATATATAAATGATAAATTAGAGTAGTAGTACAGCCTTCACTCTATTGGTTGAGGGATTCCGATGGGAATGACCGATTGCCGGTTCAAACGTATCCCCAAGAATAAGACCAAAGGATGTACAACTCTTTTTACAATTTTAGAACACACGATGTGTATTTCCCGATACATTACATGTATAGTTTTATTTTGGAATTATGAATATATATATATAATTTTATTTTTTTCATTATTAATATTAATTATTATATAGTTTAATTTAAAAATTACATATATATATATATCTCTCTCTATTTTTTTAGTTTCCAATAAAAATTTTTTGAGATACATGGCCTATAGTATTTATGTACACACCATGTACCTCAACTATATAAGCAGTGGCCACCCAGCTTCAGTCCGTGTCACGCAGAGCTCCACTCTTCCCGTTTTCTTCCAACGTACTATACCTGAACCCCCTTAGTTCAAATCTGATGATTTTGGATGTTTCGGGTTCTGATTTCAATTGCATTATGATCCTCGGTTCAGGTATTCCCTTCTAAACCCTCTCTTCCATGTTATTATAAGTGTTTAAGGTGATTTTAGGATCATCCAACCATTCGGTTTTCATGGTAAATAGCCATGAAATGAAGAACACATGCCATATAATTTTTACACGGCCACACACATGATGCTTCCCAATTTGAAACTACATGGTGTGTTTGTTCGGTACACACCGTTTACCATTCCCGATCATGAACAAGTATCTTTTACACATGGCCTCACACACCATTTTTATATACATTGTGTATGTGTTCAATACACGCCATGGATGCCATTTCCATCAGCCAGCCCATGTCTATCTCCCCACACAGCCATGTTCCTCTAGTAATGAACACGCCGTGTCTGATCTGTACACGGTGTGTCCTTTATGATTAGAACTGTTAAGATCGTGGTTGTGTCTTCACAAATAAAAGACCATGTCCACCTTCCTTGAAAACGGTGTGTATATTCACTACATGCCATGTACCATTTTCTGGTCTACCTTCTGCTCCCTTTGTGTGTTCATCCAGATAACACGAGATGCTACTCACGTTTCACTCCACACCGTGTACTCTGGATGTACACATTATGTACTTTTATTTTTCTATTTTCTCACATTTTCATTGTTTTCTTTTCTTTTCTTTTTCTTTTTTTGGGTTCTTCATTCTATTTCAGGTTATGTTAGACCGTGATCCTTCCAGTCGGAAGCGGCCCGCCTTCACCACTGAAGGTGAGAGGCCCATTTATAATTAGATACGACTCTTACCACTAATGCAGTGAGACCCAGATGCTCATATCTATGAGTTCCCTCCGTTGGCCATCCTTCCACCACCCACTACTTCAGCGGAGGCTGGGCCTAGCACATCCACCCCTTCACCACCCCATTTGATGCCTCCAAGCACCATTGTTTCTTCTCCATCGGCTGACTCAAATCTTATTCCCCATTTAGTAGTTGCTGGAACCACATCAACCGCTTCAACCATTGGGCCTCCTTCTACTTCAACAGATCCACCCCCATAGCTAGCTCCTTCTGCTGCACCTCCACTTGAACTGGGACCTGCATGTGTTCCCTACCCATGCATGGTGTTCCTGGTCACTAACTTGGCACATGACATGGTCTGACGTTTCTCTCGCTGCCCCATTCTGTTGACTGGCTGCTACCATGATAGCATCATTCCACAACAGCTTAGAATTTGGGGCGAGTTGGAGGCTCTTCTCATCCATAGTCCTTTACTTTCGATATTCCAGGTCAGCACTCCTATTTTTTGTGATTTATTTTTGGAGTTCACTGCCTCATTCGAGTTCAATGGGGACTAGTATGAGGAGACACCTAGTGATGCAGTACCAGTGGTTCTGTTCCAGCTGGGTGGCTGACCTTTTTCCCTTACCATGACCGAGTTCGTCCAAGGGTGTGGTTTCTACCCTCATCCCATCACCCACCACAACTTCTACCCTAACCAGGCCCAGGTGCTCTGAGCTTGTTGCTATGTGGAGGGAGATTGTTGGGATTGACCACCGTTATACCCCTACCTCTCATAAGAGTAATATTATCACTAACCCCATCCTTCATTTTACACACTGTTGCTTTAGCAATATTCTTTCCCCCTTCGATGAGGATATAGTGGTCGTGACTGGTTGAGATAGGGATATCGTTACCTGTGTCATCTGGCATGACTACTAAGACCCCCCATACCTTGCCGCATCCTATTTTCATGCCATGTTTATCGGGTGTCAGGAAAAACTGAATGATGGTTTTTATGCCACTCACCTTGCCCACCATATCAGGGGTTTTGAGCCTTCTCTACCCCATAACATGTTAGGTTCTCCCCAGTGGATGGAATATCTCATTCCTATTCACATGGGATTGGTCTGGAAGTAGTGGGTTCCTACGTCCTTTCTCAGGCTCTACCCCACCCACCGATTGACCCTCTTGCACCCGTTGATGCCCCTCCTCCTCCTTCCTCATCAATCCATCTTCCCCACCCCACCACCCACCTACTAACCCCACTTATTCTATCATTACATATTCTATACCACACCTACCCCCTACCCCCACAACCTCAGTCGGTCTCGCCCTTTCCGTTCACCTTGACACAATGGAGCAACACATGGTTTGTATCTACAGCCACCAAGACTGCATGGAGAAGCTGTTGGGGCTTATTCTTCAGCATCTTGGTAATCTACTGCCCCCACCACCTACCTCTGCCTCGGTTCCTGGCCCTTATTCGATAGATCCACTTCCCTTCACTTCACTGGCCACTGATTCTATTCTCTTGTCTACTAAGGGCCCAGTTGCTACTTCTGCCACCACTGCTGCCAGTCCAGGGAGTGATGTCAAGTCCATCTCCTACAACTCCAACTTCTATGGCTTCCATTTCAGGTAGAGATTCCAAGCCTCCTGCTTCCATGGATCCAGATCTATCTCTTTCGACTGGTTCTATATCAGCTGATGCATCTTCTAAGGCGACCCCCTAACTAGTTTTTGGACACATTTTTTTTATTGTATATATATTTTTGTGATATCTTGTACCTCTCTATGTTATGAATCCTTGTGGTTTTATATTTTTCCAACTATCACAGGTATATTGGCACATTTTGAGCTGCACTATTTCATCACATTCTGTTTTTCTTAACTTGTACATGAGGGGAGTTTTCTTTTTCCATTGTCTTCTTTTTGTTCATGGTTTACTTATTTCTTTACTACACCTCCGTATGGCCCACTATTGTGTCCCCACCTTAAATTTTTCCTCTTTTTTGGCACATGGTGGACCACGTGTGATATTGAGTATCGGGGGAGGTGTCTCTCGACATCCTTAGACTTTTCCCTTTTCATCATTCTAGGAGATATCATTATTAGATGATATATTTTAATAAATGAAGACATCTTGGCTAACCATATTTTTAAGAAAATAAATCTGAATGTGGAAAATTTTAAATGTTACATTCTTATTTTGGTTCTTAGGTATTTTAAAATGATTACTGATATAGTTTAAATTTCAACTTCTAATCCTTGGATAACTACATCGATTAGACTAATCAATTATTTGTATGTCATGGACTGATTTTCTATTTATTTTTCCCACTCTTGAGTGGTATTCTAAACACTTTTTTATATTCATTCTAATGGCCTCTTTCTTGAGAAATTCTTAGAATATACATAACTAACGGAATTTTCAATGTTATCTTTTTGAAACATGAAGAAGTTTTGAAATACATTAAAATGATTGAGACATTAGATTATTTAAACCCCTTTTATCTTGTGACTTACCCTACATTTTATCTTCATGAATCCCCCTTAAAACTTTGATTAGCCTTTATAGGAAGCTATAGTACAAGCCTATTTCCTTTCATACCCTAATTATTTTATTATTTTTCATGATTATTCATTTGATATCAAAAAAAGTGATTGACAACACATGGTATTAATTCGTGAATTGTGAAGAAAATAAGTATGGGGAGATCCTCTTAATCATTTGGGGCGAAAGGGGTCCATACCTATATTTTTGGAAATTCTGAAAGGTTCCCTTTGTGTTCTATTTTAAAAATATGGTACAAACAAAGTGTCCTTATACTCCCTTGTTGGTTTGTGACTCGTACTCAACTAAAGGATATTGTGAAATCATTAGATAATGCTTGTTGAGGACATTTATACCCTAAGATTAATTTTGAATATCATGCATTGTTATTTAAGAATTTAGCCTCCTTTGTCAAGCCTAATCGTTATTTTCACATCTTTACCTACCAACCATTAGCCATAGAATCATCTGATCCTTATTGAAAATCCCTCATGATTTTTGTATGTAAAATTTTCTAAAAGGGAAACTAGATTTCTTGCAAACCTATGGATAGAGTGTATATATCTTTGACTGAGAATAACTTTGATTACAAGCATATTTTGTGTAGTTAGTTATTGGTGAGGTAAATCGTCATGTGGTTTCCTTGTTTTTGGAAAGGGAGAAACATGTGTTAAAAGAGGATGAAATTAGTTAATTAAATCATATAAGAGGCATGATTAGAACATCTCTTGAATTGAAACTATTTTGTATTATTTTTGGATTTTCTCATATCACTTATTATTTAAATTTATGATTAACTGAATTTCATCCTTTTAAAATATATACTATTTTAATTAGATGTTGAGATTTAATTGAGTTCAATCAAATGAATAATTATGGGTGAGTTTGATGCACCCGATTTGTGTATACATTTTCACATACAGTATTGAAAAATACGAACAAGTTTTCAAAAAATACCTTCTGCTTAGTGAAAAAGTACTTTGATTTTTGTGATCCTATACATTTTTGGAGTTTTAGGGCCAAATACAAAAACAACATGGGAGAACTGAGGCTAACGTTACAACTACACGATGTATACTTATATACACGCCATGTACATTGAAGCCTAGACATGGGTTGACTAGGACATGTACATGCCCAAGAAACAATAAGCAGGTACATGAAATTTTCAAAATATACACATTGTTTATAACATTCTAGAAGTTGTTGGGGGATGAGAAGAGTCGACACGACCATGTGGCCGGCTGAAAGAGACACGTTGTGTTCTAATGATACACTTTGTGTATACTTTTCTAGAAGAAGTCGGTGGCCGAAAAATTAGAATATAGGTCGTGTGTGGTGTCACTACATGCCATGTAAATTCACCTACCAGGAGGCACCATGTTCCATGTAAAAGACTACATGTTAGGCCACATACCAGTGGAGAAAACGAAGGAAGAAACACATTGAAAAAAGTAAACATTATGTACTTTTTCCACACGCCGTGTACTAATTATTTCAATATAAAGAGGACTTGGCCTCCGAACTAAGGGTGTTGATAAGGTGGTGTGGAGTGATGTTAGGGGGTTAGAGATTATTTTTGTGGAGAAAAGGTTTAATGTTCTGAAGGAGAGATACCCTTCCGTCAAACTACCGTCATTCTACCATTTACCAAAGAGTCAATTCCACCTTGATGTTTCAAGAATGATCAAATAAGGTATCAAGGGTTTTGTGTTTATTTTCTTCTCCATATGTAACTAAACACCCAGTGTGTTGGGGTTGTGTGAGATGATGAGTTGTAATTTTAATTAATTTGCTTTGAATGTGTTTGAACTAATAAAATCTTCTTATTATTCGTAAATCACTTCTAATTATCACTTAAAATTTTGAACTCATCCAAGGATAGAGTTTTCAGGGATTCAAAAGAAGAATATCGACGAAAACATTCATGACCATTGGAAGTATTAGTCTACTCAAAATGTACTAAAACAAATAATGATATATTAAACACTAACTACCATTCCAAGGAGTTAGTTTCATCAGTTATAAATATAATGTTTTCTGGACTAAGGAAACATTATTACAAATTGAAACCTAGAGTGTTGGGTTATCATGAACAACACAACATCAAAAGAAATATGATTTAATAATCAACATCACATTAATCCATAACCCCAATTCAAATATCTCTTCATCTGCATCAAAATCAATTTTCATGTATTTACTTTTTTCTGTTAAGCAATTTGTTATAAGAAACATCAAACCAATTTTTATTTTTTGTATCCAAATCAATCAACAAAAATTGACTCTAAATTCATAAGCCTTCGCTAAAATAAAAATACAAAATATGTTAAGAAAGATAATATAACTTCCTAATTCCTAGTGGATAGAACCCTTACTGGTGAAATACATGTTATGGTGAAAATAATTTGGGACATTAAAAACAATGTTTCAGTGAAACAACTCACCAAGTCTCCTGTCATATGTCTTTAACATCCACTATCCATGTACCACAATGTTTTACAGGAGATCTTTAGACAATTATCCTGCAAAATAGATTATGTGTGGTATAATTTTGGTACCCATATTTTCATCGGTCCAGAGAGGTTATCAAGGAGACCTTTGGGAACCCATACTTGTCTTATAGGTTTTCTATAGTCAACAGATATATTTTGAGACTTGAAAACATTGTTTGGTCCTTTAGATAGTTGTTTTTCAAAAAATGGTCTAGAAAAGGAACTAGTAGTGTATTGTCTTGATTTTTGAACCAATTTGATCTTAATAAACAATAATTGTCCTGGCTGATATCCTAGACCATTTGTATATTTTGGGGCAATCTATTGTCCTAGAATCTGAGTCAAGGTATCTCTACCATCAGTAAATTTTTCCAAGTCTCTTTTTAATTGATCATTTGAAAATTTGAGTAAGGTATTTTATTTTAATAGCTAGTAAAATTTGTCATTCTCAATATCTAGATTATATTTGTAATTAGTATTTGAAGCATGTTGTCTTTTAAATAGTTTATATTTATCCTTGATTTCATTAAAATTATCCTCATGCATTCCAAAGTATTAAAACATTTCATCCTTAGTCATATTTCAATCATTGTTTGAATCACATTCTTTCCCAAAATAATAATCATTAGGCATAGGGGAATTTGGTGTTACCTCATTTGTTTCTATCATGAAACATAAGTTTGCATGATTTTACAATTCACTATTAGAAGATTTAGATCCACTGGAGCTGTATTCTGAAGCACTCCAGGTAGCCTTCAATGACTTTTATAACACATGACATTTTCTTCATATTTCATCCTAAATATCAGGTTGGGGAAGCCTACCTTTACATGAACATTTTGTTTTCACTCATAACAGATTATATCATTTGAGTTGTCATTCCATTTCCTATCTTGCTTTCATTGTCCTCAACATTCATAATTTCCCTTGTAGTTTGACTTCCAAAATAATTTCTTCTTTCGATAGAATTTTTGGAATTTTCTAACAAGATGAGCCATCTCCTCATCACTATCTATGTCTTCCCTTGTGGAAGTGTCTACAGGAGCTTGAATGTATTCTTTATCATTGTTATTTGAGGTAGTAGTTTCAAATTCTGAAGATTTTTTCCTTGGTTCTTCATCTACTTCTTAATACATAGTATGTTCTTCTTCATACATCATAAACATTCCAATTAGTTCCTTCACTGGTAGTTTTCCTATGTCACAAGATTCTCAGATTGAAACAGAAGTCCCTCTCCATCTGTCAGGTAGGTGTCGAAGCCATCTCATAATCTTGTCCTTTGTGTCAACTGGTTTCCCAAGAAGAATCATTGTATTCACTATCTCATTGAACCTGACATACATGTAAGAAATGAGATCATCAGGCTTCATTTTAATGTTATCATATCTAATAGTGTAAGTGTTTAATCTCATTTATTTATCATTGGTTGTTCCCTCCTTAGAAGTATCTAAACTATCCCAAATTTCATATACATATTTACAACCAGATATTATACTGAATTCCTCATCACCTGGAGAATAGTAAAAATCAATCATTGTTTTATAGATAATGTTATATGTGTCTTTAGTCAACTGAGACCATGTGTCTCTAGATGTAGAAAGAAATATATGTTGTTCTTCAATTGTGTCCAAGATTTCAACTCCCATTCTCTCTAGATACATTTTCATTTTCATTTTCCACTGAGCATAGTTATTTCCATTAAAGAATGGTGGCATATTAGTAGGACCACCCTCAACACTATTTCTATAGTTACTTAGAATTTAAATAACTAAAAATTTAGATATAACAGAAATTTTAAGATCATTAACATACAACTAAAATCATAGTTTAAATCAATTTTTACACTGGATAAAAATTCCTCTGATACCAAATTTTTTTCGGAGTGGATACCCAAGAGGGGGTGAATTCAATTCCAATTAAAATTTATGATAAAAACATTATGGTTAAGAAAAAGAAAATTTAAAAATGGTCCACCTAATTAATGAAGTAAAAATAAAAATTTTCAATTGGTCAACATGATTCTCAATGGTTGATTAATCCTCCGATGAATCAGTGCAGAACACCAATTGAACTTTTGAATCAAGTTTACTGAATTAAACAAATACACACACTAACAAAAAATAACTATCAAAATGTATGAAAAAACAGTTTTATGTTTTATCGTATATAAGTATCGGTTAATATCAAAATAGATATTTGCAACTCTAGGATCGAGCATTTATTTTTCTACTTCTGGTGTTTGATCAGGAGTTTATACACTACAGAAGGCAAGAATGATATTATCTTTGAATGTAATTCACGATGATTTTGGGTATTTTTGTGTTAATGCTGGATTGTTCAACTTTTTGATCTAGTGGGTATGCTCTATCACACTTCTCATTCAACCCTTTCTTCTTGTCTGCATATATGTTACTATTATCTCTCTTTCGGGGAATTTCATTTTATATTTGAGGTATGACAACAGGAACGAGTGGATCGCGTGCAATCTTTCTCATACCTCATACTGTACCATGTATTGTCTCATTAAATGTTTACAATCAGCATTAATTAATGTCTGGGGCATTTAATTTATCAAATATGAACGTTTTAATAATATTGAGAAATTGAAAAAGTATAGAAGAATAAGTGTCGGTAGACTTGTAATGGTAGCCTTCATATTAGTAGGATTCAAAAGTTGGTGCACATCAGTTATCTACAACTATAACCTTTAACCATATGCATACACCGGTGACCACATAACAATGACATATTAGCAGTGACCATGTAACTATGACATTTTAACTGTAACCTTGTATCGGTGACCATGTAACGGTAACCTTGTAATGATAACCTAGTATCGGTATCCTTGTAGTTGTAACACATTAAAAGTAACCTAGTATCATTAACCTTGTAGCTGTAACCTTGTAGTTGTATCCTTATATCGGTAACCTAGTAGCTGTAACCTTGTAATGGTAACCTTGTGTTGGTAACCTTGTACTTGGGTAAAATCTGTATTGTAAACTGAACCAATCAAGAAGTGAGATTTATAGTACTGTAAACGGTTACTTTTTAAGCAAATATGATTATCATAAGATGAAAACACAATTATCACATAACGAAAACATTATTTGGGATTATAAAAACATTGATTTTGGATTATCAAAACAATGATTTGGGATTATCAAAACAGGTGAGTCCAACAGTAGATAAGGGTAAAACTATTATTATAATAAAATGAAACTACTCTAACACATTCTCTAATCATATTGGATGAGATATGTCTGACCATGGGAATCTTTGGGTCAATTTTGTGACCCCATGGAGCAACATGGATGTGTAAATGGCATTTTATAAGATTTAATTTAATGTAAATAAAAATATAACATAAAGACATATATTTTAGTAAAAACATGTTTATATGGGGTTATATAAGTTCTATATTCATCTAAAAACACCCATTAGTACTATAAAACGTTTTCTTACATCCTTGTATTTTATTTATAATTTTTAGACATCAAATATATAAATATATTTATGACATAATGATGATGTAGTGATTACCTTATTAATGGATGATTTAAATAAATGAGATTTTAAATATTGGAATTTATTTTTTTTAAAACTTTTTATTCCATTCACGAATTTTAGCGATGATTATGAATTATTATATTCAAATTAATGATGTTTTTTTAAAATAATAATGTTTACATATATTTTTTAAATTCCATTATATGATTAGTATATAAATTTAAATAAATTAGTTTTTAGAAAAAATTCTATTTTAGTAAATGATATAATGGTCCAAAAAAACAATGATTCAGAAAAATAACTTAGATAATGTATAAAAGTTTATTAATGAACCCCTATAGGTTCTATTGTTAATTTATAATAACTATATTAACCAGATAATATGAATATACAATAAGACAAGGTATGAGTCATATAAGTTAACTATGTCTTAAAGCTAGATTATATGGTTATATTTGAAACAAAATATTTGTTAAAAACTGTTGGTTGAGATTATTTTGAACAATAATAATATTATCCTTGAATTAAATGAGTTATGGTCCTTTTTAAAATCCATATTCTATTTATAATAAAATTATCATCCAAAACGTCCTAAAGTGCCCCTTCTTCCCTCTTATAAAAGGTAATCACCTATAAACCTTACTCACACCTCTCAACCTACATGCCTTGTCCAAACCCTGCCCAAATAAAATCCCAACATCCATCTTATTCTTTTAGAAGTACCACTTTGGGTAGAAGGTAATTTGAGAAATCCTTTTATCATAAATCAAAAGGATTTACCTGATTTTATGTAATGTATTCTCTGAATATTTTTTCTTTTTATTATCCTTCTCTAATCAAATAAAAATTCTTTATTTCATTATTTAATAAAAACAGTAACTTAAATATACTATTATTTTTTTATGAGATGTATTTGAACTACCCTTCCACACACCTCCATCTAATGAATACGAACATACTGTTTCTGTGTACGGCGAACTACTGTCTCATGAAATGATGATTGTTAAATTATCTCATACCATCTCTAATGGTGAACATTATTATGGAAATATATTTATATGTTATATATAATATATTTATATATTCTATATTTTTCTATTTTTCATTTACATCATACCTTTTGGATTTTCATAACACATAAATATAATAATTTTTTTTGAGGAAGTGCGGACTACCTCCCCTCAATGTGATATAACTATTTAATGATATACAAGGAAAGTATATATGATTTCATTAATGAACATATGTAACACTAATAAAATATATATTATAATATAATTTTATTTTGCCTTTGTATCATTTAGTTTTCCTTCCATTAAATATGGAAAATAAATGAAAGTAGTGTTGATGCGTATGTACGACTTACTTTCTCCATTATGGTGCATTTCATTTTTTATTTCCAAATATTATGTAATATTATAAATACATATATATACTATATTTATATTATATTTAAATCATGAATATCATTCTAAATATAATTGAATTTTGACCACTTGGACAATTTGTAATTATAAAATTTTCATTCATTACTGAAGTAAAAAATATCGACAAAAGAAACGATATTAACTTAAATAATTTGGTAATGTTTATAATGTTGTAATAAGTGATATAAAAATAATAAAAAAACTATGAATTAAAATAAGTTTATTATTTAGGAGGAACAAGGAACATAAGTGACTAGTGAGATTCAAGGTAAGGGACTTCATCTCAATTTTCTTTAATTTAGGCACATTGTTATTTATACTCAAAATTCATTTATACAATGTATAAGTCCATTTTCAATTTTAAATTCATTGAAAGGGATTATTTTTTTTATGAAGTGCATCACTAAATGAAAAAAATATTTTTCCTTTTTAATGTCCGTGGGGATAACGAAATTTCTTCCGCTATGAGTATTATTTAATATTTAGATTCCTTAACAATCCATTTCGTTTTAAATAGAAAATAACTACCATATAAAATTTTCAAGTATTTAATATTGAAAATAGATTTTAGAAATTATTTATTTAGTCAATATCTTGAAATTTTATATTATTATTAGAATGTCGAAATGTTATCTTTCCTTAATGCCGGTTTTATGTGTCTTGATTATGTAATTATTCATGGGAATTGTATACATATATCTGTGGTTTTATGATAAATTGAGGGTGGGTGAGCATGATATGTATCTCTTATGAATTGGGTAACATGACAGAGGTAAACATTAATGTTTCTCCAAAGTGATTTTGATAATATTGTGTAATGGGTATTCCACACGTAACTCCATACATAGTTGGGAATGCTACAATGTATGTTTGTTATGGATGCCAAAAGTTACCATTATTATTTATGATTTCCATTCCTTATTCACAAAAATAATGATTTCATGTGTTATGTTTAATATCTTATATTTTCTGATTGGAAAGTATGATTTAATTTATTTTCTATTATCGATGGACTTATGATTTCATTATTTATTTTATAACCCTTACTGATATTTTTCTGCTAATACAATTTTTTATATGTTTTTAATAGGTTATAAGGATGGGTATGAGAAAGGAATAATTATAAAATATTTATAATTAGAAAATAACTCTTGTTTTATTTAAGGAGGTCTATTGTTGTAAAAAATTGGGTAGAGTAGAAGTTTGTACTCTGTAATATTTGAGATGTAATGTAATAGTAATGAGATAATTCTCTAAAACTCTAAACATGAAATGATCCTCAATGTGAATTCGTAAGATAACTCAAGATTAAATAATGTTTTAACACTGGGATCTTATACTCCATATACCGCCATACTAGTCAAGGATCACTAACAATGCTATCATAGTGAACAACGTAACTTACTCAACAACGCTCACTCCCAATTTCAGTCCTCATCATCTCATGAGATAGAAATCTTTTCCAAATTATTTATAGGGAGATATAGGTCCAAGATATCACATAATTAAAATAATACATTAGTATTACAGAATATCATAAAAATTTCAACATGAAAAAAAATTGAAACAGAATTTATATTCATAAAATTTTAACCATAACATAATATGTTGTAAATAAATAGTTTTCAAAATAATTTTCACCATTTAATTGTAGTATAACCTATAGAAAAAGAATCAATTTTCAGGAGAATTTTATCATGGTATAACCTGTGGATTATAAATAAATTTCATAAACATCTTATCATCACAAATAGAAACCATTTAGAGAATGAATTATAATTTTATCCTTGTATTATATCCATAGAAAATAATATGTAACATAAATTTTTGTTATCTTATTTGGAAATTTATTTCGAATGTTCAATTGGAAAATTTTAGGATATTTTTTGGCCTTCCAATTTAAAAAAATCTTTTCAAAAAATAAAATTCATAAAATATTTTGAAATCAATTTCATTGAAATTAAACATTGTAACCTAATAATTAAACATTTAAACATTGTGTGCTCATGATGGTGTGTAATTAAATACAAGGCTTACTTGGGAAAACATATAATAATTTAACATTTTGGATAAAATAAAAATTATCATTCGTTAGAAAATGACATGAAGATATCTTTAAAAATAAAAAAATTAAAAAAAATGAAAAAACATATTTTTTAAATCATTAGACAATATTTAATTATTTATTTAAAACATTTATTATAAAAAAATTGATATGGAAGAAATCGTAATTTTAACCAAAGGGAGAAATGAAGTTGATTATTATTCAAACCATTATTTTCAACTCTTTAGTAAAAAAAAGAGTAAAAAAAGTGACAAAATTTATTCTTATGAAATTAACATTGGATAATAAAATTAATGTGTTTATTTAGATTAAGATAATAATATCTAAAAATTCGAAGCATAATCTACAACAATGCTAATAAAAAAATAGATTGTAATATAAAGTAATTACCACATTGGTGCATTTTGAATCATTAGCCATAATAAATAATTAATATTAGATGGATATGAATATAACATACTTCTCATGAGCTGGAAACTTATATATATTAATTTAAAGTATATACACCACAAAAAATACACTAGTGATGAATATGGCATGTGTCCGATAGAAATAAATGCGTGAGGAAATTCCACTTCTAAATGTTACAAATTACATAGTAGATTTTTTATCCTCTAGTATAATAAATATTGTTTTCTTATAAATAATTTAAATAATAATACATATATATTTTATTCTATATATGATTTAGTTATGATCTTTTATTATCCATTTGTTAACAATTTCGTGTTAAAATCATATTTTGAGCAATAACTACATTTTTTTTCATATATATTTTGATTTTGAATCTCTTGTAACTAAATTGTGATTGTGGTTACATAAGATAATTAATTTTAAAATTGATATAAATATAATATATATTAATTTCTTTTATTTTATTAATATATGAATTAGAAATATAATTAAATCGTTCATTGAGATGGTAGGCCATACATACAAATGAACGTTATTACAATTTTCATGATGGATGAAAATAAATGAAGATAAATGATATTTTACTTTTATATATTTATTATTATTTCATTTATGTCACATATATTCATTAAATTTAACCTTAATAAAATCCATGTAAAATGTAACTGAAAAATGAATTACATTCCTTCATGTTGAGGTAGTCCACTATACAGGTGAGAAACGTAATCACATCACCCATATAATGAAAATAACTAATGATTATGTGAAATATTAATTGTATAGAAATAATTATGTTTTAAATGAAATATATATTCATTTAATATATCCTTCTTCAATACAAAAATAATGGAAATTGGAAAAACACATCACAGTGGTTCACAAGGTGGAGTCCTCTGTACACAAGAGTGAGCTTATTGTTTTCCAACATATTGGATGATAAAAATTTATATATAATATTATAATAATAGAGGTATAATTATATAATAAATAAAATATATAATCATTTCATTTGTCATTATAGCATTCCATGATAAGATGTTATGGAAAACAAACTACCTCATATCGTGAGTTGGTAGTTCTCCATACACATGATAGATTGTTAAATTTTAAAATTAATTAAAGAGTACATATATTCATGAAATTAAATTAAAATAATAACATACTATTATGTGGGATATACTAGTTTTATTATATTATCATTGTTTTATAGTATTTAGTGGAGTTGGAAGAATAAATAAACAAAAACCCAAGTATAAGAATATTACCTCTTCTTTGGAGAACTTTATTAGTTTTCTACCAAAATCCACCATATAAAGGATTCATAATAAAAATGAAGAATCTAGGATGTTTTAATATATTTTAGGAAGTATTTTTTTAGTGATTTTCCAAACCTATGTTTTCTTAATGTTTGAAGAGCATACGAGAGGGGTGGACTTTTATTATTGTGGGAGAGGGCACACATGGATTATTTGAAAGGAATTGTGTACCCTTATTCTTACATGAAAAGGGATCCAAAATGCTTATATAAACATATATATATATTTTCTAAGGAAATAATATTTCAATAAATGAGCCTTGGAGAATTTTTTATGTCATTATAGCCCTTATATTTTTAGTTTAACCCCCAGTAAGTCCGTTTTAACCATAATCGTAATAATTAATTTTTACTGTTTATGATATTAATATTGACCAAAAATTAAGATGAAATAATAATAAAATAGTTATTATGATGATTGAAAATATGGAATATATTTTCCAAATACAACGCACAGAAGTGCGAGAGAGTAATTTATAATAAAACACATATACGTGATAAACATGTTTTTTTCCATTGACATATTTTTCAAAAGTACAGAATGTATTAATATCACAATTCAATTTGAAATTAATTAAAATGACATAAATTGGAATAATGAATACATAATTGAAACAATTTAAATTCTAACCCCATATTAAAAAGTATAATTTTATTACAATTAATCATAAAATTAATAATTTCAAGAAAATAGGAATAATGACGTGAAATTTAATTTTGATATATATATTTAAAAAATGAGGTTTATTTTTGAAAATTAATTTTATAAAAGTGTAAAAAAAATATCTTTATTATTTGTTCATAGAAATCCATAAAGAGTATTTTCAAATATTATAATGAGTTTAATAAATATTAATTACTTTTTTATCCATATTATTTCTTTTTATAAAATAATTATAACAAATATTTAAATATTGGTTTTTACTATTCAGAATTCCTTGTTCTACAAATATGTTTTAATGATCTTATTTAACTAATAGTATTGATAATAAATAAGTTTTCATTAAAACTTGATGTTGTGTGTAATGAAAGATAAGAAAAATAAATTCATTTGAAAAAAATTGTATCAAAAAATTTAATTGTGTTATATTACTTCCCCATCTTCAATATTAGAAGAAGAGTTCAGTGTAAATAGTATGAATCTTTCACATGGAATATATCATTCTAATTAATGGAATTGTATCATTAAATGTTTGAGATAATGATTATCATTTCATGTCTCAGTTGTGGTTTTGTTTTTAAAGGATATCATCACCCAATTATGTATAAGTATAACCTTCCATCCCCAAATATATTTATAATCTGAGTGGACTATTCATGTCTTGGAGTACAGTCTTTGGGATATAATTTTTCAGCTTTGGATAAAGATGGGAGGAGCATCTACCCATAGTGGATTTTTAGAACCAAAATTGTTAGCACACTATTAATGGTATTTCACCTTTTGAGGCCCTTTATGGGAGACCATTCAGGTCACTATTGTACTTTTTAGACTTGGGGAATCAATACATATGGTCGCGAAGTTAGTATGAGTGATGAAAAAGAATGAACATATCATCCAAGTGTTTATGGGGATAAACTAGTGTCGTGAATAGAAATATTAATATATGTGATAGATTATTTTGGATTTGAATGAGGGAGACCATGTGTTTCTAAATGTCTCTCCTCAATGTGAATTGGGTAACACCCTAATATATTATGACAATTCCCATTCAGATTTAAATATTCCTGAATGCACACAACACCAATCATAAAAGAAAAACGAAATATTATTATGTGGGAATTACAAACTATATAGTAGATTGGATGGAATTAATAGTATTATTTACTTTATGAAATTTTTGTCTTACATATCCAATCAATTGTTTTCAAGAATAAATCCAAAATTTTCACATAACCAGTTATATTTTTGTAAATGTATTTTTGTTTTCTTTTAAAGGATCACTTTATTTAATCTAAATTGTTAAATTATAATAAAATATTTTTGAATAAATAATATTTTTCATTGAATTATTGATATCAAAATTTAAATTTGTTTATATTTTGTTAATTTTCAGTCAAGCTTCATGTTTTAATTATGCGTAAAAAATAATGAATTTTAATTAAAATCTGCTTTTTCATCTAAAAAATTTATAGTGTTAAATTATATTTTTACATGTAATTATAGTATAATTATATAAATTTTATATTATATAGAAAAATTTAATTCAATTTAATCAAATTCACTTTGAATTTGGATATATAAACATTTTAATCCTTTGAATGTTTTCACCTTAAAAATCATTTTATCACCCCACCTATGAGACTAATTTTAAATTACATATATCCCATTATGTGTTTTTATTATGGAAAAATATAAACCATATTCTTAATAAAAATTTAAAAATTTAGTAAATATCTCTATTTTATTTATTTCTAATAAAAATAGTAATATTGAAAATTTTCATTAACATGGTAATGGTTAAATTTGGAAATATAGGTTAAAAATAATCTAATGAGAACACTAAAATGACACTTATACATTAAAAGATATTATTGGATAATTATTATTCATCCCAAAAAACCTGAGGTTCTAAATTGAATTATTTTGATAAAACCCTTCCATAAAAATGGGTTAGATATTATTAAAATCTAAGGGAGTAAAAAATGACACACTCTTACTTTTAATAATTAATATACGATTAATGTGGTGTTATATAGTTAATAAATGATAATAAACATATTATCATTAAAAATAAAATTTAATATAAATTATTTTATTTTATTTTTAATTTTTTGTTAAAAAAATAGTTAACATAAATAATTACGCATTGACAATGGAGTAATTAATCAATTAAGGGAAAACTAAGTTAAGAGACATAAAAAATATATAATGAAATACAATTTGAATTACATTAGGTAATAAATAGAATTTACAGGTGAATATGACATAATAGGGGTTTATTAAATGAATATATTTTAATTTTTATTTTCTAATTGATTTTCTTAATGTCGATCTAATGAATAATGTTAAAATTGACAGTAGTGATATTTTATGAAAATAATATTTTTTTAAATTAAAAAAAAAATATCACAAATATAGAAAAAATTGGATGTATTATGGTATAAATTATTATAAATTGCCTATTTGTTGTTCAATTTAAACATTAAATGTAAAAATATACACAATTTTATTTTTATGATGTTTTTATCATAGTTAAAAATAAAATATGTTAACAAAGATTTAATAAAAATGATAACGTTTAAAATTAAACCAAAAGATGCATAAAATATATTGTTTGATGGTGTTACAACACTTTCAAACATTTTATTCAAAATATATATCTATTTTAGTGGTATTTGGATTTAAATTTAATTTATTATAATTTAATTGTTTTTGAAATTCAAAAAGTGCCCCTCACCTTCATTATTAAAGGAAAACTCATCCTTTATCTCATTTCATTACTTTAAGTCCTAAAACTAGAATAACCTCTACCAATTTCTCTTATAAAATTCCTTATCCAAAATTTAATTGTGATGGTGGTGTCAAAGGACCAACTCCAGAGACCATTAGAGGAGATCTAGATTAGCCATTCTGAAGAATATTCAATCACTATAACTGATCAGTCTCCTTTTATACTCTTCTATACCAACTATAAATTTTGATATAAATCATAAAATAATAATATATCATCCAAACTATTTATAAATTTTTAAGTTATTATCCACACACCATTATACAACCCATTTCCCAATGAACTATAAGTGAATGTATTGATAGTGCGTACATACAAATTAATGTTTCCACATAGTGATACAATTTATTTTACATAAACATATTTTATGAGTGGTAGTTGTTATGGTTTTAATTTCAATATATTATATTTATGAAATAATTGTACTTATATAGTTTATAATATCATATCTGAAATTTTACCACCAAATCTTATTGTAAATGAAAACATTAGTCTTGGTTATATATGACCTACCATCTCCACAACGCGATTTGATTTGTTTTTCATCTATATTTCACATGGTTGGTAATAAGGATAACATTATTAGGCTTGTTTCTATCTAAATCTCCAATAGGGAATACATCACTTTTAAATTAGTGTTTTATAAAATGTTTTAATATAATTTTTTATTATAATGCTATAAATATTTACATTATTATAGATAATCAGGTTTTACTTTTTAAAAAATGGTTTATGGGGAGTCTTTTTGTCATTTTTTGAATGAGGATATTTGTTATTTTTTTAATAAACAATTAGAAGTAATGATTTATATATATATAGTGAGATTACATTCCTTAATAATTAATCATTAATTAATTGAATCATATTTAAAAATATTACTATGAAACATACAATTATTAATTTTACCTTCATAATTGTCCATCTCTTAAAATAAATATTTTATAAAGGAAGGGGTATTTTCCTAAAAAAGAATTTCAAGTAATATTTCAAAACCATTCTCCTTATAAGACAACATTATTTAATGATTACTTATGTTTTTTGTGTATATGATACATGTATATATTCTTATGGTTTATTTTTATGATATTGTGTTGTTTATGAATCCCGTTATTTTTCTATGGGTTATTTAGTGATGAATTGATTATAAAAAACATTAGTTTTCACAGGTTCTATTATTCTGAATGATTTATATTATTTTTTCACACACATGTATGGTTTTTATTTTGTGATGAGGGGATCCAATATCTCTCTCAAATTAATTATGAAATGAATTATATATCAAGATATTGTTAAGGGAAAAAAGTTTATGGGCTTGATCTGGGATGGGGAACAAGTCGATGTGATTTATATTTTATGTGAAATAGTTCATAAGGCATGATATGGGAGTTTAAACATGACATAGGATGTTATTTTCAGTACTTATGGTGATTCCACACATATTTGTGACCTTAACATTGGTATAATAATGAGTTATGATTATATTTCAATCTTATGGATCATGCTAATGTTTTTATTCAGTGCTCATGTTTATGATCCATGGAATGTTTGTCATGAATATTGACTGTTATGATCATGATCACATAAACATATTTGGTATCATTTGATTTCATAGGATAATAAATTAACACTGTCCATATTTATCCTTACAGAGCATATGCCCTCACCATTTTCATATGTTTCGTTTCTAAAGAATATTTAGAGACATGTTTTGTGTTATATGATAAAAAGTTATCTATTTATGAGGAAATAAATGAGAAATGATGTAAATATATTATTATCTAATTGTTTATGCTTATAATTAAACAATGTCACCAGGCATTTACAATCCTCTGGTGTTCAGTATTTATAATTTAATGAATATTAATCTTAAATTATGTAATATCTTTTTATGGAAATCTTGGGTCACTATAGTTTTAATTATAGAAATGGTTTAGTTAAATTTTGGAAACATTGATTTGAAAACCTTAGTAATATCTCTACAGAAAAATATATATGAATGATAAAATCCGGTCTTTTTTTAATGATTATGAAATAACTAGGATAACTAATGGCTTTAATGATTGATTCAATACTAAAGAAATTTTATAAATGATTTTTCATGATTTTTTAATACGGTAGTTATTTCAAAAAATATTATTATTGGTTTTAGTCAATGGATGAACATAAATAAATATTGATAATATAAAATTCGATTTATAATACAAAATTTATCCACCTGAAAAAACAAATATATGGAATATAGAACACGGAACCTTGATGTCACGATAACACAATTTTCATAGGATATAAATCATAATGATTTATTAAATTATGAATGAAAGAAACAACATACTATTGAATAATTCATGAGGAAACAACCACCATACTTCAATTGATCTTCTAACAACTAGTGTATTATAGATGGATCAAAATCATTTAAAATATATTTTCTGTTCTACATTTCATGGGATGGAATTTTTTTTAGCAATTTTTCATTTAAAATATGGGGGAGATAAATGGTGGAAACTTGTCAAAGATATGAGGCGTGATGATGAAATTGAATACATGGAATGGGATGAGTTTAAGAAATTATTTTTCTATAATTAAATTCTTAATATTCTTTATATGATGATTGATAAATAGTTCCTTGAGTTAAATAAGAAGTATGATTAATTTGTTGGTACCTATGAAGAATCATTTACAAGGCTTGTGAGGTACTCTTTTAGTATTATTATATAACATGAAATTATGATTTACCAATTAATTAGTAATTAAATATAAGTCTATAATGGGAGTTATCTATAAAAGTGTTAGGTATAAATGAATAAATTGTTAGATGGTCTATTAATTGTGAGATGGAAATTGGAGACACCCACCTTTTCCATGTTTTTGAGAAGAATTGAAGTATCAAGAATAATGAAAATTAGAAATTTTCACATGATGAAATGAAATTTAAACAATCTATTTGGCATAAATATCCAAAGAAACATCAAGTTAATTGTTTAAATGGAACCTAGAAGTTCATTATTTTTGTAATGTTGGGTCATATATCTTGGGAATAATGAAAGGCATTGAACATGGAAGTTAATGAAATGTTGAAAAATAATACGCCAACTTATGAACCACCCATGCTCCAATGCTATTAATAAAAGTAGTATAGAATTTATTCCAATAATTAAATGAATCCAATAATTTTTTATGATCAAATAAAACAATTTATAAATACTAAAGTCAAAGGGAAATCTCTGGAAATCATGACTACCAATGTGGTTTATGAGAACGATGTGGTGAAACATACACATATAATACACTCTAAAAAAACTAATTTACAATATGATTCTTGATCCACCCACAGTTTTATTTAAAAATAATTTATTATTAGTATTACAATATCACCTCAACAATTAGATATTAAGTTGGATGTTAATAATCTTAATGGAACAAAATTCATATATCATGGTTGATGTTCTTCTATGTCTTATTATGGTCAGAAAACAATTATTGTGAATCTTTTCACTCTCCCTATAGTTTAATTCAATTTAATTCTTGGCTTTGATTGGATTTTAAAAAAATGTGCCAATATTAATTTAAAGGGAATGGAAGTCACATTTTATATAGAGAATTATCTTTTATTCATTTTTTTATACGAGGATAAATTTGAAATTCTAATTCAAATTATCATTATATTGTGGTTCTTATTTCGAATACATCAATGTTATCTATCATTGATGGTTTGGGAGAAACAACATTAATATTATACCTATTGTAGGAAAGTTTACTACTTTTTTCAGATTATTTTCTAATTCATCCATTGAATCATAAATTTGATTTATCGATAGAACTCATACATAGTTATATTCCACTTTTTAAGAATCCTTCTATAATGGAACCAATTGAGTTGATATAATTAATGAATAAACTCAATGAGAATCATGAGAAGGGATTCATACCCCCTAGTTTGTTACTCTGGGGTTCACTAGTTCAATGTTTTTTGAATAATGATGGATAAATGCATCTTTCCATTTATTGTAGAGATCACTAAAAATTTAATATCTAAAAATTAATCATATACCCTATATTGATGATTAATTTGATCAAATATGGGGAGCTAAATAATTTTGTAAAATTGAACTTCATTCTAGATATTATCAATTTATAGTCATGGCGGATGATATACCCAAGGTGTAATTCAAAATAATGGATGGACTCTATGGATTTATAGTTATGTATTTTGGTCTTACAAATGACCGTAATATCTTCATGGGAATTGTTAATATAGTATTTCGAAACTTTATTGATCAGTTTGTGGTTGTGTTTATCGAAAATATACTTTTATAATCAAATAGAATGTAAGAATGTGATGTTCACCTGAGGATTGTGCAAAATGCACTAATAAAGGAGAAGATTTATGCATAATTTACAATGTATGAATTTTAGATTTAGAAATTTTAAATTCTATGACATATAATCTCAAGTGAGGCTATATCAGTAGATCCTTCGAATAAATTTTTTTTAGAAATGGCCTAACCCATACATGGTAACTAAAATCTATAGTTTTGTTTGTTTGGATGAATATTATTGGTGATCTATGGATAATTTTCATCAAATATTCAATCCACTAAACAAGAAAACCTAGAAATCTTCTATGTTCCTCCAGATAAATGAATAAATTTTTTTTTATGAAACTTATGAGAAGATTAGTCACTTCCCCCATGCATATATTAACCTATAGTAGTGAAGGGTATATAATATAATGTGATGCATCCAATAAGGTATAGTGATTCATTCATTTGATAAATGACATTGTTATAGCTTATGCCTCATCAAAAATGAATTTTCATAAGAAAAACTACCCAAATCATTATTTGGAATTTTCTATAGTAATAGTTACATTAATGACATTGATGAAATTATATATTCGAAGAAAATTGTGATATTTATGCATATAACAATTTATTGACGTAAATATTCATAGTAAGGGAGTAAAATATGTTCCAAAATAGATGGTTGGAAATTATTATTGATTATGATTACTCAATACATTACCACCCTAGGAAAGAAAACTAGGTGGTAGATGATTTCATATAAAAGGACCATGCTAGCTTATATATTATGAAGATAAAAAATGTCTAAATATTTTTATATTTTTAAGGTTTTATTTTTAAATAAAAATGTTAGGGGATAAATATTATCTGGCTTAAAAGAATGTTCAACCATCTATCCTTGTGAAAAATTAAAAAGGCACATAAAATAGATGTGGAGCTGTAAAATAAGGTGAGAATTATTCCACAGTTAATCATTGATGGTGATGGAATAATAAGATTCATGAATAGTTTATATTTTAATAAAATTAGTTATTCTAAGAAGAAAATTTTGGGTGAGGAACATATTTCATCATTCACTATTCATCCTAAACGTAAAACTATGTATAATGACTTCAAAGTATATTTATGGTTGGGTGGAATGGAGAGATATATTTCAGAGTATATTTCATGATGCATGGTTTATCTGCAAGTTTAAGCTAAGAGACATAAATCTAAGGGGATGTTACAATCATTAACCATAACTAAACAGAAATAGGAAAACATCACCATGTATTTCTCCATCAAACTTCCCAGAAGATCGTTATGAAATAATGTTATATGAGTTATATTCAATCACCTAACAAGGTCTAGACACTTCGTTTCTGTTAGATAATATTTATCTCTTGGTAAAAACTCTAAAATATATTTAAAAAAAGTGGTATGATTTATAGAATATAATTTCCATTGTATTTCATTGGGATCTGATGATTATCTCAATGTTCTGGTTATGTCATCCCAACGACCTACATGTTCACTACCAATTAAAAAAAATATCATCCTCATAAATATGGATAATCTGTGAGTAAAATTATTACTTTAGAATATATGTTGATAGAGTTATCTATATATTTTAAAGGTGGTTCAAATAAACAAAATCATTTGGTATAATTTTTCTATAGTAACACTTTTCACTCTAGAATTCTGATGGATCCTTCTGATGACCTCTATAGTATGATGTGAGGAACACAAACATTCTGTAATAATGATGGAGAAATAAATATATTGGGACATGATGTAGGTATGGAAATGGAATAAAAGGTTAGATCCATTCAACGATATAAAAGAGAGGCTCACAACAACAAAAATATAAGGAAAATCATTTTAGAGACCATGAGTTTTAATTTGGTGATAAGGTGTTTCTACAAATATATCCATGGAAGAGAGTAATGATATTTGGAAGGAATGTCAATCTACACCCTAGATATATCTATCCTTTTGGAAATTCATGATTGTATAGGGCTGCTAGCTGATCTATTGGCACTTCTAACAAATATGTATCTAATTAATTTTATTACATTTATCTACCTGATGTATGTACATAAATTTTCCATCACATGTAAAAAAATTATAGGTAATACCACTAGAACAATATTATTTTTATGATGAACAACCGGTAGGTATTTTTCATTGTATTTATAATGTTCTATGAAATATGACTACTCATATAGTTATATTTTTATGGGGAATATTTTAATTACAGGATGCTAGATAGAAACTAGAGGAAGTAATGTGGTAGAGGTATAATCATTGTTTTTTATCTATGTGATGAATTTTTTGGGTGAAATTAATTTAATGGGGGGTAGAATGTGACATGAAGAGATTTTACAGTATGTCTATTTTTAGTTTTAAATCATTTTAAATGCATTCAATGCCCATCATAATTAAAAAAAATATAATTATGTGATCATTATAAACTATCTATTATATTGGAGGTAATAATTATTATTATGTAAATTAAAAAATTTATACAATATATATTCAGTAAATTTTTTTAGGAATAAATCCAAAATTTTAAAATAAAAAGGTTTATTCTTCTAAAGGATATTTTTTATTGTGCAATTGTTTTAAAAATAAAATGTGAAAAATTTATAAATTATATATGAAAGAATAAACTTCTAATATGAATGTGGGATATCTAAATTTTCTTTGGTCTAATTTTTGGTATTTTTCTAATGTGTTTCATGATTTGATATATAGTGAAAAATAATGAATTTTAATTGGAAACATGTTTTTTACATAAAAAATTAATAGTGTTAAATTATATAATTTATTTTTTTGAAATTAAAATTATTTAATTTTAATATCATTTAATCAATTATAGGTATTTTGAATCAAATTTAACATTGAATTTTGATATGAAAATATTTTAATATTTTGAAAATTTTCAAATTAAAAACTTATTATCATTCCCCATCTACGAGATTATTTTGAAATTAATTTTATCCACATATATTTTAAAAAAATTTAAAATTATATTCTATATTTGGAATTATAATGTCCAAATTTAGTAAATATTTCTTTTTTATTTTTTACAAATATGCATTGTAACACTGGTAATTTTTGTTTCCATCGTAATGTGTAAATTAGGTAATATCAAATAAAAATAAAGTAATAAGGACTACAAAATGACTCTAGAATTGGCCCAAATTTTATTTTATTACATTTATTTTTCCCTAAATAACTAAGGATATAATTTTATTTATTTTTGGGATAATTGTATATGAAAATGACGAAGATGGTATTAAAATCATAGAGAGTGATGAAGTGTCACAATCTTCCTTTTAATAAGTATAATATTATTCATATGAGGAAAAATAGTTTATAAAATCAACTGTAAATATTATTATGAAATATAAATGAATTATATACATAATGGTATTTTATTCATACTTTTTGGTGAGTAAATAATTATCCTTAATATTAACACAATGATGATGAAAGAAATATTCAATAAATGAAATTTCAATTAATTTGTATTAAAAATATTAATGTAAATATAATTTGAATTAATTATTATGGTCCACCAATTTTATAGGTGAATATGATAGAATAGGGGTATATTAATGGAATTGGTTCAAATTTACCTTGATGTATTTATATTAATAAATTAAATTTCATGAGTTGTGTAAAAAGTGACACTATTGGTATTTATGAAAATGATATGTTATTAAATTAGTTAAAAATCATAAAATTCCTTAATTGGAAAAATTGGATAATTAATTGTCATAAATATAATAAAATAATATTTTTTGGTTTAAATTACACCTTATAAGTAAAAACATCCACTTTTAATATTGAAAATGTTGTTATTGTAGTTGAAATTAAAATTGGGTATTTAAGGGTTAATCAAAATAATAAGGCTTAAAATTACACAAAAATATTTCTAAAATATATTATATGAAAATATTAAGACCATATACCACAATTAAATTCAAATAGATTCTATTTTTATGTATTTTTTAGGATATTTAATTTATTATAATTTAATTTTTCATAAATTTTAAAATTTTCTTTCACATTCATCTAAAATGGACACTCCATCCCTCATCCCATTTCACCACACTATGTATTATTTCAAGAAAAAAACTCTTAAAAATTCAATTTTCCCTTTATCTACCAACATTATAGAGGATATAGTCTTCCCAAAGGACCAACTCTTGAGTCCTTTATAGGATATCTAAAGGAGCTATTTCAATGGAGAGGTAATCGATCAAATGATCAATCTGTTTTTCTACTCTTCTGTAAATCCTCTAAATATATGAAATACGTAATAAAATAATTTGTTTATATTACTAAATATTATATATTTTTATTATAATTATTAATAAACCATTATAGTTCACATTTCCAATCGAACATGAATCGAATGAGTCACTTGTGCTTATGTATGAATTAACATCTTCGTATAGAGATACATTTCACATTCCATAAACATATTTTATGATTTTTAATTCTGTTGGGTTTATTATTAATATATTATATTTTAGAAATAATTAAAATACTACATTGATAATGTTGTATCTAAATTTTGACACCAAATTATTAGGGAAATAAAATCATCGATCATGGGTATATATGGTATACCATATCCACGATGCGATGTGATTCATTTTTCTTCATTATTTAACATTTCATTTAATAGTGATTAATTTTTTGAATATATATTATATATTTAAAAAAAATATACCTTAAATGATGATACCTTAATCAAATAAAAAGTATTGGGATATCTAAATCAAAACATGCTTGGAAAATTATGCATATATCACCAAGATCAATGATTTTAATTATTAATGAACAGGTTATAAAATGATAAAAAAACAATGTATGATTTATATATGGATATGTAATAAATCCATAATAAATCCATATTTATTATACATTAGGTTGCAATGTTAACAATGAATGGAAGGGCATGAAGTAATATATTTTTACATCATTTTTATTTAAGTGGGACAAATGCCTTACAATCTACTTATTTCATCTTCATAGTGTATATAATTTCAATGAATGTATTTTATAATTATTATCCTGAATATTATCTATTTTTTATATCCATATAATTTTATTTCTTTCCCTGGGAATTTGGTTCAACTGATGATAAAGTGGTTAAGGTTTCATTCCCAATATAATTTTTAGTCGATAATTTTTCTGTTTAAGTTTCCACTAAAGAATATTTTTCTTGAATGTTAATGATTTATTAATTTTTTTCAAAAAGGTTTTTTATAATTATTATATGAATTTTTATTGTATTTTATTTACACTTGTTTCTCTTTTTAAAACGTGGTTTGAAATGAGTTTTTTTATCATCTTCCAAATATGTACTTTATTAATTTTCTAATAATTTATACAGAAGGAATTTTCTTTTAACATATATGGCTTGAGTGGTCATTCCTACCATCATGAATTATTAATTATTTGAGGAAACCTTTATAATCATTCAAGGTTATTTTTAAATAAAATTTTCACCTTTATAATTTCACTTTTATTTCAAATAATATTTCATCATGGAAAAGATATCTTCATCATGAATTATTTCACGTAGTCTTTTAGAACCATTTTACATATAAGAAAACATTAGTTTATGTTAACTATTAATTTAATGGTGAGATTATTAAATGATACAATTCTTATTGTTTTTTTTGGATGAAATAATGTTTATGGATCTTTTTTAATTTTCCATTGGTAGTGAAATGATGAAATATTTATAACATCCATTTCCTTTCATGGGTTCTATTATGATAAATGATTTTTGTTCTTTTGGATAACATATGTATGGTTTTAATTAATTTTGGAGTGGTTAATATATTTCCCTCTAAATAAATGGGTAATGAATTATATATCGTGAGATAGTTAAGGTAATCAAGTTGATGATCTGGATTTGTGATGCGAAACAAGTCATTATGCTTCATCTGTTAAGGGAAATAGGTAATAAGGCCTTTTTTGGGAGTATTTCTAGGTAACCACAACATTTGATATTTTTTCTATACATATGATTATGAAAAACATATTTATGACATGAATAGATGGGCGAAGAATGATTGAAGAGGATGTTTGATTCTTACATTTCACGTAAATGTGTTATTCCATAAATTGTGTTTATAATCTATGAAAGATTAGGTATTATCATTTTATTATATTCTCATGACCAGATACCCATATTTCTTATCATATACTTTCTTGAGATAATGAACTTATTTCATCTACATCTACCCTTTATGAGCATATGAGCTCATCCTTTTCTTATTTATTCATTCCACGAGATATTAAGAATGTAGTTTTGTGTGAAATGAAAAAATGGATATATTTATGAAAAAATAAGTGTGTGATAATGTAAATCTATTATGAAACAGTTTTTATGTTTCCATTTTTAGATAGCCATTAGAACATTATGATCCTCATGCTTTTAATTTTATAATGTATTTAATATTCATCTAAAAATATGTAATATCAATGTATGAAAATCAAGGGTAATTATATTTTTTATAGAATTGGTCATGGTGATATGTTATCTCTATGGTTCATAAGTATATTTCCTATTATGGGAATTATTAGTTCAGTTCCATACTTCCTTGACATACCTACGTAGTTAGACTGAGTTCATGAAACATTCTACATGTCATATCTAATGAGAGACTTGTACTATCCCTCCAAAAATATTTACTACTGTGAGATAAACAATGAATACAAAGCCACATTTTTAAAGTACGTAGTGGTGATTGATGATCACAATGAGAATATAAATTTTTGTTGGAATCATACCCTCACACATGTTATGTGACAATAAGATAATCTTTAGGAAAGATCATGAACGTGGGAGAACCAAATGTGAGCTCACTAACCTCACATATTTGACTAGGCTATAACTGATGTGATATGTGCATGATATGTCATATTATTATTGATTAGGGAGATCAATTAATTGATGTAAAAGTATCATTTTTAGAGAACTATGTGAAACAATTTATATAAAAATATATTTTCTTACAACAAAAAACACCATTATGTGTGATATCCAGTAGCATAAAATCTTTATGAGATTTGATTAGAGTAGGAGAACCAGATGCGAGCTTAGTATCCTCTCAAATTTGTTCAGGTATTTCTTCTTGGGAAAAACATCCCTAATGGTAGGGAGAATTTAATGGATATATTTGTTTGGGGTAATCCCTATGGACATTTCCAATAATTTTTTAAAATCAAATCCTGGAGTTCTCATAGAGTTTTGGGTTTCATATAATCCTATTGTTGTTGTAGCATGATTATTAAATATATTTAATCACACAAATAATAATATTATAAATGATTTATTTCATCCTAAAATAAGTATCATATGAAAAATAAAATACCACCATTGAATCATAAATTCATGCATTACACTCTTATTGACCTATGTATCATTTGTAGCTAGTACTCTGACAGTTCATGGTAGCATTAAAATTAAATAGGCGATTTATTAATTAATTAATTAATTAGTTTATAATTTTTTTGTTATTCCTGTATAAAATATATTTAATCCATCATTATATACTATTCTAGTATAATATTCATCACATACAGGCTTCTTGAGAGGTGATTAATGTTGGTGAATGTTCATCGGTGTGCTTAGAATTGAGGATCTATCATGAATGCATCAGAGATATGCCATTTAATCGATGAAAACCATGAAATAATATTCTTTTTTTAAACAATTAACTACTTAATCTTGTGTTTTGGAATATTATATGTTTATATCACTTTTTGGTTTCCTCAATCATTAATGTTGGATGATTGATAACTTCCATCATTGGTTCTTACTTTTTTGGTATATGGATTTCCCCCTTATTTTTATATGAATTCACTACTAGTATTCAGTTTGTCTGGTGGTTCAACATTTCCCCCTAGAACATTTAATTGGGTTACTAATAATTGTTTCAATGGATCTATGATGTTCACTTTGATTATTTTATAATTTCATAGAGGATGTTCATTTAAAAAAGGGAATCCAATGAAATAATAAAGAAAATGCTTATCACGAGTTGGGGTATATAGGATGGTGACCCTTAGAAAGAATATAAGAATGTTAAGGAAGAGTGGTCAAAATGTATTCATTAAATTACCAATCCCTAGTTGTTGTAGTTGATAGGGTTTCAAGTGATATTTTTTGTAAAAATGAATGAATTGGAAATAAATCGAGGGATGCATTGAAAAAATTGAGATCTTATAATGTTCTTGAATACATAACATGTTGTTTAGAAGATAAAATATGTGTTTTAGTGATATATGACACTATGGATTAAAAAAACAATATAACCTATATTCATGGACGGTCATGTAAACTTTGATACATTAGATTTCCATATAGAATAGTACATGATGTACACTTATAGGGAGACCGTGTGGCTATCACATCATGTATAACTTAGATACACTTAGTGTTCCGCTTGATAGAACATTACCAAGGTAGCGATTCACAATACAATTTAAAAACCTATAAATGAACTAAATATATCCTGACATATGCATTATTTTGGTTTTCTTTTATATGAAATGCTATTAGGGATCGCATGAACATGTTTTCAAATTGGGGTGACACCCCATGTACCCCCTTATACACATAGTTTAGTTTTTTTTCTCCTGTATTGGGATGTTAGATCAATAATATTTTAGTACAGTTCAATATGGGACTTTTATGTAGAATATATGATGTCATATATATGTTCTATTTTCCTATCTTTCAACCCAAGAGATGTGATGACTTATCTCGGGTGTGATTATTGATAGGATCATGTATCCCCCATGTGGGACTGGGGTCATTATTATCAATCCCTTTTCCCATGTTTGGGTCATGTATCCCATTTCCTCCTTCAAAGATGTATGATCCCATCCTATGATTTAATATATAAGAATTTTAGTATACCCCTACATCCCCAGGGTATGATCCTTTATTTGTGAGATGAATATCCACATATCAGGTATCTTCTAGGGAGGTGTGTCATTCCTTTAGGTGTTTTTGATAGTTCCAGTAAACCTATTTTTTTGAGTAATCATTATTCAAATTGTTTTAATAATTATTATAATTTTACTAGTTATGAGTTTTTGAACTCAATGGATGACTTGTATCCTTCTATGAGCATGTATATGTTCTCTCTTATATACCCTCTGGAATGTGGTTTTGAGATGACTCTATTTTTGTTATCTTGTTATCATTTTATGGTGTCTTAATCTATATTTTTATACTCACACATTCATCGGATCACACTACATATACCATATATTATGCATAAGATTGGATGCTCGATAAATAACTTGGTGGACCTTGTGTATGTAGTTCATAGAGGTAATTTGTGGCTTTGATAATAGGATTATGTTTAGACTAGAGGTCACTTGATGGATCTGTATTCTCAATAGTGGTATGGTTGAATTGAATTTCTGGATTTTTTATAATATTTTTACATGTTCACTATTTTTTACATAATTTTAAACTATATTTTTGGGTATTTGAGTTTTTTCACGCATTAATTACTCCAGTTGTTTACTATTATGTATTACTCATATGTGGGTAGATAAATTAATGCAAGTACAATTATATATAGATAAGGCCTCCCATATTTGTGATATTAATACATATTTATATTCATAATCCCATGTCCTATTGAAGGTTTGTTTGGGGTGGAAATATCAACTTTATATCATGAAGGAAGGCCGTTGTGGACCAATACGTATCAAATGCTTATAAATTCAATTTCATTATGATTCGGTTGGATTTGACACTATTATTTTGTTAGATAGAATAGGTACTCTAGTCCAAGAACGATGGGATTTGTCATAATATACCTATGTATTAGCATCTATGTACTATGGGAGACGAATTATGAGTTAATCAAGACCATTCAATTGAAACACCCTTGATGGAATTATGACTATCTCATTCATGGATCTTGGATTGTAGATATATTTTAGTTTAGTAAGAAGAACCAAGTTGATTATGGACTGAGCTTAATGAGTTATAGAATCATTCCATTGTCTTTTAGGAAATATCCCAAAATTGGAATATTACTCATTGAGTTATAGAAGGATTTACCTCAGTGATGAGTGTAGCCATACTGAATGAAGTTGCACTCATTTCCAAGTGGTTCCCAGAGTAAGGTAGTTCCCATTGGGCAATGAGTAAATATAAGGTTTACTAAATATTAGAGATTATGATGTAGAGTTCCTTAAAATTATAGATGGTGGATGATATTTGTGAGCCAAAACTAGTTCAACTAGTTTGAGGTCATCTGAGTTTGAAGAAGGTATGCAAGATTCCATCATGATATAAATAAAATATATTTTTTAGAAGTTAAATGGAATAATTATGGGAACATGCAGACAGTGTAATTTTTGGAAATTCAAACCATATTTGGCATTGCATAACAAAAGTAATTCAGAAGAGAAAATTATTTAGAAATTGGGTGCTTTAAAATGATTACAACATTAGAGAAACGAAAGATTCATCGATGGGGACTTCAACCAACTACTAGAGAATTATGGTAGGATTTAGAAGGCATGAGTTATAATTCAAGGAACATGAATGTAGATAATGATTAGTCAAAAATATAATATTTACCTGATAGAGAATGATATTTTATAACTTATATAATTTCCATGTAAATTTATAGTACTTTTTATCTTGATATCGTCTCTTTTTTAAAATATGTATATATTTAATTTCTAGGTAGTTGGTCGATTATTTAGGATTTTTCATCAAAAATGTTCTTATATGTTTCATTCTAAACTACAATATATTCTTATTATTTATTTTCCATTTAATTAGGTTTTTATTTTTATTGATATGTTTAACAAAAAACTCTTGATTGATATTATTTTGAATCCATTTAAACATTCCATCAAATAAAAGGATTATTTATTGTAATTTTAAATAAGGAACAATTAACAATTAATAACACTTAATAAATCACTAGGTTTACATGTTATTTTATCCCTTTTTGAAGACTATCATTCTTATAAATTATTTTATCAATTAAACTCCACCTTAGTCTATTTTTTAAATATACATTTTCCGTAAAAGTAATTTGTAACACCATTTACCACACACACTGACCTTTCATTTTCCATTTTAATTTTTCACACATCATATTTTTACTAAACATTTTCTATACATATTTTTAGTTATATAGGTTTTAAAATCCCCTTTGAACATTCACCCATATTCTCTTTGGTTTGACCTTCATCTATTACTATATGAGTTTGGTTTTGGTCTTTAAATGTGTAATTTGATAGTCGAATGACATATTTTATTTTGGATCCATTAATGGAGAGCGAAAATCACAGATTGTATTTAAGTTTAAAAAATTTAAACAAAGATATAAAGTATAAAATAAAATAATATCACACATCATAAATAGATCATACTAAATTTGTATGAAAAAACATAAACCTACTAAGTTTCACAATTGAAAAATCATTTGACGTTGTTTATCATTTTAAAAACACTGAAAATATACCTAGTAAAACGAATAATGACCATTTTTAGCCACTCTAATTAGGAATTGAAATCTAATTTCTTATACTATTTCCTAGTTTGACATTAAAATATATATTTCAATTATTGAAGGTACAAGTTGAAAATACTTGTACCTCGACAAAATTTTTCTTCATTCTCTCAGTCTCTAACTTTTTATACTCTTTGGTAGTTTTTTGTTGATTAAGGATTTTTTAGGGAAATTTTCAGTTGATATCTTGTAGAAATGAATAATTTGGATGGTTGGAATTAGTAGTACTATGATTATGGTGTTTATTATAGATGTAATAACAATACTATTTGGATGTGTGCTTATAAGTATCCTTGATAACCTCGTACATTTCATGAAACTCATAATTATTGTGATGCAAAACACAAAGATCAATCACACATGAAATAATTGTTAAGGGGAATATTTCAAGGTTTGAACAATACCATGAATGTAAAATGAAATGTTTCCATTAATGTTTAAAAGATCTTGAAAATAAATTTAATGTGTAAAAAATAATTTATAAGTATTATTAAAATGTAAATGATCAAGATCAAATATAAATGAGTGAAAAAATAAGTGAATTAAGGGAATTTTAAAATCTGTTTAGTGGAATGTGATGTAGAAATTATGGAACAACCCATGGAATGGAAAGAGTTTTAATATGAATAAGAATAAATTTTCACAATAAACATCATATGAAAAGAAGGAAAAAAATTTCATTAATGTGAGGGGACCATAAATGTGGGTGATGTTGGGGAATTAGTGGAATAAAATATAAAATTTGTAATATATGAGTTCTAATTTTTTAACTCGATATAAAAGGTGATCTTCTATATGTTTATAGTTTAAACACACCAAAAAATCTCACGGGAATTCAATATGGGATATGAGAGTGAAAAATTAATATAGGGCTATTATTGGACAATTTTCTCTTTATCCATTCACTAATGAATTCTCTAAGGACTTACTCAAAGACAAGGAAATTTGTGTCTATTAATATGGTGTAAATGAATTTAATTTTCATTTTATTTATTCTAAAACACTTTAAAATTAAAAGAATATTTCCCCATTTAATTGGAATTGGAACATAAAATTGATCTTACTCATTCTTTGGTGGACGATAATTTCTAAATTGAACTTAAAATGGTGGATGGTCACACACTTTTTGACAAAGGTAAATGTAGTTCTTTAGATTATTTGTATTCTTCGAATAATTTTACAGCTGATGTTTTTTTGTAAATTTGCAAACTATCCATATATAGTTTAAATATGTTTTAATATACACTGGAAATAAAATTACCATATATTGAATTTAAATACATTCCTGTTATCTTATTATGATAGAAGGTTGGATTGGATTTTCATGAAAATCTTCCTCACTTCAACACTTCATTTAATTTAAAATTTAAAACAAGGTTGGATGGGACTAGTTATGAAAACTAAACTATTAAATTGTTTCATTTAATGCTAAATATGATAATATTTTAAACTAATGTGAAAAAATATATTCTTAAATCGTTTTTAAAAAATGTCAGGTACATGAACCTTGTTTTTTGAGTATTTTGATACCCAAATTATTATTTATTACAATGGTGATTCTGATACACCTTCTGGGGAACCATATAAGATTTTGAAATATTAATAAATATTTAATTATAAATATTATTAATTAATCCCCAATGTAAATATCAATGTATCCATAAATTTAATGGGTGTTTCCATAGTTATGTTTCATCAATGAATGGGTTTTTTTGTTTTCGTGGATATTTTCAAGCCCAAAAAACAATTCCTTCAAATAAAAACAATTGAGAAACAAATATGTTGTATTTAATGGATAAGAAACCATTCCATTCATAAGATATTGGTTATATGTTGAGGGAATTATTGCTGAAGAAAATAAATTTATCACTTCATTCAAGATAACCAATTATTTTCTTTTATTCAATTTTTTCTTTTATTTATTTGTTGTTTGTGTACTTTTGTAAAAACATTAATAATATTCAATCCTCGTTTATATTTTTTTTACTTAAGGTTTATAAATGAACTCAATTACTTCCCTCGCAATGGAATATTTAATACCATTACTTTTTTATTTTCATCTTGACCATCATTTAATTTTTAATAAACACAACTTCTATATTTTATTATTATGTTAATTTTCATAATTTAGGTGCTTCGTGGATGTAATATAGTTTTTCTTTATGGCAGGTAAAGTTAATTTCATTGTAAATTTTTTTAGACAAATCTATGATGTTTAGGGGAGTACTATATTTTATTTTTTAACATCTAGCTTGATTTTTGAAATGTTAAAATTATTATACACTACACTACAAATTTAATTAAGTTGATTATATAATGGAAGAATCTATTCATTTTCAATGATAAGTGTGTTTTGGGGTGAGGGAGGGAGATATATTTTTAAATAGTGTTTCTTATTACATGTTGAAATTCAATTCTAATAAATTTAAAAATTAAATTCATGATAAATATTTTTATTTTTCCAAAAATCAATTCCCAAGTTGAAATTTATATTTTTTTGAAAATTGAATTAACATGTTTTATTACACCATGGATATTTATCTACATTTTATGTATTACTACTTGTATTTTTATTCAAAATTGAATTATTGAAAATTGTTTTGAAAATGTTGTTGAAGATTAAATCTTATGTATAATTCATCAATTTAGTCATACAATTTTGATGAACTTATATGATATATTGGATCCATTTTAGGATAATGTTTTGTCTGAAATTTAAATTATCATTATTAAATCTTATCTAAAATGATGTACTTTTTATAAAAACTTAAATTTACACTCATGTTTTTATGTACTATTTAAATAGAAAACTCATCACATGCTTTATATTTTTCTTTTATGTTCTTGTGTATGAAAAATGATGTTTTATATATTTTATATTAAAATATAATCATTTTATCAACTAATAAATTCCCACATCCTATATAACATAAACTATATTATTATCTTTATATATTGATGAACTAAAATGAGGATAATTCAATGTTTTTAGTTTATTGTGGGGGTATTTTATGTGTCAAACTATATTTCTTTGAGAATATATCAAAAATACAATTATAATTTTCCAAAATTTACTATGTTATCAATGATTTTTTTCAATCTTAGTGGTTGAAATGTTTAAAAAAAATTGGTTGTTTATATTATACTTTATACAGGTTAATATTTAACAATTTTTGATGGATTAAGTTAGGTAATATATTTTTAATTACTCTCTTTAGAAGATTTTTAAAAAAAATTGGGGTAGGTTTTAATTTCATTAATAGAAAATGAATTTATTCAATAGAGTTGAACTGATAAGATTTTCGTTCATGTGATTTATGAATGATCTCCTAATACTAGTTGATATTTTTTTCTTTCAGAACTATTGGATGAGTTAATTATGTTTTCCTATGAATTATTATACTCACTAGTCAATTAGTTGTGATTAATTATGTTATGTCGGTTACAAATGTGTGTTTTTTCACCCTCATGAAATGGATAAATTTGAAAGAATAACTGAATAATAAATGATGGTTATCAAGATCCTTTAATAACTATTAAATTAGATCAACTTTATAAAAATGGAAACCATAGACAACTTTTTTTGTGAGAAATTATCCATTTTACTCGAAAGAGTCCATTAGAGAATACAAATTTGAAAATATCATCTTCTTTTCATTTAAAATATTTCAATTTTTTAGATTAATTTTCTTGCACAAAATATGGTTGTTCATTTCTTGAGGACATGAGATAGATTAATTGTGACAGAATTTGATGTGGATTTATTTTAATACATGTTTTCCACATTTATTTTAAATAATTCTTGTGTTTTCGGGATATAATTATTATTTAAATGATAATTAATTGAGTCTCTAATATTTTTCATTAAAAATAAAATTTCTTGAATATTTGTATAAAAATGAGTTTTTTATTATATTGGTCAAATGGTATTTTCAATGATTTTCATATATTTTATGATAAATTTTTTAATTCAATGTAGATGGAAATTTAATGAAATAATATTTTAGATATATTTAAATAGGTTTTGATGTTCGAGATTATAATTTTCATTGGTCCACATTTTATTTTAGATATTTTTGAAAACATTTAATTTTTTAATCTATTAAATCTTTATTCATTTTATTGTGAAAATATTTTTGATATCGAATTTTTTATATGAGTTATTATTTTTAAATTTTGGTTTATAAAAGTTATTTCAATGGGTTATTGCTATCCTTTGAGGATTATTTTCCTTATTTTGTAGTAGAATTAAGAAATTTTTTATCTACAGAAGTGAAATTTCACATTTATTTAAGGATACTAGTTATCCCTATAAGAATTCTACCCATATTTTGTAAGGTTGATTTTCATGTCTTTAATTTTCAAATCATATTTAACATTTCTCATTCATATTTGTATAAGTGTGAAAGGTTTTACAATGTATTGTTTTCATTATGATGAATTTACATTACTATAGGTTCTATAACCGTCTCCTAAAGATCATCTTACAAGTGTGTAAGAATCCTTCTCTGTTTGTGAGGATAGATTCCATATTTATAAGGAATCTCCTCAACCATGATTTACTTCGTTGAAAATAAGACTCTAGGGTTCCCAAAGAGAATGTTCTGAGGTTGGTCTAAGATGGGTATTTTCCCAAGCACCACTCAAGAATACATTTCAAGGAAAAATTGATTGAGGCTAAAATATTCACCAACATGAAGGACCCTGAAACACCCTGAGATAGAGGGGTTAATCAGGGTGTCATATTTTTCCTCTTAATTGATTTATACATTTCCCACATTCATAGGAACTTGTTAAACATATCTGATTAGAACATAATGTAAAAAATCACATTCTAATAGAACACAACAATTTTAAATGGTTCACCACTAATGGTTAGTCCAAGGAGCATACAGTTATAGTTATTTGCTCATACAAATGTCTACTTATCTTCACTAGTTGTGGAATACATATGATTGTCTAAAATCACACAATGTTAGGCACTCTTGCATTACATGATTTTATAGATAACTCACTACGTCCCAAAGAAAACTTTTATTGACCACTAGCTCCCTGCTTTTAAGAAATTCAAACTCAATCTATTGACCTGAATTTTAAATTAATTCATTGGAATTAAATAACATTTCCCTAACATAGCACAAGACACATCATGCACAAAATACCTGATATGATGCACAATGAAATCTCTGTTCACTAAAACCCATATGTTAAAAACTACCTTTAATGAATCTCCTTCATGATGCACCATTGACTTCGTGGAACCAACTTCATCAAAAATCTCATTAGGTCAACATGGAATACCCCATAATCTTGAATAACCTATTAATTAGAAGCATCAATATCAATCCTGACTTTAGTATTCTTTTTTTAATGCTAACGCTCACTTAAAAACTATATTTTTGGATCTCTCCTAGATTTGAGAAATCAAAGAAATTTAGAATTCTCAATGAACTGTTCATGTCAAATGACATGGGGTAGACATATATTTTATGACTCATCCATTTTTTATCATCCAGCACGTCAAATTTAATTTTCTGATCTTTCATAATAAACTTCACAAAACTCTTATATTCATGATTCTCTAATGAAATTTGACATAGTCGATTATCCTTCCACCACAACATCTCTTAGTCATGGTGCTACACATCTTTTAACAATGCTGAAACATCTTAACTATTCATTATGATACTCATCTTCATGAAAATTATTGTAGGGTTTAATAAATCCATGGCTTTAACATATTTATGAAAGGATGATTCCATTAAAATACCTTTCACAATTCTCATTGAAATCATAGAGCACGAGTCATACAGAAACCATACTCTATTTCAAGAAATTAATATCCTTGGTTCCAAAATTCTCATCCATAGGGATTATAAGAAATATATATGAAAATTCAATGAATCACCATCCATAGACAAAAATTAATTCAAAAGAAAAAAAATCAGACAACACTCAAGTTCTACATGAGCAATTATCAGTGTAAAAAATAAGAGTGGAAACCAGAATTGGGTTCTCATGTTTTACAATGCCTAACTATTTTCTCATAATAATGAATTTTTTTATCCATTCATATTTTCTCCCTTAATTTCCCATTTTAATATATCATTCTCCACTATTTTTTCTTTTTTACTTTCTATATTCTACATATTTCTAAAACAATATTTATTATCATCCACGAAAAATTTAATTTCTCTATTCACCTATATTTTCAATAAACCCAAAGAACCAGATTTTGAATTATAGATATTAAAAAACAATCCCCCTAGATCATATCCCCCCCATATACCTACATCACATCAAAAAAGGTAAAAATAGTTAATTGATCTAGTGGGAGGGGAGTTTTATAACCTCATCATCCATGGGAGGTGTCTTAAAACTAAGGGTCAACTGATGCTTCTCGAACACATGTACTGAAATTGGATTGGTAAGTATGTCATCCAATTGACCCTCAGTAACAACATAGTCTATTTTAAGAATGACTTGATAAGTTTTTTACATGAGAATGTGATATCTCATTTCAATGTGGTTCTTATGAGAATGGTACATATTATTATTTGTATGATCAACTGAACTCTTGTTGTCAGAGTGAAGCACCATTGGTTTTTTTACATCATCTACAATATCAGCCATTTATTTCATCATACACAATAGATGATTGAAAGAAAATTTAGTAAAAATATATTCTTCTTTATGTGTATGAAGAGAAGTAATTTCATGGTTCCTAGTAAACCAAACTGCACATTTATTTTCAATAAATATTTATCCACCACTTTTTGAAATTCTATCAACCAAATCTCTTTCCCAATCAGCATCTGAAAATGGTGATAGTTCACTTTATCTCCATACAACAATGTTCAATCCATAATTGTATGTTCCTTGAATGTAACTCATAATACCTTTCACTACAACCATATATTATTCTTTGGGATTTCATTTAATGTTGGTTGTTATGAATGTTTCCAAGACATTATATGGTCATGTATCTGTTAGGTATAGTATGCTTCTAGTGATTATCATGTACAGAGTGTGGCCTATAAATGACACATCCTCTTGCTTTCCCACTCTTATCCCAACCGTAATTGGAGTCAACATTGGATTGGAGTCATTCATATTGAATTTATTCACCAGCTCTCTTACATATATTTCCTATGAAATAAAATAGTAGTCTATCCTCTCAATCACTTGATGTACAATGAAATATTCGAGTTCACTAATCATATACATTTCAAATTATGACTTCTCATGGTTGGAAATATCTTACAATGATCTATTCTTTCTTCCACCAAATATAATATTATCCACATACAACAATATGATACATTAATCTTCCTTCGACATCTTTATATAGAGTTTGTGATCAACTCCACCTATTTTAAAATCATTATTCTTTAGATATGAATCCAATTCAATGTACCATTATTGTGGTTCACATTTTATACCATATAGTGATTTCATTAATCTTCTAACCATTATTTATTCATTACCATAAGAATACCCACTGTTTGTTCATTTTACAATTATTCTTCATGAAAACTATTCATGAAAGATAGTTTTACATCCATTTGATAGAATATGTATCATACTTGAATTTTCCTATCAAGGATAACCCTGATCAACTCCAGTCAATCCACTGTAGAAAATGTTTCCTCAACACCAACACCTCCATTATGTGAATGTCATTTACACACCAATCACTTCCTATCCATGATCACATTACCTTGATCATCTAATTTATTCGTAATGATGAAATCCATACTAATCACATTTGGAAAATTTGTTCTCACAATCGGTTACCATGACTACTTCTTATCAATATGATTTAACACTTAATTCATATATTTAACCTATGATTCATCCTTTGTAGCTTCATTAAATGAGGATAGTTCCACAACAAATTGGAATGATGATTTTTCTTTATTCCTCATTCTCCTTGGTAGTGTGGGTGTATTCAAATCCCCAATGATGTTGGATTGATAATTCTCCACTCTTTGATTTATCTTATCTGGTTTAGTATAATCTCTCCATCCATGGTTTCATATTATGATTCTTCTTCTAAGTCCACATCATGATATGACTCCTAATAATTTTGTATTCCTTCTTCTACTTCTGGATTTGAGTTCATTCCATGGTAAAAATATTAATAATCATCTATCACATAATAATAATAATTAATTGAGGAATTTTTGGATTTATCTTAAATGATTATTACATCACATATTTCAACAATTATTCCTAGATGTTTATAGAATCACTTGTATTATTTTCTATTAATTGGATATCTGAGTAATATTCCTTCATCTACTTCATCATCATACATTCAATTATTTCATTCTTCGTGTCTGATAAAACATTTATTCCTGAAAACAGTGAAATATATCAAAGATGGATTCCTTCCTTGCCACAACCCATATGGTGTCTTGGATTCACCCATTTAAATCCTTGTAAGATTTTGAATATACACCACCTCTTGAAAAACCTATTTCCAATAATTTGAAGGAATAATACTCTCAATCATAATTGTTTTGGACATATCGTTCACTTGTGGGGTTCTCACAGTTTCTATATCATGTTGTATTCCATGCATCACCATGTAGTATTCTAAACCAAATGATTTGTATAACCCTATATTTTTAGAATGCAGAGCATTGACCATCCATCCCTTATCATTCTCACAAATTCATAGATATGTTTTCAAGAAATTTAGAACGTGTCGTTTCATGTGTAGAACAACCACACATAACTTAATATAATAATCATCAATGATAAAGATATATTACCTTTCTCTTTCTGTACCAACAGAATTTATTAGACCACATATGCCTATATGGATGAGATCGATAAGATTTGATGACATATTATTCATTGGATGATATGAACTGTAGACCAAAATCACTCGTATGCAAGCATCACATTAACATTCATGTTCATGGTACAAATTGGGGATATCCATGACTATCATCCGCTAAGATATATTTTCAATGTCTTGTAGATTGATGGTCCCCAAACATTGATGCCAACTGTTTTTTTCTTCATCAACTATCACATATAAAATGTTCTCTTTTATATCGACCTCATATATATTGTTATCTATTTTACATTTTTGAGTAAGATAATTATCTATCATTCCATTTATAGTGCTACATTTTTATTCAATGTCACTATAATTCTTGATTCATAGATTTCAGTCACACATAGAATATTGTGATGTAAACTATCCACATAAAGAACTTTTTTTTCATTAGCTCATCAAGAGCTAGATCTTTACATCCAATTCCATTGACCTTCATTGAACCATCATTACAAATAATTACTATTAAATAAACCCTTTTCATAACATTCATTAATAATTCTACATTACCCATCATATGGGATGAATGTAAACTATCAATAATCTAGTTGTCTTTTCTCTTTTTAGCATTAAAGGATTCTTCTATAAGTTTGTATTTTTTAATTATATACTTTTCCTACCATGATATATATGATTGACTGAGGGATAATTTTATCCTTTTAGATATATCTTCTATATGGTCAGGCTCTTCATACTCAAACTATTCTTCTAAAGGAGAAAATCTACTGGTAAGTGAAAAATTGTCTAGTTTACAAATATTGGCATCTCCCAGAGTTTTGTATGAATTGTTCTGACCTTTACACAACCTCTCATGAACATCATTATGGATGAAGTTAGAGTATTGATAAAAAAATCAATAGAAATATTTTCCTATATAATATGTTGGATATGAATTTTTTCTCCTTTGTTGGATTCCTAGATTATCTGAATTCAAATAGAACCTTCGTATTTTGTAGTATGACCTGGTATTAACCATAAATCCACAAAAATAACATTTCATAAGTGGAAATGTAATCTATTTTATATTCATCCTCAATTATTCTTACTTAATAATAACGTTTTCTTACATATCATTTTTTTATTCCATGGAAAACTTTTGGTTTTCCATTCAGTTTGAATTGTGGGTTTCATTTTCCTCACCTCAGGTGACTATTCAACATGTAAAACATTCAACATGCCTTTATTTTATCCCATTTTCTTTGTAGAATTTTAGGTTTAGGAATCACATCCTATACAACTAATTCAAAGTCATTTAGGAATATGATATTTCAAATAACATTTAACTCAATCAGAGTCACTCTAAGCTATCTCCAACAATACAACATTTGGGAATTTTACAAACTATATTTTCTTCTTTCTTAATTTTAATTTAATTCACTTTAATGGTTGAAGTTGAGAGTCAAAACATTTTCTTTGTGTGCCTCAATAGTATTTTACTTCTCATAAAGTATAGATTTAAGGTCATCGATGACATTTTCAAGTTCTTCAATTTTGAGATTTATTTTAATTACATCTTCTTTGCTTCCAAATATTGTTGACTAATCTTTCTATACTTATTAGTGTCATCCAATATCATCATCATGTTGATCGAAATATTCAGATTATTATTATACAAATTCTATTCACAATTTTAATATGTTACATTGAATATCAATCTTACCAATAGAATTGTTAATTTACATCTTAAGATTAGCATTAGTGTTCAACTGTTTACCTCTAAATATTTCTCTAGATGGGTGTTATTTTTCAATGGTATCCTTCAAAGAAACATGTGTTCAATATTTAAATGTTGGTTCTTCTTCTAAAAATATTTCATTATCATCATATTTTATATAGATAAAACTCTTCATCGATAATTTCATTCTGTATTTGAAGTCTCCCTTTGTAAAAACCATTTTCATGAGGCTTCTCTAAGTTTCCCAATTCACTTTTTCATCAACAAACATTAATTGGAACCATGATGAAATGTTCTCACCTCTACTATAAAATAACAATCCGGATGAAACATACCTTCAAATTTTTCTTTTGCCTTCATTAATTTCATAGTAATTAGATAAAGCATTTCATTTTCTTCATTATATTCATCAAAACTATCATATGAAATTTATAGTTCATCCATGGATTTGAATGTCATTTATATTTATCACTCGAGTCGTTGTTTCTTTAGGTTTTTATTTTATTTAATAATTCACCAGACTACACAACATGACATCCAAAGAGTGATTTGACAGATCTCATTCCTTATGGTCAGAAAATTTGGGATTATCGATAAGTGTAAGCCTTCTTAATATTTTAACGACAATGTATATGTTGTTGAGTTCCTCTCCAGGCCCTCAAATTTACCCTACAAATTTAGTAATTTGTTTGAATAAGGAATATTAATTTTCATTAGGACACATCATCATATCATAATTATTCTTGTGAAAAACATTGTGATTTTCCTCAGTAGAATTACATTCTACTTCATAAATATTTTTTAATTTTCGCAACAGATAATTTGATGATGTTCAATGCATAACCTATAGATATTTTTTATTAGAACGATTTATGTTGAAGGAATTATTATCTTTAGTATATATATCAACCATTTTTCCTTTTAGATCAGTCATAGAAAACCCTATTTGATCAATGACATGTATTCAATGAGGATAGGTAAAGAGGAATTCCAATCCATGAGAACATAGTTGTTACCTCATCATGTTATTCGGTATTTGATTATTGATTCCACTAAATATATGGAATCTATTAAATTTTTTGACTTCTCAATGACAAAAAAGTAGGATATATTTGACACCAGCAACCTATATGTTCTGATACAACTTGAAAGACCCCGGAATACCATAGGAGGAGAAGAGTGAATCATGATGTCAACTTTTCTTCATAAGTGATGGATCCTGTTCCCACACTAGTAGGAACATGATCAACCTATATGATTAAAACATTTAGTAAACAAATAATCTCATGAAAATATAAGACAGAATAATTTTAATTAGATCACCACTAAGGGATAGTCCAAGGATCATACACTTCTCGTTTGTCAGTCATACCAAATTCAGCTAATATTACTAGTTATATAATATAAATGTTTGGGAACATACAATATATATTAGGTACAAATTCATTACTAGATTTTATAGATAGAATATTTCAACCCTCCGAACAATTCTATTGACTCCCCCAATATCACTATATTGAGGAAAATCAAACTCAGTTTATCAACATGAATGTAACATCAATGGATGGTAATTAAATACATTGTTTATATCATAGAATGAGACTCTTCATCCACCAAAAACCTGAGTTTATGAACTCTAAAATTCCTATTCACAGATCACCACATGTTCAAAACAGTCATTCACAATGCACACTCCTTTGTGAAGCACCCTTGCATTCACGAAACAATATCTTTTGAGAAAATATTTGAGTGAGTGGAGAATAAAACAGAATCATGAAGTAACCAATACATAGAATCATTCGCATCAGCGAAGACTTGATTTTTCTTTTCATGATGATTGAGTTGGCATAGAAAACTAGATTCGTGGGGCCCCCAAGCTTTGTGAAATCAAAGAGATTCTGGATTTCTCCGAACATCGATTATCAAATGAAGATGGGGAAGCCTTTTATTTATAGAACTAGTCATTCCTGATTATCCACAAACTCTAAATAGTTATATGGATCATTAAAAAAAACCTTCTTGTCACTCCTCCTTTTTTGATTCTCAAATGAAACATGACATAGTATTGAGGCCCTCCATCACCACAGTGCATAGTCGCAATGCTTCACTTTTCATAATCATGTAGAAACACAGTTTCTGTTCTCTCTTTTCCTCGTTTTTATAAACATAATACCAGGCTTCATGAAATTCATTACTTTATAATATTTGTGAAATTTTTATTCCAGAAAAACACCTTTTACAATGCTCATTAAAATCACAAAGCACACTATTAGAATTCATAAATCCTTTTCTAAACAGAACTCGTGTAGCCTTTCTCTCTGAAACTCCTACATTTTCTATATTATCCAAAGGATTTCAAGTAAATATAATTTCTATAATGAAATGAAACATCCAAATATTGGATCCCAAAAATATGGTAGGCACAAAGAAACAACACCACATTCAATAATGTTATTTTCTTGAACTATATGATTCATTTCCTTGATAATTCCCTAATTTTCCTTGTGAGGATTGTCAAAAAACCGTAGTCAATTTAGCGAAAGTAAAAACCTTTGTTCCAATAAAACTATGGATAGAAAACATTATCAAATAAATGATTTTACTTTTTCAAATAAATATGCATGATTAAATTCCTAAAAAAATAGATTATGGTTCAAGAACATCTGAGAGTTATTCTTAAAGTTGATCTAAAGCTGCTTGATCATGAATAAGTATTTTAATCTAATAAATATAATAAAAATATATTATAAGTGAATCAAAGTAATTACAGAAAATTATGAGCTTATTTGAATAAAGGATCTTTTAATATCAATTATTTTTAGGTTATGGGTTTGTTGGATGAATATGATCACTATTGTTGAGAAAGATTTAAGAAGAGGATAATGATTTTAAAATCCTCCAAAACATTAATATAAATCTCATACTGATATTTATCTATTTTTTACTTGATTATATTATTTATTAATGAAAACTAAGTCATATAACTATGAAATTTATATTTTTATACTGTTTTCTACGTAGGATGAATATGGGTGAAGACATTCAATAACAATTTTATTTGTTTACATGTAATATATTGAAAAATATTAACACGGGAAAAACTATTCCAAATGATACAACATAAAGTATGAATTTCAGTACACACAATGTGATTAATGGACGATCTGTGAGACATAGAAAACTGTTCGAGTCCAAGGAGGCTGAGCGTAAACAAATTGAAATTGAGTACGAGATTCAATAAACTGTGGGAGATAATGGTTAATTTGATTATGTACATTCAGGTTTACATCCATTGAATGAAATGGGCCAAATTTGATCATGTATCATGGTATTTATTTTTTGATCAGTGATACAGGATAAATTAAGATACACATGGGAGAATGAAAATATGTTTTAATAGCTCAGAAAAAACTTTTTAAACCATCTAAAAATTAGAATATGGTTGAATGAAATATAGAAGGATCCACCATAGTGATGATATAAATTGGCTTCAATGTAGTTTCAACTTTTATAATTGTTAGTCTTATACTAAAGAGATCAGATTCATATAGGGATCTCTTTAGTGATGATGGTGTTGTACAATCATTGTTATATGAGACTAATTGAATCTGATTGATGTAATCATAGTAGGATTTAGGTTTGAAAGGATGATTTATGATAAAAGAATTAATTTTTTTTACTGAGAAATTAAATTGTTAAGAACCTAGAACATGTAGATAGTAGTATTTTTTAAAATTATACCAATTTTAGAGGAGAAGATTTCATGTAAGTCAGAAGACAAAGAACATTAAAATGGGGTGGAACAAATGTCTATAATATTAGGGGACAAACTAATTTTGGGATAGGGACTTCATCTAGCTACTGAATCATTAGAGATAGAGTTAGGGCATTTTATTCTAGATATTAGGTGGAATATTGAATATAATTAAAGGGGAAATTTTATTAAACCATGAAATAAGAGGATTTATTCTCTCTAATTTTTATTTTCAACAAAAGTTTTATTGTATTTGTAGACCCCGAAAAACGCGTCCACAAAATTTTCCAAATGCTTCCATACATGATCCACGATCGTAGTCCATTTCGCAAGCTTCGATTTGGTAGGTCGTAGGGTCCAAACGGAGTTACGGATTAGGAGTTATGGACGTTTGAAGTTGGGCTGGAAATCTGGTTCGCGAAGCCCATTCGCGAAGCCCCCTCCGTGGTCGCGGAGCGCCGCCGCGAAGCAATGAGGCGAGAGGCCCCGCGAACCCGTTTGACGTTTGCGATGCGCCGCGAAGACCCCTCGCGAAGCACTAATGTGAAGCACCGATGCGAAGCACCCGTGCAGCGCGGTTCCGCGAAGCCCCGCCGCGAAGCGCCCCGACCATCGTGGCCTCGCGAAGCTCCAGAGGCGGTGATGCTCCGCGAACGCATTTGACGTTCGCGAGCCGCCGCGAAGCTCCAGAGGCGGTGATGCTCCGCGAACGCATTTGATGTTCGCGAGCGCGCCGCGAAGCTCCTGAGGTAGCGCGGAAGTTCTGCTTCGCGGCGCCCCTGCCTATAAATACCCAGCTCACCCCCCTTCTCGTAGGAGGGCCAAGAACGGCCACGGCCACTTCGCCCCTTGGGCGGCCGAGCGGAGCTCCGCATTGCGGCTCCGCGGAGCCATGCTCCGCGAGCAGCTTCCTTCGCGTTGCTGCTCCGCGAGCCGAGACTCCAGGAGTCCATGCTTCGCGAGCCGATGCTCCGCGATGCTGCTCCGCGAGACCAAGCTCCGCGAGAGCCCTTTGCTCCGCGAGCCCTTGCTCCGCGATGCTGCTCCGCGAGACCAAGCTCCGCGATGCTGCTCCGCGAGACCAAGCTCCGCGAGAGCCCTTTGCTCCGCGAGAGACCATTGCTCCGCGAGGCCATGCTTTGCGAAGCTACTTCGTGAAGACCCATCCTTCGCGAGGATCCTACCTTCGCGCCCACCGGTCCATACCGCGGGGGCTGCGCCCCCCCACCCCCGCTCGGGGTCAGTGTCGGGCTGCGGTCCCGGCCCTCCGGGCCGGTCCCTTCGCTACCGTCACAGACCCCCATGATAAATGGACAGTCACACAACGAACTTTTCGGGCCGGGATGCCGGGATTTTCCATTGCGCCCTTATGCGCTCCCACCTTCCACCTATAGAACACCATGATTCGAGATACTCCTCCACACACCATGAAACACCTTAAGTTGACATAACCTCTTGGTTTCATTCCATGTTGTGAGTCGAGATTCTCATCATCAATTCCCCGAGTACCTTGAGTCGAACCATCCCTCATGCAACTCCTCCAAACCCGATCACCTGGCTCCTATGCCAGGTTGAACCAGAAAGGGCTGCTTTGCGTAAGTCCCAACACCAACCATTTCTAGGCACCTTCTGCCTAATAGTCCTATCTACATGACTATAAACTGTAGTACTCCCTATCTAACAAATGATAGGATGCCTCTCGCTTCTAACGAGAGATGCCTCATTCTCTTATCATGAGATGACAACAGTCCTACCTACATGACTCTAAACTGTCGTATTCTCCCTATCTAACAAATGATAGGATGCCCAATTCACCAGTGAGTTGGGATGCCCTCATGGCCGGACATGAGGAAGACATTACGGGCAGCTTCCTAGCGTAAGCCCCATCCACCATTGCCGCTCCTTAGCGGCACACTCGGGCAGCTTCCTAGCGTAAGCCCCATCCACCATTGCCGCTCCTTAGCGGCACACCCGGGCAGCTTCCCAGCGTAAGCCCCATCCACCATTGCCGCTCCTTAGCGGCACACCCGGGCAGCTTCCTAGCGTAAGCCCCATCCACTATTGCCGCTCCTTAGCGGCACACCTGGGCAGCTTCTTGCGTAAGCCCCATTCACCAGTGTCGCTCCTTAGTGGCACCCGGGCAGCTTCCTCGCCTAAGCCCCATCCACTGTTGCGACCCCCATCCAGCGGTAAGCCGTTGTGATCCTTATCCATCGGTAAGCCGTTGTTATCCTTATCCAGCGGTAAGCCGTTGTGATCCTATCCAGCGGTAAGCCGTTGTGATCTTATTCAGCGGTAAGCCTTTGACATCCTCATCCAGCGGTAAGCCGTTGTGACCCAATCCAGCGGTAAGCCGTTGTGATCCTATTCAGCGGTAAGCCGTTGACATCCTCATCCAGCGGTATGTCGTTGTGACCCAATTTAGCGGTAAGCCGTTCTGGGCCTCCATCCTGGAGTAACTCCCAACACCATGGGCCGCCCAACGCGTAAGCCCCTCTTCGCTTCTCACGGACGCACCCTTCGCGAGGTGATCGTCAGGTCCTTGCAACCTCTTGTTTCTCACACCGAGCATGACTCACGTGGGCTTAGAGTGAGCACCGACCCTGACAAACACCTGAACTACGAGGTCTTTGATCCATGTCAAGGCATGGTACGTAGGAAGCCTCCATGAGGTTCAAGCCCACCAATGGTGGACCAAGGTCTACTATCATCTGAACTACGAGATCTTTGATCCATGTCAAGGCATGGTACGTAGGAAGCCTCCACGAGGTTCAAGCCCACCCGTCTTTCACGTCGGGTTTCACCCCCATCCAGCATGACGTTAAACTGCACCTCGGTCCAGTGGTAAGCCATTGCGACCCAACCCCATTTGAACTACGAGGTCTTTGATCCATGTCAAGGCATGGTACGTAGGAAGCCTCCACGAGGTTCAAGCCCACCAACAGTGGACCAAGGTCTGCTTTCACGTCGGTTTACCGACAAACCCTCCTGAACTACGAGGTCTTTGATCCATGTCAAGGCATGGTACGTAGGAAGCCTCCAAGAGGTTCAAGCCCACCAATAGTGGACCAAGGTCTACTCCCCATTTGAACTAAGAGGTCTTTGATCCATGTCAAGGCATGGTACGTAGGAAGCCTCCACGAGGTTCAAGCCCACCAACAGTGGACCAAGGTCTGCTTTCACGTCGGTTTACCGACAAACCCTCCTGAACTACGAGGTCTTTAATCCATGTCAAGGCATGGTACGTAGGAAGCCTCCATGAGGTTCAAGCCCACCAATAGTGGACCAAGGTCTACTCCCCATTTGAACTACGAGGTCTTTGATCCATGTCAAGGAATGGTACGTAGGAAGCCTCCACGAGGTTCAAGCCCACCAATAGTGGACCAAGGTCTACTCCCCAATAGTTCAAGCCCACCCGTCGTTTATTCACGTCAGGGTTCACTTTCGTCCCGCATGACATTAAACTGTATTCTCCGAACTACGAGGTCTTTGATCCGTGTCAAGGCATGGTACGTAGGAAGCCTCTACGAGGTTCAAGCCCACCACCCATTGGACCAAGGTCCACTTTCACGTCGGTTCACCGGCGAAACTCCTGAACTACGAGGTCTTTGATCCATGTCAAGGCATGGTACGTAGAAAGCCTCCACGAGGTTCAAGCCCACCAACAGTGGACCAAGGTCTACTTTCACGTCGGTTTACCGAAAAACCCTCCTGAACTACGAGGTCTTTGATCCATGTCAAGGCATGGTACGTAGGAAGCCTCCATGAGGTTCAAGCCCACCAATAGTGGACCACGGTCTACTCCCCATTTGAACTACGAGGTCTTTGACCCATGTCAAGGCATGGTACGTAGGAAGCCTCCACGAGGTTCAAGCCCACCAATAGTGGACCAAGGTCTACTCCCCAATAGTTCAAGCCCACCCGTCGTTTATTCACGTCAGGGTTCACTTTCATCCCGCATGACGTTAAACTGTATTCTCCGAACTACGAGGTCTTTGATCCGTGTCAAGGCATGGTACGTAGGAAGCCTCTACGAGGTTCAAGCCCACCACCCATTGGACCAAGGTCCACTTTCACGTCGGTTCACCGGCGAAACCCCTGAACTACGAAGTCTTTGATCCATGTCAAGGCATGGTACGTAGGAAGCCCCCAAGAGGTTCAAGCCCACCATTAGGGGTCCCACGGGTCTACTCTCACGTCGGTACGCTGACGATGCCCATCGGACCAAGGTCCACCATCACGTCGGTTTACCGGCACCCTCCCGAACTACGCGGACTTTGATTCTTTGTCACGGGGATACGTAGGAAGCCTCTTCAAGGCTCAATCCCAACTTCACCGTCGCCCCTGCGATGGTCCCATTTCATCCTCCTCTACTTCACTCATCCATCCATCACCCATCCTGATTCTCACCCGGGCCGCCACATCCCGGTGGGATCATGCCATCCACCTCCTCGCTGCTCCTAGCGGCGCATGGGCCGCTTTCCATGTATAAGCCCCATCATATCTCCGGGTCGCTGTCCTCTGTGTACACCCCGATTCATCGCCCTTTTCCCCTATAGGGAGTGCACCACCTCGGATCCGTCCTCATTGGGCGTTCTGATCCGTCTCTATGGGACCATAGCCGTCTCTATGCGATATACCAATCTTATCCGTCTCTATGGGACGTTCTGATCACCCTCATTACGTCTCCGCAAGACGTTAAACTCGCGGCCTACCTCGTGATAAACATGAGATGCCTGAGGAAAACCTCGGATGGAACGCCTTTGGTGTAACCGTCTCTGCTAGACGTTAATCTTGCAACATACCATGTGCTAAACACTGGAAGCTGAGGAAAACCTCAGATGTACGCCACGGGTTCTGCACCCTTGAGATGCCCTCTTATGAGGAAGAATACAGGTTCCCCAATGTCCACGCACCCATAGATGCCCCGACATTCCTGATGTTGCCGTCTACTCCGACCGAAGGTCGCTACCATGTCAAGACCCTATGGAAAGTCTTGACGGAAGTAGTGTAATTAACCGGCGTCCATGACAATATGGCACCGGGAATGAGATTCACGAACAACGTATTAAATCTATGAGGGAGACCCGGACCAGGTGATGATTTCTGAGGAGGAATCCACAGGAGGAAGAACCGACATCCCATCATCCCGTTTCGATCAAGGAGCAGACGTCCCTGAGTAAGGAACGAATGCCGCCCGCCTTTGGAATGCGGGAATGCGGGGCAACACAGCCGCGCGTCCTCACAGACGGACGCGCGCGCCCCGGCGAAAGCGTCGGAAACAGTATTTTTCTCATTTTGTCATCCATCCTTCAAAATATTAATTATACATAATTTTCAAGATGGGAATTTCTTTTTTCATCTTGTTTATTCATTAATAATATTATTTGATACCTTCTAAGAAATAAATAATTTTTCAAGGGAATTTTCCATGAAATTATATTATTAATTATTATTGGTTCTTTGACAGATTAGAATCAATATTACGATTATTATGAATCTATTTTACCAACTACTTCAAAACAACAAATTTAATTTTCAAAAATAAAATAATGAAAATTTATATACTAATAATTGTTATTTTTTTGTGTGACCCACCCGGTTTTATATCTAGTTTAACCCATCATCATGAATATAGTTCATCCAACGATGTGTTTATATTTAACACCACCTCATTATATTTTTTCATCTCATTTGACTATAACTATAGTGTCTAACACAACTAAAATCACACAGCCAACATTCTTTATTCATTCCAATTCAGCAAGAAATTTTTCTTCACTAACCATATTTTCCATTTTTTTATATTATAGATTTTAATAATTCCCTTTTGACATTCATCTTATATTGATTTTTTTCAAACCTACATTATTTTTATGCATTTGTGGTGTATATCGATAAATAAATAAATTGTTTTCCCAATGATCTACCAACTGGCGTAAACAATGGTGGTTGATAGATACACAATTTATCCATGGTTTTTCCCTTTTTATTGATGTATAAAACAAATCAAGGTGAATACCTATATTCTATATGTCTTATTTAGGATTATTTTTTATAAATTCTATAACAAACTATAAATGGTAGAATTTAAACATGTGAGATCAATAAAATTCTTAGTTATATATGAACATTAAAATCCCTAATTAATAATTTCAAATGTAAAAATACATTACACAATGTGTCTGACATAATGAAAAAACTGTAAATGAAAATGTGGTGTATGAAAAACATGGAATAATAACCAAGATATTGATCTATAAAGTGAATACAATGCTATAAAACATTTAAGACTGATCTCAAGTCACCAATTTGTCCAAGTATCATATTCCAATAAAGTGATCAACTATAAACCTTTATCTATATGTAATAACAGTCGTGATTAGGCATTTCCATTACCTATTTCACATAGAAAAAATCAATTTACAAATATATTAATGTCATGTGAATGTGTGAGTAAATAAATACCCAAGAGCTGGTTACCACCCCTCCCTTAGAAACCTCTCAAAAACTAGATTATAGGGATGAAATGATACAAAGATGAAGGAATATGACATTTAAACACATATATGATTTAAAAAAGGACCAGACATCATTATGAAAAACTACAATGGAATCACTTCTTTGGGAGGGTCCTTATGAGTACAACCTATATCAACTGTCATCATATGATATGAGACACTATATTGGTGAAATTCACATTGGTGGCAATACACTATACTTACAAATCCCCACAAATGTTCATATATGCACTCATATATATATATATTGGCGATTTTATAAAATCAAGCTCTTATAGACCTTTCCCATTCTGAGAAAGGGTTTGTGGGATACCAAGTTAGTGAAATCTTGAAACTCATACCTTCGAGTGTATGAGAATGAGTATAACTAGTCTATGTTCTATGATACTGGTTGCGCCAGAATTTACCCTACTGGTAAAAGAGATCGATGTAGTACATGTAGGGGTCGAATCCACAAGGACCGAAGAAGTAACCTTGAGATGCTATGATTGTGTGAAGGATGGGCTATGATGTAGCCGACATTGGGTTTGATTTTTGATGGTTTTTAAAGAACACTAATAAACCTAAGTGAATTCAATTAAATGGAAATGGGTTGATCTTAGGATTATGCTCGGGGTGGATTGAATAAATTTTACTTCATTAGACAATTTTGGTTTTATTAATTTTTGATGAATCCATTCTTCAAAAATAACGTTACATTCATCATTTTCTGGTTTGGTACTTACTAAACACAATTAGTAATCCCGTATACACTTAGAGAACCAAATTCATGATCTCCCCAAGGTATATGGTCATTTAGTAATTGAATTTAGTTTTCTCAAACACAGTAAAGATGAATAGTATAAATAATTGAAGAATGGATGTCTTAAATTAATTATCCAATTAACAACAATTCGTTCATAAAATAACATTCAATCCAGCCTTTTCATACTCCTAAGATCATCCCATTAAGGGTTTAGCCCTCCATTGATGGTATACTCTCAATGGTTGGCGGAATATGGCTAACAATAATTGGATTGAAGAAATTAAAACCGCGGAAATAACAAGCACTCCTCCGTGTGTGTGAATGAAATTCACTCCTATGTGTGAACTAATTCACAACAACACAGAGATATCACTGTGCTTTGTGATAATAAATTTTTAATAAAATAAATGGAAAATATAGAAGTGAATGAAGTTGATTAAGAACATAAAGATAAAAAAAAACTTACATGGAAATGGAAAACATTACAAAGGAAATTTGGAACCACAACCTTACAATGAAACAAGAAACAAAAGATGATATGAAAAATATCAACTCCCATTCCCTTCACCAATATCTCCTTAGATAGACATATTAAGAGCCTTAGGTACATCCCCCAAAAATTAATTCACCCCCCCAACAATTGATAGAGTCAAATGGAGCGTGAATAATCAAAAGGAAATTGATGTTTTGAATTTGACCCGGAAAACTGTCCAGATTCGTCCACCATATTGACGTGTAAATTCGAAATTGAATAAGGCCAAATCCAAAGGGGTTGTAGAAGATAAATATATCTTTGGTCATGTGTCTTAAAGAAGCACTCAAAATTTCAGGAACTTTGGCTCATCCGTTTGGAAGTTATGGTCGAAATGGTGGGACGAATTTCTGTGCATTAATGACGAGTCCACCATTTAAATCTCAACATCAGATCCCTTTATCATCATGAAAACATCAATATTAGCTCCGGTCCCAGTTGAATAAAATGATCCTCATATCTTTATCTTTCTAATGTATAAATTTTAGCTTCATTGGGCTTGGTTTCTGGGCCCCACATTTGTTTGATGGGCCTTAGGACCATTATGCTTTTTCCAGAAAGTTTCTGCCTTCAGGCGCAAAATTATCTATCTTACTTTGGGATTCATCCAGCAGACCTAAAAGATAAAAGTTTCCAAACAAAGTGGTAAATCATATACCAAAATTTCAAATTCAGAAAATGAATATAATATTTTCAACAAAAAAATGAATGATTGGGCCCAAATTTTCATTTTAATCATGAATTGCATTTTTTATGAGAAATGAAGTTCTATTTATGTAATGCACTAAAAACAATGTTTATAGACTTTGGAACAATGAATATAAAGATATTAACAATTAATATTAGCCACTTTCAGTGACTAATCACACCCCCCATCTTGAGTTTTGCTAGTCCCGAGCAAAATAAATTACAAATATGAAATTCAAATCCACTTTTCCAAAAACATTTTGATAAACATTGCTCACCCAAATATCTAATTTCAAAAAAAATTATGAAAAAACATCAAAATCATTAAAAACAAGCTAGTTCCATAAGCATATCCAAAGCCCAAGCCCATTCCTTTGTTCAAATTCATCACCACATTTCATCCAATTCCAATTAAGCATGATAAAGTGTTGTGCATCATAAAAGATATGGGGCCCATTTTATTGTTCAAGGGGAAAAATGGAAGTGCTTGGTGGGAATCACATTAAACCTTAACATGAGTATCCTTTTTTATTATTTTTTTTAAACACAATAGATATGAAAAGACTAACTCTGGGCAAGACAAATATGGAGTCACGATCCCCAAGTGATGGACGCCACACATATTGTCAATTTCATGCTCTACAATAGACATATAATGCCAAACTCTGGGCAAGACAACTATGGAGTCACGATCCCCAAGTTCCGGATGCCACACATTTGGACAAAACATTGTGCTATGTGGTCTTTTTTTTGTTTTTTTTTTGTTTTTTTTTGGATACTCAAATTAAACTAAAAGTGACCCCAGAACCCTATGCTATAATGAAAGGGACCCAGGAACTCAATTTTACTCCCACAATCCAGAAGACGTGCATTGTGGAATTTTTATTAAGAGGATGAAAATGTAAACTTTGAAAAACCACATCGGACAACCGCACTTTCCAAAAAATATGCTCATGAACTTAAACATGCATTAAAATCAGAATCAAGGCATACAAAATTATTTGATATCCAATTTTAGAGTTTGCAATGCATGTTATCATGTTCAAAGTTAATGGAATTTTTCTTTTAATGCATGTTCTTATTAAAAAAAATCATTTTTTATCCCCCCCCCCAACTTAGAATAACATTGTACCCAGTGTTTAAAGAAAAGAAAAGCTAGAAGGGGGTAGGAGAGGAGTTCAAAGAAGAAATTTAAAATAAAAATCATCTAATGAAGTCACCTGGTGGTTGATGATGATAGCACATTCCATAGTCTCCCTTCAATCCTGGATTTGAGTATCAGCGGCTTGGATGGTGGTGAATGGATTTTCCTTATGGCTTACGACATGTCCTTTTATTTTTTTAAACCTATAAAAACATAAAAATAAAACAAAACAAAGTAAACTAATGATACATTGTCTTCCTTATATTTTCTGGGTAAGGTATTACTCAGAGATCACACCACGTGACATGGATGAATATGGCGCTCCCCTTTCATACCCATCCTTACTCATAAAAGAAGAACATGTCAACAGTTTATGGTAATTTATTATATGAAAAAAAATGATTCAAAATTATTAGAAACATGAAAACCATGGGCTGCCTCCCATGCAACGCTTTTGTTTAATGTCGTTGGCTCGACTTGTACCCCCCAACTTATCCAATTCCAACATTCAAAATTTTAATGAACCCATCTTTCTCCACTTCAACAAGATTGAGAATGATTGTTTTTTTGAAATTTTTTTCGTATGAAATAATATTTTCTACAATGATTGGTAAAATCCAAGGAATATCTAAAATGGTTGATCGAGTTGTTTCTATAGACTTTCCTGAGACACCAAGGATCATTCCTACATTATTGATTTCATGATATGGATGAATGACAACTGAAATGTCTTGTTTATCACCTATGATGGGATGCCTCCGTGGGGATGTAAGGACATTGATTTTGAGTTCAGGTTGGATAGGACATTCAAACACAGATAAGTAATTAGAATCAAAATCAATTTAATTTTCAGCATTTCCTAACACAATTGGTTCCATTTGAATTGAAGATTCAACCCCAAAGTTTTCTAGATGAGTTTCATGAATCGGTATGGATTTGATGTTTGTTATTTCTCCTAATTTTTCAGTGATTAGTGATTTTGAAAAATCATTAATGGACTTATATTCAGTAAACTCAATCCATGATGTCAAATTATCTTCTTTTGAATCCAAAAAATCAATTTCCTCCTGATTTAAAGACCCTTCAAAAACACCTCGATCCTCTCCAATTATCCCAAATCCTAATGTTGGTTCTTCAATAAAGGTATGAGGGGTTTGTGTGTTACAATATTCTTCAATCAATATTGAGTAAGGGATGGTTTGAGTGGGAATGGGGTCCACACAAGTTTTAATGCTTTGTAGTTCTTGTCTAAAACTTGATACCTCTGAATTCATTTTTTCCATTTGTTCACACAATTTTTGAATAATTGTTTCAGGATTAGGATTGATAGATGTTTTGACATCATGGACTTCCTCATTATTCATCTTTTGAATCATTCTTGATAGGTATGGAAATTGATCTTTTAAACCTTCATCATTACAAATTTCGTTCATGTTATCAGGTGTGGGGTATTCATTCAAAGGTTGATTAAAAAAGGTTGGTGATTCCCAATGTGGATTTTAAAACTGATTCCATCCCAAGTTTGTGAAGGGATATTGTTGATTATACTCCATTGGATTTATTTGAAAATTTGGAATTGTAATTTTTGGTGGTCAAAAAAAAATAGAAAGGGGAAAAGAGAAGAGAAATGGGGATGAGAAAATATTAATGAGGGAGAATAGAAAGATGTTATAAGGTGACTTACGTGGTCCCCGGAAACGGCCCCAAAATTTGGTTGCGCCCAAATTTACCCTACTGGTAAAAGTGATCGATGTAGTACATGTAGAGGTCGAATCCACAGGGACCGAAGAAGTAACCTTGAGATGCTATGATTGTGTGAAGGATGGGTTATGATGTAGCCGACTTTGGGTTTGATTTTTGATGATTTTTAAAGAACACTAATAAACCTAAGTGAATTCAATTAAATGGAAATGGGTTGATCTTAGGATTATTCTCGGGGTGGATTGAATAAATTTTACTTCATTAGACAATTTTGGTTTTATTAATTTTTGATGAATCCATTCTTCAAAAATAACGTTACATTCATAATTTTCTGGTTTGGTACTTACTAAACACAATTACAAATCCATTATACACTTAGAGAACCAAATTCATGATCTCCCCGAGGTATATGGTCATTTAGTATTTGAATTTAGTTTGCTCAAACACAGTAAAGATGAATAGTAGAAATAATTGAATAATGGATGTCTTAAATTAATTATCCAATTAACAACAATTCGTTCATAAAATAATATACAATCTAGCCTTTGCATCCTCCTAAGATCATCCCATTTAAGGTTTAGCCCTCCATTGATGGTATACTCCCAATGGTTGGCAGAAGATGGCTAACAAGAATTGGATTGAAGAAATTAAAACCGCGGAAATAACGAGCACTCCTCTGTGTGTGTGAATGAAATTCACACCTATGTGTGAACTAATTCACAACAACAGAGAGATATCACTGTGCTTTGTGATAATAATGATTTAATAATAGGAATGGAAAATATAGAAGTGAATGAAGTTGATTAAGAACATAAATATACAAAAAAAAATTACATGGAAATGGAAAACATTACAAAGGAAATTTGGAAGCATAACCTTACAATGAAACAAGCAACAAAAGATGATATGAAAAATATCCACTCCCATTCACATCAACAATATCTCCTTATATAGGAATATTAGGAACCTTAGTTACATCCCCCAACAATTAATTCACTCCCAACAATTAATAGAGTAAAATGGAGGGTGAATAATCAAAAGGAAATTGATGTTTTGAATTTGACCCGGAAAACTGTCCAGATTCGTCCACCATATTGACGTGTGAATTAGAAATTTAAGAAAGCTGAATCCGTAGGGGTTGTACGAGAGAAATATCTTCGTTCATGTGTCTTCTAGAAGCTCTCAAAATTTCATGAACTTGGGCTCATCCATTTGGATGTTATGGTCAAAATGGTGGGACAGATTTCTATGCATTAATGAGGAGTCCACCATTTAAATCTCAACTTCAGATCCCTTTATCATCATGAAAAAATCAGAATTAGCTCTATAAAGTTGAATAAAATGATCCTCATATTTGTATCTTTTTAATGTATAAATTGGAGCTTCATTGGGCTTGGTTTCTGGGCCCCAAATTTGTTTGAGTGGCCTTAGGCCTATTATGATTTTTCCACCATGTTTCTGCCTTCAGGCGCAAAATCATCCATCTTCCTTTGGGATTCATCCAGCAGACCTAAAAGATAAAATGTTCCAAAAAAAGTGATAAATCATATCACAAAATTTAAAATTCAGAAAATGAATATAATATTGTAAAAAAACAAATGAATGATTGGCCCCAAATTTGTATCTTTAACGTGAATTGTATTTTTTATGAGAAATGAAGTTCTATTTATGTAATGCACTAAAAACAATGTTTATAGACATTGGAACAATGAATATAAAGATATTAAAAATTAATAATATCCACTTTTAGTGACTAATCAAATACCATCCCATATCACCCTCATGTTCATCAACATGTTTCTACATACTGATATTCATATACCACAATACATATATATTACAGATTGACAAATATTATTTCCGGGGGAAAGGGTAGACCACATAACATGAAAATAAATTAAATCATATTGATGAACATAGGAATTTAATTATGATATATTGGGAAAAATTGAACATATCCACATTCTTGTGTCACTATTCATATAAAAAACAATAAAAAACATCAAATTACACAAGGAAAAATATAATTGAAATTAATAGTTCAATATAATTAACATGTTTATAAGAATAATGATTAATTAAAAAAATTCATAATTCTATTAAATTTTTATAAAAAAGATAACCAGTTTAAAAATATTGGTTTTAATAATGTTTACTAAACCCAAAAAAATATGATTTATTAGATTTTTATATGTATTAGAGGGAGAAGTGTCACAACTATAAATTTAATTGTAATTTATTCATTGAGGCTGTAAGAGAAGAGACAGAAACACTAGATAAAATGACACCATAAGAATCAAAATTTAGGGATTTAAGTCACTATTACCAAATGAGACAAAATAAGGGAAACAAAATGATATGATCACCCTACGGAAAAACAATCCAATGGATTTTATGCATTCCAAAAACGTTGGATTTAAATTAGTGGATTTTATCCTTTTATAATCCATAAACTGAGAAATAGATAATATCATAGGTATTTATGGAAATTTCATTTCATATACCTCAATAAAACAAAAAACTAGTTACACATGGGTCATGTTTGTTGGTAAAAGGATTGAGGGGAATTGATAGGGGAGGCAAAGATTTATGGTTATCTCAAGAGATAGAAAATGATGGAAAATCCTATTAAGATTTTATTTAAAAAAATAATATATGATTTGAATTTATTAAAATTATCTTTTTTAAAATGGATTTCACAGAGGTTTCTTTTAGATACCTTGTATAACTCCATCGAGTGATTGGTTGTTCAAAATAAACCACCCAAATAACCTTCACCCCACTATGTAACCAATTCAAAACCACTAAGTACTTAATGCCTATTATACCTCACCCCTTCCATTTATTCCACCAATACGTTCATGATCAACTATAATTCCCAACCTATATAAAAATATTCCAAAAAATATAAACATTTTATAGTCTTTATAAAGAAATATCAAACATAATGGTTGAGGTATTGAAAACTTCCCCACTATTGGTCTTCTTGTCCTAGAGAAGATTCAAATAGATTTTTTAGGGAACAATTCCATTAATTGAATATTTATTTCCACCACACATTCCAAAACATACCCTTAGAGATTACCATTACAACATATGATCTAGTTTAAATGAATGAACTTACCATATACCAACATTTATGAAAAACTCCCATATTTTATGAACTGTTTCTCTTCAAATAAATTTAATTTATTTGATATCTTGTGATAAATGAAACATTGAGTCTAAATGAACCATTATATTGTATACCATTATATCCTATCTTTTAGATTGGTAGTGTGAAGTGAAATAAAATCATTTTAAAATTTTTTATATTGGTTTAAGATAAAGAAAATATATTGATAAATAAGTACTAAATATTTAGTAAGGTATTTATATCCTTTAAAAATACATTTTTCCATCAATTTTTTTATTTATTTTTTGAGTAAATAATATAATAATTTTCTTCCATAAAAAAATTTTGAAAATGAAATTCACTTTTTATAATTAAGATGTCTTAATTATATTATAGATGTTTAATTTGATGAAAATATTTATTTTTTGATAAATAGTGAAAAATAATAGTTTTTTAGAAAACTATACTTTATTTCAAAGCATTCAAAAAGTTTCATTTTTATAATGATTTGAATTTAAGATTATTTTATTTATATTATTTTTCATCATATTAATTAATAATCAATTAAATTCATCATGTGTTTTCAAAAAAAAATACACATAAGAAAACATTTTTTCTGGAAAACTATATTAAATAACATTTTGTGGGTTTATTTTTAAATTAAATGTTACTAATTGATTTATTTTAATTTAATAAATTTGATTCAATATTTGGATCCATAGTAAATAATATAATTAAATTGGGTCAACATAATTTTTGGTCATTATAAATACTAACCCTGGAATATATTTTTCACCTTGGTGACAGTAAAAGATGTAAAACAAGGTTAGAACTATGGCGTAAAACATTAAAATAAATTTTATACATGAATTTATCGTATTAGTTGAGTTTTATTTAAAAAAATATATTTTAAATTAGTTAAATTCTTTATTTTAAAGCCTTATATTGAATTTGGGAACCTGACCTTGACTTTTGTGAAAGATATATTATATTTTCATCAAATTAAAAATTATTTTTGAGTAATTGAAATTGATCTAATTATTGGAAGATTTCATTTAGTTTTGGATTTATCTAAAAGTCTAAAATTATTTCTTTTTTTATTTAATGAAAATGATTATGGAAGAAAATTTATTACTTTAGTTCAATATCATCATCCTTATTACTTCCTATAACTAATGATTTATAAAAAATAAAAATTATTATATATTATAATAATGAAATTAAATAAAAATATCACATTAGAATAAAATTACATTATAATTAAAGTTCCTTATCTCTCACTGAACATATATTCTGGATAGAATAACCATATAGAAATTATTTACTAATGTAAAAAAAACATATATAAAAATTCAATTAATTGAAATAAATAATACAACCTATCAAACCAATAATTTTCATTAAAATGTAATGAAAAATAATTAATTCTCAACAAATTTTTTTATCCTTCATAAGGATAAAACTACATCCACACGTTAAAATTATAGGTTAATTCAAAAGGATAAATGGGTCAAAATGACCGTATAAGAATCAAAATGACCATATAAGAATCAAATTTTTGGTATTTGGGTCGATATTAAAAAATGAGACAAAATAATGGAGAAGTGTCACACCTATAAATTTAATTGTAGTTAATTCTTTGAGGCTGTAAGAGAAGAGACAGAAACACTAGAAAAAATGACTGTATAAGAATCAAAATTTAGGGATTTAGGTCACTATTTCTAAATGAGAAAAATAAAAGAAACAACATGATAAGATCACCCTAGAGAAAAAAATACAATGGATTTGACGCATTCCAAAAACCTTGGGTTTCAAATAATGGATTTTAACATTTTAAAATCAATAAATTGAGAAATAAATAATATCAGAGGTATTTATGGAAATTTCATTTCCTATACCTCGATATAACAACAAACTAGTTCAACATGGGTCATGTTTGATGGTAAAATGTTTGTGGGGAAATGAGAGGGGAGGTAAAGAGTTAGGGTTATCTCAAGAGATATAAAATGATGGAAAATAAAATTTAGATATTATTTAAAAATAATAATATATGATTTGAATTTTTTAAAATTACATTTTTTAAAATGGATTTCACAGAGGTTTCTATTGGATACCTTGTATAAATACATTGAGTGATTGGTTATTCAAACTAAACCACAGACAACACCTTCACCCCACTACGTAACCAATTCAAAACCACTATGTACTTAGTGCCTGCTATACCTCACCCCTTCCATTTATTCCACCAATACCTTCATGATAAACTATAATTCCCAACCTATAAAAAATATTCCAAAAAATATAAACAATTTCTTGTTTTGATAAAGAAATATCAAACATAATGGTTGAGGTATTGAAAAAATCCCCACTATTGATATTCTTTTCCCTGAGAAGATTCAAATAGATTCTTTAGGGAACAACTCCATTCATTGAATATTTATTTCTACCACCCATTCCAAAACATCCCCTTAGAGATTACCATTACACCGTATGACCTAGTCGAAATGACTTACCCTACCATACACCAACATTTATGTAAAACCCCCATATTTTATGACATGGTTCTCTTCAAATAAATTTAATTTATTTGATATCTTGTGATAAAGGAAACATTAAGTCTAAATGACCCATTATATTGTATACCATTATATCCTATCTTTTTGATTGGTAGTGTGAAAAGAAATAAAATCATTTTTGTAATTTTTTATAAATTTTTAAGAAAAAAAATTGATAAAAAAGTACTCAATAATTAGTAATGTATTTATATCCATTAAAAATACATTTTTACATCAAATTGTTTTTATTTCTTTTTTGAGTAAATAATATAATAATTTTATTCCATTAAATAATATTCTAAAAGTGAAATTATTTTTTTGAAATTAGGATGTCTTAATTATCCTATAGTTAATAATGTTTAATTTGTTGAAAAGATTTCTTTTTTGATGAATAGTGAAAAATACTTATTTTTATAGAAAACTATATTTTCTATTAAATCATTTAAAAAGTTTCATTTTTTATAAATAATTGAATGTAAGATTATTTTATTTAAATTATTATTCATCCTATTAATTACAATGAAATAAATTAAATTCATTATGTTTTAAAAAAAATTACACATAAGAAGAAATTGTTTCTGGAAAACTATATTAAATCACATTTTGTGGGTTTATTTATAAATTAAATGTTACTAATTGATTTATTTGAATTTTATAAAATTGATTCAATATTTGGATCCAGAATAAATAATTTAATTTAATTAGGTCAACATAATTTTTTTTCATTATGATTACTAACCTGGGAATATATTTGTCACCACTATAAGGGTAAAAGTGGTAAATCTATGTTAAAACTGTGGCGTAAAACATTAAAATAAATTTAACACTTGAATTTATCCTATTATTTGAGTTTTATTTAACCAAAAATAATTTAAATTTGTAAAAGTATTTATTTTAAAACATTATTTTGAATTTGGTAACATGAGCTTGAATTTTTTGAAAGATAAGTAATATTTTCATCAAATTAAAAATTATTTTTATATCTTTGAAATTGATCTACTTATTGGAAGATTTCTTTTAGTATTGGATTTATCTAAAAGTGTAAAATAATTTCTTTTTTTATTTAATGAAAAAATTTATGGATGTAAATTTATTACTTTATTTCAATCTCAATATCCTTATTACTTCCTATAACTAATTAATTATAAAAAATAAAAATTATTATATATTATAATTATTAAATTAAATAAAAATATCACAAAAGAATAAAATTACTTTATAACACATGTTCCTTATCCCTCACTAAATATAAATTCCAAAGAGAATGACCATATAGAAATTATTTACTAATGAAAAGAGAAAATATATGAAAATTAAAAAATGGAAATAAATAATACAACCTATCAAACCAATAATTATCATTAAAAAGTGAATGAAAACTAATTAATTCTCAACAAATTAATGTTTATCATTCATATAGATAAAACTACTTGAACACATTAATATTATAGGTTAATTCAAAGGGATAAATGAATCATAAAAAATTAAAACAAATAATTGATTAAGAACTAATCTTGATGATTAAATTTTATTTCATCATGACTATAGATATTTTAAATCATCAAAACAATATTCATTTCACATGGAATTATTATCACACTATGATAGAAAGGTGTAAACAATATTATCCCTCCCATCAATTAATTTCAATGGAATCTCAAAAAAAATGTCGGATTGATTCATTTTTAATATATTAATCACTAGGAATAATTATATGTAATGAGAAGTTCAAATATATAGATACATCTTGATACCGATGATGAACATGGTCATTCACGTAACTGAAAGACCAAAAAATTGGATATAACTATCCGACCACTTCAAAATACTATATTTTTTCAGAGATGAAGTTTAACACATTTTAGATGATTTAATATAGTATATAATGTAGAATCAGGATATTGTGAAATTTATAAAGTTACCACAAAACATTTATTCAACACATACATGGATAATTTCCCCTCATCTATCATAAAATATTTTTCTATAACCAACGTACAAAATTTCCATATCTCCTAAATATATGAATATAAAAAAAATCTTATATAAGTCTAGAATATAATATTTTCCCTAAAACATAAAATATACCCCATAAAAAAACAAATTAAATCCATTTTTATAAAATATGTGACAGAACTATAATGCTGCTATAATACATAAATTTTGTTAAAATAATTGAACAATTTTTGATTCATGTGTTGTATTTTTTTCAGTGTTATTTTGGTGTATTAACTTATTTCTAGTAGAATAATTTTCAATGAATAATCTTGATAAGTGTTGGAATATATTTAGATAAATTAAAAAAATAATGTAACATCTAAACCCAAAAACCACCTAAAACGTTTCCTCAAGATGGTCAGCCACTGGGCCTCATGCAAACCTCCCCATATGCAGAAGGTTTCGAACTAGAATCAAGGGTTTAATAAGGTATAAGGGAGAGAATATACCATGTGGATCAATAATAAATATAACTCAAGAAAAGAAAATAAAGGTGGTTGAATATAATAATAATTTAATTTTAATATTACTAAATAAATTATTGAACATGAACATGTAGAGAAGGAATATAGAGGAAAGTATACGTAATACATATAATGACCAAAAATGGAAAATAAGTAATTTAGAAGACACAAAAACATTCTCTAATTGCATCATGAGCATAGTCATAGTATTCATCTCTTGTGAACCATACTATCCAAGAAGGATAACAACAATCATGTTTAATCTAGGAACCCAATCCAACAACAAGTGAGATATGGTTTGGGTAACCCCTTGTAATAGTGTCCAGAACTGGTTGTGAGATATATTCATATGGACACAAAAAACCAAGTCTGAAGAATAATCCATTCCGTGAAAATAAAATAAATCATTATTTAGTTAAATCAAAATTATATAAGTGTTGAAATATTAAATTTATACAATTTATGCTCATGTTTTCCAAGGAATCCTTACCGACTATACCTAATTCAGCATAAGATGAGATATCTCTAAATGTGTCACCCTGTATATATATATATAAGCATATATATCCATATATATGATCAATTCATACATTTTAGGACTAGTGGCATGACACATGCATCCTAATATGATAATAATATTTTCATACTCTACAAGGGATATCATGCCCATAATATCAGAATGACTGAATAGGGAGATCCACAACAATCTTCTTTGGTACATATTTCTTTCCAAAACAAGTTCTAATATGAAATGGTTTATGAGATCACATGTTTGAAATGAGATAAAAAATAAGATATGTCATCATACTCATGGATGTGACATTCATGAGCAACATCCAAATCAAGGGGATGTGAGAGACCATTCCCATCAACCCATGCGATGTGAGACTCTATTCGCATCATCCATGACCAAGGGGTGTGATACATCATGTTAAATGTCCCTTATAAAGTTAAATATAGTAATATTATAATGTAAATTAATCCCCCTTTTCTCTGAGACCATAGCCAGATGTTTCTTAAAGAGGGAACTAACATCCCAAAAGGTGAAATAGATATATTTTAGTATAATCCATTTAAATTTTTGAATGATTTGATATGTCCATACCTTCTGTAATAAATATCATTTATACAACTAGGAAACATAATTAATAAGTAATTAAAGGGTTGTTAAATTTACCTATAACTATGAAATCCATGGTAATAGTCTATTTCATGGGATAAAATTAATTATAAATATGATTATTCAAATAAAAATTTGATTTATAAGACTGTTCACCTCAACGGAGGCTTTTATTAGAAAACATGATGTTTTAACAAATAATTTATTTAATTTAACTCAATAAACTCATTTATAAATCAATACACGAGATCACCCTAATGGTCATTTAAAAAATCTAGAAATATCAATCAATGTAATTAAATAGCACATTATAAGGTGTTTCTCAACATTTGGAAGGTGAAAAAACATCAAGGAAAACGTTTTGAAATCACCAAATGGGGTTATTCAGGATGAGGTTACCTCCTCCAACTATGTAATCTTATCTAAGATGTTAAAGAATGTTATAATCATTTAATTTAATGCATTTAAAAATTGGGCAGTGACACCTAGATTAGTCTTTCATGCAGAACCATGGATATATGATATATACAATGAATCATAATGGGAATGAAAACTGTATCTCCTACCTCATGCTTCGGTCGATTCACATGTTTTCTATTGATCTATAATTCAATAAACAAGGGTTAAAATTTCAATAATTTTCTAAATCCATAAAAATAGGGAATAATAGATCACACAAGAATTAGCGATTCATATAGTGATGTAAAAAAATAATAGAGGCATAGAGATTATAAAGCTTACGGATGCAGTTCCATGTAAATTGATGATGAGTGAAATGAACCATAAATGAAGTATTTGTCTCAATGAATAAGAGAATAGAGGAAGGTAGATTGAATGGTTTCCCCTAGAATGCACAAAATAGAATAATGGGGGGAGGACAAAATAGAATGAAGTGGAAAAAATAATTTAGCCTTCTTTAATGAGTCATAAGATTTGATAAATCTCACTCTAATAATATGGTCTTTTATGGGGTTTTTGACCTCAATTTTTTTAATTGGGTGATATTACTTTTTATGAACTATGTTCTCCCAAGATTACAATTGGAATTAAATATGGTTATTTTATGTGATATTTTCATTGTTTTTATTTTTTTACACACAATCACTAAATTGATTAATTATTATATCAATGATGTGGTATTTGAAAGGAATTTTATCTCAAATTTCACTCCACTAATATGTATTTGGTTTTATGAACCAATTTTGTGGTATTGTGTTTTATATACTACCAGTATGATGCATTTAACATGAATATATATATATTCATGATGATTAATATTTCAAGTCGTATTTACTCTTTCCAGGGTTTGCAATTTAAATGTCATGAATGGGGTAAGAAATTATTTTAAAGTCTCAATTTTTTAGGATTTCTCTTATTTTCATTTATAAAAATTATAATCTATATATCTAGAAATCTAATTATTTTCTTATAGTCTAGATATTTATTGTATTTCAATATTTGTTTCCATAATTTTCAACTCTTTAAAATTTTATTCATGAAAATTAATTTTTTAATTAAAAATTGATCGTATTTATATTTTTGATCAGGCATATCGTTTTTCCCATGTCTATATTTTAAAATTTAATATACAAAAGTCAAGTTTCTTTAATAAAATTATTTATTATTGATAGATTATGTTATAATTGTCTTTTTAAAATATTTGAATGTAATATTCCAAATTTTTTATTAAAGGCTTGGAACCATCTTTATTTAAAAAAATTCAATGGAATGTATTTTTAATATATAAAATATTAAAAAAAATTTACTACCAAAACAATATTATTCTCTTTTATCTTCTTCTACAAATTTTCATTGGTTTTAAAAAAAAATTATTTAATGAAAAAATATTTTAATTTCCCCCCCTATTTTCATTATTTCCACATTGGATACGATAATATAAAAAACATATATTTTTTACAAAATGATTATATTATTTTATTTGTTATTAATTTAATGGAAATTAATTTTATTTTGAAAAATTATCATTATTGTTATAAATTATCATTTAATTTCTCATAAATATGAATATTATTTAATCATGGATATAATTATTTCCTAAATTTTATACCATTTTTATTCAATGTGTTTTATTTTGAAGGATATTTGATTAACTATATGAATATTAATAATATTTATCATTTACTCAATATAAATATTCTTTTAAAAAGTCATATTTTAATTAATTAAATTCATCATTTAATATATAACAAATTCATTGGACTTGTAGTGATGAGTGGGGCCTAGGATTATGTAACCTCTTGAAGCATCTATTGGTCTCATGAGGTAAAAAAGTTGGCTAACATTATTAATTTAGTTTTTTGTGTATAACAATACATCAATTAAACTGTCTTGGATCTAAGCCTTAAGGATAAATATATAATGATGTCTATGATCATTTTGTCCAACACTATGTACTTCCATCATCTAGAATTTCATTATTATTATCTATGAGATTACTGTATTTATATTATCCATGCATTCATTTGGAACTCATGTTATTGATTAAATGGCATTTGTTTTTTCTTATTTAACTTGTTATAATGATAATGGATTATTTACTCATGACATCTTCTGTTTTATGTTCCACTTACTGAGCATCTAGTCTCCACCATTATTATTTCCCATTTCCCATTATATGAAGAATTAAATTTTGAATGACTATAATTATATAGAATAATTATGTTTATTTTCTTTTATTTTTTATTTACCATGTAAATTGGGAAGAATTTATGTAACTAGATTACCTAGACTACTAAAGTATTTGGTATACTGGGATTTGATGACTTGTATCTAGTGTTAATTTAATAAATAAGACACTCAATATGGGTTACTGGAGTTTAGGATTCTACATTATTACACTAATTTATGATAAAAAAAGAATTCTATATATATAATTCATCATCATTAAACTACACATTATCATACTAAATTGTATGAATAGGACCAGGAATTATTTTCCTCAATTGGGAAACATGGAATATGTTATGCATGGAACCGAATTTCAATGGTAGATCAAGATAATAGATAGATTCTCTAAAAAAGATTTCAAAAGACATAACATATCACAAAAACAATTTCCCCTATTTAACTATCTCTTAATAACCCATCATCAGTGAGATTGGAAGGATCACATGGTCACCAACCTATAAATAAAAGGGTTCTCTTTAAGGGTTAGAATATTTTTATTTCTGAATTCAAGAATTTATAAAGTAACAATGAACCACTTTACCTAGTTTTTTCATCTTCTCAATTTTTATATTTTAGATTACAGAATAATTTCTTATTCACATCAATCATAAATGGAAATGAAAATGATATATATATAGTGATCTATATGGATCCTTCATGATAAATACATGGTAGTTATTGATATAATAGAAATATAATATGGAAATTTGACTTTCTAATGTGATAATGAAGATAATTATACATTCCTTAAGAATATCATTCGAAATATTAACTGTTAACTCATAATGAATATCAAATTTTCTGTTTAAAGTAGTTCTAAAATTGATATATCAACCAAAATATAATTAAATTCCTTACAAAATCAAATATATAAAACTCATTTTATTTTCAGATATGATTATTGATAGAAAACGGTAAATCTAAAAAATTATCCTGGTGTATATATTTTTGTCATAATCAATGGAAGAAGCTTACTAAATTGGTAAAAGTTAACATTATTGGTCAGATAATAAAAAAAATCCATTCAAAATCCCAGCCATTATATGATCTCATATAACATGTAACAAAATACATTGTGATCTCATACCTTTTACAGACCAGTAGTGGCAGTGAATAAAGATATCCTTCAATTCCTTTATGTTCTTCATTTACCTTCCAATATGTTGATATCCTAACAATAAACTCTATAGTCTCATTATTCATTAATGGAAAATAAAACATGTGATAAATTTCATGATACATATTCTTGAATGAAGGGTTTATCACCCATTTCGATACATGGTGTCCTTTCATAATGCTTTATCTTACACCATTTGGGATGAATAGAAATATGTTGATGTATTACAAGGATTGAAAAATATTGAGTCTAACATTCATGGATTTCATCATCATTGATATTATCTAATAAGATGTTAAAATATATATCAGCTTTCAATTAGTCCTTGACCTAATTCACAATAGGAGATGTGATATTGATATGGTTTAAATATATTACATTATAATATCAAATAACATTAGTGTGTAGTTGATTCTAAGTGTTATTAGTCACCATTCTTCCTTCACATCCAATTCCCTTTCTGTATGATATTTTTTGATATTAGGATCATATGGGATATCAAAATAAAATGAATAAATCTGAGCAACCAATCAATGTTTTCTACAATAATGCATCATTGATAAAATATGTATTTTTTGATCTTGTGGTCTATGGAAACCACAATTCATTCATTTTATATATTGTCGTTATAACACTTTAAAGAATGAATGTCATAAGAAAATTCAAAATAATGAGTACTGTAGTTCCACTCTTAAGGGAACAACTATCTGGAACTATAAGCCACTAACCAATGATCCAATATTAGGATTCATCAAAGGCTCACTAAATAAGCACCCCAATATACCTCAAATCCCTTACCCATGTTAGGTAATATGTGAATGAGAGCTATGGAAAAATGAACCATTAACTCTTGTAAAGATGATTAAAATTTGTTAGAACAAATAAATTTAAAACCATTAATAATTAAATTTGTCATAGGAACTGAAATATTTCATAGTACCTTGATAAATTAGAGAAAATTCCCATTACACAAGAAAAAATACTAATTTTCCATACATTCATTGGGACGTTCAATAACTCTAATAACTCCACCATCTCTATTTCCTCATAAATTCCACCCTTATAGTTCATATCCCCTTGGAAAATAACTTCTTAAAAATAAATGGAAAATTTAGATATATTTCAATGTATTTTATTTTCATATTAGGTTTCCCAAAAATATTAAGATACTGACCAAAATAATAATATGAACTTGAATACATAAGGTTATTATCCATGAATACCACTATAAAAGAGTCTATGAATTGATGCAAGACCCTATTCATTAAATATGTGAAGAAAATGGGATAATTATTTATATATGAAAGGAATTAATAAATATATTTATTGAATGTACACACTTAAAAATTAGTAATTGGAATGTTCTAAATCCTGAATAGATGATGATTATAACCTAATCCCAACTCAATTGTGGAGGACTAAATTACACATTTTAATTGATTAAAAAAAATTATTAGTTGTTGGAAACGGGTAATGTTTATTGATAATTACATAATTTTTAACTTGATAGTATACACATAAATTTTGACAAAAAACATACTTCATAGTGATGAGGATAATATCATTATAAATATATGTTATGATATACATAAAACATTTGTCTTTGAGTTCCTCTAAATGATTATTCAATTCCATATTTTTGTTGTTTACATTCCATAAAAAGGAATGGCACCCCGAATTTTGCAATATGAAGATCAATGATGAATTCCAAATCTATTTTAGGGGGTGGTATTGAAATGTATTCTGGGAATAATTTAAGACATAAATCCACATTATGGGGAAAAATAGGCGATCCTTATAATCATCTACTCTAATGGAAACAATAGATTTTATTTACATGAATTCTCTTACCTGTTCCATATTAGGATGTTAAAAACTAGCCAAAAAATCCTACTTCCCCTAAATATTAATTATATACTATTGGGAGAAAATTAATGACACACTCATGTTATAATAGACAATGCATATATGAAATTGTGTTAACCAGTTTCTTCCCAGAAGTTAAAAATAGGAATTTATAATTTGAATCATTAGATCCTAAATATTCATGAAGAATTCAACTACCAAATTAAAATATGAGAGGTTCGAAGTCAATTGAATCATTTTATCTATGGTTTTATCAACTCCCATATATGAGGAAAATTTATCTATATTAATTTGAAGGAGTATATCTAATTGATATTAGATGAAAGATTATGTGGAAACTATATCAAATAATACACACAGTAATGTAAATGATATTGAAATTTTACCACTAAAAATACAATTCACTAATCATGTGTTGGACATATGTTGATATAAAAATTAAATATTGTATTTTTCTTTACATAGACCCTGATTTATAAATCTCTAATTAGAATATTGTTGTGTAGTTAATCATACTGGACAAGCAAGTTGGCCACCATGACCAAATCTCTCATAGGATTGATTAATTCCACTCATAAAATACATAACTGACTATATGTAGAATTTTTAGGCCAGATTCAGATTTTACCCAACACTTTCTGAAATATTCAATCTATAGAACCTTTTTATATTGACATACTCACCACGAATGTGGAAATGATTCACCTTAAATGTTTATTTAGTCTGAAAATGACTTGGTCTTCCACATTGTTGAATAATGATATAAGGTTTGCCTAATCTAAGTGAGGAATGTATAAAAACACCCTGGATTCCCTCATGAGAACCACATATACTAACCCCTTATCATCATCACATACAAACAATATCATATTTATCTCTCATCATTTGAAAAGGTAGTTTACTAACCACCATTGGACCTCATTGGGATATTTTTCTAGTGAGTAACACTTTCAAAAACAATTCCATTAAATTTGGAAAATAGACTAGTGTAAACATAGTTTTTAAAGTCATTCAGATACATTTTAAACTATATTTCCATAATTTAATAATCATTGATCAAATATGGATCAAATAAAATTCAGTCTATGAATCTGTTAGTGTACTTTATAATAGAAATTGTGCCTTATTTAATGTTTCTGAACTCTTTATCCTTTACCCAAAAATGGTTGTATGGGTATAATTTCTAAAACATACCTCTTAAAATGTTTCCTTGGTGAGGACTTAGTCCTTTTTATCCCCAAATATCACATCTCGCCACCTATGAGCCCCCCCTTACAACATGAATGTTGACAATCAAACCCTATGTTGTTTTGAGGATTCATGAAATGTGATGATATGATAGAGGTGATTAATCCACACCTCATCCTCATGAGGAGAAAAATCACCCTATAATGATCAAGGATGAAGGAACTAAAAATCCATTATCTTATTAGGAGTTGAAGGCTTCATACACAGAACTACCTTACCAACTTCTCGAAGTAGGTGACTGAGTCATTCTAGGACTAGAGGATAAATTTCTAATAAATATTAAATCATATTTTCATGAAAGACTTACTATTTAGTAGGAGTTGGTCAAATAGGTTAAATCATCCCTGTTAAAATAGATAATTATTTAAAAATTCCATTAATCACTCTAGACAACCGAAATAATGAACTATAATCTAGGTCAATTCTAACCCCATTACCCTATACATTTCATCTATTTCTATTTATTAATACAAATTTCATTTAAGAAATATTCATTTTTCCACTTTATATGTAATTATATGAATGCTTCCATTGGCTAAAAAAATATTATAAATAAAATTAAGGCTTTCTTATGGAAAATAATATTTACTTATTTCTAAAGTTTCAATTTTATGAAAAAAACTTCTATCTATGGAAATAATCTAGTAAACACAGATAGAAATGAACAAAAATGGAATGATATCTTATTTATTTCTACACATTAATACCTAAAGTGATTTATGTGAATCAGGACCACAAGTTAAACATAATTGGGAAATAAAAATAGATTTTTTCTATCCTAAAAAACTCACACTTCAAACATAAGTATACTAGTTATTAATATGTACAGGTTACCACCTAGAGTCTCAATAATTATAAATTTAAAACACTCTCAAGTTAAACACAAATGATCCCTTAGTGTACTCTTATGCTCTTTTGTAACATATGTGACCCAAATAATTGAATGGTGCCGAATTACATCTTCACAACAACTCAAGATCACCTCTTAATGATCGGAGTTATAAGAAAAATTGATTCATGAGTAGAAAATTAGTGGGGAATGGTTTTCCTATATAAATAATGTATCAATATAAGTATGTTGTGTAACAAAATGGGATATATAATATACATGATTTATTTTTACAAAATGTGTAACCAAAGATAAAAATAAGTGGGTACTACATCAAACATCACTAAAATCTGTAGAAGGATGTGAACACGAATCATAATATATAATATGATCAAAATATTAAAGACATTACACAATGTGTGCAAGAAAAACAAAAATGTAAAATATATAGATTTTGTGTAGGAAAACTATGTCCCTAATAACAAAAATGGTGGTCCCATAAGTCAGTCATCTAATATTTAACACAAAATAAGAACATTATGTCACTAGTCGGTCCAAGCATCAAAATCCCAAAATAGTAGTCCATATATATAGTAAATCCCATCCCAAAATAAATTTACTTTACGTAAATCACATACAAAAGGATTTTAGTGAATCCTATTGTGTTACATGAAAGGAGTGTGTAAATAAGTATCAAATTGGTTGTCAAAACCCATCACTTAACAACCATACATAAACTAAAGCGTGTTCCATTAATTTTTTAAAAAATGTAACTAGTAGTTTAAACACATAAATTATTTAAAAAAGGATTATACATGAGAATGTTAAAATATAAGTGACTCTCTACTTGGGGAGGTTCTTTACAAATACAACCCAATTTTATCCTTATATCTAGATATAAGAAGACATGTTGGTGCCATCACCATTTGAAAAAATCCACTAAACCTATAAATTTACCTCACATATACATATATTTGCCCAAATTTATATGTATATTTTTGTAATATGTCAATAACCTAGAGATTAATCCCACTATAGTAGAGGGAATCGAGTATACCAAATTAAATAAATCATGCAATCAATACCATCAAGAATTTGGGAATGTGTATATTAAGTCATTTCTTTGTGAGATAGTATCTTATATACCATATATTCATCAATATTTGGGTATATATTAACTTTTATATACCATAACAAGCATATATCTCAACATGACTAATATGGTGGAAAATATAGACCACGTGACATATAACATGACATGAAATTGAAGAATGAAGAACAATATAATAATGTAATTAAGAAATTATTGATAGTAGTGAACAAAGTGGGCATATATCCATTCGTGCATAATGAGGTATAAAAATATTGGGATACCAAGTTAGTATAAAATAAAAATTACAACTCAAAATTAATATTAAAATGGAAAAAATATTTATCCTAACCAATATAAACATAAAAAATATTCTAAACTAAATAAATATTTTGAAAAATATTTATTAGTTTTAAACTCAAAATTTTAATTACGTTCCAAAAACCAAAAAATTTCTAAAATGAATTTATGTGACTATGAGTGGGATAAGTGGTATACTGAAAAATTTAATAAATAAAAATATTTGAGAATATAATGAAGAGAATAGATTCTACCACGAGACAAAAAGAACCGCCTTAGAAATTTTTTTATTGGATTGGGTCATTTTCATAAAAGGGTTTCAAATCTAGTAATAAAAATCGAATGATAAAATTATTTTTACCTAGAATAAGATTCTATATTATCCTGATGAGAATAAATCCATTTTTTATTGAATTATAATGTCCATAGTATTTGTAATAGGGGGTTTAAACCTTCTTCAACCAAGAAATGTGAAATGATATTTTTTTTGATTCCATGGATCATACATTTCCATGAACTATCCCCAACAACCAATAGGGGCCACATTGATCATGGTTGATGAAAAATGGATTGAGAGGTAAGGATAGCAGAGGGATATGTTGAGGTTGAACTCAACATACATGAAATGAGTTTAAATATATAGTGGTGGTGACATAAAAGGATTAACTTAGTTTATGAAATGACTAAAATTACTCTTTTAAAAGATTTTTCCTAGATTCCTACCTTGCACCTGGTATAATTCAATCAGTTACTCAGTAGACAAGAAACCCATCTTCACCCCCAAGTACCTGATATTATACCACTATGTACCTAATTCAGACAACCCCTCACCCCTTCCCCAAATTGAATTAATACCATAACAAAACCCTCAAATTCCATCTATAAATTAAATTACACTGTAAATTAAATGAAATGGATATTAATAAAAGATAAATCACACCTTTAATGGTAGGGTTCTTTATAAAACCCATGTCTTATAATAGATTATAGTTTTATATAAAATATAATGAAATGATGAAAAAATACAATGAAGGATGATAACACTCCCTTAACAACGTCACTAAGATACCATAGTATTTGATGGTCAACAAGTAAGTAATAAATAGAGAATATTTAGTTGGAACATTAATATTGGAAATGGATATGTTAATTACTTATATATCTACTCTAATAAGGAATGGGAGAAGACTTAATGACATTTAACCTATAATTCCTGAAATTTCCACTGTTAAATGTTATATTTCTGGCCACCGCCAGAATATTAGTAGGCCCTCATTAGTAGTGTAGATGAATAATTATATAAAATATCTATTTTCTATATCATCATACTTTTAGGGGCATTCACCAAGGAGACAATGAGATCCTTGACATACCCACCAAACATGACCACCACCCATCTGAATCTCAACATCATTATGGCATCTTATGACTAACTATTTATAAAAAAATAAAAATTATTATATATTATAATAATGAAATTCAATAATAAAATATCACCTAATAAAAACATTTCTTTGTATTTCATATTCTTTATCCCTCACTGAACTTATATTTATGATAGAATCACCATATAAAATTTATTTACTGATGAAATGGGAAACATATATAAAAATTAAATAAATGGAAATGAATCATGCAACCTATCAAATCATTAATTCTCATTAAATATGGAACGAAACATAATAAATTCTCAATAAATTAATGTTTATCCTTTATGAGGATATAACTACATTCACACATTAACATTATAGAATAATTAAACAGGATAAATGAATCATAAACAATTAAAACAAATAAATGTTCAAGAATTAATTTAAATGATTAAATATTATTACATCATGACTATAGATATTTTTAATCATCAAAACTATATTCATGTCACATGGGATGATTATCTCACTATGATAGAAAGGTGTAAACAATATTATCTCTGGAATCAATTAATTTCCATGGAATCTCAATAAAAAAGTGGAATTGAATAATATTCAAGAGATTAACCATTGGGAATAATTATATGCTTTGGTAAATATCAAATCACTAGGGGCATCTAGATACCCTTGATTAAATTGTTCATTCATGTAACTGAACTACCCAAAAATTGGGTAAATCTCCTACCACTTAAAAGTACTGTATTTTTTTCAGTGATCAAGTTTAAAACATTTGAGATGATTTAATATATTATATAATATAGAATGAATACATTGTGTAATGTATACATCTGACCACATAACAATTGTTCAACACATACATTGAGAAATTACCCTCATCCATTATAAAAAACTTTCTATGACCAATGTAAGTAATGAACCTATAGACTAAATATATGAGTATAAAAAAACATCTACTATAACACAAAAAAACGTGTCCCCTAAAACATATCATATCCCCCAGAAATAAACTCAAAATAAATCCTTGTCAATAAACCATGTTACATAAATATAATGTTAATGTAATACATTAATTGTGTTAAAACTAATAACCAATTGTTGATTCCTATGTTGTATTTGTTGTTAGTGTTTTCATTTTGGGGTATCAACTGATTTCTATTAGAATAATTTTAAATGAATAATATTTATAAGTGGTGGAATATATTAAGATAAATTATAAAAAATAATGTTCCATATCAACCTAGAAGCCACATCATACTTTTTACCAAGCTATTAGGCCAATAGGCCTCAATAAATCCACCCCATATTCCCGAGGATTCCAACTAGGATCAGGGGACTAAGGAGGTATAATTAGGAGACAATACCCTATAGATCAATAATAAATATATCATAATAAAAAGTAAATAAAGGTAGAGGAATATAATAATAATTGGATATTTAAAATGATGGAATAACTGATCATATATGAACATGTTGTAAAAGAATATAGAGGCACGTATACCAAATACATAGAAAGTCAAAAAATAGAAAATAAATAATTAAAAAGACACAAAAACATTCTCTAACTGCATCATGAGCATAGTATCAGTCCAATTTTTTTGTTACCCATCCTATCCCAGAAGGACCATAACAATATTGTATAATCTATGAAACCAATCCTACAAAAAATGAGATATGTTTGGGTACTATGTTGTAATAGTGTCCCGAATAGGGTGTGAGATATACTAATATGGCCACCAAAAACACTTCCTAATGAATAGTCTACTCTGTGAAAATAAAATATATCATTATTCATGTACGTCCAAAATATAGTATTGTTGTAAGATGAAATGTAAACATGTCGGGCTTATGTTTTCCAATGACACTTGGCCGACTATAACTAATTCATCTTATGAATAGATATTTCTAATCATGTCACCTTTTATATATATATAAATAGATATATATATATATATATACTCAATATGTATAAGCATATATATATATATCCATATTTATGAACATTTAATACTATTTAGGATAATAGGCATGACACAAGCATCCTTATGTAATCACAAAAGTTTCATACTCTACAAGGGACATCATGCGCATTATATCAGAATGACTGAATAAATAAATCCACTCTAATATCCTTGTGTAAATGTTTCTCACTAAAAAATTTCTTAAAATAATTATTTCATAAGACCAAATGTATGAAATGAGATAAAAAATAAGATATGTCATCCTACTCATGGATGTGACCATTATGATCAACATCATAATTGAGGGGGTTGGAGTGACAATTCCCATCAACGCATGTGATGCGAGACTCTATGCCCATCATCCTTGACATTGGGGTGTGCGATATCATGTTAACTGACCCTAAATAAGTTTCCACTAGTTTTATTAGAATTTAAATTAACACCCCTTCCCTCTGAGACCTTAGCTCGATGTTCCCTAAAGTGGAAACTAACATCTCTTAAGCTGAAATTGATCCGTTTTAGTATAAACTATTTAATTTTTTTAAAAAGTTGACAATTCCATCAATTTCATAATCAATCTCATTTATAGGACAAGGAAGCAAACCTCATATGTCATTAAAGGGTAGTTACATTTATCTATAACTATGAAATCCATGGGAAGAGTCTATCTCAAGGGATAAAATTCACTATAAATATCATTAATCAAAAATAATTTGATTTATAAGACCATTCACCTCATCAAGGGGTTATTTATAAAACATGATGGTTCAATAATAAATTTATTTAGTTTAATAAAATCATCTCATTTATAAATCAATACATAAGATCACCCAAAAGGTCATTTAGTAAATCTAGTAATATCAATCAATGTAATTAAATAACACATTCTATGGGGATTATCAGCTTTATGAAGCAGACTAAAAATCAAAGAAAATGTCTTCAACTCACCCAAATTGGGTGATCTAGGATGAGGTTTCCTCTTCCAACAATGTAATGTAATATATGTAGTTATGGAATGGTGTAATCATTTATTTTAATTCATTTACAAAGTTTGGAGTGACACCTAGAAAATTCTATCAGGCATAACAACTAACATATGATATAAATAGTGAAACATAAAGGGAATAAAAACTATACCTTCTACATAATTATTGGGATGGTCCACGTGTTTTTTGTTGAGCCATAATTCAATATAGAAGTGTTGGAAATGTAAGAATTGTCGAAACCCATAAAAATAAGGAAATACAGCACACACAAGAATTAGTGTTTCGTATAGTGATGTAAAAATAATAATAGGGGCATGGAGAGTATATATCGTATTTATGTAGTTCCAACATAATTGATGTTGAGTGAAATTCACCATAGATGAAGAAGTAGAATCATAGACTAGGAGTGTAGAGGAAGGTAGATTGTATGGTTTCCCCTAGAACACACAAAAGGGAAAAATGGGGGGAAGAAAAAATATGATGAAGGGGAAAAATAATTTATCCTTCTTTAGTGAGTCGTGTGAGTAGGTTTCATGATTTGGATAACTATATGCCAACGATGAAGGAGTTGGTAACAAAATCCACCCAATGTATGGTTATCTAACATGGTTAGGAAAACCATGCACCAAAAAAATTCATAGCTATAGGTTTAGGGGAAACAAGGGTCTAGTCTAGGTGCATGGTTGTGGAAAACTATACATATCTTAGTTTCCATCATTGTAATAAATTTTAGACACCCAACATAGCAATATACATCTAGTAGCATAGTTATGTGAAACTATTTAACACCTCCTACTCTAGTTGGAAAAGATACAAAGTTTCTCATGGGGGTTTTCATTATTTAAATAATAATTCCCATAACGAAAAAGAGATGCGTAATTGACTCACTTTTTTAAACTAACTGTGCAGCCACCCTATGTGTCACTCTGTTTCTTCCAAAAAAAGGTGTATTCAGAGTCTAACACTCCAAAAAAAAACCCCATACATCTCCTAATATTTAATCCTAACTAAAAAATCACTTCCAAGTGATCCAAAACATTGATATTTATTCTAAGGCTCAATTTAATCTTCAACTCATCCTCTAAACAAAATTTTATTAATTTTTCAAGAATTATGACATGTTTGAAAACCCGGGATGTTATAATATCCAAACCTTGGAACATCTCATCCTATATAATACTAGGGGAAATTATGAAGACATTACCCAACCTACTCTGGTTGTGTATATCTTCTGAAATGGGTTTGTTTTATCTTAGAACTCTTAACACACCTCCAAGAGAAATTTTAGGCACTGCATCATTAAAACTCAATACCCCAAGCCCTAACTCAAAACCAAGCTGACATAACTAGATAGAGAAAACCATTATTATCAAACCTTATACATGATACCTTCTTAAACTATTTATAAAACAGTCTAAGGAAATCCACATCATAGGTTTTAACCACTAAATTGAAAATTCCATGTCACAACACATAAATTATCAGAATTTCTTTCAAATTAAAATCCAAATACATCTAACGATAAACCCATCATGTTCCATAAAACAATACACTGTAATATGATGAATACACATCCTATGGACCCCACTCTAACCAACATGGTCTATTATGATTAACCAATCCCAAAATTGGTCACGTTGAATTTATTTTTAGGTCCATATGACCCTTTCCTCGGCACCCACCTATGTTCATGGCATGCATGAATGGTTCCACAATGATTGTATAACTACCTTCAAAGAGCCATCATCAAAACACCTTTGAGGGAATATTCTGAAAACACCTCATCATAAGTGATTGGATTCTTCTAAATTATATAAACTAATGTATTTTTATAGAGGAATCTTGAGATGACATCAATCACTGTCTCTGATGCCTATAACTATCATCTGATGATGTCTCTTAACCGAACCATCTCTAATTATTTTTATTAAATGGTACACGAGTGCTAAAACGGTCATATAACAATTGGTACCAAATATAAACAACCCTTGTATCATGATGTCCACCACCAACTTCTTAATGTGGATGACAGGTTTTAAGGAATTGTTTAATTTTATTATTGATCACACTTCAAAGGAGTCTTTCCTGTTAGAGGGAAGGACATTTCATCTTTCTAGCTCAGTGTATTACATATTATTTGTTAGAGTACATATGATTAATTCAATATAATAGTCATGATATCACCTAATCAAGGGGTACAAAAATATATATTTCTAGGTTTTTTCTAATTCTCCTCATCCACCGACATCAAAAACTAGTTACAACAGCCCTATCAAATGCTTGATACCATATATTCCTCATGAATAGTGTTTATGATCAATCATGGTTCAACCATATCATGGTACGCCAAAATGTATTATAGGACTTCCTCATGATTGGAACAACAATAAATAACCAAAAACCTAGGTAAGGCCATATAAATGCATCAAATTTTAAAAACCATTGATCTTATGATCACACGTGGACACTTATCAGTGGTTCATACCTCATTCCATGTGCTCAAATGGAACAAGATAGACATTTCTTATGGAGAGGGTATATATCCCATGTCTCTCATTTCAGGACTCAACTCACCGACCAATGATCCATCCAACAAATAAGTAAAACTCAACCTGTTACATGGAACAATAGAATTTGAACACACCGGGTGTTCCCTTGTATCTTCTCTTCGAAATAGGGAATCCCACATGGCATGATATTTTTAATGATCTACAACCCCATGATATATTCTCTGAAAAGAATGTGTAAACGTGGAATTATAGGTCAACTGGGCTAGGATCCTAAATGATGTTGCACATTCAAATCAGTGTTGATATTTTGTATACATGGCATTTCCCATAATACAAGGAATCACGTGACAATATCATAAACCAGAGTACATCCATTTAATTAGGCCCATTATGAGTGTAAAATTGCATATTTTACCCTTCAGGTATATAAAAATTCGGGCCATCCTTTCTCATAGTGTTCCTAGAATAACTGATCGGTGACATACAATGTTCTGAACAACGGAAAGGGGGTCCAGTTCTCCCATCATTCCCTGAGGTTTCTCACACAGGAACAATAACTCCGTCACGACATGTAAAAATGGTTTCATTAACAACTCAAATGTATCTATGAAAATTTTGAGAAAAATTATGAAGAGATAATTGACCAACATGGATCAGATTCTATCATCTTAAATAGTATAAAATCAACTGCCAATGATCGGTCCATGAGGTCCAAAATCCACTGAGCATCAGGATAACGTAGACCTAGTTGACGTATTTACATGATAATATATAATTAATAGATTGAACACTCACTGGGTATCCACATATGGAATTAAACTCTTGATTTCCAAGAACCAAACAACCACTCAACCACTCAGGGGTTTCGTTCCATGTTTGAATTCTTGTTCACAAAAACACATGAATGATAATATTCACAAGGGTACTCCTCACAAGAATTTAACAACACTTAAATATTTGATGGTTCTACCAATACTAGGATGGAAGAATAATTTTATTGAAAAAGGTGTGAAATCAGAAACTAGGTTCATTATTATAAAAAAACATTGGGTATAACCGAAAAAATTCTGGGACCCTAAAAACCTAGGAAAAGAATATCACTAAGATGCATGATCAAGGCTTGCATCTACACTCAGGGTCAACCCAAAGTTGATCATTACTCAAAGATTCCAACTATAATGACCTATACATGGTTTCAAAATTGGGAATTAAATAGTTTTTAGTCTATTAAACATATAAAATATTTCTAAAACAAGGTATATCAAGTATCATTTATAAAGGACAACTATAAATATTAGTAAATTTAGTTGGAATTGTGTTATAAGAGTGAATTTAAATAAAAAATTTCTTCTTAAAAAGTTAATAGGTTATCCATATGTTATAAAATTTTTCTTCATTAATGATATATTTTGTTTTAATGCTTGTGGGGAAAACAACATTTAGGTTGTTATGGGAATTATAATTAACCTAAACCCCATATAAAAATGCATAAAGAGGCCAAAATGAACTTTTTTATTTAACAAGAACTGGTTTATGGAGATGTAACCATAAATGTATATATACACTTTATACATGGATTATGACCCATTAAAAAACAATATCATTAAAATAAGAATACCCCATGCGGGTTAGAATCAATAAAATAAATGAAAAAGATGACCTACAGGGGTCACATTAAACCAATTCTGGTCCATTAAGATACAACCACTTTAATGATTATTTTCCAATGTTTCAAACACCCTTAATGGGTTCAATACATAATAATTTCATACCATGATAGAACTAATTTGGTTGAGTCTAGTAATTCCCTTTGAAACAGTGCCCACCTGACCTACTTGACCCCTATTGTGCATTTCAATATTACGAAACACAGGTCCTCCTGCCGAAACGATCAATGTATAATCATACTCAATGATTTTATTTTCTATTAGAACTCCATATTAGCATATATTTATAATAATCCTAGTTCTATTTTATGAATGTCCATTTCCAATTTATAAAGTTAATTTACACTATAAGTTAAAATGACATTCATATTGGTGCAACAATGTCATCAACTTTTTTCATAATAAAATTTCTCTATATAATTGTATATTTATATGGGTACCATTCTTAAATTTATAATGCTCCATTAAAATTATTAATTGGACCATTGTTTCTGATTTAATTTTGGCTAGATTACCACATTTTAATTCAATCAATAATATTATTATTTATGTTGATTCCATCATATGGGTTTCACTTCACAATTCATAAATCGACCAAAAACACTGAATTGTTTTTTGGAACCAATTAAATTAAAAACATTAATGATTCATTCCATGAAACCAATCGTTCATTGCTAAAATAGGAAAACGTCAGTTAATTTAATAGAATCCAATCATTAGACTTTATGGAAAAACACTATTTAGGTTGATGATGATATTTTTGTTTATTGAACCTTATTTCAAAATTATTACAAGGCATGATATCATAATGAAATAAATATGGAAAATCATGGAATAGATCACCCAAACATGGTTTATAGATAAAAAAGAACATAATAAAATAATAGTGGAAAAAAACTACAATTCTAATGAAGTAAAAAACATGGTATTAAAATTATCATGCATCAATTAAATTATAATGGAGTATATATAGACAGGTATTTTCAGGGAATGTGAATATATATTTTCCTAGAATGATGCATATAGTAATACCTACTTATCATACCAGGGAAAGGGTATAAACCATAAAATATATAAATCAATAAGTATAAAAATAACAATAGTATCCACATCTGAAGTAATAATCAACTATAATATAGAACAAGAATCACATTTCCTTGGGACATGATCTTTCCCTCATACATGGGTTTTCTTGACCCAAACAGAGGCTTTAAACATCTGAAAAAATGCTTCTAGTCTCATGTATACCCTCCCAAATAGTGATAAAAATTGTCAATTAATATGTAATACTATTTTTTACATCCCAACCCAGAAGCTAGTTAAAATGGTTCCTAAAAACGATTGGACACCAATTGTGAGTCCCGCCACACCGTATGCTAGAGGCTTCCGACTAGTAGAGAGGTTATAAGGAAGTATAGTGGGGAGGATATACCCAGTGAATCAATTTTATATATAGTGGAAGCGAAATTAAATAAATGAAAAGATATATAATAATAACAAGAAATTTACAATTAAAAAATAAATGATCACGCATGAACATTCTTTGACTGAATATATATATTTGTATACTTAGTACATAGAAATACTAAAAATGTCAAATAAATAAAAAAATACAAGGATTATTACTCCAACATGAGTAAAGTAAAAATCCACTACTCTCATACACCATTCAATCAAATATGTATAATAGAAATAAAGTAAAATCTTGTAACCTAATACTATAACCATGTGGTCTATCTGTGTACCCTAGTTTAATTAAAGTCCAAACATGGTGTGAGTTATAATCAGTAGGACACCACTAATGGTGTCTATGGAATAATCTAGTGTGTGAACATAAAATAATATATTGTTAAATAATATCAAAAGCAAGTCACAATTGTAATATAAAATTTAAACAAGTGTGGATATGGTACCTCAAGGACACTTAGACAACTTTACATGTTTCAGCCAATGCTAGGATATCTCTAAACATGCCACAATGTATGTATATTTATATATATTTATGTTTTTTTTGTTTTTATATGTTGTTTTATATATATATGTACACTATATCTACATGTTTATTGAACAATATATATAAATATTTCATAGTAGTCAGGACTCGATGTGTAACTCATGCATCCATAGAAAATCATAAGAGTGTCATTTTCTATAAGGGATTTTATGCTTGTAATATCTCAATTAATGATTATAGACATATCATCTGATAGTCATAGGGAAAATATTAGAAATGAAAAAGGTTCTTATTATAAACATCACATGATCCCAAATGCCTAAAATGGTATACAGAAATAGAGTCCATCATCCTGCTCATTGATGTGACTATCATTTTGAAAATCCAAATCAAGGGGGTGTGGGATTATATTACAATCAATCCCAAATATGTGACACTCCATTCCCATTATCAAGGAACTAAGGGTGTGAGAGGTATGTTGTAATGACCCTAATGATAGTTTCTCCATTTATAATAGAAATAATGATAATCCCACATACACTATGATCGCCTAGCCTGGTGTTCTATAATGAGACATCAAACATCACTCAAGGTGCATTAGATCCTTATCAGTATAATTCTTGTAACTTTTTTAAACATTTCATATGTCTATCAATACCATAATTAATATCATGTAACCAAGTAGGTAATTTCATTCATAATTCACTAGATAGCCATTACATTAATCTATAAATATAATATCCATTGGAAGAGTTCATGCCATAAAATAAAATACACAATTCACATCATCAATCAACAAAATTATTTATTTATAATACAGTGCACTGCAATGAGGGGTATTATTAGAAAATGTAAAATTTCAAAAAACAATTGATTGCATTCAATTCAATAAATTAATTTCTAAATCAATACACAAGATAACCCTAAATTTAATTTTTGAAATCAATAAATCCCATCATTTTAATCAAATAAAACATTCTATTAGGTTGGTGAATATGAGGAATATTAATAATCATTAAAGGGGAATGTGTTGAAATCACCCTAATATGGTGATTTGGGTTTAGGATATCCCCATTATCCATGTAATGGAGTCTAAGGAAGGAAAGGAATTGTAAAATCATTTAATTTAAGGATTTTAATAATTTATGAGTGACACCTAGAAGTGTGTAGTGCATGGAACCACGATGATATGATATCAACAACGTGACTTGAAGGAAATAATAATTAGACCACCTATGTATGATACCAACCATTTCTAATTATAACTAATACATTTTTTCATGTAATAGTTTTCCTTTTTTTTTTGGATATTCCATGGGTGGAATTTTCTTTTGGGATGTTTAAGGTGAAATTGGAGGGTTTGGGAATCCAAAGGGGTTGTACATGATTGTCACACAATATGGCCAAACCATGATGCCACCCTCCCAAACCATGCAACCCAGGGTAGAGGGTATTTTCACAATTCGAGAAATATTTGTCAAATAGTGAACCCAATTAGGAAAATAAGGCACCCATAAGGATATTCAAATGTTTTTGTAGACCATGCACCATTTTGTGGAAACTATGTGGATGGGTTTTATATCTCCAAAATTATTATAAAAAATTTTCTAACCCCCATGTATTAACACCTATTCTCCCCAATTCATATATACCCTATTTCCTAAAATTTTGGAAGCTCATATGATGAACCAAATGCTCATAAAATCTCCTTATCAATGAATCTATGATCTATTTGAAGGATAAACAAAATTACAGAATGTATTTTTATCCTTGATTATTTTTCTCTCTCTTGTATATCTCATTTCAAATGAAGAGAAATGACACTTACTCTATTGGAGGTAGTATAGATCTATGTTTTGTTGGATTTTAATCATTTGGATATTTATCATAGGGTTTGGTCCAAGAACATCGGTTTCTTTGTGTTTTTGATCATTCCATATCAATTAAGATATTTTGGTTTGGTGAACGTCTAACAAAAAACATGAGTATGGTTGTTTAATTATCCAATACAATAGTGTGGATAATAATTTCAGGTATTTAATTTTTTATATAATATCTTTTATTGTGAAATATATTTTTTAATTGAATTAATTAAATATATTTTTTCATCTGATAATGAAATTTTTTGGGTTTATGATTATGAAATGGATTGATAATTTGATTATGAGACTGATGGATAATGGGAATTAAGTAATAAGGGATTAATGGAATCATGAAATTGGTATCAACCACTAGTTTGTAATGAAAAGATGAAAATATTGTTTTGTAAATTATTATTTCATAATAAATATAATTGTAAAATAGGTTGAGTAATGAATTGTGATAATTAAGGATAAATTGTTTGAAATATGGATCCATGAGATGTCATATTTATGACTGAGTTTTTGGACAAGGACTACTTCTCTGAATACCCTTGGTGTGATATAATGATATTCTAGGCCCCCAATATATTTATGTGTTGTATGTGTCTATTCAGTTTTGGGACATGGACTGTTGCTACAAATACCCAAGCACTGATCGACTGCTATTATAGCCCCCCAATATTTGAATGAAAAATTGGAAGGATTTGATTAATGGAAACCCATTATTGAATGGAAGATGTTATCCCTTTGGGGATGTTTCCAAGTCCAGAACGGGCCAACATGGGTAAGGATGGTTTGGGTGTCATCGCCAACCTAGGCAGTTATGTTGTTAATTTAAGAATAATGAATTGAAAAAAATATTTACAATATTTATTGTACATTATTATTTATACAACTATATACACTATTATCATATGAATATTTCTGTATATTCATTTGTGTTGGCCAAATGTGTTTTACTCAAACCCTACTCATACTCCATGGTCAGTACTTGAATAGTATTCAAGTATAAAGCACATGATAATGGGATGAACATAATGTTGTATGGATGAGGGAACCATATGTAATGATGGGACCCTCTTGGGGATTTTTTAGTGTGTATTTACTTTTTTATTTCTATTTTGAATGATACACTTATATGTCATGACATGTTTACATATTCGGATCATATTTATTTATCCATACATTTATATTACAATGTGATGTTGGAACTATTGAATATCATATTATTCTATCTATTTTTCCTCATCATTGGGTTATTTTTTATTTATTTATCCTAATGTAATTCTTTGATAATGAGTTTATTTTCTCTATATGTTATATATTAGTCCCTCGGTACTAGTCGACACCCTATCATACGAGGAGGCATACATATGGTAATGTAAAGAAACATCTCGTGGAACCGGTGTGTGTAACCCATGTCGAGACATTTCAAAGTGTTATCACATGGGTATTCATTTATTTTCAATTATCTTACTATTTGGGATCAGCATATAGTAGACTATGATGATTAATGCCTTGTTCATGAGCTTATTCATGGGAGTATCTATCCCACGTATGTAGAAAAAACTAAGTACCTGGGGGTGGTATTGTTGTTATTGATGCATGAACATATATTTGAATGTTATTTCACCTTGGTTAATACACTTGTTACATTATGTTATTATTTTTTGATATTTTCATCATGGATTGGTATGGAATGAATGTTGATAATACAAGAATAATTCTATAGACTCTTGATTATTTGTGATATTAATCATTTCGGGCACGCATGGAAAACTAGGTTATGTGTGATTTGTTAAATGAAATGATATTCCATATTGAAGTATATTTAAAATAAATATGTTGAGAAATTGAACTTCAAAATTTTAGATGATGAAAAATCTGGTAAATTGAAATGGATAAATGGGTGTCTAATGAGATACTTGGTAATGAAAATGTGTTACCCTATGTTAGCAATGACCCAGATAAGAGGTGGTTGAGGGCAGTGTTAGTGCCTCATTTTATACCCTTGTTGGTAGTTGGGGGATGAATTTTTTTTAATTTATATTGATACCATTAATTTAAATTTGTTATAAAAAATCATGTGTCGTAATAAGTGTTTCGAAATTATAGAGATATGGATCCATGACGATTCTTGTTGATAGGATGACAGGGTAAAATTACTATAAAAGATCTTCTAGTTGATGAAACAGAGGATCTGATAGTTCATGTAGTTGGAGATAGAGAGTAGTATTGGTGGAAATTTGATCTCTTTAAGTATTTTTTAGAATAAGTCCTAGTCAGGGCTTTTCAAAGTATGTATGACTTGACTCGAATGATCCTGTTGTACCACCCAATGACATTCACCGAAAAAGGGTGGACCTATGGTAGTTGAGTTTTGGATTGAGTTGATCCAGATGATTCTTGACCAGCAGGACAATCCTTCTAATAAAAATTTAAAACTAGATTCTAGTATTTTACATGTTCAAGTGAAGTGTGGTTGATATATCCAATCTCCGGATTGAATACATGTGAATTTGGAGTATAATGACTTTCAAGAAATGTTCTCAAGAACATTTACCCTAATACACATAGGTAGTACACATAACTTAAATTATACATTTGAACCAATGGATTATATTTTTATTGGACTATGGTGGTCACTTTTCAACCCTACAGTTCATTGTTCTAGCATTTCTAGGAGATGTAAAAAATTTGGAGAAACATTTTTTGGATGGGAATATATGTTATATTACATTCCATGTTAACATATTTATGATTACTAGTTATTTTCATTTGTTAAATGAGCCTCCCATTTATAAGGGGAACCTGAAGGATGCTTCCAGTGGAATTCATGTGGTTTATTTTAGATGATCAGGAGGTACATATTCCATGCTTAAGAATCAACTTTATGATAATGTCAACTAGGGAGAGGGAAAACATTGTGGCTAAGGATATTGGTCAGTTACTCTGAGTAGTAGCATAATATACCACCACTAGTGTTGTAGGTTGAGGCACATTCGTAGCCAGTGTCCATGACCACCAGTTGAGTTTCAATCATGTAGTATGATGGATCACTGCTGTAGATATTGAAGGAACCCATGAATGATGCGTGCTGAAGGAGAATCACGAATGAATCAGAATACATGAACAGGGTTTTCTACCCCATAGTAGTTAGGTATTTTTAGTTCTTTAGGCTATGTCCATAAAGGTAGTTGATGTGGTACAATAGGGAAAGATAACTCATATCATAAGACTATTGTATTTCAAGTGATATAGACTGAATCATAGAGAATAGAGGAACAATATGTTTATGTTGTTATAACTATACTTATGGAAACATGTGATAGAATATCAAGATTTACCGGTACTATTCTTATAGCTTCCAATTCCTTATTTAATAAATGTGTGTCTCATGAATTTATATCCACAAATATTGAGTACAATTTGAGTGTAGTAGTGGAGTTCATGAGCAGGGTTATGACTATCGACACATCATTGGGGGTATGGAAAAGAGACATCAGTTTTTTCATGGAGTGTTCTCTTGAGGATGGGGAGTATAATTTCTCTTGGGTTCTCTGAATACATGTCATATATATCATTGAATTGATTTGGAATATGTATTTTTTGGTGGATTATGAATCCCACATAGATTTTAACACTATTGAGTAAACTTTTTCTCTCATGATGGGGACAGTTAATTTCATTGTGGGGAGTGGAATATCAATCCAGATCATGGAGGGCCAGAATATCAACAATAGGGGAGATCACGACCCAATAATCATGTATTTTTATAGATGATTGGTGTGTGAATCATTATTCATTTCTACCCATAGTGGGCTAGCTCTAGGATTTATATCTTAAGGAATTCTAATGTATTTCACCTGAGAGGGATGTTATGTTTAATAATGATCTCATTCATTAGGGTGAAATGATTTCAATTCCACCATATAAAATTGCACCAATAAAGCTCCAATAACAAAATACTTTGTTCGAAGAGTTGATTGAAAATTTATTTTTCATTCCATGAATGCCACCTTGGGGTTCTCTATTATTTATTCTAAGATTTCCTATAGAACCTTTTATTTATGTGTTGATAATCAAATGTTTAACTAGATGAATGTGAAGAACTAGTGTTTAATTTTTCATATCTGTGATATCCTTGAAAATTAGAGATGGTATTTCATTTTCTCCATGATTGAATTGAGATTAGGTAGTCACCAGTTGAGAGTTAGACCTTCTAATATACCATTAATAGATTTCATAAGATGTTATGGCCTCTATGATATCATTATGATGTCATTTGAGATTATGAACACAACAGCTATGTTCATGGCATAGATGAACATAGTCATCCACCCATACCTAGAATAGTGGGTGGTTTTTTTGGATGACATCTTAGTGCACTACAAGACTCATGATGGTCATTCACAATATCATTACATCATCCTTAGTACCCTTAATGTGAATTAGTTGTAATCCAAACTATCTATGTTTGAATAATGGATTGAAAAGTTACTTTTATTAGGTCACATTATCTCTATGTAATGTGTGTAAATGGACCCAATGAATCATTAATAAGTGGTTTCATGGGAACATCCTAAGAATATTTTTGATATCAGTATTTTTGGGATTTCTAGTTTATTATTAGGGGTTTATAAAATAATTTTTCCTCCTGGTAGATCAACTATTAGGCTTGAATAATATGTTAATTATGTTTGAATAGTTTTCGATATTTTATCATGATTTTTTTGAATTAAAGATATTTTTTACTAGTACACCAATTTTTATTATACCCGATTAGTGTGAGGAAAATATTGTGTTTTTTAATTCATACGGGATTGGAAATGGAGTAGTGTTGAGGCATGGGAAACTCATTTTAGTGATTAGGGCACTAAATTCAATGCCAAATAAATGAAAATACACTATGAACAATCTCAATCTAGCAATAATGGTTATTTTTCTTGAACAATAGAAGGAATTTTCTATTGGAGGAAATGTTTTGGATGTATATTGACCACTAAGGTATAAATTATACCCTATCAGATTGGGACTTGAATTTTGGAAGTAGAGGTTGGATGAGTATATGGATTTGTTTTATTTGAAGCTATCAAATATGTATATTATGGGGAAAATGGTTATGAATCTTTAAATAGAAATATGTAGAGTTATGAAGTTGAGGAGTCTAGTTTTCAGTGGAATATGATGACTTTGCAGGTTGAGAATCATATTGTTTTTCGGGAGGGCGTGGATATGATGAACCTCATATTAGAATCATTCAATACCACATTTATAAGATGGATAAAAGTGATGAAATATGAGGATCCTAAGTGTTTGGACTTGAGAGATATCCTTAAAGGTCGGGTGTCACCTTTAGATTAAACCATAAATGAGGATGAGATCATCTATATCATGAATTATGTTAGTTTACCTACATATTTTTAAGATGATCTGGTTCATGAGTTTCATTCTTTGAAGTGGGTGGTGCATCCTGGTTTTACTAAATTATAACATGACTTATATAGATATCATTGGTGGTAAGGTATGAAAAAATTAATTCTAGGTTTTGTGGACTTGATGATACACCTGTTTGCAGGAGAAGATAGGGCATCAATGATCTAGTGGTTTACTACATCCATTTCCCATTCCAAAATGGAAATAGGATGATGTTACCATGGACATTGTGGTGGGTCTCCTATGTACTACTCAAAATAATGGCGTTATTTATGTGAATGATGACTAATTGATGAAATTAGCACATTTCATTTATATCCATGTATCATTCTCAGTGGATTAATTGGGTGACCTGTATTTTTGATAGATAATCACTCTTCACGGTGTGAAACAGAGTATTTTTACAGACCATGGATCATGTTTTACTTCATGCTTATGGAAATTATTTTAGAAGGTTCTTATTATGTTGGTATATCTGTGTAACCATAGAGTTGTGGGAATTTGGAACATACTATACATGTATTAGAGGATATATTATATGTGTGTGTCCTATACTATAGTGGATCCTAGGAGAAGAACCCATAGCATTTAGTGTTCTCTAATAACATCAGTTGTCTAAAGATATTTCAAATGAAACAATATGAAGCACTTTATGGTAGACAATGCAGAACACATCTATGTTGGAAGGAGGATGTTGAGTTAGAGTTGTTGGGACAAAGTCTCATGTAGGAGACATTGTTGTACGACGAATTTATTTCAAAATATTTGGATATAAATCACAGTATGAATATATTTTATGTTGATAGATTTCAATGACACATTAAGATTAAAGTAGGTGATTATATATTCTTTTGGGTGTCTCCTTGATTGGGACAATGTAGGATTCATTGGAAGGTCAAGTTGGTGACAAGATTTATTGAACATTTTCATATTTTGCATTGAATCATACCTATGGAGTAATTATTGGTGCATCCATAGATGTATAGTAAAAATGCATGATTTATTTCTTATGTGACAACATCTATGGTTTCACCCTGACACTTCTCAAGTGATTAATGTTGATTATGTTCATCTTCAGGATGATTCCTTCTTTGTTGGGAATTTTATTCATGTTATGGATCACATTGATAAAGTGTTGAGGGGAATGTATGTTCCGATTGTTCAGGTATTATGGAATCATTGATATATTTAAGAGTAAACATGGGAGAGAAAAACAAATATAGAATCTCAAGGTCCTGAAATTTTTACCATGGATTCATATAGATTATTGGGAATACAACTCGCAGAAGAAATTTTATAACATGGGGATATTTCCAAATCCAGTCCTTTTCTGGAGATGAGTCAGGTACATTTTCAGGTACTATTTTTCATTTATTTATAACATGGGTGGGTTTTACATTGAAGATGTTTTGGGAGAAATTGTATAATTTTAGAATCCAAAGGGGATATTCATGGTTGGCGCATGATTTGGCCAAACCATGCTGCCCCATCCCAAAACATTGCAACCAAGGTTTGGAGATTTTCATGAATGGTGGAAGGTTTTTCAAACTGTGTTCCCACTTAGGAGAAACCATACAACCCTAATATGATTTATATTGTTAATGAATACAGTTTCACATACCATTCACCCCTTACCATGAAACCATTTTCCTGGGGTTCATTTTGGAAAAAAATATACAAATTATTCCCAAACCCTCTCTTTTAAACCCATATTCTCCATGTATCATACATACACTATTTCGTACAATTTTTAAATCTTTTAAAATGATACCAAGGATAATCTTACCCCTTTATCAATGAATCAAATAACTGTTTGAAGGATCGACTCCTCAATCATATGTGATTTCTTCTAGGATTAGTTTTCTCTATATCAATTATCTCATTCCAGATTATTAGGAATTAATTTTCCCCCATTAGAAGTGTTTTAGATCAAGGATTTTATGGATTTAAATCCTTTGGATATATATATTTAGTTTTTTTATTATTTCATATGTTCTGCTTTGGTTTTGATCCTTCCAGGTTAATTTTTGGACTATGGTTTGGTGAACGTCTTTCAACGACCACGAGGTAGGTGTTCTAATTTTTAAATCCCATAGTCTTGATAATAATTGTGTCTATGTAATTGTGCAATTTAAATTGAAATACTGTGAAATTGATGTTATAATTTAATTAATTATTTATTTATATTCTCTTGTGATAATGAAATTTGTTGTATTTGTGATTATGAAATTGTTTAATAATGGGGTTATGCAATTTCTGAATAATGGGAATTATGAAATTTGTGGTTAATGGAATTTTGAAAATATTATCCTCCTTTGGGGTTTTTCAATAAGATGAAAATGGTGTTTCATAATTTAGGCCACCTTAATCAAATAATTTTTCAAATGGGTTGAATTTTGAATTATGATAATGGATGATATATGGTTTGAAATTTAGATCCTTGAGATGTGATATTAGTGACTGAGTTGTGAGATGATGACTTCTTTTCTAAATACACATGGGGTTCCAGAGAACTACTCAAGTCCCCCATTATATTTTTTGATTATATTTCATCACGGAGTTGTGGGATAGATACTGATTCCCCAAATACCTATGGGGTTACAAACTACTACCCTAGGATCCCATTCTATAAATGTAAAATTGGAATGATTTGATTAGTGGACACCCATTATGGAATTAAATGTTATATCCCTATAGGTATGGTTAAAACATTGACTCGGGCCCAAGAAGTTATTGTCTGTTTAGGTGTCATCATGAACCTCGAGAATATGTTTCTAATTAATTTATATATAAAAAATGAAAATGTGTACTTTTTTATTTGACATTATTATCTATAAAACAATATATACTATTATATATTGGATGTTGTTTTTAACACCAATGGTGGTAGATCAATAAGTTTTACTCACACACTACGTAGGCTGTCTAATTGGTACCTAAATAGACTTCATGTATCCAGGAGACAATAAGGGTATGTGACCTATGATAGAGGGCTGAGTTGGAATCGATGTTTGATGAGGAAACTAGAAGTTATTTTAGGACCTTATTGGGGAGAAATTATTGTGTAATCCTTTTTTTCATTTGAAACATGAAACTTATATTAAATGACATGTTTATATATTTGGTTATAATTCAACTTTTAAAGATTTCATATTATCATGTGGTATTTGTCTTATTGAAAATGATGTTATTCTAGTGATTGTTCATTATATTATTGTTGTTGATTAATTATTTCAATTATTTTTATGATTTTATATTTGTTATAGTCTCTTCCATGTTATATATTAGACCTCGTTAGTAGTATCCAGTCTTCGAAATATGGGGAGGCACACATGAGATTATGTAACCATCCATCTTAGGGAACTAGTGTGTGGTACCTAGTTCGGGACATTAAAAGGATGTATTGGGGGGTCATTTTCTTTTCTTTTCTTTTATTATTTTGGAATGGATGAACGGATTATAGGATTACTCAGAAACTGGTCACGAGCTCATTCATGGGATTATCTAACATTTGAATGAGCTAAAAACTATGCACTCCGGCGGGGATTGATGTTATTGATGTGTTTGGTTATAGTTGACTATTATTTCACATTGGGTGATGCACATGTTGTTTGATGTTATTATTTTTTGATATTTTCGTCATGTCTCTCTCACCATGAACTATTTGAGCTTCTAGTTCTATTACTGGAGATCATTTCTAGCCATGTACCATGGCATTCAATCAACAAGCATTATCACAAATTAGTATCTTTATAATGAAAAACACATGTATTAGTATACACAATGCATTTAATAACATTTAAATAAGAGGGAACCATATAATTTAATAAAAATTAATCCCAAAAATCCAACCACATGGTCAAAACTGAGGCACTAATACCACACTCAACCATCCCTAATCTAGGTAATGGATACCATAGGGTAAAAAAATCATTGAAAAAATCTTACTTTAGTAACCCAATTAACTATTTAAATTTAACACATTTTTTTTTTACCATTTTCAATTTTCAATTTCAAAATATGAACCTCATTATTTTAAATTTCATAATAGGAAAATATTTAATTTAAAAAATCAACCAAAAAAGTGTTTTTACATGTCGAAGATTGATGAATGTAACATAAACCATATGTTCTTATAATTATTCATTTATCCCTAAGGCATGTGTTTTCATTGTAAATATATTAATCAGTGATGATTCTTTTTGATTGAATGCCATGGTACATGGTTGGAAATGACTTCCAGTAATGGATCTAGAGGCTCCAAAAGTCCAAGGTGAGAGAGATAGAGAGACGTTTTAGGAGAACATTTCTATCATTATGTAGTTTATGGAAAGGTGTATAGTTTTCCTGACATTACATTGGAGTTCCAGTTGCAGCAACCAAAAATATTGAGTGATGAAGGGGTACCTGAGGTTGATTTGTTATCGATTCAATATGTTCGAATGATCCTTCACAACCTAGAGACTCTTTCTATGAAGGGTGTAAAACCGTCTACATATATGTTACATAGTCATGTGAAGCATTTTTTGGAAATATAAACTTTTGATGGACAATAATAGAATATGGAGTGGGTTGAACAACTTTTACCTTGAGACACACTGGCTTGATAGAGTAGTTGATTTTATTTGGTTGACATAGGGGAGTGGGTCAATAAGGGATAGTTATTGTCACTTCACCGAGCTATAGTGCATCATTCCATCATTGGTAGGGGATGAGGACACTATGGGGATACATTTTCTGGATGGGACAAAATGTGATATAATGGCCTAGGTTAAAATATTTATCCTGAATAAGATTTATAAAGTTTTAAATCCAACATTAATTTTTGAAGGAACTATAGGGAGGCTTCTAATGAAATACATGTGGTTTTCACTAGATGACCATGGGGTATGTATTTCGATGGTATAAAGTATCACAATGATAATTTCAAATAGGGAGATAGAAAAAATTGTCTCTAAGTACAAATATTTGTTACTCATATCATTAATCAAATAAACTAAAACCATTGTGGTTGGTTGGGGAACATTAATAGCCAGTTTCCCTGACCACTAGTGGTGTTTCGAGCTAGCATTAGGATGGTTCAATTGCAAATATATTTCAAAATCCCTCAACTGATGGGTAACAATGGAGGATTAAGGAAGAATCAGAATACTGGAAGGGGGTATTAAATACCATATCAGTGAGGTAGTTTTATTTATTTTGGTCATGGAAGTAGTGGTAGTGGGAGGGTTACATCAGGGAAATATCTCTCATATCGGTAGAGTGGTGCGGATCCTGGAGCTAATATTGCAACAAAGGGAAGAGGGGCGTGACATTTGCATGTAGTTTATTCTACACATATGGATATTGGGGATGGACCATGGATAATTTGAGGTGTTATTCTTTTATCTTTTAAAATTTATATAGAATTATTTAATAAATGATAATGTCATTATTTTATATCTTCAAAACTCATGAATGCTTTGAATCTGGTGGTGTAGTTTGTGAATGGTGTTATGATGATCGACACACTATTGGGGGTATGATCAAAAGACATCTGTTTATGGAAGTGGTGTTCTCTCAATGATGGGGGGTATCATTTCTCTTATTAAATCTACATAATTTAAATTTAATTATTTGAATTGATTTTAAGTATGGATGGGTTGTTATAATACAAATCCCTCATGGGTTTTTACTATAGGAGAGTGAAATTTACATCACATGATGTTGACATTTATGTTTATCATGTAGATTGGGGAATCCAGGTTGGCCATGTAAGGCTAGTATGTAATAAAATGGGGGAGCACATCACTTAGGTCTCAAGTATTTATCCAGACGATGGGGTTGTAAATAATGATTCCTTACCAACCATAGTGGACCAATTCTAGTATGTCTTTCCGAATGACATCTTATGACTTCCACATAAGAGGGATGTTGAGATTACAATATAGCTCATGTTTGGGTCCAGAACAGTTTTTATTCCACCATATATAATAAAACAATAATAGATTCAGGAACCTAATACTCAACTTTAATAGTAAATGGATACGGTATTTACACATTCGGGTACACCTTCTTGGGGTTCTCCAATCATTTTTCCAAGAATGATGAAAAACATTCATTTATGAATTCATTATAGGAATTTTCACATGATAATAGTAAAGAACAAATACCCTATTCTATATATCAACGATCACTTTGATTAGTTGATTGGAGAATTTGTTTTTTACTAGATTGAATTGAGTGTAGTGTATCACCAGATGAGAGTAAGACCTTCTCATATACCAAAAAAAATATAAATTTATGTATGGGATTTATGAGTTTTTTTATTCCATTCAGGTAGAAGAACATAGTAGATGTGTTTATGGCCTTTCTGAAATGAATCACTCACCCATACAGGGATCATTTTTGGTTGTTTTTATGGAATCTTGGTGTACTCCAAGGCTCCTGATGATCATTCTTGACATCTTGATATCATCCTGTGTACAATAAGGGAGAATATTATATATTCCAATAGTTATTTTTGTCAATTCATGATCTATAGGGTTCATTTCATGGGTTACATACTCCCTATGTAAGGGGTGTTAGTGGACCTGGACAAAGTTCAGGTGGTGGTTTCATGGAAGGAGTCCAAGAAATTTTTTTATAACTGAAGCTTTCTCGGGTTGGTAGGTTTTTGTCTTAGGTTCATTCAAGACTTTTCCTACATATAATCACCACTTATAGGCTTTACCATGAAATTAATTATGTTTTAATGGTCTAGATCATGTGGAATGATTTCTAAGATATGATGAAATTTCTGGATACTCCACAAATTTTGATCCTACCTGATTTGGGTGATGAGTAAATGGTGCATGGTTACACATCATGGTAGGAATTGAAGCAGTGCTGATGAAATGGGATCGAGTTATGGTGTATATTTCATAGATGTTGAGGAAGTAACAATGGAATTACATTATATAAAATATTGAGTTACATGTGGTGTTTTGTGACTTGATGTGTTGGGGGTATTACCTATTGAGGGAAAAGATTAATGTGTACACTTACCAGAAATGTTTAATGTATATAATTTAATTGTAGGACTGAATTATATTTCATTAGAGATGGGTTGATTATATGAATAAATTTTATTTTGATCTAGAATATATGCCCTGGAATTTAAATAGTTTTTCTGATACATTAAGGTAGAACACATAGAATGAGGAACTTCAAGATTCGTTCTCAAAGTGGATGATGATGAATTTACTATTTGAGATACATATCGTGGTTCAGAATATCCATGTGGAGATGACCATAATATCAGTATCAATTTAGTTCAAACTTAAAAGTTGGGTCAGAGAGAGGAAATATGAGGATCAACTGTGTTATTCCTTGAGATAAATTCTTGATAGTGGGGAGTCACCTACCAATTAGACAAAAAATGAGGAAGAGATCCTTTTTGTTAGGAAACATGTTTCTGTGCTTGGGATTATGTGATAGGTGCTAATGTGTGGGTTTCAAGACTTAAAGTGGGAAGTTCATCTTTGTTTGACTAAAATTTCACCTGACCCACATTGATAGTAATGGTGGGCGGGTAGGAAAAAAGATATTTTATATATCATGAAATGATGTTACACCTGTCAGGAGGTGAAGGTCGGCATTTTAATGTCCTGGTGGTTTACTATAGTCATTTCCCATTCTAGTATATTATTTTGATGATGTAACGATGTACTTCATGGTGGGTATCTTGAGAAAACCTTGGAAGAATGAAACTATTTGGGATATAGATGACTGATTGATGAAGGTATCACATTTTATGCATATGTAAGTGCCATACTAAGAGGATTAGTTAGGGGAGATGTGTGTTTGAGAGATATTCTATCTACATAGTGTGTTTGTCAAGTATAGTTTTATACCATGAATAATGATTCATTGCATTCTTCTAGAAATAGATATTGAAGGTGTATTTAACATAGGTATCTATGAGTATAGCATTCCACCTACAGACAGATGGGAATTCAGAACATAATATACATATACTAGATTATATTATACAAATGTATTTCCTATAATTTGGTGGACATTAGAATAATCCCTTATGGATTTTTGAGATCTCATATAATATTAGTTATTTATAATTGATTTAGGTTAAACCATATTAGGTCCTTTAGGGATGACCAAGAAGATCACCTCTTTTCAGGATTGAGGTAGATGAGTTAGAGTTGTTGGGACCAAATCTCATATAGGACACATAAACGATGATTGGGTTTATTCAAAAATGTTTATAAATAGATCAATGTATGAAGAATATGTTTATTGATAAAAATTTACAACTCGTTGATTTTATAGTTGTTCAATGTGTATTCCTTTGGGTGACTTCTTGATTGTTCACTGTAGGATTTAAAGATAGGGAATCATGTTTCCCAAGATTGTTGAAATTTTTGAGATTGTGGAGATAATTGGGTTAGTGGCATATAGATTGGATCTTCTGCGGAGGTATAGTCATATGCATGATGAAATTCATTTGATAGAACATTGTTTGTATCACCGCAAACCTTCTCATGTGATTGATGTTTATGATTTTGATGTTGAGATCAATGATTCCTTTGAGGACAAACTAATTCATGTTATGGGTGATAGGGAGAATGTGTTGAGGGGAAAGACCATGAAAATATTTTTGGTATTGTGGCATTGTGGATGTTATTAAGAGCAAACATGGGATAGAGGTAATGATATACAGGGTCCCTGTCCTGATATTTTTACCTCATAATCATAGATATTCAATGAAGCACATCTCAAGGAAGAGCTATTATAGGGTAGGGATATTATAATATCTTGGACTTTTATAGTGGTGAATTGTGATCTTATTCAGGTAATCTTTTCTAGGTTTTAGGAATACCTTGGGTGGGTTCTAATTTTGGGATTCATTTAGAGAAATTTTATAATTATGGAAGCCAAAGTGGTTTTGAATATTTGGTTTATCGTTTGACCAAACTGTGTTGCCACCCTCCCCAAACTGTGTAACCTGAGGAAGAGGGTATTTTATTGGTTGTTGCATTTTCTTCACACTATGTTCCCACATAAGAGAAATCATTCACCCTTAATGATAGATTCATGTTTAATGTGCATCGATTGAAAACGGTTCACCCCTACCCTGGAAATCATGCATTAATTTCGTATTTCTCCGAAAATTTTAGAAAAACGCCCCAAACCCATTGTTGTAACCCCTATTTGCGCCAATTTAGCACTATCATATTACCTATGATATGAAATGCTCCTGAGAGGATAAAAAGGCTCATATACCACCTGTATTGATTAAATAAATATCTAATTGAAGGATCATCTTTGGTATGGTATGTGATTTCTTCCATGATCGGTTTGGCCTCCCTCTCATCTGTCATTCCAGATGAAGACGAATAACTCGTCCTCTTTTAGCGGTGGATAATATTTGTATTTTTTGGGATTTTAATCCTTGGGATCTTTATATTAGGTTTTTTTTCTTTGATCTTCTGATATAATGTGGTTTTGGAGATTCTGCATCAAATTTTGGATTTTGGTTTTCTGAATATCTATCAAAGACCTTATGGTAGGTGGACTAATTGTCAAACCTCTTATTACTAATAATAATCTCATGTATGTAATTTTGAAATTTTAATTTTCATATTGGAAAATTTCATACATAATTTAATTAATTAATTAATGATTTTTCTATGTGATAATGAAATTCGATTTAATATTTATTATACAATTGATGAATAATTATATTATACAATTTATGTATAATGGTAATTATTCCATTAATGATTAATGAAATAGTGAAACTAGTATCCATCATTGAGGTGTGATGTTAAGATGAAAATAAGTTTTTGTAATTTGTGATTAATTGATAAATGAAATTTTGAAATGTGATAAATAATAAAGTATGGTAATTGATGATAAAGGGTTGGAAATATTTGACCATGAGTTGTGATATTTGTGACTATGTTACGGGGAAGGGAATGCTTCTCTAAATACCCATGGGGTGTCTGGCAATTAATCATGGGCCCCAATATATATATGTATTATATATAATCACTGATATTTGGGAAAGGGGATGATTGTGAAAAAACACATCGGGTTCTAGACAACTACTATAGGCCCCAATTGTTTTTATGTAAATTTGAAATGATTTGATTAATAGAAACCCATGATGGATGGAAATTTGTTATCCTTTAAGGGATTGTTTAGAGTATGGAATTGGATGGTGTAACTATTGATGGTTCAGGTTTTATCACAAACCTATAAAATTATGTGGTTATTTATGGAATAATGAAATTTGACAACAGTTTACTTTTATTATTGTAGTTTATTCGTTATACAATTGTAAAAAATGTTATGGATTGGATATTTTTTATAAAATACTATCGGTGTCCTACTCAGTTGTAATCACAGCCTAATTAGACTTCCTGACAATTACCTGAATATACTTCATGTATGTACGAAAAAATAAGCGAAAGATCTCTATAATATATGGTTGAATTGGGATGGTGCATGAATGAGGGAATCAGATGTGATTTCGAGAACTACATGTAGAGTTATTATTTTGGATTTAAATTTTCGATTACATTTGAAAATTGAAAATTATATGGAATGAAGTGTTTATAACTTTGGTTTATTTTCTTTTATTAATGTTTTCATATTATCTAGTGATGTTTTTCTTAGTGAATATGGTTTTATTTAAATTATTTTACATTATCATTTGGTTATTTTTTATTTATTTCCATGATTTATTGACGTTGAAAATAATGGTTATATCATCCAAATATTATATATTAAACAATTGCTACTAGACAGAATCCTCTGGAATATAGAGAGGCGTACTTGAGGTCATTTAACCAATCAACTCGAGGCACCAGTGTGTTACAACTGATTCAGGATACTATAATGTGGCATCGAATGGTTTTTATTTTATTTCATTTTTTATTACAAATTAAGAAATGTATACAAGAGACTAGGATGAGTTTGGGCATGGTCATGATCTCATTCATATGATTAGTTGACACATGTACTTTGGAAAAAGAAAATACCTAGGGTGGGATTATTGTTATTGATGTATGTGGTTATAGTTGAATGTTATTTCATCATTGGTGATGTACTTGTTGGGTGATTTTCTTATTTTATGTCATTTTCGTCATGTCCGAGTATGGCATGAAATTTGAGTTTTCTTGAATTATTCTAGAAACTCATGTTGTTATGACGTATGACTCATTTTATGCCCGCATGAAAATGATAGTTTTGGGTGAGTTGTTAAATGAAATTCTTTTCCTTGTTGATGTATTTTAAAATTAAGAGGTTCCAAATATGAAATAGGAAATTTAAAATGATTATAAATGTGGTAAAATGAAATATATAAATGGTTTTACAATCTCTGTTAATGAAAATGGTTTACCCTATGTTAACCATGACCCATAGGAGGGGTGGTTATGTGTTGTGTTTGTGCCTAAATCTTGACCGTGAGGTGGGATTTGGGGGACTGATTTTTTTTAAATTATGTGATTCCCTATTATGTAAATGTGTTAAAAAAATTTATGTTTCCTGAGATGTGTGTTTGGTATTATAGATACATGCCTCTATGTGAATGCTTATTGATAGGTTGATGGGGACATGGATGGAAATGATCCACCAATAGTCGATCCAAAGGCTACAATATTTATGGGTGATGGATCCATAGAGTAGTTTTTGGAGAAATATTCACCCTGTATAATGGTTACGAAAAGAAACCTAAGGAGGGTTGTTCAGATATTGTTCGACTAGAAATGGAAGTTTTAGACATTTCACCCTCAGACATTAAATAAAAATGTTGTTCCTAAGGTTACATTGTTTTAGATTGAGTATATAAATACATTAATTGGACACCAGGAGACTTTATATAAGAAGGGACTAAAACTGGTTTCTTATATGTTACACGGTCAATCGAAGCATGGGTTGTATATCAGACTAGGTGTGGATATATGTACAATATGGAGGGGAATGAATTCAAAGAGAATTTCATGGATCACATTTACCTAGATATGGTCATGTAGGCTAGATAATTTGAGTTTATACGGTTGACCCAAGGGATCATACCTCTAATGGAATAATCTAGTTGCTTCACTAATATAAAACACATTATTTATCATTCTCTAGAGATGAGGCAACTAAAATGAAATATTTTTAGTATTGGATTAAATGTGATACTAAATCTCAATTTAACATCATTAGGGTAAATAAGTTTTATGTAGTTGTAAAGTAGGCTATAATTTTTTAAGGGGAACCTAAAGGATTCCTCTAGTGGAATGTATTTTTTGTACTAGATGATGAGTAGGTATGTCGTCTTAGAGTAGGAAGCATCACTATTAGATTTTTAACCATGGATTCATAAAATATATTTTCCATGGATAAAGATCAGATACAAAGACAAATAATTGAACATACTACCATCAGTGCAGTTGATTGGGAACATTAATTGCTAGTGTCCATGACCACCATTGGAGTGACATGTTTCTAGATAGATGAATCACGTATAGAGATATTGAAGGAACCATCAGTATCGAGAAGTTGATGGAGGATCCGGGATGAATCAGATTACTCGAAGGGGTCTTCCACCCCATATCAGTTTTCTAGTTTATGTTCTTTGGTCCTTAGTAGTAGAGGTAGTGGATGGGGTACATCAGTGGGAGAGAACCCATATTAGAATAGTGGTGCATCACAAGGGACTCATACCACATCAAATGGAAGATGTGTATGAATGTTTCATGTAGATCAACCATCACTTGTGTACAACAAGGCTAGACGATAGATAGTTATATGTACAATTCTTGTATATTATAAGATTCCTAGTTTCATATTTTATATATTTTGTTGTCAATCTTTTATATCTAGAAAACTTTTGAATGACCTAAGTCTGGTGATTGAATTAGTGATTGAGGATTTGATGATCAATCCCCCAGTAGGGGTATGGTCAAGGGAGATTTATTTATATGTGTGGTATTCCCTCGATGTGGGGTAGTATTGTTCATGTTGCTAACTCTACATGCTTGACATGCTAAGATTTAATATGATATTTTTTATGGATTGGTTTCTATCATAAGAATTTCACATTGATTTATACTATACGAAAGTTATATTAATATCTTCAGATATTGATATGTATGTTCATCCTTGAGAGTGGTATATCCTGGCAATCTGTACAGTGATAGTACGTCATCAACAAGGGGCATAAACACCTAGGTTGGAATAATTGTATAGAATTATAGAGTATGGATCACAATGCCTTTCAACCAATAGTGGAACAGTTCCTGGTTATATTTCATGAGGAACACAGAGGGGTTACCCCAGATAGGGATATTGAGTTTAGAATTGAACTGTTTTTGCGATGTTGAACAAATTTATTATTCAACCATATAGAATAGAACCAAAATTGTCTAGGGAATAATGAATCAACAAGAAGAGTTGATGGAAAATGTGTTTATCCATTTGAGTACACCACCTTGGCATTATACACTATTGTTTTCTATGAATCTTGAAAAAAACATGTGATATATGTTCATTTCCACAATATGACCTAGTTAATAGTGTTGATGTGTTATCCTATTTCATATATCCAAGATATATTTTACATTTTGTGAGGATATTTTTATTTCTAACAGATTTAATTGAGATCAGGGTATCACCAGTTGAGAGTTTGACCTTCGGAAGTTCCCCAAAAATTGTTCATAAGTATGTATGGCCTTCATGTGTTCATTGTTATGTCATTTATTCTAAAAAACACAATAGTTGTGTTCATTTCATTGATGAATGGAATCTTCCACCCATACCTAGATTTGTTTTTTCCCTTGTTGGAAGGATTCTTCGTTGACTCCAAGACTAAATATCATCATGCTCAACATATTTATATCATCTCATGTACACTGAGAGTGAAATGACGACTCTACAATATATATAAATTTCAATTCTAGATCTGAAGGGTACATTTCATGGGTCCTAACATATTTTAGGATAGTGTGTCATTAGACCTATATAATGATTAGTTAGTGGTTTCATGGGATAATATAATGGATGTATTTGATATCCGATGATTTTTTGGGTTGGTGGGTTGTTATCGAATGATCGTTCAGAAAATTTCTCACATTGAAGAGCCACATTCAGGATTTGAGAATAAGGGAATTAATTTTGAATGGTATAGAGCTTGTGATAATGATTTAAAGGAGTAGAAGAAATGTTTTAATACTACACTAATTTGTATCCTCCTTGGTCTGGGTGAGGTGTTTACGGTGTTTAGTGATGCATATGGAATAGGAAATGGTACAATGTTGATGTTAGTGGATTGAGTTGTGGCATATGAGTCATGGATGTTGAGGACAGATGAACAAAATTACCCTACTAAGATAAATATATTGTTGTAGTTGTATATTCTTAAATGTGTTGGAGGAATAATCTTTTGTGTGAAACATTTACTGTGTATAAGGACTACAAAATCATAATGTATATATTCTCATAAAGAGACTTGAATATCCCTGAATGAAGGTGTGATGATCATATGATGTCATTTTATTTGGAGCTGGAACATATGAAAGAGATGGGAACAATTTTTTTGATTATTTAATAATGAATCCATAGATTCATGCATTTCAATTGTCTAGTTCTGAGTGGAAGATGATTATTTTTTATCTAAGATGCATATTTTGGGTTGGGAGGGCCAAGGGAAGATGACCCTCATATCTACATTAGATGATTCAACACTTATGAGCCAAATTTTATATAGGAAATTTGAGGATTTAGAGGGTTTTTCATTGATAAAAAGCCTTGAATGTTGTGAGTTACCTTCATTTTTGTCCAATGATGAGGATATGATCATTTATGGTAGGAATTGTGTTATAGTGCTTTTGAGTACATGATAGGATATAATGTGTTAGTTTCATGACCCAAAGTCTGTGGTGCATCCCAGTTTGACTAAAATGTATTGTGACCTTTTTTAATAGGATTTGTGTTTGGGAATGAAAAAGGATATTACCAGTTTTGGGACATATTGATAAAACAATCTTCAATAGAAGGCTGAGAATCAATGACCAAGTGGGGTACTATAGTCGTTTCCCATTCTAGAATGGAAGTGGGATGAATTTATCTTCAACTTCATGGTGGGTCTCCTTAGAAATCCTTATAATAAAGACGTTATTTTAGTGGTTGTGGACTGATTAATGATGGTAACTCATTTCCCTCTAATATGGTATACTTTCTCAATTAATCAATTGGGGGACATGTACGATTGGGAAATTATAACGACCCGGAGTTTTTCAATGGAAATTCCCTTCATATAATTATGTCATAAAATCACATGAAAACACAACATAATGAACTAATACATGATAAGTGACCTTGAAACATAAGTTTTTCACTTCTGTGTTTTGAATTTCAAAAATCCGACATACACAGTTGTATTAAAGATGGTTTTTGGAGTCTATTGAAACAAAAATAATTTTCACTGAATAGTAACATACCCTTATGAATAGTAACACACCCTTATGAATTTTACTATGACCCTTATGAATAGTAAATCATCCATAATAAGTGACACCTTTTCCAAGAATAATTAAATAATATTTAAACATCTTAGAATGTGACAATTCGACCTTATTAAATGATTTGGAATTTTGTAAGTCATATATAATTAATTATAATTAATTAATTAATTTAGAATAAAATTTATTTTCCTAAAAAGTGTTCATAAATTATTAAAACAATGGCTTATAGTCTTTAGATAATTTTATTAGACCCTACTAATTTTTGAAAGCACTATAAAATCAGTTTTAATATTAAAAAAATGTTTTTTAAGTAAATTATGATTTTAATTAAATATTAAATTAAAATTTTTTAATTTTTTTTTAAAAAATGGACTTCATTTTTGGATTCTACACATCAAAAAAATGTTGGGGTAAATTTTATGGATTTTTCTAAAATACTTTAATTTTTATGGATAGTGAAATACCGTAATTTACAAAAATTAGTTAAATAAGCTAATAATAGATTCATGTGTGATGTTATTATGATTTAAGTACACTTGGTTTGGGATAAAATTATATAATTATTATTCTTGGTCATTCAAGAATCAGTATTCCTTGTCTTAGGGGAAATAAATATACAAATGAATTTTTTATTATGGAAACCTCTCTCCCCTCCACTATAAAAGCCACTCTTCACACCCTCATTTCCTCACACCTCTCAATGTCCAAGACTTCCCAAAAATCTACCCAAAAACCATCCCTAGCCCCTAAACCACGTACAAGAGATTTTTTTCTCATCAAAAGACCATGCTTAGGACCTTATGGAGGATCTCAAGAGGAGGATTTAAGAGGTAATTTCTCTCCCTCTTCTCCTTTAATTTCCTTTCTAGTTCAAGTTAATTTCTTGATCTCTCCCAAACTATCTTCATCCAAATGGTATTATAACTCCAGTATTATAAATATAATATAATCATATGATGTTAATGGTATATTATATCGTCCAACCCCTTTTCCCTATTCCTTTTATTTTATTAAAGAGAACGTTGTTCAAGAGGTGTAAATTTATCACCTTCAAGAACAACATGTTTTCTTCTTCCATTTCTACCTTAAGATCTGGTCCGGAAAAAAAAATTCTGTTTGAACCAGAATATTGTTTGTGTATTATTTTCTATTTAATGTTCTGGAAATAACTTATGGCCATATTATTAATTGATAAATTAAAAAAAGTTCATTGTGATCGACAAAATGCACAAATTAACCAAACAATCATCATTTAATTCTTATCTTATGATTCATCCACATGGATATAATATGATTAATGATAGAATCATTAAATCTCCTATAATATCATTAATAACATTTAATATCAGTTCTTTATGTTTACCCATGTTCTACCCAAACATCAATTTAAGAATACAAGTAAACCACTCAAGAAAACCATAAAAACAAACATTCTGGAATAATGATTTCAAACTCTATAACTCATCCAAAGGTGCTTAAAATCACATATTGAAACCATAATGAACCATATTAATGTAAATATGTTTATGGATTTAGAATTAATGAATATAATGTCATTATAAAGGACATTAAAGATAAGGAAGGATTCTGATAAAAGGTAAGGGGAAATTCTTGAACCCAAATTTCATCCTTTGGGTTCTCCCTCTTTCACTCTTTTTTATATGGTTAATACTTAAAAATATTTTATTCATCATTATCATTATTCTTCTGGGATATAAATGTTTTTAATTTGTATTTATGAAAAACCAAATGTTTTCCAAAATAAACCTTCTTTCAAGAACACACCTTTTACTTCTCTTTCAAGATTGACGGTTCTCATAACATGTATGTTATTCCCTCATTCTTTTGGGAACCCAATGTTTATGAATGTGTTCTTATGAGATGAAACCCATTCCTTTTCATGGGTTAATTATGAAAATTTATGTTATATGTTCATTGTGGAATGCATGATAAATGATAATGTTATGATGTGACAGGTGCGCCTGGAATTATATAGAGCAATATGAATGTTTAAATGTGACGGGTGCGCCCGGAATTATACAGCGCTCCAATGCATTGGGTAAAGTGATGAATCTAGTAAGTAAATGTGAGATGATGTGTGAACAAGATTTTATTTTGGTTCACATGTATGTTTGGTAGTTAACCACTAAGACATGATGTTTTATTTTTTATGCATTGCCACATTCCAAGTATTTTATTTATGCTCCTCTCATGTTCATGATCTTTTTTTATGCCATGATTATTCTCACCACATGATATATTCCTCTTATCTATCCATTTACTGGTATTTTAGTTCACCCTTTTTATTTATATCCTCAGGAGGCTACATGTAATAAGGATAGGACAAGTGACCATAAGAAACTAGATTAGAGTAAATTAAATAAATGTTTAAGCTTGATGTTTTAATTGTTTTGTACGGTCCTAGTTTTCCCAAGACACTAAACCATTGGATACTCTATGGGTAATAAGATTTTGTATTTAATATTTATAATTACATAACAGTAAAGTTATAAAAGTCTCAGAATGCCATATTTGGTATAAGAGGCATGGTTTGGTTAATTTTGGAATTAGGATTAGTGAACCCTAGAGAAAACCTATAGCATGAGACTATGTTCAAGTATGCACACAAGAATATTTACCTAGGGATCCCATATATTATGTTTATCGTATAAATTATTTAAATGAATAAGATATTCATGACTTGTTTACTTTTGTTTTGTTCTAAACTTTTCTATTTTAGAAAATGGTGGGAACCATGTGACATCACGGTAACAACTCATGCGAGGTCCAATGCAACAATTTCCCGAACAACATACCCAACGATTTGGGTTGTGAATTTCAAAAAAACATGGCGATGGTTACCCAATTATCTCAGGTTATGAACAATAACCATAATAATGGGGAACATCCTCCTTCACCAAATATGGAGATACTAAATATTGAATGTTTTAGGTGGAAACGACCCCCGACGTTTCGTGGATCTTAGAATCCACAAGGTTCAGAACAGTGGGTCAACTCCTTTGAGAATAACTTATATGTTCTTCACTATTCTAAGATGGAGAAGGTGACCCTAGTAGTATATCATCATGATGTAGAATCCTATCAATGGTGGGATTTGATTAAGAACACCAATCCAAGGGAGTAAATTGAATAGATGGAAGGGGAAGTCATTAAGATAATGTTTCTTAATAAGTACTTCCCACTGACACTTTGCATTAAGATGGAGAAAGAATTCATAGAGCTCAGGAAAAAAAGTAGGAGAATCTGTCATAACCTATGAAGAAAATTTTACAAGGTTTTCAAGGTATGATTCGGGTTATGTTATCAAAAATGATAGAAAAATTGATAGATTCTTTAGTGGATTAAAACAACACCTTTGAAAGTCTCTTGAAATTATAGACTTTGGGAGTTATGAAGAAGTTGTTTGGTGTGATCTCAAAGTGGAGATGGAGTTTGGAGTATGGAACCATGGGTATGGTGATAAGAAAAGAAAGATGGAGTTTCATTATGGTGGATCAAATGATAAAGGTGGGAAGAATAATCAACGACCCACATGCCAAAAATTTGGGAAGTTGAACCATGGGAACTGCCTCAAAGGGGGGAGGAAATGCTTAAAGTGTGGGAAAGAATGACACCATGTTCGAGAGTGTCAAAAAGACAAGAAAAGGAAGGAGAATGTAGCTGATGAACGGAGAGAACCACTCATGGTTCAATGCTACAACTGTAGGGAGATAGGGCACTATGCAAACTAGTGCACTAAACCTCGAGTTCTTGAGGGTAATTAGCGTCAGCAGCCACCAATGCCAAAGGAACAAGGGATGGCATATTCCATCACTACTGCAGAGGTGGATCATGATAATGAAGTCATACAAGGTACACATCCTTTTCACTCAAGAATTTCAAAAGTCTTATTTGATTCCGGTTCTACGCATTCCTTTATATCTTGCAAGTTTGCTAGAACTATAGAATTGAAGCACTGAAACCTTGAAGTAGAGATATATTTAAAAACACCATGTGGTGAAATCATTACAACCCAAGTGTTTGAATCTTCTATTGTTGGCTTATTTGGGAAGATTCTTCCAGAAAATCTAATAATACATTCTTTGGTGGAATTAAATGCTATAATGGGAATGGATTAGATCTTGTTATATAGAGAACATATCAACTGTAAGGAAAAGGAAATATCTTTTCATATTCCGAACCATCCCATGATCCTCTAAAAATGCAATGAAGATCATGAATCTCCTTTGAAAAATACTTCAATGGTGTGGATGTTAATTCCCTATGAAAAGCATACCTCACCTAAATGGTTGAGTCAAAGAAAAGTGACAACCTTTAGGAAATTTCCTTTGTGAGGGAATACAACGATGTATTTCCCGAAGAGTTACCCAGAATTCCCTTGGATCGTGGGGTAGTGTTCTCAATTGAACTCATGAAAAGAGCTACTCCAATCTCAAAGTGCCCCTATAGGTTGGCCCCTATCAAACTGGAGGAGTTAAAGAAGTAGCTGCAAGAGAATCTAGAGAAAGGGTTCATATGCCCTAGTGCATCACCTTGGGATGCACCAGTGCTCTATGTGAAGATGAAGGATGGAACAATACAGCTATGTATTGATTATCTGGAACTCAACAAGATCACCATAAATAACAAGTGTCCTCTCCCAAGGATTGTTGACTTGTTCGACCAGTTAAGAGGAGATCAATACTTCTCAAAGGTGGACCTTCGTTCTGGATGACATCAGGTAAAGGTGAAGAAGGAAGATATTTGGAAAACTTCTTTTCGAACAAGGTATGGGCACTATGAATTTTTAGTGATTCCATTAGGAATTACTAATTTATCTGCAATAATTATGGATTTGATGAATAGAGTCTTTAGACATTACCTTTACAAATTTTTTGTAGTGCTTATCGACAATATTCTAATCTACTCCAAGAGCAAGGAGGAACATTAAGAACATCTAAGACTTGTGTTGGAAACATTAAGAAAGGAGATGTTGTACGCCAAGTTAAACAAGTGTTACTTTTGGATGAATCAAGTCACATTCATGGGACATGTGATCACAAGTTAGGGAGTTTCTGTGGATCCATCAAAGAAAAAGGTGATTGAGGAATGGCCCAGGCCTTCTAGTGTCTCATAAATTCGTAGTTTGCATGGACTTGCTGGGTAATACCGACATTTTGTGAGAAAATTCTCATGATTGTCAATAAAGTTAACAAGGAAAGGGGTAAAGTATGTCTGGATGGAAGAATGTGAGGGAAGCATCAAGGAGCTAAAGAGAAGGATGATCACTACACCTGTACTCACACTACCGAAAAGTGGAGAAAGATTTCTGATATATAGTGATGTTTCAAAGAATGGCTTGGGTTGTGTACTCATGAAAAATGACAATGTGATATCCTATTCCTCACGACCATTAAAGATCTTTGAAAAGAACTACCCGACGCATGATCTAGAGGTGGAAGCCTTGATTTATGCCTTGAAAATCTGGCAGCACTACCTTTATGGCTAGAAGTGTGACATATACACTGACCAAAATAGCTTAAAGTATATATTTACACAAAAGGACCCCAATATGCATCAAAGCAGAAGGTTTGAGAAAATCAAGGATTATGATTTCTCTATTCAATATCATCCTGGAAAGGCAAACAAGGTAGCAGATGCTATAAGAAGAAAATAACCTGCTAATTTATCCATGTTGCGGATTGAGAAAGACCTTATCTTCTTTGATATGCAAATAATGGATTTGGAAATCATACGGGCAGGGGATACATCCTTCTGTTCCCAAATGATTGTCCAATCATCCATCCAGGAGAAGATTAAGGAAGCACAAATGGATGATGTGGAGATACAAAAGAGGGTGAATATAGTAAAGGAAGGGAAGGTGCAAGAGTTTCATATCGACGATGATGGTTTGATTCGGTTTGGAATGCGGATTTGTGTGCCTTCATCACCCAGGATAATGAATGAGCTATTGCAAAATGCCCATAGCTCAATTTTCTCTATCCATCCTGGGAGTACCAAGATGTACCATGATTTTTTAGAACACTTTTCATGGGATAACATGAATAAGGAGAATGTAGAATATATATCAAGGTGCTTGGTATGACAAAAGTTAAAGCTGATTGAAAAAAGTCCAAATGTATGATGCATCCATTGCCTATTCCCATGTGGAAATGGGAAAATGTTACTGTGGACTTTGTCATGGGTCTCTGGAAAACGTCAAAGGGAAATAATGTGATATGGGTTGTAGTTGACCGAATCAACAAGACTTCCCATTTTATTGCTATTCAGGAAGACCTCTTGCTTGAAAAACTGGCAAAGATATATGTGAAGGAAGTGGTGAGATTTCACGATGTTCCACTATCAATTGTCTCTGACCAAGATCCAAGGATCACATCTAAATTCTGGAGGATCCTTCATCATTCATTGAGTAATGAATTAAATTTTAGCATGGCCTATCACCCCCAAACCGATGCCTAGTCTGAATGGAATATTCATACGCTTGAAGATATGATAAGAGCCTGCTCTCTAGAATTCAAAGGTGGATGGGATCAGCATCTACCATTGGTTCAGTTCCCATACAAAAATAGCTTCCACTCGAGTATTCATGTGGCTCTATATGAAGCTATGTATGCAAAGTGATGTAGAACTCCAACCTGTTGGGATGAAGTTGGAGAAAGAAAGATACATGGACCCAATCCTGTTCAAGAGATGACATTGAAGGTTCAAGTCATCCAGAAACACATAAATGAAGCTCAGAGTCGGAAAAGGAGCTATATTGACAACCGTCGAACGGACTTGGAGTTCGACATTGGAGATAAAGTCTTCTTTCGAATATCTCCATGGAAGAGAGGCATGTGATTCGGGAAGAAAGGGAAGTTAAGCTCAAGGTATATTGGTCCCTTTAGAATCCTTGACCACATAGGAGTTGTGGCATATCATCTTTCACTTCCACCAAATATGGCTTAATTTCATGATGTGATTCATGTATCACTACTGAGGAAGTAACTACCAGACCCCTCACATGTACTAAACACAGAGGTGGTGCAGTTAGAAAATGATCTCTCTTATGTGGAGAAACCAGTAAATATTATGGATCAGAGAGATATGGTTCTACACAACAAGACAACCCACCTTTTCAAGGTGATATGGAGGAACCGTAAGTTTGAGGAAGCAACTTGGGAACCAGAAGAGGCAATGAAGGAGAAACACCCTCACCTGTTTCTGTAATGTTAAATATCATGGGTGAAATTTCTTAAGGGGGAAAGAATGTAATGACCCAAAGTTTTTGAATAGAAATTACCTTCTTATAATTATGTAATAAAATAACATGAAAACAAAACATAATGAACAACTAAGTACTAAGTGACCTTTAAACATAAGTTTTTCACTTCTGTGTTTTGAATTTCGAGAATATGAGATACACGTTTGGGTTCAAGATGATTTTTGGAGTCTATTGAAACAAAAATAATTTTGGGTGAATAGTAACGTACCCTTGTGAATAGTAACATACCTTTATGAATAGTATTATGACCCTTATTAATAGAAAATTATACATCAAAAGAGTAACCTTAACCATGAATAATTAAATAAAATTTAGACATCTTAGAAAGCGACAATTCGACCTTAGTAAATGTATTGGCATTTTGTAAGTCATAAATATTTAATTATAATTAATTAATTAATTTAAAATAAAATTTATTTTCTTAAAATGTGTTAATAAATTATCAACAAAATGTTTTATAGTTTTTATATAATTTTATAATACCCTACGTAATTTTTGAAAGGATTATAAAATTAGTTTTAATCTTAAAAACTGTTTTCCTAAGTAAATTATGATTTTATTTAAATATCAAATTATTAATATTTAATTTTTTTTCTGAAAAATGAACTTCATTTTTTAATCTACACATTGAAAAATGATTTGGGTAATTTTTTTCGATTTTTTAAAATACATGAATTTTTGATGAATAGTGAAATACAGTAATTTACAAAAATAAGCTAAATAAGCTAATTATAGAGACATTTGTGATGTTCTACTGATGTAAGCCAACTTGTTTCGGGATCACATGATAAAATTACTATTCTTGGTCATTGAAGACTCAATATTCCTTTTCTTATAGGAAATTAATAAACTAATGAATTTTATATTAACGAAACCCCTCTCCCCTCCACAATAAAGCCACCCTTCACACCCTCATTTCCTCACAACTCTCAAGCTCCAAGCATTCTCTAAACTCTGTCCAAACACGTTCTCTAGCCCCTACCCCACGTCCTAGAGCTAATGGTCTCATCAAAAGTCCATGCTTTGGCCCATAAGGAGGATCTCAAGAGGAGGATTTAAGACGTAATTTCTCTCCCCCTTCTCATTTAATTTCCTTTCTAGTTAAAGATCATTTCTTGAACTATCCCCTAATATATTTATCCAAATGGTATTGTAACTCTAGTTTTATACATATAATATAATTTTATGATTCTAATTGGATATTATATCATCCAAAAACTTTTCCATCTTCCTTTTATTTTATTAAAGAGAACGTTCTTCGTGAAGTGTTAATTTATCACCTTCAAGAATGACATGTTTTATTTTTCCATTTTTACCTTTAGATATGGTCATGATACCATTTTTATGGTTTAAAAAAATTATTTTTTGTGTTTTATGCCTTATTTAATATTATTTATATAACTTATGGCCACACTATTAAGTGATAAATTAAAACAAGTTCATTGTGATTGAAAAAGAGCCCCAATTTACCCAAACAATCATCATTTAATTCTTATCTAATGATTCATCCACATGAATATAATATGATTAATTATATAATCATTAAAATTCCTATAATATCATTAATAACAAGTAATATCAGTTTTGGATGTTTACCCATGTTCTACCCAAACTTCAATTTAAGAATACAAGTGAACCACTCCAGAAAACAATAAAAAAGACATTCTTGAATAATGTTTTTAAACTCTATACCTCATCCAAAGGCACATAAAATAACTTAATGAAACCATAATAAACCATATTAATGTAAAAATGGTTCTGGATTTCTAGTTAATGAATATAATTTCACTATACATGTCATTAATGTGAAGGAAGCATTCGGATACATGGTAAGGGGAAATTCTTGAACCCAACATTCATCCTTCGGGTTCTCCCTCATTCAATCATTTTGATATGGTTACTCATTAAAAATATTTTATTCATCATTATAGTTACCCTTCTGGGATATACATCTTTGTCATTGGTATTTATGAAAAACCAAATATTTTCCAAAAAAACTCTTGTTTCAGGAACACAACTTTTACTTCTCATTCAAGATTGACGGTTCTTGTAACATGTACGTTTTTTCATCATTATTTTGGGAACCCAATGTTTATTAATGTGATGTTATGAGATGAAACCCATTCCTTTTCATGGTTACATTATGTTAATTTGTGTTATATGTTCATCGTGGCATGCGTGATAAATGGTAATGTTATGATGTGACAGGTGCGCCTGGAATTATATAGCGCAATATGAATGTTTAAATGTGACGGGTATGCCCAGAATTATACAGTGCTCCAATTCATTGGGTAAATTGATGAATCTCATGATTAAATGTTAAATGATGTGTGAACAAGATGCTATCTTGGTTCACAAGAATGTGTGGTAGTTAACCACAAAGACATGATGTTTCATTTTTTATGCATTGTCACATTTCAAGCCTTTTATTTATGCTCCTCTCATTATCATGATTATTTCCTATGTCATGATTATGCTCATCCCATACTATATTCTTCTTATATATCCTCTTAATAAGCTTTTATTTCACCACTTTTTATGTATATCCTCAGGTGGATACACATACTAAGGAGAGGACAAGTGCCAACAAGAAGCTAGAGAAGATTAAATTTAATAAATGATTAAGTTTGATATTGTAATTGTTTTGTATGTTCCTTGTTTTCCAAAGACACTAATCTTTTGGATCCTCTATATGTAATACAATTATGTTTTTAACTTTAAAATGATGTAATTGTAATATAAGAAAACGCTCTGGTCTCCATTGAAATATCCCATCATTATGGGGCCCCATTGAGTATGGTTTCATAAAATGACTAACAATTCAATTAACTCCCCTATTATGTCTTACAAATGGTCCTTGGTATACAAGAGTTTAGTAGTGTGGATTTCTACATAAATATAGACAGGCAGTATGAACATAATATATTTGTATTGGAGGATGCGTTACATGTCTTTATCTTAGACATTGGAGGATCTTGGTAGAATCACTAAGAGAAATTTTAGTTCTCCTATAATAATTACTACAATGAAATAGTTCAAATAGAACCATATGAGGCACTTTGTGATACACTATGAAGATCAACTCTATTCTATATAGAGGTAGGTGAGTTATAGTTGATTGGACTCACTCTTGAGAAGGACACATCATAGAAGGTCCAGTTGATTCTGAAGTGTATTGATATGGTTCATTGTAGGAAGAAGTCGTATGCTAATAGCTGTTAATTATCCCCATCAATTTACAGTGAATGGTAGTCTATTCATTGAGTTGTCACCTAAATTATTCCATGAAATGATTTGGAAGAATGGAATGTTGGTACCCAGGTTTGTTATGAATTTTGATATTATAGAATCAATTCAGATGGTGGTGTAATTATTGCATATTGTTTAGTGTTATAGTTATATGCACGTTTTCTTTCATGTTTCACAACTTTGGTGGAATCACCATGGTCATTCTCATGTGATAGATATTGATGATGTTCAGTATGAGGATAATGCATCCTTTGAGGATCATCTGATTCAGGTTGTCGATCACAGTGAGATAGTGTTGTGCAAAAATATGATGCTGATAGTCTGGGTATTTGGTTTCATGTACATGTTTATGTTGTGGCATGGTTGATAAAAACATATATGTGTCCTTAATGAACTTTTTTACCTTATAATCATAGAGATTTTTGGGAGTACAACTTGAGGATGAGCTGTTACAAAGAGTGAATACTCTTAGATAAAAACCATTTATAGATATTATTCATGATATTTTAAAACCACTCTTATTTATTGTTTTCGTTATGAAATGGTTGGTTTTTACATTGGGGATTCTTTAGCTAATGTTAGAATACTTTCTAAGCCAAAGGGGAAATGTAAAGTAGTCCCATGGTTTGTCCAAACAATTCATCCACCCTCACCAAACTGTAAAACACAAGGATGAGGTGTTTTTCATGATTAGTGCGTGATTTTTAAATCTTTATCCCATTAAAGTGAAACTGTACACCCCTCACGAGAGTTGAACAAAAAAGTTGTAGTGTTTTACAATCTGTTTGATCGTACCTACGAAACCATGTCCATGGGTTTTATATCTCCATAAATTTTATAAAAAGTAAAAAAACCCTTTCTTAATTCATATTCACCCGGGCGCATCCCTAACATATTTTTAAGGATATTTGAATCTCTTGATAGTATTACATGTCTCTTAGAACCCATTTGTCGATGAATCAATGATCTATTTGATGGATCGACTCCCATATGGTATGTGATTTCTCCCCCGGTCAAATTGATCTCCCCCATATCTCATTTTTTTAATGAGGAATGATTCCCCCCCCCCCCCATCAGAGGTGGTTTTGATCTAGGTTTTCATGTATTTCTATCAGTTGTCTCTTGATCATATGTTTTGGTCATATATCTTCCACGTCATTGTGGTTTTGATAGTTTCACGTCAAATCGGGGACATTGGTTGGGCGCACGTTCATCAATAACAATGAAGAAGGTGGTATAATTATAAAATCCTATATTATTGATTACAATTATGTGTATATAACTCTGAAATTGGAACTTTCACCTTAGGGTATTGCATTCCTAACTGAATTAATTTTTTAATTTTTCAAATTTTATAATGTACATTATTGGATTTGTGAAAATTAAATTATTTAATAATGAGATTATGCAAGTCATTAATACTGAGAATTGTGTAATTCGTGATTAATGTAATTTTTAAATTGGTAACCACAATTTTTTTTGTTCCCATAATAATAAAATGAAGTTTTTTAATTTGTGTTTTCATTATAAATGATATTATGAAATAGTATGAAATCTAAATTATGGTAATGGATGATAAATAGTTGGAAATATTTAACCAGGTGGTGTAACGTTTGTGATAGATTTGTGAGATAGGGACTGTATCACCATATACCAATGGGGTTCCAGAAATACACTTTATGCTCCACATATACTTTTATATTATATATGATCACTAGTTTGTGGGGTAGTGATTGCTCCTCCAAATAAACATGGGGTTCTAGACTAATAATCTAGGACCCCATTATATGAATTTGAAATTGGAATCATTTTATTAACTGTACCCCTGATGGAATTAAAAGTTCTATCCCATTGGGGATGGTTTAAACTCCGACATAGTCCAAAAAAGGTAATTATGGTTTGGGTATCATCGAGAATCATGGGGATTATGTGGTTAATTAATGAATAATAAAAGTGGAAAACTGATAAATATTTTATTTTATTTTATTATTAATATAGTTATATACACTATTATTGTGTAGATATTTTTTAGATATTATTGGTGGTGGAATAATAATTTTTAGTCACACACTACTCAAGATTCATTATTGGTATCCAGATATACTCCATGTATGCGAGACCTGATAAGAAAAGGAATAATTTTTTTGATTGTTGATTTGGGATAGAGTATGGATGGGGGAACTATACGAGATTTCGAGACCTTACTAGGGAGTTGTAAGTGCGTCTTTACTTTTTTTTTCATTTCCCACTTGAAACTCATATAACCTGACATGTTTACATATTTGGTTCATAATAAATTATCAATGTTTTCATATTATCAATTGATGTTGGTCTTATTGAATATGGTATTATTTTTCTTATTGTTCATTATCATTTAGTTATTGATTATTTATTTACATTGTTTTGATTCATTGATAAAGAGGGTATTGTTTCTCCAAGTGTTGTATTATACCCTCGCTACAAGTTGTTAGCCTATGGAATATGGGGCGTTGCGCCTGAGGTCATGTAAACAGCCATCTTTTGGAACCAGCTTATGGCACTCTGGTTGGTATGTTACAACCTACCTCATTATTAGGATGGTCCACACTTTGGGTAATGAGCATTTATTAATGTAAAAACATAATTAATTATAATAAATATAAAATACCCAAAAAATATCGAAAAATGATCAAATGGATTCAGAATTTAATTTAGTGTGGAAAAAAAATATGTGAACCACAAGGAGTAAACATCAAGCAGTTATGGTTCCAATGCATCTAATGGAATGTTTAATAGAGACCCAATGAAGAAATGGCCTCAAGGAAATTTTGAGGAGAGGAATGTAGCTTGAGATTATACCCCCATTGGGTACAAAGAATTAGAGAAAATGGTGAATACAAAAATAATATAAAGGTGAGATATGGTCATTTGAACCTTCCATAGTGAGCCTCACGGTTAGGCCACTTGGATTGGCTAATAGTCCACTAATTGTACAAGATTCAAAATCAAAAACCACAATCTTAATGATTAAATCCCATGGTTATGTAAATCTTGATTTTAAACCAAGTGTAGTTACTGGTTTTGTGGAACTAAGGGTTAGGTCTAGGAGAACAGTTTGGGTAAACCATGCAGAACCCACGTGATACCATTATAATAAACTGCAGTTAACCTGCCTAGGCATGTGCCTCCACTTACATAGTTAATTAAAACTATGTGGAACCTTCTTAAATACTTTTATTGTTCTCCCAGTCACTCTTAGTTGTTCTCATAGTTTAACTAATTGTTCCACTTATAATAAGGGGCTACACGGTTTACTCACATGATGGAATTAACCATATTCCAATCATGTGCGTTACTCAACTTTGAAAACAAATATGTGATTTTGGAGACTAAAACTCCTGAAACTCATCTTAACAATAAATTCAACTCATGATATTTAAACCTCTTCAAAGACATCAAATTCAAGTGATCCAAATGTCATTTTTTTGAAAATTCTTATTTAATATTTTACTCCCTCCAAACAAATATTCAAAATCATTTGATAATATTGACCTATTCATAGACCTAGTACATTACAATTAATATGTATATGATTGGAATAAAATTTTCTATGGCTATATATGAATGGATTACATCTACATCGGTATAATTTTATATTTACTTGGATGATGTATGATGTATCTACATATTCACCTACTCATAGAGGAATAAACAATAGTTTTATTTAGTCATTTGTGATTAAAATAGAAGTAGATAAAATTGTGTATGGTTTATCAAGAAATATAATCAAGAAATGTAAAATAATTTTTGATTTTGATCATAAAACATATGTTCAAATATGAAAAATAAAATTCTATGTTTTTTTAATATGATTTTTTTGGCCACATAAGGTTGATCGTGAACTTGAAGATTCAATTTATGATTGAACTGGGATTAAAAATTTTGTATAATATTGAGTTGATATTACACTATATTAATTATAATAATTCGTTACACATGTATGAGTAATCTAGAGTGAGAATATTTGTTTTCATGGATTAGATGAACCCATGTAATTAATTAAAAACATATTATTCATCGACTTTTAAGGATATTCAAACAAATTAAACTCATAAATTTTCTATAAGATAATTGACAATGAATTATCAATGAATGAAAAGGTTATTGGAATCCATTTTTTTTTAAATATGAAAATTTTGTGTAATATTAAAAATTGTTAATATGACCAAATTGAATAGGATATTTAAATCCTCTATTTTTCAATGAATTTATAGAAAATATATTTTTTATTTGAGAAGATATGGTGGTCAAGATAATATTTTTTAGAATAGTAACATATTTCTGTTAAAGAGAGGAACGATAGATGTTCAAGGAGGTCAAAAATAATTCAACCCAAGATGATAACCTTTAAAAATTTCATTGTTGCATTAGTGGAGGGATCCAATATTAAAATATATGGTTCATGTTCTAGTCATACTAACATTTGAGGATAAATTGTCCACCACATTATTTCCTTCACACTATGTTTGAGGAAGTGTAGTCCTATTGGTGATCCAATACTTTCAACATCAAATAGGATATATAATTGAAAATGGAACAATCTTCTTCCCATGTAGATAATGATTCAGTACATTGGAATAGATCTCAACCATAAGAAAATCAATGTTATTATCTCTAAAAATATCAAACCCATTGTGTATTACACATTCCTCTGATATGAGGAAATCACCTTTTCATGTAGGATTCTGTAACAGCCCAAGATTTTATAAAAAAATATTCTTTTTAATTTTATTAATGTCTTGTGTTGTACGCTACACCAAAAGGAGCTTGCACAACACGCATCCTTGACTTGCCTTGCATTACACGCAATCGCGACCTTCCTCGATGGCGTGTGTAGTACGCAATACTGAGTTTCACTAAACAAACGATATGCCATAAAAATATTATTAAAACTAGCCGTTATGAATAGTAATAACCACTTTTTGAAATCCAGTAAATCTTATTTTTCAAAATGAACTTTATTTTTGGATTCGGAGTATCGAATTTAGCCTAAGGTGAAATTTTGGTACCTTTCGGATAACTTTCATATTCTGATTAATAGTGAAAATTACTAAATTATAATTAAAAACAACTTTTTTAATCGAAATAATTAATAGTGATAAATCATTAATTTGAGTGGTTTTAAAGTATATTTAGAATATATTTTTACAATTTAATACAATGTTGGTCATTGGACGTAATTTCACATTTAAAAGTGTCAATCTTTTGATAGATATTGTTTCCTAAAAACACGCTATTTATTTTAACAGCGGGATTTAATTATAAAATTAATTAATGCAACTTCTATGTTATGAATTTGGTAAAATAGATTTCATTTTTGAATTCGGAATATGAAATATAGCTTAGGATGAAATTTTGGCATTGTTCTGAAAAACATCAATTTTTGATGAATAGTGAAACTACTAAGTGGTAGTTAAAAAAACTGAATTTTTCATAAAACTTAATTTTGCCGCTTCTGTGAATGGAATTTAGAAATTCCGAGAGACACGGTTAATATCAAGGACTAAAATGTGGTTCAATGAGATGAAAATAATTTTTTGGTGAATAGTAACTTTTTACTTTTTTTTACCGCGGTTAATAGTAAATAGGGTAACTAAGGGTAAATATGATATTACTATTACCCTAACACATGTCCTAATTCTATTGGACAATTGTAATTCGACCAAAAACAAACTTAGGAATAAAATATGACCATTTAGGCCCACTTGGATAAGATTAGGACATTTATTATTAATTTATTTAAAGAAGGGTTAAAATAGTTAAAATCAAAGTTTAATAAGTAAATCATTTTTAATATAGGGTTATACATAAGATAAATTCGATTGTAAATATTCATTAGAAAGCTAAAAAGATTTCCTACATGATGGTATTTTATTTGTAATTTTTAGACATCAAATAAGTTAATTTATTTATGACACAAAGATGATGCAGTAATTATCTTATTAATGAAATATTGACAAAATTGATAATATAAATACCATACTAAATGTAATTTAAGACTTTTTATGAATTCCACTAATTTTATAGGTTACTATGATATATTAGTATTGATTTAATCAACTTGTTTCGAACATATAATTCTGTTATGACTTTCACAAAAATCATATATCAAATAGTGTCAAAATTGACACAAAATAGTTTTTAAATCAAATATTATATTATTAATTGTTATTTTATTCCTAAAAATCTAAGGTTCGGAAAAATGACTTAGATAAGGATATATATATTAATAATAAACAATTTGGGGTTTGTTTGGCAGGTTATAGTAAGTGTATTAACCATATAGTGAAAGAAAACAAAAAGACACGGTAAAAGTTAAATTAATTAACTTAGAGTTAAATCTAATTGATATGGTTAAAATAATACCCTAAACTTGTCTAAATCCTATTGGTTGATAGGATTTCGACCCATCCCCACTTTAGCTTCGAAATAAGACCCTTTGGAACCATTATAAACCGATTTTGACTTTAATATAAAATAATATTTTGAGATATTCCTAAGGTGCCCCTCTCCTCCCCTATAAAAGGACACCTCCTCCCCCTCCTCCTCACACCAATTTGAGAACTCAAGCTCGGCCAACCCCTGCCAAAATCCCTTCTCCACTTCCGTAGCAACATCCTAGAGGTTCTGGTCTTCCTCAAAGACCAATTCTAGTGCCCTAAGAGGAGGTCTCAAAGAGGCACTTCAAAGAAGAGGTAATTACCGTTACCAGTTCTTTCATCTTTATTTCTTCTTCCACTTCTTCTTCTTAGGTTGTTTCATTATAAAGTAATAACATCAGTATCACTCATATACTGATATGTTATTATAAGTATGAAACAACCCTATTTCACCATCTATCCATGCTACGGAAAAAGAAATCACCGCGCGTGCGTACGTACGGAATACCGTCTCCACGCCGTGGTGTAATCTATTTTCCACCACCACCTTACATGAATGGGTGTTATGGTGTAAAGAATAACTATACATAGTTATTACAACATCATATTGATTCTGATATATTGTATAATCCACTCCAATTCAATTCAATATTTATAGAAATGATATCATCGCTCGTGCGTACGTACGGACTACCGTCTCCACGACGCGATGAGATTCATTCTCCATGTTAACCATTTAAGAATTATTATAATGTATATATAAGAAATAATAATGAAATATATGAAATTATAAAGCTACTGGATTTATGTATATATATACATATGTATGTCATCTACTTACTTCCATTTCAAGACAATAAGGAAAGGAAAACAGCGTTCATGCGTACGTACGGACTACCGTCTCCATGAACGGTGTTTTTCATTTTATTTATCTACCTATTATATATATATATATACTGAATATATATGATATATAAATCATATTTTATATTCTGTAAGTAAGTAAATCATGATATAAGTAATAATGGTGTCAAGAACAACAAGTCAAAACACCTACGATAAATGAAACGATTTTACCCAAAACGCTTCTTTAACATGGAATTTACAAAAGAACGGGTAATATAATGTCAAAAGTGAACAATATATGATATCATAACAATGAATATGATTTTGTAATAAGTCAATAACATGATTTAAATCATTATACAGGAGGTTCGGACACTTACAAAGCAAGTCGGACCTAAGGTAAGGGAAATATCACAATCTCATTTTTATCCGAGATTGTTTATTCGTAAGTATTTTCTGGGGTGTATTTTATCATCCACATCCATGTTCCCTCAATATGTAATATTATTTCCATCCACCTACAATTTTTTAAATCCAATTTTACCCTTCGGTGAGTTTTTAGTAAAAGATATGAAAGGAATCTTTTGTCGTTTTTTTTATACGAGGTACTTTTTGACTTTTCCGACAAAAGTACGAAGAATGTTTTTTTTAACATATACGGCACGAACGGATTTTTACGGTTTTATAAAGACTTATTTTCATGAAGCTTCCTCCAAATTATTTCATGACTATTTTCAATAAAATCTCTTTCTTTTAAAATTGCATGACGTTTTGTGAAAAGAAATTGATTTTGAAGAAGAAAGGATATTTTCCTCAAGAATTCATTTCAAGTGTTTTATCAAAATTATTTTCCATCTAAGATAATAAAGGGTTCTATTTTTATCCCTATTATTCATTGATTTGACTATGTTGTGATGGAATTATGTTTATGAATTCCTTTATCTTATATGAATGGTTTTATGATGTCATGTTGTTTAATAATCACATTTTTATTACATGGGTTATGCTATGATGTATGGTTTATGATTTTGTGGCACACATAAGAAAGGATTCATTATAAGATGGGTGGGACCTATATCTCCCTCCAATGAATTGGGTAAAGATTTTATATCTCATGAGATAGACATGACTGGAATGGTAGGTTATACCGGTTCAGTGAAACAGGACTGAAACGAGGGTTGCTCGATTCAGAAAGGGACTTTGTCCACTAAGATAGTTTTGGCAATGAGTCATGACTAACAAGAAATGATTCTCTATGATTATGTGTGTATGCCACAAAGTTCCATGTTTTACGTTATGATTATTGTGATTACATTTCACTGCCATGATTTACCCCATGTTATGAAATTATGATCTCTTTTGCAGGTTAAGATTTCCAATAGTTATATGCTTATGTATATGATGTGATTGATATTTCTTTTGTTTACCCTTACTGAGCATTTGAGCTCACCCTTTTATGTTTTCTTTTCCCCAGGATATAAAGAAAGGTTTTAGGTAAAAAAAAAGGAAGATCTTTATGGGAGATATTGAAGATATTTCACCACGATTAGAAGATTACGTTCCGAGTTTCAAAGACACTAAACTATTACGATCCTTGTGTGTGTGTTTTTGTTATGTACTAAGTATTCCGCAAAAGTAATGTAATGTCAATGTACGTCAAGATACGGGTCTCTACAGTTGGTATCAGAGGAAAGGTTTAGTCAACCTTTGGAAACTAGGATGCGAAAACGTTAGTGAGATTCCTAGAGATATTTCTAAGGTATGTCTAGGGATGCCCCTAAGGATAAGTGTACGTATAGGATATGGTCCTAGAACTATGGTAACGATATTAGATTAAACCAAAGATGATAGATATTTAAGTTACTCCCCCTTTATTATGATTTTTGCATCTAACACTATTCTGTTTGGGATTTAGAAAATGGCTGGAAACAAGATGATTCACAATAATGGAGGATATGATGGACAATGGAATGATATTCTTCATGAGCAGCCAAATGAAATGGGATTTGGATGTCCAAACATCATTATTATGCCGAATCAGAAATCTCATAATATGATCAATAAAGTAAACTTTGGTAAGTTTCCTGACTCGGCTAATAAGAGAAAGATGGAGTTCCATGATGATCATAGAGGAAAGAAAGTTCAATTTCCCCTATGTAAATCATGTGGGAAGAGGCATCAAGGAGAATGTTTCAAGGGAACTGGAAGATGCTTTGGGTGTGGAAAAGAAGGACACAAAGCAAGTAAGTGCAAAGGAAAAGGGTCGGTTAACACCATGGATGAGGATAATGGTATTACTACGACATCAAAAATGGTTAAGTGTTTTAAATGTGGAATGTATGGGCATTATGCAAACAAATTCCCTAAGGGAAAGACTCATGAAGAGAATCAGTATGGTCATATGGGTAGTATTTATGTGGATGATGATGAAGAGACTACAAATGATATGTGAGATGAAAGAATTTTTGAAGCTCGGTCAATGGTTTGAGAATGTAGTGGAATGATTACATGTTTATCATGTGTAATTTTGGAATAAAGAGACATCTATGGATTGTTACACTGTTGTCTTTCCTTGTGTTTTGAAAGTGTATGATTAATGTTACCAGTATCCATGAAAGGTTATTCAGATATTTTTGGAATGTAGATGATATGCGCATAATGAAGGGATAAGGAGAAAATTAAATGTTTGATAGTATTCATGAGCTCATGATTGATATAAGGACTAAGTGATATCATGGTTTGAGTATATAGAATTTTGAGGATTTTGGTATGTGGAAAGTGTTAACTTTTAACTGCACTCATGTTTTCACTAAGGTATTCAAGAGAATACACGATTAAGGACTTTGAATGTTTGGAATGTGACCAACAAGACATATCTTATGATATGTGGGGATCAACGACAGTATTAAATCTCTGGTAATCGATGTCACTATATTATGAGAGTGGACTGCAGTATTATGTATAAGCCTAAAGATTAGAATGGATTATGTTGGACATAAGTTAGTATTGTTTAAGGATAGAAGATTTTCGATATTATTGATGGGATGTTATAGTAACGTAGTTTTAGAAAAAAGGACAACCTGCAGGACGGGCGACAGCCCATCGCTTCGGACAAGGCTGTAGGAATTGAACCCACAACCGAAGTGCGACTGGCCTTTATCGCCTACCACTGACCTACAGGAAGTCCCTGTTTAGTAGAAACTAGTTTTATTATATTAAGCAGTATGATATATGAAGTATAAGTCCATTTTAGGAACCATATATGATTAATCTCACTATAGATCGACTTATGTATATAATTTTTGCTAACCTTTTGTTTGAGACATATGGAATGACCCGTCATTCTATCACATGATCTGCTAACACTTCACGAATAACAAATTCAACTTCATTTATTTATGAGATGAAGTGGAAATTGTTCTAGGCACGAACAATAGTGAGATTGTACCAAAATAAATAAAGTTTTTATTCCAATTCAAATTTTCAACTTTAGGGAAATGATCTTGAAAACCAAAAATGTTGTCCTAGTGATCTTATACCTGATGAATCAGATGGTACCTTAGATCTTCACAAATTTATGGATTTGTGATTATTGGCTTTTCCATAGCCATGTTCTCTACCACTCTCCATCAGAACATGATGGTTAGATTTCTCTTCCATATCCATATATTCACCTATGTGGAAACCCAATGATTAGTTTATTTGGGTAATCGTTACATTTCATACTTTAGTTTTTAAAGCCAAGTTTTGGTATTCCCTTTTACTATGTGGGTTTCTATTAAAGAAACTTTCAAATAGTAAACCATTTATAACCCCGACGAATTTCGAGGGCGAAATTCATTTTAAGGGGGGTAGAATGTAACAGCCCAAGATTTTATAAAAAAATATTCTTTTTAATTTTATTAATGTCTTGTGTTGTACGCTACACCAAAAGGAGCTTGCACAACACGCATCCTTGACTTGCCTTGCATTACACGCAATCGCGACCTTCCTCGATGGCGTGTGTAGTACGCAATACTGAGTTTCACTAAACAAACGATATGCCATAAAAATATTATTAAAACTAGCCGTTATGAATAGTAATAACCACTTTTTGAAATCCAGTAAATCTTATCTTTCAAAATGAACTTTATTTTTGGATTCAGAGTATCGAATTTAGCCTAAGTTGAAATTTTGGTACCTTTCGGATAACTTTCATATTCTGATTAATAGTGAAAATTACTAAATTATAATTAAAAACAACTTTTTTAATCGAAATAATTAATTGTGATAAATCATTAATTTGAGTGGTTTTAAAGTATATTTAGAATATATTTTTACAATTTAATACAATGTTGGTCATTGGACGTAATTTCACATTTAAAAGTGTCAATCTTTTGATAGATATTGTTTCCTAAAAACACGCTATTTATTTTAACAGCGGGATTTAATTATAAAATTAATTAATGCAACTTCTATGTTATGAATTTGGTAAAATAGATTTCATTTTTGAATTCAGAATATGAAATATAGCTTAGGATGAAATTTTGGCATTGTTCTGAAAAACATCAATTTTTGATGAATAGTGAAACTACTAAGTGGTAGTTAAAAAAACTGAATTTTTCATAAAACTTAATTTTGCCGCTTCTGTGAATGGAATTTAGAAAATCCGAGAGACACGGTTAATATCAAGGACTAAAATGTGGTTCAATGAGATGAAAATAATTTTTTGGTGAATAGTAACTTTTTACTTTTTTTTACCGCGGTTAATAGTAAATAGGGTAACTAAGGGTAAATATGATATTACTATTACCCTAACACATGTCCTAATTCTATTGGACAAGTGTAATTCGACCAAAAACAAACTTAGGAATAAAATATGACCATTTAGGCCCACTTGGATTAGATTAGGACATTTATTATTAATTTATTTAAAGAAGGGTTAAAATAGTTAAAATCAAAGTTTAATAAGTAAATCATTTTTAATATAGGGTTATACATAAGATAAATTCGATTGTAAATATTCATTAGAAAGCTAAAAAGATTTCCTACATGATGGTATTTTATTTGTAATTTTTAGACATCAAATAATTTAATTTATTTATGACAGAAAGATGATGCAGTAATTATCTTATTAATGAAATATTGACAAAATTGATAATATAAATACCAAAATAAATGTAATTTAAGACTTTTTATGAATTCCACTAATTTTATAGGTTACGATGATATATTAGTATTTATTTAAGAAACTTGGTTCGAACATATAATTCTGTTATGACTTTCACAAAAATCATATATCAAATAGTGTCAAAATTGACACAAAATAGTTTTTAAATCAAATATTATATTATTAATTGTTATTTTATTCCTAAAAATCTAAGGTTCGGCCAAATGACTTAGATAAGGATATATATATTAATATTAAACAATTTGGGGTTCGTTTGGCATGTTATAGTATGTGTATTAACCATATAGTGAAAGAAAACAAAAAGACACGGTAAAAGTTAAATTAATTAACTTAGAGTTAAATCTAATTGATAACGTTAAAATAATACCCTAAACTTGTCTAAATCCTATTGGTTGATAGGATTTCGACCCATCCCCACTTTAGCTTCGAAATAAGACCCTTTGGAACCATTATAAACCGATTTTGACTTTAATATAAAATAATATTTTGAGATATTCCTAAGGTGCCCCTCTCCTCCCCTATAAAAGGACACCTCCTCCCCCTCCTCCTCACACCAATTTGAGCACTCAAGCTCGGCCAACCCCTGCCAAAATCCCTTCTCCACTTCCATAGCAACATCCTAGAGGTTCTGGTCTTCCTCAAAGACCAATTCTAGTGCCCTAAGAGGAGGTCTCAAAGAGGCACTTCAAAGAAGAGGTAATTACCGTTACCAATTCTTTCATCTTTATTTCTTCTTCCACTTCTTCTTCTTAGGTTGTTTCATTATGAAGTAATAACATCAGTATCACTCATATACTGATATGTTATTATAAGTATGAAACAACCCTATTTCACCATCTATCCATCCTACGGAAAAAGAAATCACCGCGCGTGCGTACGTACGGAATACCGTCTCCACGCCGTGGTGTAATCTATTTTCAACCACCACCTTACATGGATGGGTATAATGGTGTAAAGAATAACTATACATAGTTATTAAAACATCATATTGATTCTGATATATTGTATAATCCACTCCAATTCAATTAAATATTTATAGAAATGATATCATCGCTCGTGCGTACGTACGGACTACCGTCTCCACGACGCGATGAGATTCATTCTCCATGTTAACCATTTAAGAATGATTATAATGTATATATAAGAAATAATAATGAAATATATGACATTATAAAGCTACTGGATTTATGTATATATATACATATGTATGTCATCTACTTACTTCCATTTCAAGACAATAAGGAAAGGAAAACAGCGTTCATGCGTACGTACGGACTACCGTCTCCATGAACAGTGTTTTTCATTTTATTTATCTACCTATTATATATATATATATACTGAATATATATGATATATAAATCATATTTTATATTATGGAATTAAGTAAATCATGATATAAGTAATAATGATGTCAAGAACAACAAGTCAAAACACCTACGATAAATGAAACGATTTTACCCAAAACGCTTCTTTAACATGGAATTTACAAAAGAACGGGTAATATAATGTCATAAGTGAACCATATATGATATCATAACAATGAATATGATTCTGTAATAAGTCAATAACATGATTTAAATCATTATACAGGAGGTTCGGACACTTACAAAGCAAGTCGGACCTAAGGTAAGGGAAATATCACAATCTCATTTTTATCCGAGATTGTTTATTCGTAAGTATTTTCTGGGGTGTATTTTATCATCCACATCCATGTTCCCTCAATATGTAATATTATTTCCATCCACATACAATTGTTTAAATCCAATTTTACTTTTCGGTGAGTTTTTAGTAAAAGATATGAAAGGAATCTTTTGTTGTTTTTTTTATACGAGGTACTTTTTGACTTTTCCGACAAAAGTACGAAGAATGTTTTTTTAACATATACGGCACGAACGGATTTTTACGGTTTTATAAAGACTTATTTTCATGAAGCTTCCTCCAAATGATTTCATGACTATTTTCAATAAAATCTCTTTCTTTTAAAATTGCATGACGTTTTGTGAAAAGAAATTGATTTTGAAGAAGAAAGGATATTTTCCTCAAGAATTCATTTCAAGTGTTTTATTAAAATTATTTGCCATCTAAGATAATAAAGGGTTCTATTTTTATCCCTATTATTCATTGATTTGACTATGTTGTGATGGAATTATGTTTATGAATTCCTTTATCTTATATGAATGGTTTTATGATGTCATGTTGTTTAAGAATCCCATTTTTATTACATGGGTTATGCTATGATGTATGGTTTATGATTTTGTGGCACACATAATAAAGGATTCATTATAAGATGGGTGGGACCTATATCTCCCTCCAATGCATTGGGTAAAGATTTTATATCTCATGAGATAGACATGACTGGAATGGTAGGTTATACCGGTTCAGTGAAACAGGACTGAAACGAGGGTTGCTCGATTCAGAAAGGGACTTTGTCCACTAAGATAGTCTTGGCAATGAGTCATGACTAACAAGAAATGATTCTCTATGATTATGTGTGTATGCCACAAAGTTCCATGTTTTAAGTTATGATTATTGTGATTACATTTCACTGCCATGATTTACCCCATGTTATGAAATTATGATCTCTTTTGCAGGTTAAGATTTCCAAAAGTTATATGCTTATGTATATGATGTGATTGATATTTCTTTTGTTTACCCTTACTGAGCATTTCAGCTCACCCTTTTATGTTTTCTTTTCCCCAGGATATAAAGAAAGGTTTTAGGTAAAAAAAAAGGAAGATCTTTATGGGAGATATTGAAGATATTTCACCACGATTAGAAGATTACGTTCCGAGTTTCCAAAGACACTAAACTATTACGATCCTTGTGTGTGTGTTTTTGTTATGTACTAATTATTCCGCAAAAGTAATGTAATGTCAATGTACGTCCAGATACAGGTCTCTACAGATTCCATGAAAGAGATAATCACAGATCCATTAGTGTCAGTAATGATTACACGTACCCCCCACATATATCTAAAATAATAAGATCCATCAATTTTCAACATAAAGCCACTACAATGTCAAATATATCAAACGTATTGTCTATCAGTAGGAAGTTGTTGTCTTGGGAGACCTAAAATTTATAATTGAAAATATAGAAGAAAAATATGATCATCATCTTATTACACAAAACCTAGAATACCCAAGTAGTAATTATGTTAATATAATTTTTCTACTAATATTAGATTTTTTTCATATTCCAAGTCTTTCAAGATTTCCTCCATATTGAGTATTATGAGGGAAAGAAAGTGTGAATACTTGGGAAGTTGTTCACAATAAAAAAATTAGTACATTCCCCAATCCTAGATCTATAATTCCATTTACTCCACACTCCAAATATATACCTTATTCAATTTCATGATAAAACACTTTTAGAAGTGGAATTGAAACATGAGATGAAAACTACTTAGATAATAAATAAAACTCTTATTATAGCATAGAATGTTTCAGATCTTTTTTAGAACCATGCATTTAATGTCTCTCTACCAGCAGTCAATACTTGACCTCAATCAGTCCCCCAATATTCCATTTGATTCAAAATATTAGTTAGGGTATCAGGTTATAATATTGGGAGACTATGCCATCATGTTGGAGTAGAAACATAGTGTAAGTAACCCAATATCATTTATAATAATAAATCAGACTGTGCTGATGTAATAATTCACACCATTAATAATAAATGATAATATGTAAGCATGTGTTCATATATACACATGTTGTTTGGAATATATAAAATTTTATCTCCTACTAGAATGATCAAAAGAACATGTTAAAAAAGATGAAATGGAATATAGGAAGACACTATAGCCATCCCTAATCCATAACTGAATCCCATTCTCCAATACCTATCAGAGAGATCCCACTCAATCATACATAAATGGAATCTTACATATCAATTACACTACTTTTCTCAACTTTAAAAGAAGCATAAGAACTACACGTCCACCAATGATCCCGTGGAGGGGTTGAGAAATCATTTATCAATAGTCCATCCTTAATGGTGTACATATCTTCTACCTCCATAACATGTGGACGCACATGAATTATGGTCATAGTAGTAAAATAATTACTTTGAAATAATAAATAAACAAACCATAGAAAATTCTCTTGTTCTAACTAGCCACTCAAGATTGACCAAACCTATTTATCCCATTGATAAATATTGCTACAAAAAAATTACCACCCCAGATATTTATTCTCATCCCTAAAATATAATATAAAAACTAGGAGAAATATACCCATCAAAAGAACATCTTAATCCACCCCATGTTTTATTTACCTCGTCTATCAATATAATGAAACTACCTAATGAAAATATAAAAATTGTTATATTATAATGAAGCCACCCAAGGCATCCCCCATAATAGAAACATAATATCTCAAACATTTGTAAGGGGGTCGCACCCCCTTTGTGAAACTATGTATCTGGAAATCAATGTCTATATGTGTATATATATATGTAGCAGAACATGACCCATATTAACTCTTATCATAAAAAAATAAATACATCTAATAAACCACAAAAACCTAGGATAATATCCTCTTTGAAACCACCTGTCACAACACATGTATACCATGGGTAAAACCTAATCAAATCCTCATGTAAAATATTTGGGTCAGTCGCTTACATAGAACCAACTCCAAAAAGATTGGTCAGACACTCATGTAAACTATTATGATCATCGATACAACCTTATCAGTTTCACAGAACTGGAATGGGTTATAAAGTGACTCCAAATAACATGTATACCCATGATAACTCATTTTACATTTAAAATGACCATATTATAGACCCAATAATTAGCCCTTCCAAGAAGGGTATCCAATCACACGCAGGTAAGGGAGTCAGATCCCAATAATTGGACCATTATCTCTTCAGTAGGGAACCAGTCACTGGAACCCAAAACCATGCCACAAGGAACACCTCAATGCCCACCTAGACACATAGTCAACACTTTAAGATATTACTGGTCACAATAGCACAAAAAAAGTAACACCATACTCACCTCACATATAAATTCATCTGCTTGGATCCTTTAAATCATATTCAATCTCTACCCATCATCATCTTGTTGATTCTTGAACCTAAATTTTTTTCTTAGACTATGGGATCTATCTGACTCGATAAAAAAGTGTAAGTATATAACCCCGTCACATTTCTCACTAAAACGCATTCTATATATGAATGACCAACCCATGATATCCCAAATCAAGAACCATGGTCGTCTAAGGACATGTTTGTAATTCTTCCTCATGACCCATAACTAGTTCTTATACCGTATCTCTTAAAGGAAAATATCAGTCCATCATCATATTGGAAATAATCTCTACAGTATATATCTTATCCCAAATCAATTCTAAAACATCCTCCAAACACAATAAAGTCCTAACCCTCAAATATTATATGGAAAAATTCTTATAATAGATTCATCTTGAGTGCATTTATATCTTCATAGGGGAAATCAAATAAAACCCCTCTAATGGAATAAGACATATCATATATCCTAAACACCGATCTCTGGGGCTGTTTTTTATCTTGTTCTAACATGTATTTCACAAATAATGATTTTTTCTAACCCAAAATGGTGTTCCTCACACACATGGAACCTATCTATGTGCCTCACATAGGCTCTGGACAACTTATTAACATGGCCTTTTCTTGTGTAATTTACATGGGGTCTATAATATTTACCCACACGCCCATGTTCCCACACACGGTCTGTCTGAAAGAGTACTCAACTACACCCTCTATTACAACCCATCCACTAGAGACCGCCTGGATGGTGGAATGCCAAGTTGTCAAAACCTCATTCTCTCCTCCAATTGTCTAGGGGTACGAGAAAATTATGATAAAGCATAAATTAAATGAGAAGACTTTTACTAATGTTCCAATACAAATAAACCCAACCATCTCTATTAAATAGTGTTGAGGACTAAAAAAATTCTGGAATATCTAGAATAAAATAATGCATCAAATAACACAATGGAATACATCAAAGTAAAATAGAATGAAACCAAACTATAAAAGCAAAAAATATGCACCCAACAAGAAATGAACTCTAAAATTGGAAAAAACTACTAATAAATAATTTTGATTGGTAGTGACTTCTTCACTATATGAATGACCACCGTATGTGGTCAATGAACCCAGGTATCACTATGTTTCACCAATGTCACCATTGATTTTTCCATTGTCTTAAAAATGGATAAAAAGTTTGGGAAAAGACCATGGATGTATGAGTATATACATACCAAGTATGGAACCTTATGAACTAAAAGGGAGTGATAGAAATATATAATAATAGTTTTCATCTCTACCCAAAGAAATATATAACTGAAACATAATAGGTAAACATATATATTCTCACAGATAAACCCAAATAATAGAGAAATGGGATCTTCATCTCACATCTAAGATAGATATGATGACTTTTTCTACTGCTCCAAAATTCCATCCCCAATTCCCATCCCAAAATTCAACATATCTAGAATATGTTTTGGGGACCAACTCCTCATTACCATTCTTGAAAACCAATGGATCAACAAAATTTTTGGAGGACCTATAACCTATCATATCATGGTGGGTGAGGAGTAATTATCTATAGATAGAGGACTCACACAACTATATGGGTGTACTATATTTATCTATATAACGATTATGGGGAACCATCTCCCTATTTTAAAAGTGTATTAGTAACCCTGGAATATCATCGATAGTCTGGGGAACCCATGCCCTATTGCAAAATGGGAGTACCAACCTCGACATCTCCTTAATAAACCATCCCAAATCACATTCTTCATTAAGAATCACATAAATTTGTTCCATTATAATAACATATCATACATTATCATGTGATTCCAAAAGAATTTACATATCTAGTTCTATATGAAAAAATAAAATGGATAGAATAATCATTGTATAAAGTACTTGTCTAAATGAAGGATATATGAGATAATGTATATGAAGGAATGAATATATGTTGTGAATGAGGGTCCACACAACGTGTGAAACTGCCTATCACCTGAAAACATTCCCCTTTAGTGATTTTTTAGAATCCATTTCATAGTACACAAAATTTATGGTCTATACATGGCATGTCTCAGCCACATGAGGCCTTCCAATGAGATCATGCCTGGGTAAAAGGTCATTCCTAGGTACTAGAATATGCTAGTGTACCCTCAATGTACATTGTGTGTCTGACCACATGGGGTCCTAATCACATTTAAATTGGGACATGGCTTGAAAACTCAAGTAGGGACACATATAATGTGGGTCTAGCCACACAATCTGTGATCCATAACTTTTCTAAAACCGTAGCACTATATCTAGGGGCTACAAGGTGTGTGTTCTTCTAGGATACATGTTGTGTAATCATGTTCTTCCTAGAAATGATCTTTTCTTTACATAGTTTGATGATCCCCCACCACCACCATGAATATTTGCAATTAACCACCCAAAATTAAATGAAAACTCATCCATCCATAATTTTCCAATATATAGTGTTTAGAAAATGGAATCAAAGGATTCTATCATTTCATGGAACATCATATGTTGTGCCTCCTATAGCCTTATGTTTGCTGCCATTTCCCCTTAGGATTCCAAATTGATGGATCATCCCCCAAAACTCACGACCTATCTTGATTCATGATCAAAACATTGATCAGTTCATTGTATTCCATTCTTCTATGAATTTTTGGGTTCAATCATGCTTGAACGCACCTTGAAAATGTATAACTGTAACACCATGGACCGACATAAAAATGTGAGGTAATATGAGTAAAATAATTAGAAAAAAAGTGATTACATTGTTTTCCATGAATTCTTGGCCAATGGTAAATGATTGTGGAATTTGGGCGAGACCTTGGAATAAAAAATATAAAAATATTTAAATAAATTTAATTCATCTACAGAGCATGTGTGAAGAAAAAAAAACCTCATAATAAATAGAAGATAAGAAATCAAGGATCAATATTTAAATAAAAATGGATAAAATTCAAATTTGATTACCCATACATCAATTTTGGATAGATATTTTGTGAAGAATTCATTTTCTAGTGATGGATAAGTCCTTCAGAGTTTGCTTCCTCTTGATCCTCATCAATCGAATCATCCTTTCCATCTGATCTCAATCTACCATGGATGAATTTCAAATCTCATGTCAATTATCCTAGGGATTATGTCGATAAACCAATATAATTATTATAAATTGGAATATATAGTGGATTTAATTTTTTCCGTGTTCAAAATAAAATATATAAATTTAACTAATTATTCTAATTAAATGTGTTTCCAATGAATTCATCATCTAAACATCCCACACCATCCAACCATTGGTCCCATGTAGGGTAAAACCCATTTCACAGACTCAAAAATTTTATACATATATTTTATATAAGACTCTTATTGATATTTATTCCACCATATTATTAAAACTATGCACACATGATATTAATATATTAAATAATTTTATATCTTCCATTCTAGACTACATGGGCCTCTGAGTCATGTGTCTTACAGGTGCTTGTATTTGTAAATGTTCCTGATTTTTTTCTAACATCTTACAATGAAATGATAGGGTCACTATATTCTACTCTCATTCAAATATTTCCAGCCATAAGATTAGAACCTAATAAATGGATGTGATATAGAGAACGCATTTGTGTCTCTTACTCCTAGAAGATATCCTAAAATTTCCCATTCTATCACATCACACAAACCAAGGTAATGATCCATCATATATAGATCATCTTCTTCCAATCCATTCTCATCACTTGGTAGTCCATGAATGTGGATCCATCCTTTATGTATAGATTTCCTTCAGTAATGACTTTTGTTAGATCCTACATGAATCACCTTATATTATATACATGGAAGATATCATGCACCCACTTTGATTGTGGGGGTTGGGATCAGATGAAAGAAACATCACCAACCCTCCAAAGGATCTCAAATGGACCAATGAACCTTAGGGATAACTTTTCTCCTGAATGAATCTTCACAATCCTCGTCATGGGGAGACTCTCCATAAAACAAGGTCTCTTAGATCAATATCTAAAGTCCATCAATATCATTCTATATAAGATTCCTATTGGCTTTGGGCTATCATCATGCACGTGTGGATCACCGAAACCTTATCTATCATCTCATACACCATCATTATCCATATAAGAGATGTCTCCCTAATATCCATACACCATAAGGGTGACACAAAAGGTCTCCCATACTTTTCCCCGAATGGTTTCAATCTAATAGTTGAGTGAAAATTTTTATTGTATTAAACCTCTATCAATGGATTATAATCCTACTAGATCCATTCAAATTATTACACTAAAGGACTTATTATATCCTCTAAAATATAGATAGTCCACTTGGTATGCCCATACATCTATGGTAGAAATGTTGTAATCATTAAAAAATGGTTCCTAAATACCTCTTTTAATCCTATAAATAACCACAAAATAGATCAAATATCATGGTCATAGATAATCATAGAGAGTATCTAATGGAGTTGGATGATCTCCCACACATAATACAACCCCAAACTATTCACCAAACTCTTCTCCCAGATAGAAATGAAGTGCACTTAATCAGTAAGTCATTCAACGGTCACCATGTTAGAATTATGGCTTCACACTATCCATGTAATACCTATCATAAATTCATTGATATTCTATCATATTTCCACTCTATGATTTCAAGGGGGTGGGTTAGACCTACAGGAACCTGGTGCTCATCCATCACCTACTGACATGTGAGTCACAAAGTGATGAACTATACTACAATTTTCCTCATCCCTACCAAAAAAAATATCTATTAAAGGTCCATAAAAATATTAAAAATTCTAGGATACCATTCCAATGGGGTATGTGTGAAACACCCTCTTTAACTCCTCTTCCATTTCAATCTGAACCACTATCCATCCTTAGAAAAATATGATGTGATCCTCTCCTTTAAAAAATCAAACAAGATATTCCCCTAAGGTTATATTATCATGAAGAACCACATATTATATGTCTCATAACTGATCCTCTATCATATATACCATTAGTGAAGGAGTCAACACCATTTTTCAAATAAAATATTCACCCCTATCTTTCACTAGGGTTAGATTCAATGAAGCAACTAGTCATATGATTCCTCCCCCAATCATGAATGAGTCTTCCTATTAAGGGAATAATCCAACACATTTCCCGTCATTGTTTTATAAACTACCTCAAAATCATAGTCCTAAAGCAAAAAAACAACACCACTATGTCAGGTTAAGATATAACTGAGTAAAAATTTAACTAATATTCTGATATTCTCAGTAAGAAAAAAAATAACTATCCTAGAAGATATTTACACCATATATTCAGAGTTAAGACTGCCACATCAAATTATATTTCCTGAGTTTTGTAGTTATTCTCATGGTTTATCAACTATCTTGACATAAAAGCAATAAGTGATTACCCCTACATTCATATACAACTGAGCCTAGAACCAAAGACATCACAATATATTATGTACCCCATGTTGTCCTCTAGTAGTCTCCAAAAAATGACCACTGGTCAACCTTAGCCTCAACCACTGAAAGTCTCTCTAACACTACTTGGTTCAGTTAAATCACTGATTTATACATTTCAGAGTGGTAAAAGGGGATACGACACTATAAAATTCATGTAGAAACCTATTATATTACACGTGAAAAGACAAAAAAACACTACATCAATGATATTATCTTTGGTTGCTCCCAAAAAATTACTACATCAGTGTTTTCCATGTCCATGGAAAAACTATGATTAGGTATTTCATTCCATAGAATTTGAATATATCTGATTATAAACGAGATCTTTTAGTGCACACCATAATAATAGTTCTATTACAGTAACACTAGTACCATCATCAGATGCTTCACATGCTCCACCTCTGGTGAAGATTTAATTAGAACATATTTAATGAAATAGAGGACAAATAATTTTAATTATGGATTAAATATATTATTTATATAGTTCATAAAAATGTTGGAGTAATTATTCATACTGAAAGGTATCACCAAGAACACATAGTGTGCAGAGAGAAATCATAGTTCCATCATTGGAATATCATCGTTGAAATCCCTAAAAAAGAGATATCTATTCCTGAGATTGATCTTTGAGAACCAACTCAAATAGAAAAAACTGCACACCAAGATAATGAATCCATAGTTATTTGTATATATTATTTTTTCTTACATGCTTTAGGAAATAATAATCCAAAGAATGCCTTCAGCGCCCATTATTATTTTTCAAAAGAAAAATCAAAGCATCACATGGAGACAGACAAGGTCTAATAAATCCCCTCACTATATGGTCTATCACCTTTATATGCATATCCAAGAGAACAACATGGGACATCTTAAATGAAACTGATGATATCTCTATGGTCCCAGGGTGTAAGTCGATGTATCAGATAATCTCCCTCCATGGAGGTAGTCATAAAAAATCCTAACTGAATATTTCTATAGATTACTCCTCTACTAATTAAATCCAGATGCCTAAAGAGATTGTTTTTAATGGATAAAAATGAAAACTAATTTGTTATGGGTTTCATCATTCAGTTTTCATGTTCCACTGACTCATCCATGAGTTCTATCTTATCAATGAAGGATAATCACATCCCATATGTACAAGGCCATTTAACTCACCTGTGTTGATAATCAATCTATGCTCGAACCATGGAAAACCATTCCATACCCATGATGACATCATGAGGCCTCATCATGAATAATAATAGGTATTACACTAAACTATATCCACCACGCAAAATCTCGTAGTACAGGTAGAAAATGATATTGAATAATCTTCTCCTTTAGGAAGATCTTAATATTTTTGATGGGATAAAGTGTCAACAAGAAAATCCATCTCTTACACCGGGAATATGAATATTTGGTAATGACTCACGCCTATTTATTCTAGTAATAAAGGAAGATTAAAGTAATAATAGAACAATCCATGGATCATATGATGTTTACCCTAGTCATAACCTTCCATGGCCTACAACATTCCTAGTCCTCAAATGATAACTCCCTAATCCTGACATAGCCCACCTGGTGGTGGTGTTTTTAGGAGCATGTAATATCTTCCCCCACCAACTTCCCCTCACATTGGAGCTTCACATGCTTCTTTTCTATAACTACCTCCCATGAGATGCCATATCCATATCTAGAAGCCCCCTAATTATGATGTTTATTCTATCACGGGGGTATATCCTTAAACTTCTTATATATACTAGAATGATAGGTCATGAAATAATTAGCTATGTGACTTGATCTATCACAAGAATAACATATAACTTCACTGGGATGATTGTATCCTTTGAGTGATCCCTTGGCTACATATCCTTATGTCTGAGTCTAATAATGAAATTTCATTATCTTATGAGATATCAATTTCTAATTCCTTCTATATTTTGTATAAAATTCTATAACAACCTGATATTTTTATAAAATCTTTCACTATTAATAATCAAATTTATTCAATATCATTCCTTAAACACAATATCATATTTAGTTAAATTGTGAAACATTATTAAAATATTATGTTTTTGTTATATCATATCAATTAATTTAGTGGATATTAAAAGGAATACCAATTTTATGAAATATATAATGGTTACACTCATTTATACTGTAATAATTAAAACTGTGTAGATAATTACTTGACTCTTAATAAGGTTAATTGATAACTTTTCTTTGGAAATTATTTTAATTGATTATTGTTAGAAAATAATACAATTAATTTATGTCACATTAAAAAAATATATAGGATAAAATTAACATCATTTTTGATACAAGCATGTAAATATTTTCTATTGATGAATAATTTAAAATTTTATGAAAATATTTATTTTTCAATAAATAGTGAAAAAGTATTTTTAATTAAAAGTAGTATTTTATTTTAAATTATATAAAATTTATATTTATTTATTAGATTCCAAGAAATTATAATTAGATAATTTTTATTCAAATTATGGTTTTTGAAATTTAATTTATAGTTGACTTTATCAAAAACACATTTTAATAATTTCCTTTCTTTGAAAAACTATTTTCCCTTGCATTTTTACGGTTTAATTTTAAATTAATTTAAAAAATGTCTATATTTTTAATTTTGAAAAATTAATTAATTAAATTTAAATAAGAGTTGAAAATTTATTAAATAAGTCATTTTTATTTGTGATTAATATGAATAATAACTATATTAATTTCAGTTACTATGGTTAGGGGTAAATTGGGTAATAAATGTTTAAAATAAATTAACTGGTATAGGATAATTACACTAAAGATTTCCTAAATCTTATTTTATTAGTATATTTCATGAATTAACATCCAAAATTTAGTTATATTTCATTTTCTGGCCCATTGGATGGGATTATGATCCTTATTATAGTTTTTTCAAGAAAATTCAAATAGGTCACGTGCTATTTTTTAATAAATATAATATTTTTAATATTTGTTATCTAGAGTCAATTATCGACTATAGATATTATTTTGAAATCAAAAATATTTTTCTTAATCATGGTAAATTATTTTTAAATGTTAGCGAATAAATAATTAACAGAAATGCTTCCACAATAGTGACGCAATAATTAGAAAAATAACGGGAAAAAAGAAATAAATGATATTAAAAAATGTAATGTATTATAATATGAGATAAGTAATTTTATACATGAATTTTGAAGATGACCTTAACAAGTTTTGGAGTTATCAAAATAAATTTTTTTGAATTATATGTGTTTTCTTGATATTATTAATGTCAATGTAATGAATAGTTATAAAAATTGACATAGGTGATATTTTAAAATAAATAATATTCTATTAAATATTATAAAATTATTAAATATCAATTATTATTAAATGATATTATTTTATTGTTTATATGTTCTACCAATTTCCATAAAATAACCCTTTTCATTTACGGTAATAATCTTGAACCTCAAAAATTAAAAACCTTATTTATGGTATATTTGAAATGTGTTAATGATGGGATACAACCCAATGATATGGGAAAAATCATGGAAAAAACTTATCTTATTTTAATTTTATGATATTATTTAGAATACAATTCATACTAAAATTGAAATAAATGATTCTGGATCAATTATTTACAAAATTATAATTTATATTAATTTAATATTTTGAGAAATTCAGAGAGTGGATGTCTTGTCTATTATTAATGGGCACCTCCTCCGTCACTTATTCACACCACATTGACCTTATATATCAACTGTATGGAAGAGATATAAATCTGTCTTTTTTGAAGAAGAGGAAATCCCAATAACAAAAAAAATTTGTTTCTAATCTTCTTAAAAACCACTAAATATATTAAATATATCATCAAATAATAAATTATGGTTCACAAATGTTAATAAATTTTATTATGATTTATAAATAACCAACTTCACCCTACTATCAAGCAAGAAGTGAAATTATCACTTGTACAATTGTATGACATACCATCACCTTATAGCGATTCAGTTCATTTTTCATCTCTACATTTTATGGATTTTTATTTTTAATGGTTTCATAATTATATATACTATTACTTAAATTATTATAAATATTTAATGAAAATATCATGTATACATTTTTACCATCCAATCAATTATGAAATGATAACATCACTCATGAGTACGTAAAGGCTTTCATCCCCATAATGGGATGTGATTAGTTTTCCATTTATATTACAATAGTAATATAATAAGGATGAATATAATGAATATATTTTATTTATATGATATAATAATTAATTTTTATGTTAAATTATTATTTACCTTTTATTCATTCAAACAATCAAAAAATGGAAACACCGTCCATGTGTATATATGGTTTACCGTCTCAATGATCATTATAATTCTCATTTATATCCATAATATTTATGAATGATTATAAATATGTATATAATTAATATATATAATTTTCATACATTTATTATTATTCTATAAATGATGTCAAGACGACCAAATAATATTGTTTGGGACTTCCAAGATACGAAAATGAAGCAGTTACCAACAAGAATATGGATTTCAATATTAAAATATTATAATAAAATGTGATAAGATTATATAAATAAATCATAAATGGTATTACATATATGAATATGGTTATTAAAAAAGTTTATAATTTTTCAAAATATATAAGTAGTTTTAATGATAATGATGAAAGGTGAGAATTGAGGTAGGGGATTAATTTCACTATCTTATCAATATTCAGGATTATTTTTGATTAATTCTTCACTAAGGAAAACTTCTATTCCATATCCTTTTACAATAAACCAATTAATTTTTAACCATATCCAATGAAATTTAAATAATTTTTACCCATGTTTAAATTTTTTAAAAGTCGTTTAAACTGAATATTCTAGTCATTTCCCAAATACGGTAATTTGTGACTATTCCGGAAAAATGTATTGAAGGAATGTTTATTATGTTATACAAAATGAAAATAAATTCCATCCATCATGTAAAACTTTTTAATTAATTATTCCTTCAATGTTATTTATTTTTTTCCAATGAAATTTTTTATAATTATGCATCTTTTTAAGATAAAATGATTTCAAAAAGGAATGGTTACTTTCTTAAATAATTATCTAAGGGTATGTTTCAAAATACTTTTCCATCCAAGATTACATTAGTTTTAATTACTTATGTTTTTCTTGATATATGGTCTAAGGATACCATATTTTTTAATTATTTGTATGTTTTATGTTTATAATTTAGAGATGAAATATCCATGAAACTCATTTATTTTCCATGGGTTATATTGTGATGAAATGTTTATGAAACCCATTTCTTTTAATGGGTTATTATATGATGAATTATTAATAATATTATGGAACAAATATATATATATGATTTAAATTATGTGATGGATGGAAACATTATCTCTCTCAAAAACATGGGGAAATGAATTATATCCCAAAAGATAAATAGTAGTATAGTGGGCAGTGAATGTAGTTTTTTAAGGGACATTGTCCAATATGATATTCTTGGGTATGAAACTAGTATACTATGATAGTTTGGGAAGTGAACCCATTGAACCATGAAGGTAGTATAAATTACCCTTGACTACTATGGTTATGATTTTCAATTATTATGTGTATGCCATAATTCCATGATTAATCCAATGGTATTATCTCATGGTCATGTTCTTCGATTCATTTTTGATTTATGTCTTATAAACTATCAATATTTATTTCATTATTCAATAATATGAACTATAGAATGTATGGTTTGATTTTAAAATGCTTTATTCATATTCTTATGAATTTTTTCTCATGTTAAGCCTATTTAATCATTTATACTTCCCTTAATTACCCTTACTAGGCATCTAAGAACACCATTTTCTTATGTTTCAGTTTTCCATGCTATGAATAAATGTATTAAGTGTGATATGTATTAAAGGATACGAATAAATAAGTGGGAGACGATATAGATATTTTAGGAACTAGTTTCTTATTATTTCATGTTTCACGAGACAGGGTACCTTATAGTTTCTATGATGTATTTTATTGTTTTTCTTTAATATTCATATATTTAGATGTGATATATATCTAGGAAAATTATGGGTTTTTATAATTTTTATTAGAGACTGTTTTAGTCAATATTCATAGATTAGTGTCAGAAAATATTTATGAAAACCATGGGGATGGGACTAAGTAAAAGATAAAATAATAGTGTTTTAGTAATGATCATGAATGGACTAGGTTAATCCTAAGGTCATAGAATATGTCTCCATGATTTATAAATTCAAAAAATTATGTGGTTTTTCAATATGATTATTATTTCTCACTATTATTTTTGGTTTTAGTCAATTGATGGAACTCAAAGGAGTCATGTTTATGATGAATGTAATGGAAAATACAATGATTGTCCACTAAAAGAACCAAATGTTATGGGATATGGAATACAAAATTATGAATATATTGTCACACAACATTATAAGGATAGGAATCATGTTCAATTTTGAAATTATATATGGACAAAACATCAAACTATACTAGAGGAAAAAAATAAGGTTTGCAGGGAGATTCCTTCTGCGCACAAGGACATGAATATTCTTATGTTTCCTTTTTGTCTAATCATTTCCTCCAGGTAATTTTACAGTATGTTCAGTATTCATATCATGAGATGGAATTCCAATTTTAATTGAAATATTTTCATAAATGAACGAGTGTGTAGACCCTAAATCAAACAAAACATTGGTATAATCTGAACAAAAAAACAGTGTACCCGACACAACTTTATTTGATGGCCAAACATCTACTTAAGTAGTTGCAAAGGATTTCACCACCCCTTTCTGCTTGTATTCTGGTATCTTTCCTTCGGTTGAGTTCTTTGTTGGACACTCATTTGCATAATTACACATTTCTTTTCACATAAAAAATTTTAATGACTATAAATCAGATTTGGTCCTACCACTACCCTGATTTTTTACAATACAATTATGAGCCTTATTTCCCATTTTAATACATCAGTAGAACTTACTAGAATTTAAAATACATTCCCCAGCATGCTTTTTACCACAATTTTCACAAACTGTAAACTTAAGGTTCTTACCATCAGACATTCTTGAAGAGTTCTTCCCTTTCGCCTGCCACCTCGACCTCTTATTCAGTTGTTTGTCAAAAAAATACCTGATCATCGGCAAACTCCATTTCCACCTTCTCTGCACAATGAACAATTATTTCATAACTTTTGAACTCATGAGAATATAAATTCCTTCGATACATTGGATTTAATCCTTAGTAAAAATGGTTGATTTTACTATCGTGATTTTGTATGAAATTTGGAGCATACCTTCCCAGTCGAGTGAATTTTTCTTCAAAAGAAACCACTGAGTCATTCACCTGCCTCAATTATAAGAATATTTTTCCATCCTAAGACGAACTACATTAGGAAAATATTTCTCAAGAAACATACATTTGATCTCATCCCAATCAAGAGCATCAATCTCCTCACTATCCCTGATATTTTTCACCCTCGACCACCACTGACCAGCTTCACCTTTAAAATGGTAAACAACAAGACTAATATTTTGATATTATGAACAAAACATGACATCAAAAAATCTTTTCCAGTGATTTAATCCACCCTATAGCTTTCACATGGTCAGATGATCCTCTGAATGATGGGGTATGTTACCTCATGAAATGCTCAACTAATGACATGTTCATCTGTGGTTGATTTGGCTGATCTCATACATGGATACCGCCATCATTTACAGCCTGATACAACTATGCCATCACTGGAAAAAACTATTCAGTTCTGATTCCGACCATGTCAGGTTGCTGATTTGGAAGGTTATCTTCCTCCTGATGTCGTCCCAACATAGCGGTCCTGTTTCCTATGCGGAAAACCATTCTGAACACAAAAATATCTTAGGCGAAGCAACATGGTAATCTATAAATGATATATGAATTCAATATTAACATAAATTACTTTAGTTATATTAATTTGACAATACCTTTACTCCAAAAGTTATATAAACCGACCTTTGATACCAATTATAAGGACCCGATCTTAAACATTACATAATATAGAATTAAATGAATAATTCACATTGAGGATATTTACAGGTTTAGAGTTTTAGATAATTAGGACATAACTATTACATCTCAAAATATTACAAGGTAGAAAATATCTACACAATATACATTTATTCATAAAATAAAAACTCATAAAAAAGAGTCATGTCTAGTTCCATGTTTTAGACAACATGACTTTTCCTTGATCCCATCCCTGACCCTATTCATCTTTAAGTCCTGTGAAAACATTTCAAAACTATTGATGAGCATAAAATGCTCAGTAAGGGTTATAAATCAAAGAATGAAAACATTTTTTGATAAATAGATAAAAAACATGAAATCATTTACTTAACTCATGAAATCATAATATTTATGAATGACACATAGAAATCATTAATCATTAAAGTAACTTGTGGAATCCATATCTTACGTACATTGTAGCTATCACAACTATATAGGGAGTTACATTGGAATACCAATAATATTATATTCTCTAAATCTCTTAGGAGAAACATTCACGTTTACCTCTGTCACGTTACCCAATGCATTAGGGATATATCTTGGGCTCACCCACCCTAGTCTTATCACAGAACCACCCGTATACATAAATAATACCCAAGAACCATAACATGATATTAACACATAACATAAGCATAAAAGAAAGATAAAATTCCCTCATTGCAATAGAAAAATATAATTTCAAGATATTGAAATAATAAATCCATTCAAAAAATCATTTTCAATACCAAATTACATAAAAATAGTATATGGTATTTATTTTTTTCCTTTTAAAAACATTCTGGCTTGTTAAGGAAGCCAAAGATCAAATAATACCTTGTGGTGATGTAAAGGTCATTGTCACTGCTTACGTAAAAAATAAAATTCTTTTTTGTCGTTTAGTAAAATGCTTCGTATAAAAATATTCCATTTGAATAAAATCCAATGTCAAAGGGGTTTATACACCGTATAAAATAATGTAATGTATAAAACTAAAAATACCTCAACGAAAGGAGATTGAGGAGAAGTCCTTTACAAAGATAATTTTGTAAATAAAATAGATAGATTATATGTATTCACTATAAGTACACATAAAGAATGTATAAACACAAGATAGGACATAATCATAGCATGATAAACTTTAGAAGATGGAGATTATCCCAATGAATGGAAATTGGGTTAAGAAGTTCCCTTACCGTGTGTCCAACATGACTCGATCGTTCTTTAATATCCTGAATAATAAACTAAAGTTATTTTATAATTTCTTAAGAATCTTTTTTAAATGTATTATTCCTTTTATATCACTCATTACCATGTTATAAACATTATGTAACCATTTAAGTTTATAACGTTCATTTTGTCAATATTTGGTACTTGAGTGAAAAAATGAACACCTTATATTTACAAGTTGTCCATGTGGTCAAAGGTTCATTATATCCAGAATGATATTCATGATTTGGATATAATATATATCATATATATCCAGTATATATATGTATTTATAATAGTACATAACATTTAGAGGTAAGAAATGAAATGCATCATTCACGGAGACGGTATGTCGTACGTACGCATGAACGCGACTTTCATTTCTATTTATTATTTTAATGAAAATATAACATAATGATACATAGATATATTATAATTACAGTATAATATCTTGTATAATATCATTAAATCCATCCCTTATACATCCCACATAAGGCATTAACGAATCAAATCACTTTGAGCGGGAGGTAGTCCGCACTTCCCGAAATGAGATTATCATATTTACCCACTATGAAAACAGTAAAGGCATGCTATAAATGGGAATTACAGAAGAATAATGAAATCATAAACATAATATATATCATATATAAATACAGTTTCATCATAATGGCCTCCACAAGAGGCGGTAAGATGTAATTGAACAATCATCGTTTCGTGAGGCCTTTGTTTGCCATCCACAGAAACATTATGTTCTTCATCCATTAGATGGGTGTGTGTGTAAGTATAGTTTGAATCCTTCCAATAAAAACAACCTAGTATATTGAGGATACTGGTGTTGTTACAAAATAAAGGAATATAAAGATTTTAGGTTTTGGATAAGTAAAATAAAAAATAATAATTTAAGAGAAAATGTTACCTTTAATTTGGGTAACTCCCTTTGTTTTGAACCAAATGACTTTTTTAAGAGCCTTCTGCCTATAGTAAGGCTTCTAGAAGGATTATACAGATGTAGGGACATTAATTGGAAAGAGTTTTGAAGATCCAAATGTCTTTATAGGTGTGAGTAATTGGTTATAAATTGTCTCCTTTTATAAGGGATAGGAGGGAATCTTTAGGAAAGTGTGCATGTATTATTTTATAATATAATGATATTCGGATTCTAATGGTCCAGAAAACATTATAGTATAATATAAGATAATTAATGGTCAAAATAAAATCATCCAATCACAATTGGACATGTTTTTTATAATATTTTAATCATTATAATCTTATTTATATAAATAATTAATTAATGAGTTAAATACTGCATCATTAATGTGTCCTAAATAATTTGATTTATACGATGTATAAAATTTAACAAAAAACTTATATCATGTAGTAACACTTTTTATATTTCAAATTAATATTTATAGATGAAAATAGGACTTATATAACCCAATATAAAAATTAATTACTAAATGATTTTTGTTAATGTCAATTTTGTCTTCACATTAAATTGATTAATCTAAATTGTCATTATCACTCCCATGTGGCTCAATCGGGGTCACAAAATTGACCCAAAGATTCCCATGGTAGTAAATGACTCAACTAATTAGTTTTGGACAAGTGTTATGGTAATTTTGAATTAAAATAATACTCATTGAACCATGAATTACCGTATTTACCTTTAACCGCGGTAAATAAAAGTCAAAAGTTACTATTCATCAAAATTATTTTCATCTTAATGAACCATATTTTACCTCTTGACAAAAAACATGTATGTTTGTTTTTTGATATTCAATTAATAGAAGTGGTAAAAAAAATTAAGTGAAAAAGTCAGTTTTTTTAACTACCAATAAGTGGTTTCACTGTTCATCTAAAATTGATGTTTTTCAGAAAAAAACAAAAAATTCAGACTAAGCTATATTTAATATTACAAATTCAAAAATGATGTCTATTTTTCCAAATTCAAAACATGGAATTGGAATTAATTAATTTTAAATTAATTCCCATTAGCAAAACAAATAGCATGTTTTTAAGAAACAGTAATTATCAAAAGATTGATACTTATTTATGTCCAAATTCAAAATGAAATTAATTCCAATTACCAATATTGAATTAAATGGTAAAAATATATTTTAATTTCACTTTAAAACAAATTAAAAATATAATCTAACCATGTAAATAAATTTTATTAAAATGCATTTTTGAATTAAAATACTATATTTTTCACTATTCATTAAAAAATGAACTTTACCGAAAAAATTCCAAAAATTTAAACAAAGAAAATTTTGATATCACCATTATAAGGAAGGATTTTATTTGGATATATAGAATGTTTTAATGTGACAAAAACTAGATTTTATAAGGGTTTTCCATTAAAAGGTGATAAATCGGCTTTTTAAGATAAATTATTCTTAAAATTATATTCATTCGCATTTTTAGAATCTAAATTTTGTTAGATAAATGTAAATACATTTAATGAACATGTATAATCATATTTTAGTTAGTTTCATTCATTCCCTCCAATACAACGACTAGTAGTTAACTTCCATTTAAAATAATAATATTATATTATTAATGTGCATTGTAAAATTCCAAAGAAACCTGTTGTTGCGTATCGGGTATGCTATAGAACATAGCAACCCATTTAAAGTAAAATTAATATTTAATAAAAAAATAATAACAAATATGAAATATATCATATTCTTCATTTACCCAAGATGTTACAGGTTTTAATTCCAAAATATTACAAAGGGTATCAAACACACCTACTTGAGTTTCCATATCAAAATCCCAAAATAACCACCAAACCACAATGAATGAAATCTTCCCCCAAGGGAAACACTTAACCACCATATATAGTGAAATATTCTCCCCAAGAACACACTCAACCTAATTACATGTCTGATATATCCTATAGGGGAATCACTCAACCACCTTCTATAAGTGAAATATTTCACCCCCTAAACATGATTAAACACCATTGAGTGTGAAATACTCCACACTTAGGACAAACTCATCCAAATACAAAGTGTGAAATTCCCTACCACTAGGGACACACTCTACAATATACCTAGGGTGAAATGAACCCCACTGGGGAAACACATTACCACCGAACTATCTCCACAATACATTAAAGTTGTGACCTAATCTAGAATATCAATACCATAAAATATACATATGATGCTTGAGGTAATGAAGACATGAAAGACTATTTCCCTGGGTGTCAAAACCCTCATGAGTGACAGTGGATGACATAGTATTTGATTCTAAGATTCCTCATATGAGATGCCTTTGAATTCCAAAGGGGAATATTTTATAGATAACCAACACGCCTAAATTCATGAGATTCCAAGACATGCCCAATTCTACAGCCTCCTCTAACCAAAGGTTGCATCCCTATCAAGACAGAAGTAATGTATTTAACTAGCATCCACCTTTAGATGAAATCAACAATGAGTTTCACTAACAAGGATTAAATATATGTGGGAGACACTAACTAAAATATGATCTCCAAAGGGAAATACGTGGAAGAAAGAACCAATATCCCATCTTATCAATTTGATATAGGATCTGAGACCACTAATTAATGTCATTAAATCTTCCCACATTTAGAGAGTGTCAATATGGGGAAGAAGCATGCATGACACGTGACCCTTGCTGAAAATGTCAGAAAAACTGGTGAACAAGAGTGAAGAACTTCTCCTTGATCTATGGAGAATAATAGCAATAGTGAATCATCAAATTTTAATTAAACTAAATCATGATATTTGTCACATGTTCCCATGAATCAAGCGGTGGCACCAGAATGAAAAATTCATTTTACATGGGGAGAAAAACATTGGTCATACTATATTTTCACCATCATATGAATGGATCCATTCTCTATTTCAGGAAAAATATAAAAAATTGGTGAATTTAGATTCACTTTTACTATATAAATAATGATGGATAAACCAACTTTCCTTACCAGACTCACGCTGTGGGAAAATGGTTACCTAATTAAAATAGGCATAGTGGAAGCAGGAAACATTAGAGTCGTAATACCGTATGACTGTATTCCTACCCTGATAGCCACTGTGTTATCAACTATACAGAATCCACGCCCCGTCTCACCCTCTGAGCTCATCCAGTAGAGGGTGATAGACTCCCTGTTTTTTGATATGAATAGGATGGGGTCATTCCCAATAGGGATATAAACTATTAATATCTAGAGGCATTGAACCCTTACTATCACCATCACCATTGAGAGCCCCACGAGGGGAAACCTCCCACAAAGTATAATGGAAATCTGCTTCTGGAGCCTCATCCAGTCTTCTATATAATCTATCTCCACTATATTAATGATGTAGGGGATGTTTGAGATATACCAATTATGTAAAATTTTGAAGAATATCCCATGAGGGTACCCACTATCCTGCTTTAGTGCCTGCATCAACCAACCCCATAGGTCGATGAGTTGGTAGACTCTATCCCTACTCTCCTAGCCCCGATCCAGAACACTTGGTGCAAGAATTGGGGAACTACCAAAAAATTAAAAAAATATATAAATAATATACATGTATTGTGGAATATTCCACCATTTCCATATCCCATAAGGTACCTGAATCTTCTAAACGGTGATTTTTATTCACCCACATAAGATCAAGACCACAACTACCTCTCAGGAAAGCCGAATTGACACTCTCAATCTCTTATTCCATTAGAATCAATTAAATTCGATATTCTTGGGTTGAATTGTAGTTTAGTGGTTCTCCCCACACCACCAAAAACCGATATTAATATCATCCCTCTATTGAAAACAAGATTTACTCTAAAGAATTATCCCAGGGAAGGATGGACATCACCCATCATTGGGGCCATGCCAACAGTGCAGGTCACAACGTAAATGAGAGGACCCTGATAATCCTTCAACATATTATTCTTAGGGACTTCCCTCACTATCAATGAAATGAATATGGGAAGCATCATGTTACCATTTAACAATAGGAATCTGAGTTGAAAAAAGACTGTCTTTGGGATTGAAGCCCATCGACTACGGATTACGATCCAAGAATTTAATGTCAAACAGATCCCTAGATCCCTCCAAAGATTAATCCAATTAGAGGATGTTCTAGAATCCTTTTATGGACATATAGTGAAACTATATCTGTCACCATTACTTCTCCTTCTCTCTACCTCCTAGCATGAAGTTGGACAACTTTTATGGTTTATTTTGATTCCATCGGACACTGGTGAGTACTTAGTTGAGCCTCGTAGGGATATTTACTCCTCTAATATGGAGGTGGTAAACAAACCATACTACTTGTATATGATTTTGATATTGGATCTAACTCTGAGAGAAATTACATTATGTACTTTATGTTTTTATTTTCATGTTCCCACTCTCTTTGTATATCAATAATAAAGAAGCTTTTAGTCAGTGTCACTAGCTTTATCATTGCACTCAATAATTGAGTATTTGTCTAACCATGAGTAGGAACATCGTCCTAGTAGTGAAATAGAGGACATCTATGAGATCATGGACACCGACCATCTATCATTCATGTTTGGGATACCGATAACACCATATTTTTTCATAATAGAGTCCTTCATTGTGAAAAAGGATGTTTTGTTTCTCCATAACTTCATGGTGGTGTTCTTCCATATTCAGGATCAGTATCTAGCCTACCCAAGGAGAAAAAACCATCTCAAATCTATTCATCAAAGTGAATAATGGTGGAGATCACAGTTCTAAATGTAGCTTAAGATCTGGAATCATATGGAAATTGTCCAGATATTTAATTTTTTTTGTTACGATCCTTTCTATCATCCACTATGTTTGAAAAGAGGTGTCTCTACATAGAAATATCAGAGTCATGGAGTGATATGCTTCCCCCCATTTACTTTATATCCTATAGTAATGATAGGAATAGGAATCTATCTAGCCAATTGATAGTAGAGGTTTCTCCTTAACCACTTAAATAATGAATTTTTTCGGCATATAAAATCTAAGGTATCATATAAATATGGCCACCAATATAGGACATGACATGCATACCCCGCCATAGGGGGAAACACAACATAATAAATACCCCTAAACGGGCACCCATAATCACTAACAATGATAGAAACTAGGTATTGGGGGTACCCATTGATAAATTTTTATATATACTTTTCTATGATGAAATATCCAATATACCCTTATATATCAATGGCCCATCTATGTTTTTTCCAAAATTTGAGTCAGACCCTAATATAGATTCCCTGTTTCAAAAGATTGATAACTATAATAGACTCACCACTAATCTTTTTTTCAAATAGTCCTTAGACCCTAATAACGTAAGGAGGGACCTTATCTCTCTTCAAGATGAGTATGTGGTCCCCTTTCTAAAAGAACCCCAATTTTAGGTTGGTGGACCTATACACCCAATCCGGGAATGATTTGGGGGCTATGAAAAACAAAAGTGATATGAGACCCCACCCCACCTAATCATTGTAATTATCTACCTTAGGATCAAGAATGCTCTTCTCCTCAAGTCGATGAGTCTTTTAGTGCATTGGTTATCACAAATACTCACCTAGGTAACATGAAAGTTGCTCTGTCCCCCATATTGAGGATTCAAAAACATGATATGTAGCACTTTCACCTGAATGAATGTCCTACCCAACATGGGTATTTCATGTTTTAGCGGCCCAAATATTTTTTAGTGACAGATTCACATCGTTTAACATGATGTGACGTCAATTACATTATTTTACCATTTCTTCTCAAGAAGTGTTCCAATGATGGGGACTTGATAACAATATGAATCTTCCATGCTCCAACTTTTTATTCAGACTTTTGATGTACCTATGTATAGTTTGTACAATATTTAACCCACACGGTTTTTTTCTAGTTGGGTGGTCCTCAATATATAGATCCTCAACATAATAAAATGTATCTCATGAAAAAAAGAATGACCAAATACTTAAAATGAAACTAGATTCATGATGAGTGAGTCGCTGATATCGATGTTTGATGGAAGGGGGTCCTGTATCACTCAACATGCCACATTCCTAGAAAACAATTACTACAATGTGTGTGGAGAATGTTAAAGATGTTCATTTCCTTACCCTCATCTCCCTAAACAACCGAGGTTGATTTTTGGAGGTCTTTGAAAAATACTAGCATCTAGAAGATTCCTTCCAAAGAACTATACAATATTACCATCCATTTTTCCTTGTAGCTCCCATGAGAATTCTTGTAAACACCGATACATATATGGTCAATAATGAAAATTATTCCCAGATAGTACACCTAATATCCCCTTTGTTGTATAATAATTGATAAGGACTAAATCACCCTTTTACCCAACCAAGCATAACATCATCAGGAAAAACAACCTCATTGAGATAATGTGGCCCCCGAAAAGTTAAGGTTCCCAGGGATCCATTCCCTAAAATAATGAAAATTACATAATCATTAAAGTATGGGTATATATGTAGATAATTTATTTTCACCCTAGAAAAGGGAATCCTCTATTTTATAGAATGCATGAGACCCCACAAGGACAGACTCACTTTCCACACAGACCATTTCACATATCACATGTTCATTTGAGAACATAATCAATGAAATATTTATTCTCAAAGAATATGTCCAATACCGAGTATATAATTATATAATCAGATTCATAAATGTCCTATTATAGGTGTAACATGTATGCACTTACCCCAATAGTTATAGTAAAGTCTAGAGGGAATGGAAACATGTTCCCATTCATGGGAAGTAGAAGTATAAATACTTCTAGGATTGTAAGATATCATCTATATCAAACAAAAAAACATTAGTAAGAAATTGAGTATGCTAAAATAGAAGATGATTTCTAAATCCCATCTGACCACTACCTCCACCTATTCATAACAACCTCCCATGGCTTGGACGAACATATGTTGATGATGTAATGGAAATAAGAGTCCCCATCCCGTGTGAAAACCTACTTGACCCCTTGGAAACTTCCTGTAATGCATGTTGAGAGATGCACCCATGGATTCCCATACCATGGATTATTCCTCTTACGAGGATAAAGAATTATCAATCATGAATTTTTTTGAACTAGATTACCAATTTACATTTCTGAACAACAAGGAATATTATTGAGACCCTTCGGGTTATTTCATCCAACACTATAATAGAATAGGTAGAGGACACTCCAGTAGAAGAAATGATCATGTCATCAATAATAACTAGGTTGTTCATGCAACTAAGGAAAAGATGGAATCCTTGTGTAGGGATTAATAAAAAGAGGCCTCTTGACTTTCTCTATTTGATATCACCCAACATCTAACTATGTTGGATGAACATCTGACTTAGTAACAATAGTTCCATGATCAACCATATCCATCCAGAACCCAACCTCAGTTGGATGACATATAGAATTAATTTGGTCATATAATAACATATTTCTAGTAGAAGATAATTTTACAATCTTACTAGGTCATAGAAGTTCATCCAACAACATCCCTTACACCTCTACCACGGAAAGACCCTCTACAAGAAAAAATATTCCCCTTACATGGTATCTTGATATTCTAAAGAACCTAACTGTAATGCCTACAAGGCCATCGATTCTTGAGGCACTCAACATATTAAAGGAAATGTATGATTCCCTTTACAAAGCCTTGAAAAATCCCCATCAGTTTGGGGAAAGTGTAGCTGTCATTAAGGCCTAATACACAGAAGTGGCTGAGAAAGTGGAATGTTGGGACATAATTTTCATTCCCAAGGAATATGACGGTGTCACTATTCAAGGAATAATATACACCATTAAATCATATAATAGTTCAATTTATTGGATATATACCATTTTTTAGTGCATACTTCTTCCCGGATAAACCTCATCCCTGCAAGGAATCTCAAAAACCGGACACTTATAGAACAAGATATGAGTCCCTCCAACCATATATACATGGGGTATGATATTTATGAGAAGAAAATTCATTAAAATATTTAAGTGAAGAGTCAATTTGGTTTCCTAATATCATGAATTTAATTTATTATACTCTCAAATTTTATTTCCTATAACAAATTATTGGTATGACCATGGATTCATTTTCATTCCACAATACCCGCTTTATATTTCTAATTCATTAAATACTCCCTAGAAGGTTGAGTGTGGGTACTCTAGCTGATAAACAACCATTTGAATCGTGTGAGCCTTTATATTTGGACTCATCTTAGTAAAAAAGGGAATGAGAGAAGGTTTAGATTAATGAGCATGATCACATCAATGAGTATAATTATCTAATGACCATTTTACTAGATTCACAAGTATACATGAAAGGAAAAAAATATTATAACTATTCATTAGTTAGATCCCTCTATGATAGAGTTATGGTCCATGATTTTCATATAATTTAAAATTATATCCAATAGATTATCTCACACATCATCACTGGATAAGACGGGCTGATAGTGAAAGACCCTACCCCATTGAAGTATGAAGATGTTTTCTTTGCAGAAACTGACCCATGACATTCATACAACATCCAAAAAGTATCAATAACTTCAAAAGGTAGACTCATCATCCTTTCATTGATATATTTAGTATACCATGAATCTAAAAAATAAATATAATTTTCTAAATTGATTTTTCTACCATAGTCTCGAGAGAATTGGGACCCCTCATCCGGGATTCAATTTCCTCCAGGGTAGAAACCTATTATTCCCTAGGGTCAGTTATCCCAAAATAACCACTTAATCTATTTGATCCCCTATCTAAGATGGGGAATAGGACTTGTAATATAAATTCGATTAATTTTAATGGGGTGTATCCACCACCATTAATGATATATCCTTGGTGAACTATGGTAATAAAGAAGATCTTAGGCTAACTTTGATTACCATAGCCATGTACCAAGGGGAGAAGTGACATCATGTGGCCTTCCAAAAACCACACCATCATAAATTCTCTTATAGATATGTTGTGATACTAGGGATAGACCCTTAAGTTTCCATTCATGGTATTGGCCTCCCAATGGGACATTTTATGTTCAAAAATCCTCCTAGAATGATTCTCCCCTATCATTGTTATATGGTTGAAGTCACGGTTGACAAGATTATTAAATTCATCATCATCAGGGTGGTTTGTTACCCAATGTGTCTAGCCAATGTTATCTTGACTATAAAAAATAATGGGTATATCAAAGAATTCTTTGACTTTTGAGATGTCAATCATCATTATCTAAAATACAATTTTCCACATCCAGTGATACATCTAGTGATATATGAAACAATTATGTTCTATGACCTCTCATTTATGGAAAAATAAATTAGATATATCAAAAATATATGGACAATGAGGATGAGTATTAAAATACCTTTATGGTGATCCAACATACCTTCTACTATCAGCTCATTCCTTTTGGATTAAATAAATATAGGGCTACTTACGAGTAGTTCATGCATGACATCTTTAATAAAATTATCATTGATTTTGTTAAGTGTTATGTGGATTATATGGGGTTCAAATATCATTATAATTACGACCATCTCAAGGATTTTGATAAATTTTTATGATTCTTATATTCGATAAACATGTCGAATAACTCCGTGAAGTGTGTATTTGGGGTTACCTATGGAAATTTTATCAGCATTATCGTAAGATAAAAAAAATATTAAGAATGATCTCATTAAAAGAACGACTATCAATTACAATTACTCACAAAAGAAATCACTAGGAGATGGGAGGCCACCAAGTCCACATAGTTGATATATCTTGATTTATTGAAAATATGGTGTTAATGTAGAAGACAATATCAAGGATCATGAAAAAAAGTAAATGATTAACAATGAGATGAGGACTACAAGTCTACCATTGATGATAATTAGAAGTATGTAATACAACATACAATATTAATTCCACCTATCTTAGGAAATCCATTGTTATAACATTTGACTACTTAGGAATACTATCATGATTCCCTTCTATCCTAGAAAAACAATGAGGGTAGGGAAAATAGTCTCTACTATCGGATAAACATTTTCCTCAACACGAAGACCAAATACTCCCTGGTCAAGATGAGTTTCCTAATTTCAGTATTTGGAGTGATAAAAATATCAAAATATTTTCAACAACATTAGATACAATTGTTCTCCTAGGTAGATCCACAAATGTATATCCTCAATCACCCCAGGTTGATGGGATGATTTGCATGCTGGTTGGTAATCCTCTAGTAGTTTGACATAATGTTATCTAGCAATGGGTAATAAAGGATAGTAGATAGAATACATCCTAACCCAACATAAAACCCTTAAAGAAATTCCCCTATAAGTCAAATCTATAGATGCATATTTTCTCTTTGTAATCTATGTCATTCCGTGTTGGCAGATGCAATTTGATGGTGCCTCCTAAAGCCCGTGCTATAGAAGACTGAATCACCCCGAGTGAAAGAGGGTAGGTGTGGGGATTTTTAATCACACTCACATATACCGTCATTATATACTCATTAATGTTGTGATAAGTCATAAAAACAGTTTGGTAGTGTACCGGACACACATTATTAGTCTTGTGTTGGCCCTTGAGGTTGATATCCACTATTTACATGTGAAGGTACAATTTTCTCTATTAATAAATTAGATCAAGGGTGACTATGTCATCATAAATAAAATAGAAAATTCCTCTACTAGAATATACCCATAATTTGATGTCATAATTACATCCCAAACCAATGGTCACTCAGTCTCCTTAGTGGTATAATAGTCTAGCCAATGATTTGGAATGTTTACAGACATCCCACTTAAAACAAGACCAGAATGACAAAGTCTTTTATGTGTCACACTGGAGAGTCATCACCTCAATAACTCAAGATGAGTAAAACCAATAGTTCATTAAATTATCTACAATTACATCTATTAAAACTCCCTAAAATCTCCCAACATTCAAGGAAACACACGATTGGAGAAATCACAGTGTTATGTATCTTCAACATTACATTTTCTTACATGACCGAGCCAAACATAATTGAATCTTCCAGGATACCACATTGTTTAGAATCCATAGTGGGCCTAACCTTGATAAAACCATCAATAATAATGTGTTTGATAGAATAATCATATATTTAATCCATGTAATCAAGGTATCATAGGTTATTCAGTCGGTTTGTGTCCGATCCTTTGGCTCCCATTAAGCTGGACTAAAGTACTCCAAACGAATTCAGAGGATGGGATACTTTTATCCCACAATATTACATAACTACATTGTGGATTAAAAGAGTTTTCGTGAATTTAAAATCAAATATGACTTTTTTCATTGATCACCAAATATTCCCCACTCTACCAAATATTTTTTTCATTTTATTCTTGGGATTCAATATTGGGGGGCCATACGTTTTAGTGACATATTTATAGTGTAGGTTCATTTTGACCACACACAAAAAAAATATTTTCCAAAAGGGAGGAGGTTTGTATCCTCTTTGAAATAAATACCTCTTCCAGGATTGAGTTTGTGAGCTCCCACATCATACATCATTTAGCATGCCTCACATAATCCACATACACAATGACACCAACTTCTTAGATACAGAGTTAAAGAAAATAAATAACATGTAAAAAATAATTTCCAAACATACTTTTTTCTATCATGAATAAGAAAATTATTATAATTAGGTAGAAAAAAGACCCTCACTAACATCTTAGTGGGAATGAAGAGTCAATATAAAAAGGTTTGGAATGATAAGATCACAAATATCATGTGATTTTATGAAAATATGGTTTGAAATACCACCCCAGAGAGCTCATTTACACTAGGGTATGTAATATAGGGATCCTTACCCATCTAGTTGTAGTTTTAATCACATAAAATTGATGTTTATGACCATCAGATTCTTTATTAAATAGAATAAGTATTCCTATATGTTGTTTTACCTAAGAGAATATAGTTTTTATGTTTTTTATAACTTAGAAAAGCCCCAAAATAGGATAGAGAGAGAATTAAAAATGAAGGATCACCTATGCTCCTTCCTCTTGGGTTATATGGTACATGATCTTAGAATGATGATGATACCCATAAAAAACATCTGATGTTGGATCCTAAAAGGGAAGAAACATGTTGTATCTATAGGTTATATTCTAATGCTTCAAACGATTTAATCCCCATGGATGGAGAGCATATCATAACCCAAATCAATTTTATGATACATAAGAAGTGCTTCATGTGATCCCATGGTCAATTTTATGTGACCTTAAACTACACAAACTATTGTCTAATCTATAAGACAATAAACCATAGACCCTATGGTCAATGTAATGTGACAATATACTATAGAAACCAAGGTAAGATATCTATTCCATTTTATTAACAATAGCCTATTTAGACAAGGAATTATGAGAATAAAATATTTTTGTCCATTATTGCCTATGATTCATGAACCTTAACTAGTAGAATCCATAGTCTGATTCTGTATGACCTTAAATTGAATGGTCCAATGCTCTCGGTTCATGGAATTAAACTACAGTAATATGACATGTTATAAGAAAAGGACACCTCACATACCATTCATGAGATGACAAAAAAACCATAATACCATCATCACATTATGATAAACTATAGCCTTACCCAATGTAATAAGCATGAGATACCACATGACTACCATGGGATACCATAATACACTCTTCAGAGTGGATAACCCCTAACTACCAAAATCCATATTCTACCCTATTGCGTTCTAAAACCACACTTTTCATGACTACCAGTCACATGGTATTCATAGTTATTCCTAGGTTCCATTTATTAGGGTCTAGCCACTAGTACAACACAAATCCTTCCCATGGTGGGGAATGAAATTTCATTCATAAATATTGTTCTCTTTTGGGACACTTAAAATAAAAGAATTATGACCTTAAACTATTTATAGTTTATTCAATATTTTTTTGTGGATCATGGGATTTATTCACCCTCTTTTCACATTAGGTCTTAACTTTTTTAAATAAAATCATTATTGAAACAAACAATACCATAATTCATGCTTGATGACATTATACTATTTTTCAAATTACCCGTGATTGTTAGTGCATTAAAATAAACTATGTATAAGGTGTCATTTGTTAGGATGTTTTAATTATAGAATAGTTGTCTCATCCTCATAGGAGAGGATAAACCATATTCATTACCAGTGTTGGTATCCTACCATTCCATGTTCTAGAAATATGTATGTCATTATTCTTAATTCCATTAGATATGTAGTGATGCTAAGACCTCATATCATTGGGACCAACTTCAATTTTATCACAAATCCATCCATTAATTATATAACTATCTCCCCAAAATTATCTTGGACGTCATAATCAGGTGTAATATACCAACCATATTCATTGACCTATTTGTGGTTTGAGATTCCCACATATCCTGACAAGTGGATGGGAGAATGTGTAGCTTAATGTTTATACCCCACTAATGGCCAAAGAACACGATGCTAAACTATAAAAAATACCTCATATGAACCCAGGATGCATCATATGATAAAAATGAGTGGAAATAAAAAAAATCCTTATCACAAGATGTTTTACTGTAGATATACAAAATCTAAATTTGGGTTACCTCATATCATAAATCTTATATGGTTCAATGTTCTTTCCATAAGGGATTCCACCTTATCAGGGTTTGTATCCTACCACACCACAATCCGAAAATACATGAAGGTTTATTATCAATATCATGGGATATTTAGAGATGCTTGAATTTAATATCAAGGTTCCATCCCCCACTATAAAATCATCTTGAATTATTGTCCACATCATTTTGATGATTTCTACATGGGAATGGTTTCTAATATTTTGTGTTTCATAAGGTTTCTTTGGCCCACATTCACATTGGGTTATTACTCTTTTGTGCAACACACAAATCCTTAGGACACATGCACACATTGACCTAATATATATGACCATAAATTAGTATATCCCGATATAGTAGGTAAATCTTGACATTTAACAAGTAGTAGCCGTATTATATGTTGTAAAATATTCCACTTAGAATCCTAACATCCTAAACAATTAATTTTAAACTGTAAAATTACGGTGTATTAAATCAGGATGCCTCATGGGATAAATATGTGATAAACCAAACCAATGCCTTAACATAATATTTTAAACTATATCATTACCCCGTTTAAAACCGTGATGCCACTATGAAAATCATGGGTTGATAAGGACCAACATCCTCAATGGATGATGTTAAACTATATTCTTTCCACTTTAATGAACATAGGATGATTCATATGGCCAATATGACATGTTTTGACATCCATGCTATAGAGGAAACCACCCCTTTGGCATGAGTTCCCTACTTCCCCTTGTTCAAAAATTATCTGCGTCCTAATTCTAATTCCCATGGGATATATAGTTACACCTGGATCTCATATCCTCATTTTATCACTTCCACCAAATCATTTAACACCACATGCGAGTATTCTTCATATTTTGAAGAACTTTTCTTTCAAACATGGTAAAAAATTATTTCCCCCCCATCAGTAATTTCCCTTTTACAATCCATGTTTTTAAATTCATGATCTACCCTTGTGGGAAATCCTTCAATTGTTTAATTTTTCCCCTTATTTGTTCTCACCTACAAACAATGAGAAATCATTACCACTCCTTGTTTCTCACATTGATCGTGGCTCACATATTCTTAGGAATTGGGAAGGATATTTTCTCAAAAATGGGTGAGGCACACAGGTTCACACCCATGGTATCAAGTCCATGAAAATAAACTAAGTTTCCATGCCAATGAATCAGGTATTAGAACTATATGCAAGTTACCCTGGGGATTTTCATTACTGAAAGACCTCCATGGCTCATCATTCATTTAGGGTTATAGTCCCCCTATTCCAAACGCATTATGTTGAGACATGAAAACCATGTTTCTAGCACTATGAACACAAAATAGAAGTCTTGTTTATGATTGATGATCATAAAATATTTTCGACTCCATAGTCAAAGCTCTATAACTATAAAATTTGAGTCTTGGCCCATGAATTATGACCTAAAACTATTTGAAACTACATGTTCCAACCTCTATGAACTTGAAATTGGAGTCTTCATCCAAGAGTTATGAACATAAATTTTTTTCATATTTTGTTATGGAAGATATGTCATTAAATATCCAATTCTAAGAGGAATACATATGTTAGGATGAAAATGTATGACCCAACAACACCCTGAGATGGGAGGGGTAATTCATGGTGTTATATTCTTCAATAAACATGATTGATATTAGTCTCACATTTCTATGAACATGTAAAACATATCATATGGAATCATTAAATTATTAAACATTCAAATACCGAGAGATAACACAACCTTTTTACATGGTTCACCACTAATGGGTAGTCCAAGGATCATACTATGAATTTGTGTTATTCATATGAAAATATACAAATCATTACGAGTTATTGTGGAGTAAAATAATATTAAACAATATAACTCTATCTTACTAACACACCATTTTCATGAATTAATGGAATTAAAAAAATTCCTCCCTTAGAACACATCCATTGAATCCCTCTAGCACACTATAATGGGTGAAGTCTTAATCAATTTAATGACTTGAAGGTATCTAGAGTATATTAGTAATTTAAGTCTTTTTCCCCAAAAACCAAAAGACTATTCTTTCACCATAGTCCTGAGTTTATGTACATAAAATAATTGTTCTCTAAAACAATACGTTCAACAGTACTATTCATGTATTTCTTACCCTTAAAAAAACTCCCTTTCTTTATAAAATAAATAAAACCATTTTGGAACCTAAACACTTTTGTAAATATTCTATTATTTATGAATAAATAATATTTCATAAAGCTTCCAAAATTCATGAATCTCATAGTGTTCATGAGACATTGAGTCTTCCTGAAATTACAGCCCTTAGGAAGCTGGATCTTCATAAACTCCTTACCATCATTTGATACAAAACCAGTCCTATCACGATGCTCAAATTCAAATATAATTCCTGAAAGAAAAATCCCATAGTCATTGTAATTTTAGAGCGATTCAGTTTTTTCTACAATTTTCATTATTGTTTCAAATGAGGGGTGGACACCTATTTATATAACCTTTACATTGAGAATATCTATGATCCTAGTGGCCTTTTCAGGAACCTACAGTATCATTTTCCTGATGGTCATTCATTCATGATGATTCAATGAAGTTTAAAATGTTTGTGAACATTCTCATAATCATGTAGAACACTATATTTCCATCGCACATTCGTAATGCTCCCCACCTTCATGAATTCAAATTTCATTGTGAAGAACCAATTTTTTTTAAAAAAACTCCTAATATTAAATAAATCAATTCTCTTTACCATATATCTGATGATACATTCACCAATAGCCACATTCTAGGAATATTTCTCCTTCCTCATAATTTTTCACACAAAAAAATGATAACATAGGGAAAGGATTTCACCTTCCACAATGAATCATTCTACCACATAATATCTCTTCCCTTGAAAACTCCATGATAAATGTTAATGTGTAACGAAAACTAACACAAAACACACTCCATTTATAGCTACAACAAACTTGATTCCCAAAAATCTATCCATTTGTGTGCTATTAATGTCTACAGATAAATTCAATAAACAACCAGCCTTAATAAAACACTTTATAGGCCTAAAATAAATCATTCATCACTATAATTCTGTGTTATAAATTCTTGGTGTAGAACAAAATACTATTAAATGAAAATTTAATGCCTCCATAGACAACCAAGTAATCTGAAAATCTTACATATCAATCATTTAATTACACATTCCAATTATCTCTCTATTTTTAATTAAACCCAAAGAACTAGTATGTGAACTTTTTTGATAAAAACAAACTCCCTCTGGACTGTATCTCCCCCATAGACCTTCATCAAATCCACAAATATATTTCAATAGTTAAAAAAACTGGGGAGAGGGGAACTACCATATCATCCTTAGGCAGTGGGAGGTGGTTAAAACCCATGGTTTGACCTATGTTTTTCAAATCATAGTTATTTCAATGGATTAGATTACTGTTAGCCATATGGAAATCAGTTCTAACATTCTCTATTTTGATCACACCTTCTTTAAATTTTTCTTTGATGATGTGATATATAATCTCTAGGTGTTTTGCACTAGATTACTAGACTGGATTCGTCATATAATTTAATAACCTCTAATTTTCACAATGAATCATAATCGGTTGCTTCACCCCATCACCAATATCAGTATGTTTTTGTTTTATCCAAATAATCTCAGATCATGCCTCTGTAGAATGTATATATTCTTCTTCATCCATACTAAGATAAGTTCATTTTTTTTCCTACAAACCATCCTATATATCTGTTTCCTATTAAGAAAGAACCACCACATAAGTAATTTCTATCAACCACATCTCTATCCCATTCAGCATCCAAAAATGATTAATGTTATTTATATTTTCCTACTACCAATTATAATCCAAAATTGAGTGTACCTGGGATATACCACAAGATTAATTTAAATGATTCCAAATATCTTCCTTTCAATTACATTTAATGAAGTCCACTATGAATGTTGCATAGATCATATCCGGACATGATGTGGTCAAGTATAATAAGATCACAATCATTTTCATGTTCACAGTGGGATTCACATATTTCCAATATGTCTTCTTTTCAAGTTGTTTCTGAACTCAAATCAATTTGAACATTGGATTAGAGCCATGCATACCGAATTTCTTCAAAATATTTATTAAAAACTTATTAAATGAAATGAAGCTGTAATCCTTATTTTGGATCACATATATCCCAAAGAATTATGTCAGTTCACCTTTAATTGTAATTTTAAATTATTATTTGTTTTGATTTGAAAATTATTCCATGGATCTCTATAGTCATCCACCAGAAATAACATTAACCACATAAACAAGAACAATGAATTTTTCTCTATGAGATTTCATCACATAGAGATCATGGTCAAAGCCTACTCTTTTAAATTATATCTTCATCAAATAGGAATCCAGTAAAGAATACCATGTACTTGGTCCATGATTTTGTCCATAGAGACACTTATTTTATATAAAAACCTTCATATCATCATTTCCAATCATAATACCATGGGTTTTTCAATATAGAAAACTTATTCAAGAACACCAGTAAAGAATATTGTTTTGATATCCAGATGATAAAATTTTCACAGTGATTGAATTACCATCGAAATAAAGAGGTTGATTTACTATAGTCTTGACATTGGAGAAATTTTTTATTCAACATCATTTCCTTCTATTTTTGCAAAGACTTTACACACCATGCATTCCAGGTTTCAAATCACATTTCCATGTTCATTGAATATTTTTAAAATATACACTTTGTTCTAATACCATTGTGATTTTTGATCCTCTTATCATGATACCATGTCTTTTCCTATAAATCAATTATAGTTATTTATTCATGGACTTGACCCCTAATTCATCAACTAATTATTCTTCAAATAGTGTTTAATCAACAATTGATAAAAATAAATAATCTACATCATAAAAGATTCTAATTCTATGTATAGGTGTGGTCCAATACCAAATTTTATTGGATTGATCAATTTATTCTATTCAACATCTCCTCTATGATTCTGTTGAATTTTCGTCGCCAATAGTTTCCCTTTCACATTATTCATCTTAATCTTCATCATATTGTGACCCATGAATGTTTTACTAGACTTCCACTATTTATCATTTTAATCTTTAACAGGTTTACATTCTTTATTATATTCAATAATATTATCATATAAGATCATTGAGATATTTAATGTTTTTTCCTTAGTTATCTTGAAATCAATTCATTGAAAAATATTTCTATTATTATTATTATATCATCTGTAGGCTTCAATATGGATTGAATTTCAACAAAATTTTCATTCGTATACTACATCACAATACACACCTTTATTTCCTTCATTGTTGGAGATGAAAATTTTATATCCAAAAAAATGAAAATATTTCAGATAAGGACCCATTTCATACCATGTTACATATGTTGTCCATGTTTCTCCTATGAAAATCTCTATTTGATTTTGGGTGTAAACTAGAACATGAATATAATCTTTCGAGAAATGAAGAGAAACACAACCCTCAATCATTATATTTCTAGGAACATTGTTAAAATGTCAGTTTCTTCATCAAAAGACACCATTAGGTTGAGTGGTTCTCACTAATGAAGCCCCACACTTTATCCTATTAGTTTAATGTAATTTTCAAATTTAAAGGATGTTAATTCTCCTCCATTTTAAAATTCTATTATCTTGGATGTGTAGATATTATCATTCTCAGATCATTGATGATAAATATTCACATAATCAATAAATTATCATTTCCTCTTCATTAAAGTAATTATGTTTCTCTCTCCATATTTGGTAGCCATATTCATTGATCAATAAAATTATGTGTGGATGTGAGGAGGAATCATAAATGACCTTTTTATTCGACCAATATGAACTCTCAACCATATTTCTCAACATGAATGCGACAAATTCCATTTAACGATCATTCATCAGATTGGGAATGTCAAAAATTATCTTCCACATTGAAATATACTCCATCATATATTGATTAATGTGATCCAACCTAAGGTTACATGTGTTTTTTTCTTCTTCAATTGTCATGTAACAAATTCTCTCTTTACTATGAACATAGAATATATTTATATCTGTTTGTATCCATTCATGAGAGAATTACTTGTCTTTAAATTTATAGTGAATAGATGATTATTAAATGTCACCACCAGTCCATAGTCATAGAGTTGACTCACACTCAGAAGATTGTGATGAAAACCTTCTATGTAGATAACTTTAGTTTTCCATAGATTTTCATTTTCTAGTTCTTTATTTCCACTTACTTTGATCATTAAACCACCATAATTTCCAAATATAAATATTTCATCAACCATTTTTTAAACATTATTAAAAGAAATATGTATTTTCTATCACATCAAATGAGCATCTCATGTCATTAATTTTGGTTCTATTGTTTGTTGTTGCTTTTATGTCTATTTCAATAGGATTTGATTTCTCAAAGTTATTATATTAATATTATGAGATGCTTGGTTGATTTGAGGCTAAATATGACATTTCCAATATCTTTTTAATATGATTCATTTCATCAAATTAATATTATTCTTTCAGAGGAGAATATCTATTTTCAAAAGTAGTTATGCCTGATTGAAGGGTATTAACATATCTATGAGTTCTATAGGTGTTATTCTCACCATTACTCTACCATTAATGAATTTATTTATGATCATATTTAGAATATTGAAAACAATATCCATAAAAAATATTTCTTCTATATGATGAAGGATGTGGTCTTATTCTATTTATTGACATTTTGGGACATTCCCATTCATATATCTCATTACCTCTTCATATAAAGACATGGAATAGTCCATAATGATACATAATTTAAATTATGTAATGGGAAATATCTTCTCACAGAAATTACTTCACATATAACCTTATTTTGTAATGTTATTTTACATGATATCCTCTCTGGATAGTTGGGGAAAATATTTAGCTCTTCTTTCTGTTTGGTTTGGTGATTTCTTGTTTTGGACAATATGTGCCTCTGTGATAGGTCTAACTTTTTCCATCCAATTATTTTGTTTCATCCTATTTTCATCTATTGAGGTTTCTAATTCATATCCAATTCCACATTTTCCCATACATGTGGATCACTGTTCATTTAAGTACTTCTCTACTCCTTCAAAACTAAATATATCTATTTCAAACAATATTCCATCGATGATTCTTCCAAAAAATAATTCCATATTTTTTCTTTATTTTGATTCTGATTCTAATTTACTCATTAGAGTATCCACTTCATCTTTATGTCTTTCAATAATCACATCCTTCTTCTTGAGTTTCAATGTAAAGACTTTGATGAATTTTTCCTTCTTTTAAATCCTGATTTTATACACCACAGTATCATTAACGATGTATATAATTATTAAGTGTTGTTATTCATACCCTTCCTATTGATCAATTAATGCATCAAAACATATCAACATACTCTATTACACTTTTAATAATTCTCCAATCATTCTATTTTTATTTCATTGAATTTAATTCTCCATAAGATCACACTCAAGTTCCACCTTGAGATCAATAACAACAATCAACAAATTATCTTTATATTTTTTGGTTTGACCTTTTATATTGTATCCATCAAGGATTATTAATGTTCATATTTATTCAAGTGTTCTACATACTCAAAAATTTAATTATCATTTCATTTTTCTTTGTATATTAATATCATTCCCAATAATTTATTTTTATATTTCATGTGTCCCTTAATAGAAAATCTCTTCTAAGGAATCTGCATGTTTTATGCATAACTTTCCATTTTATATAAATTCCTTTGACATCGATAAAATCTATTCCCAAATTTTCTATAGTAAATTATTACCAAGGTATTCATTCCTTGAAAACCCTATTTTCCACTCATGAATTTTTTAGAAAAAAGAGTACATATTTCATCATACATATCATCTCCATCATCACTACCTTTGTAAATTTAAATATTTTCCATGTATATGAAGGCCCATTTCTTTCATTCTTGAATTTTTTTTCTTTTGGTTTGACTCTATTTCATAAAATTCAAGACAACTTAGAAAATAATCAAGAAAAATTTATGACATATCCCTTTAATTATGGGATGAATCATTTAGATTGTATAGAGGTAAAGCCTTCCAAATGTTTTATTCATAAGTTAAATATATTTAATTTTTCATTATGTCCTAAAATTCATCCTATACCTTGAGTAATTTGGTTTAAAATCTCTATGAATTTTCATATTGATGAATTTTCAAATAATCAAACTTATTATCTATAATACAATGTTTTTCCTCCTTAACATTTTTTTTCACCTTCCCATATATTTTATATTTTCCCAAACATGGAATTGCATGATTTTGAACTCATTACCATCAAATTTATTTAATAAAATAGGGCTGAAGCAAGGTCATTTTGTTCTTTGGAATCTGTATTAGGAATTTTTTTAATTGTTTCAATCAATAAAAGACTTGTTGCATTAGTGACCAGAATCCATTGAGAAGTGGAAAAGAGAACATCATTCCCAAGGGATCATAGATGAGATATCATCCTTTTCTTCCAAATCTAGATAATTATTCCATCAAATATGTTGACTATGATTTCATTAAATAAATTTTCCATGAATAAAATAGTGGATAGATTTACCATCAATACCTTATATTCCATGATACAACATGTATGACCATATATCAAACTGAGAGGGCATGAGTGAATCATGGTTTATTTTTTTAATGAAATGGATTTTGTTATATTGTTGGTAGGAACTTATAAAACCTATCTGATGTAATCGTGCAGTTATGAATCATAAAATTGTAGAGAGACACCACAATGTTTTTTCATGGATCCCCATAATGGGATTGTCCAAGGAGAATACATACAATGTGTGTTTTTAGTACATAAATCTTATAATATTAACAAGTTATTGTTGATTATAAAATATAATACATAGTAACTATATGGAATAAACATTGTCTTTACTACTTACATCATAACATTATTTTTCACTCACCTGAGATCAAGACCTCATGAGAATTATTACATGGTTTAATGACTCGAAGTTTCCTTTAGGAGATTGTTAATTTAATTACACCTCCCTAATTATAATGAGATTCTAAATGCGAAATATTCTTATAATAATGCACTTGAAAGCATTTTTCACTCAAACAAGTTTTTCAACATTAATGTTTGTGAAGCTCTAAGCCTTTATGAAACCCCATATTTGTTTCAAATAAATACAAGAGTTCATGGACCCTCAAACTTTCATGAAGCTACCATTCTTCTTGAACCGTCCATCCTTTATGAAGATTCCAACCTTCATAATGTTCAAACCTTTCATGATCCTCACAATCGTTAAATAACATTAGGACTTCATGAAACTCCAATTCATCATGAAAATAAATTATTTGAAATGATTTATTATTAGTTGAGACATAACCAGTCTTTATTATGGTCTATATTTCATAGATTTTTGGATTTGTAAAAATCTAACCCATCAAAAATGAATAAATAATTATCCTTTTCATCAATTCTAATTATTTTCTTGAATGATGTGATTCTTTTGTATATAGACTCAGTATGTTTCAAGTATAAAAAGATACTAGTGGCCTTTTTTTGTTCCTAAAAAATCAGTTTCCTCAAGATCCTTCATTCGTGAATATATAGTTAAATTTAACACATTCATAGAGGTTCTCATAATTACATAGAACAAATCCTTTCCATTACACGTTTGTGGTGCATCACAACTCCAAGGAACATGATTGTTTCAAAAACTCAACATCTTTTTGAAACTCATAATATTTAGGAAATAAATTATATAACCATATTTTGGATTTAAAAAACTAGATAAAATCCATTTATGAATATTTATCCTTCATCCATATTTTGAGCTCTAAATTTTTTTTGTACGCTCGGAAGAGATTCCAACTTCGTAGTGATTCAATAAACACTACCAGATATCATTATCTATAAACTCTCTAATAAAAACTATTGTGCATTGGAAACAATAAAAAACGAACTCCATTTCCATTTGTGAAATTCATTGGATCCAATAGAAAACCCATATGGGAAACCTCTGCAAGTGTCAGACTCCCCTTACTAGGTTTCTTCAAAGACATAGTTAAAAATATGGGGCATAAAAGGAAACGTACAAATACAGTAGGGACCCACTGTGGTCCCAGATAAAAAGCTATATTTTTTTCATTATACCCATTAATTCACTACAAAATTATAACGAAATATTAATCTAAATTTTTCTCACGATAATCCTTATTGGGTACCCCCATTATGTCACCCACCAACACCCCTACCACCTTAGTTTGGCAGGTATTATTCCAATTGATTCACACACCATAACCAAAACATTCAAAACTATCATATCAATATCCTAATAAAATAACATTAAAATTAGTATAACCCATCATTCCAACCCAATTAAGAGAACTACATGTCCATTTTCCACACCATAAGACATCAAAATCCATGTATATTGTCCTCATTGCATGATATAAAACCATAATGCATCTTATTACCTCGCCTAAGAATCAACTTTCTACCTTCCTATTTCATTCACCCACCACATCAATCATGTTTATCAATTATAACTTGGTATACGAGATGCTTTTTCCATAAAATACGAGTCTATACTTTAGACTCATACACCTACCCATTGTGCTCAAATCCATAGTGGAATAATTCCAGGATGGTTAAAATCTATTCAATCATTACTCGAATTCAACAAAATTCTTCATGTATCACATTATTTGGATCCCCATCATTTTAATAGCTTAACTACCACTCCCTAATGAAAATCGGTTGTATCCACATTGGCTCACCTATTTCCCTGTGTAAATGCTCTGAATCACTCCAAATTTTTTTTGATATATGTCTGATATTTTGACCATTTTCCCCATTTGATCCTTATTTTTTCCCATCCATGAAAAAATGAAAAGGGATTATTTGTTTCAAACACGGTGAACATTTATCCTCCATCATCACACCACTGCCTTTGTGTTTAAAATCATGAGAATTTCCTTTCATGATCTTCATCACCCCCCTTTGTTTAGGTAGATTTCAACCACCTTAGAATTACCCATTTTATGCACTAGCATTGATTTGGAAAGAATGTTGGTTTATCATACAACCTTTTTCCCTATCCAAAATAATCTTTTCCAAGACACACTAGATGGTCAATAATCATGGATGTTTGACCATTATCAATAATTCTCTTATAAATTGTAAACCCTTTTTTGTAACATTGTTACAAAAATAATAATTGAATATATGGTATTAGGGATAACTTGTTTCTTTCCTTGTTAATATGATTAGAGATGTAGTGAAAATGAAAACATTTTAACTCAAACATGGATTATAAAATATACCATCCAATGTTCGATAGGGTCATCCACATGTAAAAGCCTCCCCATTATTTCAGGAAAAAGTGAAATTATCAATTTTTTAGACTCAGTAACCATCCATCCACTTTCATGTAGCCTATATATTATAATTATAATATTCCAGATCAGACACATACTCATTTGCGATAATAAGTATATCTTTAGCCTTGATTTAATCCAAATTCTCCGTATCATGAAACTTGGACATCATAGATTCTACCTCCACATTCCTGACCTTATACACCGCTAATTAAGCCCTCAGTTGGTCGATGATCTCTAGTTGATTAGTCACAATGTGTACATGCTTTTTTGCCTACAATTCTATATGAGAAATATCCTCCTCAGTTATCTAAAGCACCTATGTGCACACAAAATTCTTTTCCTGAAATGAGACATCAAAATATTCCCGTTTAGAATGCTCCCAGTTGATTATAATATATTGATCTACTGTATAAGGACTACTATATTCCTCCCCAATAGTCCCTATGATGACTATCCAATGATGGATACATCAAACCTAGTTTTGTAGACCATTCAGTGAAGTGAGAGTGATGGAATTCCACATATTCCTCTACACATTTCATATGATGAAAATGTTTTCCATTGAAATATCAAAACCAAAATACTCAAAGTCTATAGGTGGTGAAGTCACATATTGAGGGGTACAAACCTCCACCTCAAAAATCTCCCCATTGAATATGTTTATATGATTTTATATATTTTTCACTATAAGAGACACTTTATACATCACAATTGAACCTATATTATCCTTGTGACACAAGTATTATCAAGGTGTAATCTTAATTGAATAAGAAGGGTCTTATTGAGATACACTAAGGATAAAAACATCATCCCTCATCCTGAAACCATGGTGCTGTAGTCTCTCATATAGTTGGTATTCGGAAAATTTTTTTGTTAGAAACACTATTAGTATGTGATTATGCGACACACATCAGATGATATCTCCAATCCTATTATTTAAAGACTTCTATATTAACAAATAAAAAATTCACTAAGTCCTATATTTTCCATTTTATCTAATACATATAATGTTTTTATAACTAGTTAGTGATGTTCTATTTTTCGAAGTTTGAGTTTGTGAAATTGTAAGACATACAAATGACTTGTCATAGGGATAATGTTCCTAAATGATATTCTATTCCAGAGAAGAAAAGATCAAAACGCAAAAAAAAATCTCATTAGGGAATTTATATTTGTGAAAGTAGAGAATTTTCTTACCTATTCATGAAATCACATCATCCCATTAGGGTCCAAAACCCCTATATATAGGCACTTGTTTTGTTTGAGATTATGGAATAGGGATAGACAATTTCCAATTTCAGTGGTTTTATCTCAAAATATGACCCTCATATCCCATGTGTGATATGGTTATTATGGGTAAGGTAGAATTTATTAGTTCCAAAAAACACATTTCTCTAGAGGGTCAGAGGAGGGCATAACCATTTCGAAACAAATTTGGGTTTAAAGGAATAAAAAATTCACATAACTGTCTAGTTCAAGAAGGTCATATAATTCTTGAATGACTTTAGTGTGTATAAGTCCCCAAATTTGTGCAGATAAGGTGGTAACCTTTAGATTGTGTTATTTTTGTTTTTGGAACCCCATTTTAAAAAATTACATAGTATCATAGAGATTAGGTGGTAACCTTCAAGAAATTGGACTCTAGTAAACATAACCTAATTATTTCATGAAGCTCATATTATTTTTCAAAACCATATATCTTTCATGAAACAAATTACCTTTTCTTTTGTTGGGCCTATAAATACCCCATATGTCTGAAAGATAGGGGTATGTGACCTTTCATCTTTCTATAAATGATTTTAATTTTTTAACCTCATAATCATTACAAGAAAGATTGGATATATATTTCCATAGGTATGCATAATTTCCAAAACTACCTCTCATGGTCGAGATTCAATTCATGAAAGTCCATGACCTTCAAAAAAAAATCCCATTATGTCTCTTGGGGTTTCATGAGATAATTATGAAAAATGAAGCTAACAACATGGGCACCAGGACATCACTCCAATGTATGGTTACCTTTATTCAAGAAACACATTCTTTCATTATTCTCCTAACCATCATGAGATTGTTGGACTTCACAATGCCCCAACCTTTCCGAAATGCTATCTTTGGAGAAACCCATCATCTATGACTCTCCATGTTCCTCATTTAACCGAAAACCCTTTTGAAAAATAGGAGTGTTTTTTTCTTCCATACCAATCCAGAACTAATTCAACCACACCCAAAAATATCTATGTTAATTTTACAGTATACCCTTGTACCCTCCCAAATTCCTTCTTGTGCATCATAATCCATTACCCTACAATTTTATTCTTATCTTAAGTACCCCAATTCCTATTGATCCTAATATAAGGAACCCTAATGTCAGGCATCATGATATCCACTACTTCATAGTGGTTCTTATGTCTTGCCATATCAAAATATACATGTGTAGAGGACAAGTAATCACTAATGGTGGAATTACAATGGTAATTGAATTACCTTACTCAATATATATTTATCTTATAATATGTTTTTATTACCTTGAAATAATATCCCAATTGGTGTAAGACTCATCCCTATCTTACGTTTATGGTGTATAATTACCTAGATCTATGTACCCATCATATGATGTTAAAGTTTATTATAATTTCCATAGCACAAGATATTAAACTATAGCCTTACCACATGTGATGAGAATTATATTCCCCATGAATTTTCATCATTGGATTTCACCTTCACCCTAACCATGGTATGGCCCTTATATTATGGGAAACATTAATGAATAATCCCCACACCATACCTCATTGATTCTCATTTCATGAGATGATAATATTTACCACAATATGTTAAACTATATGAAATAGTCATATCACACAATAAGAAACTATTTCATCAAGATACTTGGTATTTGATCCATTTATCTTAAATAAGGTTCATAGGAAGAATCCCCTAGTTTCAATACTAACACCCCCAACATCACCACAAAATAACAAATATCTGATTTTTTTAAAAACAATTATGTAAAATGTATTAAAATATTGACAAAAATAGTTACATGTTTCTAAATAGAAGAAATTTACATTTATCTTTTTGGATAATATCAATTAGCTCGAAAAGGATACTAGAGTAGTGTAAACACGTATTGATGAGGAATATTTCCCCTAGGTACACACTCCACCACCTTCTATGTGTGAAATATTTCCCATGGGTATACAGTAAACCACCACTATGTGTGAAATATTCCCCCTTGAGGACACACTCCACCTAATCTCATATGTGAAATTTCCCCCTCCCTAGGGAAACACTCCAACAATTCCCATGTGTGAAATCATCCCCCCTAGGGACACACATAACCACCCAATAGTATCCATAAGGCACTAATCCTTTGACCTTCTCCAATATCTCTATCTCATAGAATAAATATGGTATTCTTGATTTAAAAATCCTATATATCCTTATAGAAATGGAATCAACTAACTCAAGATTAATATAGAATTATGTATGTTTCAAGCCTAATATTCCTCATATGTTTTGCCTTATACTTTAAAAGGGAATGACTTTGCAAAAGAAAATCCTTCATAATGTCTAGAGAAAACCATACATTCCCAACAGTTTTACCTCCTCAAAATGAATATTTCATCCTAGTCAAGACAAATATAGTTTATTTTACTTGAAACCACCTCGAGTTAGAACCAAGAATGAGTTTCATGAAAATGAATTAAATCTATGAGGGAGGCATGGAATATCCAATGATCTCTAAATAAGAATGCATGGATGGTGGAAGATATGTCCCATGATCTAATTTTGATCACGAAGCCAATGTCTATAATTTGATTGATGGAAATATCCCTCCTTTGGAAGAAGTAATGTGAGAAATAAGTATGTTTGTTGTGAATCCTTGAAGAAAAGCATTATAAATATTAACATTTCATATTTCGAAGGATAATATGATCATTTATCGATTCATGGATGAATTTTATTGTCTAGTAGTGATTGATTCAGTCATTTGGGTCTTAATTATTTTACATCAACGTTATATATCTCATATGGTTGGGGAGAAAATTAACATTATGGAAAGTTCCTTTTATGGGAGTTTATTGATATATTTAGAGAACAATTCATGAGTATTCCAGTGAGTCATGATGTGGATTTTTCTATAAAAATCATATCTATTTCTATTCTAATTTGAATGAATTGTTATTGAATACAACTTATTCTGTTGTAGGAATTTAAGAAGAGACACTATATGAAAAATGATAATGGATTTATACACTATAGTGTGTCACTGTGTGGTGAACTTGTTCTATTTATAAAAAATCTGTGCATCAATGTTAATGAATATTGACTATTGATAAATTAATATGATCACTATCAATAACAAGTTTCCTCTACCCCGTATTGATTAATTATTAGATCAATTACTGGGAGTTCAATATTTTTTTGATTGATATTTATTCTCAATGTCTTCAATTGAGGTCAAAGTAGGAGGGTAAAACAAAGATAATAGTGCATACAATGTATAGACACTACAAATCTATTGTGATTCCTTTTTCTCTTACTAATGTTTCATATATCTTCATAGACATAATGAATATAGTAATTAAAGACTATCTTGATCAGTGTATTTGGTTGTATTTATAGATGATATGAATGAATATTCTAATATAAAGAAATATAATGAATATCACTTGAGTATTGTTTTTAAGACCTTGAGGAAGGAAAATAATTATGAAAAAATTAATGACATTTAATTTTGGCTACATAAGGATTCATTTTTTGTCATATAATCTCAATTGAGTGTATATAAATATTTCATGTAATGATAGATGTTATATAAAACTGGCCTAAAACAACCACTATAACTGAAATCCATAGTGATGTATAAAATATGGTACTAGGATGTGTTATCTTTAAAAATGTTATAGTGACATATTATGTCTCATTTCAATTGAAAGTCCATGAGAAAAATTACCCATCACATGATTTGGAGTAAGATGTTGTAATTGTTTTATTAAAAATGTGTAGGAATTATCTTTTTGGAGAAAGGAGTGATATATAAACTTATTACAAAAGTTTAAATTTCATTTTCACTCAAATTTATATGAACATGTTCCAATGAATATGGTACAATATGTTTAATGATTATGACTTATCAATACATTACCACACTAGGAATGTGAACAAGATTGAAGATACATTGAGAAAAAAGAATTATACTATCTTATCTATGATTAAGATCCCATAAGATATAATATTTGGGGATTTATAAAGGATAGATCAAGAAATTTTAATAAAATGGGATAAAAATTATATGGTTGAAATAATTTTCAACCATCTATCAATGTGATGATTAAAGGGGTTGAAAAGGAAGGTGTAGTGATCTAAAAGAAGGTGATATATGTTCATGTGTTCAGCATTGAATGTGATGGAGTAATATGGTTTACGAACCGTTTATTCGTCTCTCCTATACCATATTTTAAGAAGGATCAGTTGGATGAGGCTCATAGTTAATCATTATTTATTCATCATGGAAGTAAAAAAATATTAATTGACCTGAAGGAGTATTTCTAGTTGGATGACATGAAGAGATATATTAAAAATTATATTTCATAGTGCTAGGTTTTTCTATAATTTATGTTTGATATACCAAAGTATAAGGGAATGTTATAACAATTTACAGTACATATATTGAAATTAGAAAACATCAAAATGGAATTTTTCAACGAAATCCCAAAAAAAATCTACATGGCATATTTTTTATATGGGTGATAGTCATTTAGCTTTATAAAGATGAAAAAAATATTTAATATTAGAGAATATTTATCTCTTTATCATATTAAAAAATATATATCATGTATGTGGTAAGATTTGATGGTGTTCAACTTCCATTGTATCTAATCAGGATCTGATGTATACCTCAATGTTTTGGTGAAGACTATAGTGGACTCTACATACAGAGTTATGTTTCAAAACATATTATGATCCTTAGATAGATGTTCAATATTATAGGACCACTCAATCCATAGTGGAAATTTTCTTATCATTCTCTATATTATTAAAATATATTTTAGACCAACACCTTCCCTTAATATAATTTTATTACAATAATAGATTTTACTCCAACTTTCAAATGGATAATTATGAATACCACTATGGTGAGATGTGAATAAATCAGATATTCCTAAATGATGTTAGTGAACGATTGATATTGGGACCTGATCTACCAGAGGAAATGGTAGGGATAATAAGCTATATTCCACCACACATACGAGCTACTTGGAGTTGATAATGATGTTATTTTGGAAATCATGGGATATATGTAGTGTTCAAATTGGGTGAAAATGTATTCCTATTAATATCTCAAAATAAGTGACTGTTGATATAGAGAATGTATTTAGTGATTGTACCAAGGTATATTAGTAAATTTGAATCTTTTGATCATATTGGGATGATAGTTTATTAACTGGTGCTTCCAGAGAATCTCTCTCAAGTTCATGATGTGTTGCATATATATCACCTATGAATGTTCATAACTGATCCTTCACATGCACTAAACTCATATTTTGTATCACTAGAAAAATATCACTATTATGAAAAAAATGTGGTGATGATTTTGTATTATATTAATAATGATTTTTGAAACAAGACCACTCGCCTAGTAAATGTTTTGTGGTGAAACTACAAATTTAAGGATGTTGTTTGGGAACCGTAGTATGCGATGAGGTAGAACTATCGTTATATTTTTGTTTCATAGTTTTAAATTTCAAGTATAAAATTCATTTTAGTGGTGGTAGAATTTACCATGCTGTTATTTTTATCAAATATTTCTTTTCAATTAATTTGACTTATTCAATAGCTTGTGTTAAAAAAACATAAAGTTTAGTCAAATTGTAAAAAATTCTTAAAATGTTAGGCATCCATTTTATGCTAGATATTAATATATTGGGTACGAATATAAATAAATGATTTATGAAATATATAATGGTTTTACTTGTTTTTAATGTATTTGCTAATGATTTTTAAATAAAAACACAATTTATTGTAAATTCATTTCATAACGTCCCGTTAAAAATGATATATATTTATTTTAGTGGGAAAATTATATAATTAATATATGTAACTACTAAAAAATTTATTTTATAAAATGAAGTTAATTTCTGAAATCTACATTTCAAAATTATCTTATGAGGGATTTAATAGAATTTCATGAAATTATTATATTATCAGTGGGTAAAAAAAAATATTGATTATTATTAAAAATAATTTTGTATTTGAAAATTAAAATTATGATTTGGATTAGTTTTAATATTTAATTTGTTCGTTTTCATTTAAATTTTGGATTTTTAAATGGATTTTATTTACGAATTTAGCATAATTCTTTTTAACAAGTGATGTTTTTGAAAAATTGTTTTTTTGTTATTTTCATGTTAGATTTAAAATTAGTTTCTATAACATATTTATTATATAAGTTTAAAAAATTGAATATATTTTTTAAATTATGAGTTCCAAATTTATAAAATAAATCCCTTTTATTTTTTTCAACATGAATAATAACCTTATTAATTTTTTTACCACATTGAAGGGAAAAATAGTTAAATAAAAATAATAATAAAATTATAATGACTATAAAATGACCCTAAAAAATTCCAAAATAATCCCTTATTATTATATTTATATCATAATAATACAATATTTTGATAGTTATAATTATCTTTCCCTTGGTAAGAGGTTAGGACCCTTAGAATATTTTATTTTCATAAAAGTCAATCGTGCCACACTCTTGTTTTTAATAACTATAATGTTTTTAATATTTTAATCAAAAATATATGTTCATATATAAATAATATTTTTCAATGTAATATATTTATATTTATCATGGTATATTAATTATAATTTTTAGGGATGAAATAAGTACTATAAATGATTTCACAACCCCGATGGAGTAATTATTTATTTAATTGGATAATATAATAAATGATATTAAAAATATTAATGGTAATTTAATTTGAGATAATAAATGTTATACATTAATTTCAATTATTGAAAAGAAAATTACGAATTTATTAATATAATTGGTTTAAATTATAAGGATTTTATTGATATTATTAATTTAAATATAATGAATAGTTATAAAAATGACATACATGATATTTTAACATATATAATATTTTATTTAATGATATAAAATTCCTAAAAATATTGGATATGAAAAAATTATTATTTTATGGTTTATAATATCAGCCATAATACGTTTATTTTAACTATTTTGACCCATAAATAGTTGAAATCTTTAATGTAACGGTAAGATTTAAAAAGGGTTATTGAGGTGTCAAAACCAAAAGAAATGGGTAAAACATCGTCAGAACTTCTATAATTTTTTTTAAGAAATTATTAAGACTCCTTATCATCCTATATTCCAAATAAATGAGTTTGGGTCCATTTTAAATTGAAAATTAATTTAATATTTTAGAATCTTCCAAAGGTGGCCTACCCCTCTCTTTTAAAAGGGAACCTCTACCCTCACTTATTCACACCACTTTGAACAGTATATCATTACCAAAATATCCAAATTATCATTTAAACATCCCAATACAACTAATATAAGGGTTTTATTCCATGAATTACAACTGTATATCCCTTAAGAGGATATCTAAATGAGTCACTACGAAGAATAATTAATCACGTTCATAGATATCATTATATTTTCAACTTTTATTTACCAATAAATATTTATTATGTTTTACAAAAAAAATTAACATAATTTTTATATATATTCTTAAATTTTATTATTTTTTGAAAACACCATTTTACACATTCCTTCCCATTAAACAATAAGTGAATGTTTCTATCGTGAATACCTATGACTTACCATGTCCATGTAGTGATACAGTTAATGATTTATCACCAACATTTATAGATTGATATTATACAGGGTTTAATGAATATATAAGATATTTATGATATTTTGATAGTTCCTAAATAATAATATCATGTCTAAATTTTTACCGTCCAATGATTTGGAAAATGATAACGTCTCTTGTGCGTGTATATGGACTACCACCTCCATTATGCGATGTGATTTGTTTTTATTTTATATTTCAGTTTGATCATAAAAATGATAAATTTTAGTAATATTATATATATATATATATGATATAATAATGAATATAGTATTTTTAATTATTATTTATATTTATTTCATTCCATCAGTTAAAAATGTTCATGTGTATGTACGGTTTGTCGTCTCCATAAACAACTTATTTAAATTTTTTAATCACTTACTCTTATGAATGATTATAAATATGTATATAATGAACAAATATTATATTTATACAATTCATGTAATTAAAGAAATTATGGTTGTATGATTAATCTATAATAATCGGGATAAACATACAGGGAAAATGATGTTGTTATCACCCAGAATGTTGATTTTAATAACAAATTATTAACAAAAGGGAGATAAGATGTTATAAATAATATATATATTTATTTATATATATATTGTTATGGAATACATGTAAAATAGACCCACATTTTCAGAATGTTTGAACATGAATGATGATAGGTAATACATGATCTATGATATTTATTTCACTATCTCATCAATATTCAGGATTATTTATCTGTAAGTATCTACAGAGAGATATTTATCGTACATATCCATTTTATCTGAAATTTTCATAATTTTTTCCATTGTATAATTTTTTTAAATTAAATTTTACCGATGTTTTACTTTTTCTAAAATGATTCCAAATGAATCTTTTTGTCATTTTCAAAATGATGTACATTGTGACTTTTCTGATAACAATATATAAGGAATGTTTTTTCAAATATACTTAACTAACATATTTTCCCATTAGGATGAATAAATTTATCTTTATATCTTATTTTATATGTTTACAATATTATTTTCTTAGAAAATATATTACTTTTTAGTTGAAAACCATGTTAAAAATGAAATGAATTAGAAATGGAAATCATCTTTTCCTCAAGAAATATTAAATGTAATCATTCAAAATAATATTCCTCAAAAGATGAAATAATTGGATGTAAATTATTTTTTTATTGGGATATGATCGAATGATATCATATTTATTCCTTCTCTAGATGGTTTATGTTAATGATGAAAATATTAAATGTTAAAGAAACAAATTTCTTTTCCAAGGGTTATATTGTGATAAAATGATTAGGAAACCCATTACATTTCGTTGGTTATGATATAATGAATTATATATCGTATTTTGAAACAAATTTGTATGTTTTTAATTTTTTAATGGTTGGGACCCATACATTTCCTAATGCATTGGGTGAAAGAGGTTCGAGACCAGGTGAACCTGGCCCCCCAAAAAATATATATAAAAGATCATCGCCAAGGAAGATGTCACATGGGGGGATTACAAACTCGGGTGTGCATCTCACCCTTCATAGAGAGGTTTGGTATTTGGAGTCAACCATGTTCAATAAGGGAATTTTTCCACTATGATAGTCTTGGTAGTTATCCTTAATGGCTATTATGTTTTAGTGATTGAACCCATACCACTCTGATAAACATGTGAAAAAAATTATTTTTATGTCGTTTTTTATGTTTTTTCTTCTCTTATTAGCCATTTTTAATATGGAGAAATTAAAAATATGTATTTAACAACATTTAAAGAAATAAACATATTAAATATATAATTGAACAATTTTTATGTCATATATCTACTAGATAATATAGAAAATCATATATTGCATTGTATTATATAAGACACATGTGTAGACCAATTATCTCAGAGCCTTTTTCATTGGTTATTAATCAACTGATTAAAAAAAATATTCCACGTGAGTTTCTATATAACCTATGTTAAAAGGCTTTAGGAAGAAGTCTTTTCTACATCCATTACTAAATAACTAATTTAAAAAATAATATATCACTGAAATGAAATTCATCATTCCAAATAATTTTTTTACATCAGTTATTAAATAATTGAAGTAATTTGTATTTTGAAAAATAATTTTCATTTTACCCTTCCTCTCCACTACCGAGCAAAACAACAATGTAAAAAATAATATGAAAAAGAAAAAGTCAAAGAAATTACATATTTAGAATTAAAACATTAAAAAAATATAATATTTACTAAAAAATCCAAACAAATAAATTTTACAAAATACACATTTACAATTAGAATATTTATGATTTCAATGTTCACAAAAAAACTAAAATCCTAAAAAATATATAAAATAATTTTCCCATTCCACTTGTAGGTGTGTGGGAAATTGTCCACTATAACATAAATAGTAATCAAAAAGATATAAATTAAATGGATCGTATTTAACCATGTAATGAAAAAATGAAACACTAAGGAATAGTTTATAATGATATCTAATATTATGGAACTTCGCAACTATTTCAATTGTAATTATTTCAAACATAGTTATTAACATGTAATAAACACATTATTTGATGCATTTTTGTTTATGAAAATGATTTTTAAATGATTTTTTCAATTCAAAATAAAACTCTTATGTTATATATCAAAAATATACTAATTATAATTGAATATTCACCTTTGGATTAACATATTTTATCTTCGAACCATTTTTCATTGTAGTTTTCTATATGAAATCAATTATCATATTATTAAATTATATTAATGAAACAAAATTAATCTTCATTATAATATAAATAACAATTAATAAATTAAAACTTACTTTTCAAACATGTTCATAAAACATCCCTATATATCTCCATAGATAGAGCATATCTAGTAAAGTGTCTTCTCCCTTGGACCAAAAAATAATTAACATCAAATGGTCACTGATATAAAAGAAAATTTAATGTTAGTGGTTATTATGTTAAAAGCTAAATAACACTTTGTCATATATATGTTTCATAACTCTCAACATAAGGAAACATCCAACACTGTATAATATTATTCTATTTAAATCGATATGCAATATAAAATGTTATTTCTACTTCAGCAATTGTTTAGGCTTTAGTAAAAATGATTTCTGGGTAACGAAATCCCAAAATATTTTTCTTTTAATTGTTCTAAAACATTTTATAAATATACCTAATTACAAAAATATAAATAAGAATAAATGTTTAATAAATTTAAAGATGGGATAGATTTATGTTAAGACTTACATGAAATAATCATGCATTGCATTGATTCCCAACTTGTCTCCAGTTATAATTTCCATTATATGATTTTCAAATTCCACATAGTTAGTTCACACCCAAATATATTAGGTTCTATTGGAATTGTATAAACACAGAAAAAAATTGAATATCTTTATAATTTTTCAAGACTACTGATATATTTATCTAATATGATAGAACTTTGTCTTTTTTTGGCTATAGAGTATTTCTTTACCCTTAAATTATTCCTATAAATAACTAGATAAATATATTAAATTTCAAATGTTAATACAAATGAATGCAAAAAATGAAATAAAAAATAAATTTTACAGATTCCTCTATGTTAATTTGTTGTAGAACTCTAGATGTACAAGCTAGAGGGTGGCTAATACTTTTTATAATTGTAGTCACCTTATCTCTAGGTAATAATACTCTAGCTTATATATATATAATATCATGTATAGTGACCTAATGATACTCTATCTCAAATTTTCTGTGATGAATGGTATGTCTAATATAATATATCATTTAATATTCAGTAATGTGATACAAATCATCAATATATAACTCATAGTAACTATTAATCTGTGAAGAAGGATATGCACGAGTAGGATAAAAAATGGGGTATGTGTAACCCCGATATTTTTTTTATGAAATATTAATTTTAAATAATTTGTATTATTTAGTATCTTTATTTTCACAAAATATTGATTTTAAAATAACATCAATACGCCCTTATGAAAAAATTCATGTTATATCCTAGTCGTTAGGATAACGATAATAATTATAACTAATTTATGACAATGCATTGTGAACTCATTGGCTATTAATTATTTAAAAAAAATATATATCAATTAGATATTTTAATTTTTGAGGCAATTTATTTTTTTAATGATATTAATTTGATCTATATGTTCTATATAACCAATTAAAATATTATTCATATAATAGTTATTTAAGTCTTAGGGTATGAATAAAACCCTATTTGATTTATAAAAACCTTTTTTTAAAAAGGATAATTTTACACCTTTTAATGGAAAACCAATTTTATGATAATATTTTTACACATTAATAGTTTTTATATAAACATATAGACAATTCATTTTTAAGTGGGATATAAAAATTTTCATTGGTAGAATTTCTAATATTTTTCTAATATCATTCATATTTTGATGAATAGTAAAATACTCTAAATTTTATTTGAAAATTAATTTTTTTCATTGAAATAATATATATGGATAATTATTGAATTAATGGTTTCAATGTATAAATAAAAGATATTTTTACCTTTTAATATAATTTAGGTCATTGAAATTAATTTTACATTAAATTCATATATAGAAACATTTTAATCTTTTGTAATATTTTAACTTTTAAATCTTGTTTACTCATTTCAACAATGAGATAAATTTTAAATTAATTACTAGAAATTTTGTATTTTGAATATTTAAAATTGGAATCCAAATTTTGAATTATAATTTAAAAATTATATTAATTGTTTTATTTTATTTTTGGGAAATATGAATAGTGACATAGATAAATTTTATTAACATAATAAAAAGGTAAATTTGGAAATTAATGGAAAAAATAATATTATAAATTTACCATAATTATTTTTTTAATGCAATTAGATGATTATAAATTTCCATAAAACATTATTGGGTCAAAATAGTATTCATTTGAACCCACTTCGTTAATATTAGGACATTTATTTTATTTTATTTATCAAAGAGTAAAAATTGCCTCACCCAAACATTAATAATTAAATGTTTTTTAATATAATGTTACGCAGAAGATAAATTTAATTATAAATAAAAAATTTGGCTAAAATGGTTATATTTATCATGTTAATGTATTTATAATTTTTTGGAAATAAATATTTATCTTAAAGACTTATACATGGATTATAATAAAATTAATTAGATGAGGAGAAATCAATAAAACAATTATTATTAATAACCATCAAAAGGCTCAAACACTTGACCAAACCACATTGGTAGATTATATGTATACCATAATCATCTAAAGGGTATACTTAATGACTATTTAGAGGTTTATATAAGAGATTATGATACTATATTATTTTATTTAAAGTGAAGATAAATTAGTCATATTCATTTTTTAAAAGAGCATAATGATTTTAATGTTAGGTTTTTCAAAATATAAACTAGAGTAAAAGTACTTTTTTAAAATATAATTGATTTACCTTCATCATATTATTTTATTTTTAAATTTTATTTATCCAATAAGAATATTTTTTAATTGCGTAATTTTGAGGTGGTTATCATTTTATTAATGTAGAGATGAAATAAACGATATTTAATTTTTTTAATAAAATATATTTTGGAATAATTATTATATCATATTAATTTTATATATTACCATTACCCATTATGTATATAATAAAAATTTTCTATCTTGGTTCAATTCTTATTTTTATAATTCGAAAAATCCACGAAATAAATAATTTCAAAATTTACAATATTGATATTGTTTCAAAATAATGTTTTCTTTAATTATTAGAAAATAAAACACCATTTTTAATCATATATATTATTTTTTATAGTTTCTAAAATTTTCTAAATGAATCATTTATGGTCTAATTTACTTCAAATATGTAAATATTTCACATTTTTAATATTGAAATATTTGTCCCCATAGTTAAAAATTAAATATAATAACTATGTTTTGATTAAAATGATAATGCTTTAATTGACATAAACCCATATATAAATTTTATAAGATGATAATATTAAAACCCTATCTCATGTAACCTTCTAAATTTGGACATTTTGGAGGTTTTTAAGTGGGTTTTTTATTTTATTATAATTTAATATTTTTGAGGTTTCCAAAACTAACCCTCGCCTCAATTATAAAAGGGCACTTCCTCCCTCAACTATTCTATTCATTTTTAGCCTTCATTACTAACCATAACCTTCCCATTTCCATTCTCAAAATCTTTACAAATAATCTATAGGTCATAGTAATATTTAAATACCATCTCTAGTGGTCTAACATGAGATTTAGAGAAGGCACGTCGAAGATAAGGAAATATCATTTAGTGATTCTTTCATAAAAAAATATTCTTCGTCCACACCATGAGTTGCTTCATTATAAAGTAATAAATCCAGTATAACATATATAATGAGAGGTTATTAGGATTATGAAACAACCATATTCCACCTTCTACTCATCCTATGAAAAATGAAATCACCACATGTATGTATGTACGGCTTCGCGTTTCCATGCTATCGTGTAATCTATTTTTCACCACCACCATACATGGATGGGAATAATGATGGAATAATTAAATATTTATATGATTAGTATATTATTATATTCATTTTAATACACTATACACCATCCACTTCAATACCATTCGATAATTATTGGAACGATATCGTTGCTCGTACGTGCATACAACTTACCGTCTCCAAAGTGTGATTTGATTCATTATACACAATCTTCATTAAAGAAGGATTATATAAATAAATTGAATAAATAAATTCTATATATATTATACTAATACCATTATTTAAATTATATAACTATAACATAAAATGAGGAATTATAACTTATCTGACAAAACATACATGAGAACATAAATTAGTCAATACCTGAATAATGATTAACAATGAAATGTTACAAAATAACAGATGAGAATATGATCAAAAATGATATCTTAAATATCATTATGATTCTATAATAGGTCAGTGAAATTATTAAAATAATTATATAGGTGTTTTAGATACATACAAATTATATCATACCAAAGGTAATGGATAACTTTTCAAATATAATTTTTATCCATGATTATTTATTTGTAAGTATATGCAGGGGTATGTTTATTATCCACGTCCATGTTTCCTAAATATTTATTTCTAAATATTATTCATATCCCTCTAAACATTTTTAATGTAAATTTTACCCATTGCAGAATTTTTACTAAATGGAATGAATGTAATATTTTTTCATTTTTGGTATGTAGTACTTTTGGACTTTTCCCAAAAAAGATCAAGAAGAATGTTTTTTATCATTTACAGCATGAACATATTTTTATGCTCTCATAATGCCTTATTTCCTTGATTATTCCCCTACAATGATAAAAATTTATTTTCACATAAAATTATTTCTTCTAAAATTATGTGGCATTTTGAGGATGGAAAACAGTTTGAAGAAGAAAGGATATTTTCCTTACAAATTAACATTGAGTGTTTTATCAAAATTATTTTCCATCTAAGATGATATAGGTTTATGTTTATATAAATATTATTAATTTTATTTTATTTTGTTTATGAGGTAATTATTTTGACAAAATCCTTGTATCTTAATGGATTATGATATGATGGAACGATGATTATGAAACCCTATTTTTTGTTACATGGATTATGCTATGGTGAATGGTTTTTTTTTTGTGAAGCATGTAAGAATTATTTCATTATGAGATTGGTGGGACCTATATATCCCTCAAATTAATTGGGTAATGATTTGTATATCATGATATAGACATTACTGGAATGGAAAATAAACATGGTTAAGTAATACAGGGCTGGAATGAGAAGTGAACTCAATTAAGTAGTGGAATTTGTCTACTATGATGGTTTAAGAAACAATCCTTAACTAATATGAAATGATTTTTTATGCTTATATGTGTATGCCACGAAATTTCATGTCTTATGTTATTAAAATTGGGATTACATCTCACTTTTATGATTTATCCGATGACATGATATTATGATCTTTTATATGCAGGATAATATTTTCAAACATTAGGTTCTTATGATTATGAAATTATTGATATTTATATTTTTTATCCTTATAGAGAATTCGAGCCCACCCATTCATACGTTTTCCCCAGGTCATAAAGAAGGGTTTTATTTAAGATATTTAAAAACGGAGTCATGTTATAAGGAAATAAGTGGGGGGTAATGTGGATGTTTTATGAACTAGTTTTTTACGTTTCCCAATTTCTATAAAAAACTAAAGCATTATGGTCCTGGCGTGGTTTTTGATATGTTATGTAATAAATATTCTTCAATATTGAAATAATATATATATATATATATATATTATGGTATTTTATAGTTGGTATCAAATCAATGTTATAGTTAACCATTTGAAACTAGGATTGAGATAACCTTATAAAGAACCCTAATGATGTGTCTAAGTACAAGTCACAATCTTATCCTAGTGTTTTAGTGATGTTCATGAAGAACCTAGAATAAAACCAAAAGTTTCCTAAATTGAAATTTTCTTCAGGAATTATGTGGATTTCCCATTATTATTAGTTTTTTCTCACACTATGCTTCTAGGTTTTAGTCAATGGTTATAACCTGAAAGAAGCATGTTAATGTTTAATATGACAGGAAGTGCAAGGATTGTCCCCATGATAAACATAATTATATGGGAGAAGGATTAAAAAATTGTGTTTCCATGTTTATAAAACATTATCAATCTATGAATCATGTTGAACATCCAAATGATCAATGGAGGGAGCAACATTCTATTGAATCCTTCATGAGTTAGCGTCCACCTTGATTCAGTGGGTCTTCTAATCCATTAGTGTTTGAATAATGGATCTATACCACCAAACATATATTTTTTGTTCTACAATGTTTTAAAAATGATAAAGCAATCCAATAAATATATCATTTTGAAGGTGAAACAGATCAATGATTGAGTCTTATCAAGAATATGATTCAATGTTATGAAATTGAGTCCATGGAATAGGATGAGTTTAATAACATATTTTACAATAAGTAAATTCAATTTATTATTCATACAATGATGGAGAATTAATTCCTTGAACATAATAAAAAAGATGATGAATATATTGGTAACTATGATGAAAATCCTACAATACATTCACGACACACATCCAGAAATATTATCCATCCTGAGAGTAAAATTTATCGATTCTTTAGTGGCTTCAAACCAACTATCCAAAGAGAATTATCCATAAGGGACATAAATTACTATGAGTAATTTTTTCTATGTTACCTTATGGATAATATTGATATTGGAGTAACCCGTCAGTGAAATGGGTTTCATAAGAAGATAAAAATGGAATTTATCAGAAAATCTAAAGACAACACTGAAATGAAGATGATATTTCCCTTATGTTCAATGTGTGGAATGAAACATATAGGTTATTGTATTAAAGGGGATATAAAATGTATTAAGTGAGGAAAAGAAGGTCATCAGGTAGTTGAATGCTGACTCGTCTCGGATTGATTCGGGCTTTCGTGGATCTGCGGCTGTGGCGCATGTATCGCGGTTCGCTGCTGTCTCCCGTCTGCGGTCGGCGGTTGAAATCCCTTCCCGATCTAAAGATGTACTGCACATATTCCCTCAGCCGAATTCAGATCTACTTGTCAGATCTGATAATTTGCACCGGCCTGCGGATGGAATGAAGGTAAACTGTGGTGAGGCGCGGTTGGCGTCTAATTTGAAGGGGAAGCTGAGTGATTCTCTGCCGGGTGGTAATTTCCCCCATTCTTATGCTGATGTTTTAACTAATTTAGCTTCCGGTCCGAAGGTGAATGGATTTAATTCCCTGGGTATGTTTAAAGATTCATGTCACAGTAGGATCCTCCGTAAAGGCGCCTCTGCTCATGTTGAAGCTGATCCAGTTGCTCTTGCTGAGAGGTTAGAAATTGGAAAACACTCTTTGATTGCACGCATTGCTCTACCTAAAGGCCAAAAACCATGGCGGCATCAAGATTTGAGTAATCGAATTTCAATTTTGTGGGGGTTCTCCAACTGGAAATGTGTTTCTCTTGGTCGGGGGTTTTTCCATTGTCTGTTTCCTTCGGATGACTTGAAACTTCGTGCTTGGAGTATTGGAACTCTGCATTTAAAACCTGGTTGGCTCTACTTACATGAATGGTCCCTAGATTTTAATGTTTCGCGTGCAAGAAATGCCTTTTCTCAGGTCTGTGTTCGCTTGCATGGGATGAATTGGGTCCTTTGGCATCCGAAGATTTTGCATGACATTGCCATAGCAATTGGGACTCCGATTCGTCTCGACAAGGAGACTGAAGATGTCCGTTTTGGTCACTTTGCCAGGATGTTGGTGGAGGTTGACCTCAGCTCCACATTAGTTGATAAGGTGACTCTTTCTACTCCTTCTGATAACATTCAAATTGATGTTGAATATGAGAAGAAGCCTCTCTTCTGCAATGAATGTATGGCTGTTGGACACTCCTTGGAGACATGTCGGAAGCATGTCTCATGTGAGGAGTGTGGGTTGAAGGGCCATCCAGCAAATCTCTGCCGCAGGAAATCAAAGCCTTCTGTTCATGTTCATGGTGGTGATGCACTCAAGGTTCCAGCTTCCGCTGTTGCGGATGTGATGACTTCTAGGAAACCTGACTCTCATGTGTCTGATCTGAAATGCAAAGGTCTGTTGGTGGATGTCTCTCCGGAGAAAGCTCATAGTGGCCCCTCTGTCCCTCCGGTTGTGGTCCCTGACTGTTTGCAGAGTAATGTCTCTGACCAGGCTGATGCGCAACAGGGCGTTGACTATCATCAGGAAATTCAGAAGCTCTTTCATTCTTCTGAATTGTCTAAGAAATGGGGGAGTGCATCTGAAGATGAAGGGGTGCAAGGTACCCCTATTCAGGACTTGGGCAGTGGTGCACGTGCATCTTTCAAGGATGTGGTTGTGAGTGGAAAGGAGAGGCTGACTTGTGGTGAGGCTGTACTGCCTACCCCAGTTAAAAGGAAACCAAGGAAGGATTACTCTTCAGTTCCGAGGACGGTGACCACCAGGTCATCCTCCATGAAGGCTAATGCGAATCTAACCGCAGAGCAACTGGAGCGAAGGAAGAATTATATCAGGTTGCTCAAGCAATATGAGTCCCAATCAGAATGGGAGTCAGCCGATGCAGATGATATGACCAGGTATGAATGTGATGCTTATGACTATTCTGACATGTAACCTCGCCCTTTTTCCTTGTTTGTTTCTGAACTTTTCTTTTTATTAATAAATTTGCGGACTTTGTGTTAAATCACTATCGAAAATATTGTGTAAAATAATGATGTGGTGATCGGTACACTTACAATGCATTATAAAGTAGAAATTTTTTTATTTGGTTCTGGATAAAATGACTTATTAATTTATGAATAATTTTTTAAGGGTATAACTGTATTATCTCAATAATTAGATGTTTATTTAGCTGTGATAACTCCTAATAGAACAACAATCATATAAAAAGTTTATAATTCTTCTCCTACTAATGTTTGTGGAAATGTGCTTCCTATAAATCTTGTGATCCTTATTATAGTAGAATATGAGGTTATTTTTTCATAGATTTGATATCTCTATATTTATATCATATCAGTTTCCAAGGAAGGGATGTCCTATTTCATATTCCAGGTTAATATATGATCATTTATCTTTACAATGATGAATATAACCTTCCAGTAGAAATTTCTTCCATCTAATGGGCCTTGATTCCTATAAATGATCTTTATTTTTCCCAATTGGTCAGGGATAATCTCACGACTAAGAATACACCCATTGTATGGGAGTTTTATGATGTCATTTAGGGTGAATTTTTAGGAGTTAAACCAAATCGTAATCTTTAGTTTTCAATAGAACTCATACCGGATGTTATGCTTGTTTCAAGTACACCTTTTAGAATGGATCCAATTTGGTTGCAAGAATAGAAGAAGAAACTCCATGAAATCATTATAAGGGATTAATATTCCCTTGTGTGTCACCTTTGGGAGAACTTGTTGTATTTGTTAATAATAAATATTGATCTATGAAACCATGTATTGATTATTGAGAACATAACTAGATCACTATCAAGAACTAATATCATCATCCCCACATAGATGAATTATTTGAAAAACTACACATAGCTCAATACTTTTCCAAGATTTAACATCATTCAGTATATAATCAATTATGGTTCATGGGATGATATACCAAATATGGAATTCTGTACGGCATGGACACTTTGAATTCGTAGTGATAACTTTTGGTCTTACTAATTCCTCAGTAGTCTTCATGGATCTAATGAATAGAGTCTTTATAGACTATCTTGATTAGTTTGTGGAATTATTTATAGATGATATTCTTGTATATTCAATGAGAAAGGAAGAACATGAAGATCACCTGAAAATTGTACTAAAACCCTTTGAAAGGAGAATATTTATTCTAAATTTACCATGTATGAATTCTTTCATCATAAAGTATCATTTTTGGGTCACATAATCTAAAGAGAGGGGATCACTCTAGATATATGAAAAACATATGTTATTTAATGATGGTAGAGACCAACAATGGTAACTAAGATCCGATTTTTTGTTGGTTTGGATGTATATTATTGATGTTTTGGGAATTATTTATCATGATTATATAATCCACTCACCATGTTAACTCTGAAAGGATTTATGTTTGATTGGATGGAGTGTTGTGGAGATAATTTAAAATAGGTAAACAGAAGGTTTTCCAGTGCACTTGTTCTCATACTAACTTATAGTGGTGAAAGGTTGGTGACCTATAGCAATTCATCCAAGAAGGGGTTGGTATGTCTTCTCATGAAACATTATATGGTGATATCTCATTTCCCAATGCAATTGAATATTCATGATCAAAATTATACAACACATGAATTTGAGTAAGCTGTTGTATTCTATTCATTAAATATATGGGGCATTATCTTTATGGTGAAAAGTTTGATATTCATACTAATTATAAAACTTTAATGTATATTTTCACAAAAAAAAGGAGTTGAATATGTGCCAAATAATATGGTTTGAATTTATTAATGATTATGAGTTCTCAATAAATTACCACCCTGGGAAAGAGAAAAAGGCGGAAAATTCTTTTAGTCGAAAAGACCATGCTAGCATATTCCTGATGAGCATCACAAAAGATCCAGTATTTATGGATTTTTAATGGATGGATGTGAAAATTTTAACATAAGGGATGAAATATCATCATTTTAGAATGATTGTTCAACCATCTATATAAGTGAATATTAATGAGGTGTAGAAGGAAGATATAGAGTTACAAAATAAGGTGAGAAATGTTCTTGAATTCAACATGGATTGTGATGGAAAAACAATGTTCAAGAACCAAATTTGTATTCCTACCATATAAGAATTAATGAAGGGGCTATTGTATTAAGCTCGCAGTTCTTCATTTTCTATTCAACATGGCATCACAATGATTTACATTGACCTGAAAGTGTCTTTCTGGTGGGATGGCATGAAAATATATATCAATTAATATATCTCTCGAAGCATGGTTTGTCATCAATTTAAACCTGAGAGATATGATTCTAAGGGGATGTTACATCCATTTCCCATACTGGAATAAAAAATCACATTATTTCCAGACATCCCAAAACATCTAAAGGCCATAATTCTATATGGGTTATAATTGATCACCTTATAATGTAGGCACCCGTCATTACTATTAGAGATGATTTCAATACTGATTAGCTTTCCAGGATATATGTAACAGAAGTGATAGGATTTCATAGAGTACCACTTTCCATTATATCCAATCAAGATCTAAGGGTTACCTAAATGTTCGGATGAATTATTCAGCATGATCTAGATACAGAGTTATGTTTCAGCACTACTATCCATCCTCATATAGGTGGTCATTCTGAGAGGACAATTCAATATTTGGAAGACATTTTTAGGGATTCCTCTATGGATTTGAATGGTGTTTGGGATCAACACCAACCATTGGTAGAAGTTTCATACACAAATATCATCTACTCCCATATTTAGATGGTTCTTTATGAATCCCTATTTTAAAATAAGTGAATAACTCTATCTTTCTGGATGAAATTAGGGAAATAAACCAATTAGGACCTGATCTTGATTGCAGAATGGCAGAAGAGGTAGGATATATTCAAAAAAACACAATTAAAGCTCAGAGTTGATAGAAACCGTATACTGAAAACTGAAGAAAATACCTAGAGTTTGAAGTGGGAGATAATTTATTTCTACAAATATCTCCCTAGAATAGTGTAATGTGATTTGGAAACAAGGGCTTGTTGAGCCCATGGTATATTGGTCAGTTTAATATTCTAGATCATGTTGGGAAGGTAAATTTCTGATTATAACATCAATTGAATCTCCCTAAAGGTCATTATGTGTTCTATGTGTCTCTCTTCAGAATTTACATACTAGATCATTCACATGTACTAATCTCATAATTCATAATGTTGGAGCAATATCTTTTTTATGACGAACAACTAAATGTGATTCTAGATTATAGGGAAAAAGTTCTACAAACCAAGACCACTTTATTGGTTAATTCGTTATAGATGAACCAGCAATTGGATAAAGATACATACAAACTTGATGATATGATGAAGGAGAGGTATCCCCTTCTTTTTTTCTCCATGTGATGCACTTCGATGGTAAAATTCATTTTAAGGGGAGTAGATTGTATCACTCGGTTGTTTTCTTAATGAAATATTTTCATTAAATATTTTTTATTTTTCAGTAGATTTCATTTCACACACTCATGAGTTTAAAATAATATGAGATTCCCAAATTATATAATTAACATTATAGCCTAGTCACTAGGTTAGCGGGAATAATTATTACTAACTTATGAAAAATCATTGTGAATTAATTGGCTATCAATTATTTATGAAAAAATAAATCAATTAGATATTTGTTTTTTTGAGTGAATTACTTTCAGTAATGAAATAGAAAAGATATATATGTTTTATGTACTTAATAAAAACAATTTATTCATCAAATTTAAATTTTAGACATATGGTAAGAATAAAACCCTATTTGATATATAAAACCCTATTTTTTTAAAAAAAGTTTAGTTTTACACCTTCTAATGGTGAACCCAATTTAAATTAATATTTTGACACTTTAATAATTTTTTATGTCAAAATAATCATTTTATTTTTAATTGGGATATAAAAATTTACTTAGGTTGAATTTATGATTTTTTTTAATAATATTCAAGTTTTGATGAATAGTTAAAATACGTTAAAATTTATTTGAAAATAAATTTTTTCTTAGAAATAATTTATATGGTTAAATAATATTATTGATTGGCTTCAAAGAATAAATTGAATTTATTTTTACCAGTTAATAAAATTTAGAACATTGGAATTAATTTCACATTAAATTGATATGTAAAAACATTTCAATCTTTTGTAAAATATTAACTTTTCATAGTCATTTTGTCACTTCAACAAAGGGATTAATTTTAAACCAATTACTTCAACTTCTATGTGTTGAATTTTGAAAAATTGATTCCATATTTTGAATCATTGGGTCCAAATTATGTAAATATATTTATTTTATATTTTCAAAATATTAATAGTAACTTCAGAAAATTTTATTAAGATAGTGAAAGGGTAAATCAGGTAATTATGGGTAAAAAAAATATTATAAAACTACCCTAACACTTGTCTTAATAAATTTGGATTATTATAAGAGCCCCTAAAAATAACTTGGGTTGATATGTTATCCATTGGAATACACTTGGATAAAATTAATCAATTTATTTTATTTTATTTAAATAAAAGTGAAATATGTCTCACTCATTCATAAAAAATTAAATTATACTTAATATAAGGTTATACCAAAACTAAATTTAATTATAAATAATCATTTAAAAGATTATTATTTTTATTTATCATGATAATTTCTTTGTAATTTATTTGAAAAAAATAAATACCTTAAAAAAAATTTCTTGGATGATTAAAAATCAATAAATTGATGACAAATCAATTATTTTTTATTAATGTTATTAAAATCCCAAAATGTTGAAGATAAAATATTGGTCGAGTATATCTAGACCTTAATCATCCAAGGTTCAAATTGTTGACCATTTTTAAGCTTATACAAGAGATTATGAAACTTATTTTTTTATTTAATGTGATAATAAATTTTCTCACATTTAGGTTTTAAAAGAGTACAACATTTTTAATTTTGGGGTTTTTCAGATTATAAATTATAATAAAAATAATATTTTGAAATATATTTTTTTTATATTAATAATAATATTTTATTTTTAATTTTTATTCAAAAATTAATTATTTTAAATTATTACACAAAATTGTGGTAGTAATTATTTTATTAATGAAGAGATCAAATAAATGTTATTGAAAATATTTTAATATATATAATATGGGATAATTATTATGTAATGTTAATTATATATATTAACCTTACCCATAGGTATATAATTAAATATTTGGATCAAGTTTTACTTCTTATGTTTATATTTTTAAAAATCCTGGAAATAAATAGTGTCAAAATGGATACTTCTGATATTTTGTCAAAATAAGGTTTTCATAAAATATTTAAAAATATTAAAATAGTATTAAATATATATAATAACTATTATATGGATTAAAATGTTCTAAATATTCATTTATAGTCTAACTGACTTCAAATATGTAAATATTTCACCCTTTTAATATTGCAATATTTGTTACCCTAGTAAAAATTAAATACAATATCTATGTTTTAATTAAAATGGTAATGCATAAATTGACAGAAACACATGTAAAAATATATTGGATGATGATATTACAACCCTATATCATATAATATTCTCAATAGGTACATTTTCTAGGTATTTAGGTGTGGTTTTATTTTATTATAAATTAATATTCTCGAAGTTTCCAAAAGATACCCTCACATCAATTATAAAAGGGAACTTACTCCGTCAACTGTTCACATAATTTTTATCATTAAATATCTACCATAACCTACCTATTTCTATTATAAACATCTATATAAACATTCTATAGTTCATGTTATTCTTCAAATACCAACTCTAGTGTTCTAAGATGAGATTTTGGGGACGTATGTTGAAGAAGAGGTAATATCGTTTACCGAACCATTCCAACTTCATTCTTCCTCTTCCTCCCCATGAATTGTTTCATTATAAAGTAATAAATCTAGTAGAACATATATACATATAGTTTTTTATTATTATGAAACAGAAATAGTCAACCTTCTACCCATCCTATGAAAGATGAAATCAACCCTCATACATGCATACGACTTACCATCATCACACCGTAGTGTCGTCCGTTTTCACCAACACCTTATATGGATGGGTATAATGATGGAATTAGTAAATATATAAAAATATTTTTTATATAAAATTAAATTTATTTTTTATATACTATAATCCTTCCACATCAATAATATTCATCAAATATGGGAACAATATTGTCACTTGTGCATACGTACATCTTACTGTCTCCAAAATACTATGTGATTATTTCTACATAATCTTCATCAAATAATGATTATAAAAATGAATTCAATGAATAAATATGATATATGTTATACTAATACCATTATAAAAATGTTATTACTATATCCTAAAAAAGTGGAATAAGAACTTATCCAACAAATCATTCTTAAAACACAAAGTGGTTAATACTCGAATATTGAGTAACAATGAAATGTTACTAATAAATGGATGAAACAATTAACATAAATGTTATAATAAAAATTATTATGATTTTGGAATAAATCATTAACATTATTTTAATCATTATAGTGGATTTTTGGATACATATGAAGACAATTGGACCTAGGTAAGCGATAAATTTTCACATCTCATTTTTATCCATGATTATTTATTCGTTAGTATTTATTTGGTTATATTTACCCTCCATGTCCATAATTCCTAAAAATGTATTTTAAATTATTCTTTACATCCTTATATAATTTAGTAATTTCAAATTTACCCATTGGAATTTTTTTAATAAATGGCATGAAAGAAATCATTTTTTGTTTTTGATATGAGGTACTTTTTGACGATTCTAAAAAAATTTGGAGAATAATGTTACTTTAACATGTATGGAAATAACATATTTTTAATCTCTTATAATGCCTTATTTCATTAAATTTTACCATATATTATTACATGTTTTTTTCATATAAATTTATTTCATTTAAAATTGTGTAGCATTTTGAGGAAGGAAATCATTTTTGAAGAAGATAAGATATTTTCTTAAGAAATTAACCTCAACTGTTTTTTCAAAATTATTTTCAATCTCAAATGAAATAGGTTTATGTTTCTATAATAATTATTATTTTTATTCAAATGTTTTTAAAATGTATTTATTTTTATAAAATCCATTTATCATATATAAATAATGTTATTAAGGAATTTTGTTTAAGAAACCCAATTTTATTGTTCCATGGGTCATGATATGGTGAATGGTTTATGTTTTGTGGAACATGTAAAGAATGATTTAATTTTGATATGGGTCGGATATATATCTCCAAAAAATGAATTGGGTAGAGATTTATATTTCATGTGACAGACATGACTAAAACAGAAAGTAAATCTGATTCAGTAATACAGGGCTCGAACAATGAGTGAACTCGGTTCAGTTATGGACTTTTTTTAGAATGATGGTCTCAATAATGAGCATTGAATAATATGAAATGATATTATATGATTATGATTGTTTGCTATTGGGATGACATTACAATTTTCTGATTTATCCCATGACATGATACTATGATGTTTTATATACTGGATAAGATTATTAAATGTTATGTTCTTATTATTATGAAATGATTGATATTTCCCTTTTTTACCCTTACTATGAATTTGAGATCACACATTCATATGTTTCTTTTCTCCAGGTCATAAAAAAGGGTATTAATTATGATATATAAAAACATATTCAAGTTATGAAAAAATCTGGGGGATATTATATGAATGTTTTATGACCTAATTTTTTATGTTTCTCAATTTATAATGAAACTAAAACAATATGGTCTTTCTATGTTTTGTATATTTTATGTAATTAATATTCTTCAATATTTGAGAAATATCTATATGGAATGTATGAGAAATTAGAGTCTGGAGACAGAGGTGTCAGAGGATAAATAATGGTGTCTTTCTGTGGAGGTGGAATATTGGGAGCTATTGGGGAGGTGGAGGAGTGAAAGATGTAATATGAATTTGTCTTTGTATGTCTGCTAACTTGGACTGTATCGATGCTTTGATATTTTCCTCTATCATTGCATTAATATTCTAAACATAATCCTCTAAAGATTATACTTTTTTATAAATATCATTCATTTAAAAATCTAAATAATATGTGACTACTTTTCTCACCGATACACCGCCAGGTATCCTTGTATATGGGCCAGGTGTTCGGAATTTCCTAATGATGTAGATAAAATATCATGTCTCCCCTCAACTACAAATACCACCTATGTTCATGGCTTCTTGAGATAATTATGTATGAATTATTAAAAAAAAATTAATGAATAAAAATATATACACAATTTAATTAACATAAATACATAAATTTAATAAACATTATACACTCCTCTCAAAAAACCATCGATTTTTCCATAACTTATTTCCCCCCTTGTCTCATCTAATCCCTCACCAATTTCTCATGTTTTTCCATGGGATGGTGGGAAAACATGTCTAGAGCTTGAAAACTCCACTCTCATATTTTGTAATATTTCATCCATAATTTTTTCTTCCTATAAAGTATACCCTCCCTGAAAAACATTATGAGACTATAAATTTCTAGATTTGATCTGTTTATGATATCTCCTCGATTCCAATAAATTAATAATATTAAATCATTAATAAGATCATTAATATGAGAAAAATTAAAAAAGGGTACATTCAACATATACAAAATCATTATTTTATTTTACATTAAGAAAATTGTTTCCATATGTATTTATCTATAAATGGATATAAATTACACAGATTCTGATGTTGCTTATGCACAAAAATGAAATTATATGTGAAAGTAGATTTGAAATCCCTCCATCTCTAAGAAGCCTCTCATAAACATTTACACCTATCTCCTCCACTATAAAGTATATCAAATGTCATTTGATAAGGAGTGGGAAGACATATATTAATATAAACATCTCAAGATTAGTAAAACAATAAAAAATGAGCATACCAAAATGTCCCCCCAAAACTGTGAAAGTAGTGCTTTTTAAAATCTTCTCCAGTCATTAAATAAAATTTTAAATTTTATAATAACATACATTGATACAATACTCTGGAATTGTTTGGAATTAGGTCCTCTTGGAATAACATTAACATCAAATTTTACGACTACCCACTGGTCCGGGCTATAAGCAAGTGATATTAATTGTAAATATGTGATACCATGTTTACTAACTATAAAACTCTTATTTGCCACTATAAGAGTGTCTGAACATGGTTATGGATCATCAAGAGGAGCATGTTCATGTTCCTCCCCATTGGTATGATTTGGAAACTCATTTATAGACGTATGTCTTAGATAAGCTGATCGATCTGTCATTATCCTTCAAATATAAGAAATAAACAATTAGTACACAAACATACACATTAAACTATTAGAATACTAATTTAAAACAAAAAAATTATCAAACATATATGTAAAGTGAAACATAACACATTCTTATTCATATATATTATAGTCAAATAAAATATTAACAACAATAATGATATATGTAACTTCATGTAAATGAACGAATATAAATCCCAAATTAGTGTAGGAATATTAAAAATCATAACAATTGAAAACAAAAAATAACTAATCTAATATAAATATGTTATAATAAAAAACTAATCTAATATAAACATTCATTGGTAATTAGTTAAAATACATTATGTAATGTTAAAAATAGTAAACTAAAAAAACTAAACTAAAATAATGAAAGATACATTCTTATTAGTTTTGATATTTATTGTTATAATGAAAAAAAATAAAATATATAACATTTTATAAAATTAAAAAATGTAAATGAGAAATAAAAATATGTTTCTTATAGTATTAGGAACATTAAAAAGGATTGTTATCTCAAATTCTTTCATCATGATCATTCATATGGCACAAACAATTTCTATAACATGATCTTCATTATTATATGTTAATCTTTCCATAGAGGTACAGATCTTACATAAATCATAATTTTCATCAAGTTGATCATCACCAACATATTTGTTTCTTATAAAACAATATACCACTACATATCAGATTGATAAATAACATAAAAAATTTGTTTTTCGTGTGTTTAATTCATAAAAGAATTAGTGGTGCCTTCCAATCTATTCAGATTAACAAGTTTCATTCCAAATTCATTATGTATGAAACCATTGTTACTTGTAATCCATTTGTATCTATACACTATATCATTATATTTAATGTAACCAACCTCTCATATTTCTTCAATGACTTTATAATATTCACATGATGCATAAATTTGATTTTTTCTTCAGACTGTGAAAATGAGTTTCTTTAACGAAAACCAAAACACCACTATTATAAACTACACTTCTATTATCAACGTATTTTTTGTGATATTTATTTCCATTAATTTCATACTCAGACCATGTAATCACATTTTAACATAGACCACCCACTTACCATCTTAATGTTTCTGATGCATCTGATCTACAAAGAACATTCTATTTAAACCATGGTGAAAAAAATTATTATGCTAATTCAAAATCCACATTACATTCTTATTTGGATTACATTTTTTCAACACATTTATATCAAATATTATATACGGTTGCGGATCATCTATGTTATTCAATATGTATAAATGTACCTTTGTTATCTGTTCACCTAAAAAGATTTGGATTTCATGCACCAAATACCCTTTTCCGTATAATTAACTCATTCATGGCAAGATATAGGTAAAAAAATGTGCTCCACCATATATAAGTAGCACATAAAAAACTCTGCAACCTCCCCATAAATATAATTTTTCACAATGGGGGATTTATGTTGATACAGATTATTATCTTTTTCCTTCAATATGTTCATATACCATTCCAATAAGATTCATCCAACGTGTATATACATGTCTAAAAAGCTCTAATTCTCAATCAAAAGACCCATTAAATGAACCATTATATAAAAATAATATGGAGGAAAATTCATTCCTAATTGAAAAGGTATACGAATTCCACTATTTACAAAATTTTCAAAACCTCCAGACTAAAAACCTTACTAAAAATTTAATTGAAATAATATCAAACCTAAATAATATTCAATCTCACATAGATGGAAAATATTCATATCGAATAAAAAAGGTAGAAGTTGTTGTATTAGGAGATGAAAATCGTGATATTTCATACCTATCAAATTTAAATCCTTTAAAGAGACACAAATTTTTAAAGAATAACCATGTTTCACATTGATATCATGAAGACACTGAAAAAATATAATTTTACCCCTCCAGGATCAGTAAGGACAAGAAGGTGGAAGAAATATTCTCCATCCATAAAGTGTGTGAGCTAGATCTAAATGTATTCCCATTTACATTAAGTCCAATATCTCATTCATCTAATATTGTTTCATTCCTATAATATCAATGAATTTTCAAATCAATATATCACATATATTCTTCTCCACATGAATGAAATCAATGCTATGTTTCACTTCAGCATATCTCCAATATTATGGCTCATAATTTTTTGACCATTTCTCCTATATATGTCCATCATTTCATTATTTCTGTGTCTTTCCAAATATCACAACATTTTATTCTCCCTTTCAAAATACAGATGAGTGGATAATGGTATTTGATTAATATAAAATTCTTGTGATCCATTGAACGCCGTTTTAAATATTCGATAAGAGTGAACTATATGAACCAAATTTTGATGATCCATTTATACTATTTTTATCTCATGATTTTGTTGATAATATGAAGTATGTTTTTTGTAAATTGGACCCACATTATTCCCCTTAACACTATATCGAGTCAAATTTTCACATATTGTAAAGTAATTTCTAGTGATCATAATCATTGCATTTAGTTGAAAATATTTCATCTTATAATATTATTACACCTTAATATCATCCTCTCATAATAATTTCGAATCATCAATTAATGGTGACAAGAAAACATCAATTTGACTTCCTAGTTGTTTTGGTCTAGAAATCATGAAACCCAACCTGACATATTTGCGCTTCATATAGTATTAAAGTGAGACATTTTAAATTAGAAATAAATTCTTCCATGTAAAATTTCTACTAATAAGGATTTGATATGGATTCATTGCAACAATGAGGAGTCCATGTATGATATTTCTAATTTCATTTCCTAGTATAGGAAACTAGAGATCAATTTCCTTCCAATGTGGACAATCAGTTGGATGGAGTATTTTTCCATCACATTTCTACTAATTATCATTCCATCTAAACCTTTTTCATAATTTTTATTAGAAAATAAATGTTTCAAAAGATAAATTTTAGGATGATACCGAAATTCCATGGTAGGGGTCTTTGTAACCTCTATATCAGCATGTGATTTTTCATTCACCAAACACTGTCTTGTCCCACATTTTGGAAACTCTGAACAGAATTCATATTCTTTCTTATATATGACATAGTCATTCATTAAGGCATATATTTTTTTTGTACCCTAATCCTATCATGCATAGTATTTTATTTTTATTATAATATGAATATTCCAGTTAATTTTTTTAGAAATAATATCTTTCAGAAATTGTATCAAATCAGTAAAACTTTTGTCACTCCAACCAAGTTTTTTACGTTAATAAATCTCAAAACTGACAATAAAAACATAAAATACATATAACTAGGATACAATGGTTTTTCATAATCACTATATTGATTCTGAATTTTTGGTTCTTTCTCAATTTCCACAGCTTCAATATCACGAATCATTTCATCAATTTCATTATTATTACAATATTGCACAACATCATCATCAGTAGATCTGACTTTCTTCCTAGTTTCACCATTTCAAATAAAAGTGTTGTAACTTGTATTAACACCATGAAAAATTATATGATATTTGATTTCATTACTTTTTCACATCATTATATTTCAATATTTCAAGCATGGATAGAAAAACATGTCATTGTTTGGATGATTTTATTTAGAAAATTCCAAAAAACAATCAACACCATCATTATATTCATCACTGATTTGATGATACATAATATAAAAACGACTCATTATTACCTATAACATGATTAAAAAATATACATCTTTCGATGAAAAGATAATTTTATATTTTCATGAAATATTTCATAATTTGAAAGTAACAAAATTTTAAAATATAAATCAAATATATGCATATATAAAAAATACAATTATAAATTCTATTCAATAATTACAGATAATTTTAACTATAAATGGAAAATAAATATAAGGTATACATAGAAATAAATTTAAAAAAATATATTTAGTTAAGAAAATTTCCTATTTATATTAAATATTCCATAATTTGAAAGATACACAATTTTTAAATATTGAATGATGATGTTTTCAGGTTAATGGAGTTCATTTTATATTTATACAATATAGATTCACCCCATGGATACTTAAACTCTATAATAGTTTGACCAACATCATTATCTGAAATCCAATGAAATGAAAAAATATAATTTATGGGTGTTAATACTTAAATAAATTAAATACAAATCATATAGCAGAGGTTTCTATTTGTTGTATAATATTTCAAAATAGAATCATAGTAATGAACTTCCATTTTTGTAAAGAGTATGGTTTCCATTCTCTATAACCCATATCATAAAAGTGGTATTTTAGGATTAATATATTAATTTAAAATTATTTTTGATATTTGGACAAAATTATGCATTTGATGGTTATTTTTACATTTTTTATTATTTTTTTAACTGGTAGTTATATATATGGTTTTTTCACCATCATGTGAGTAATTCATAAAAATTGAGGAATAAATATGAAAAAATTCTCAAGTGGTTGCATGATGTTTAAAAACTGTATGTGATTTCCAACCTCACATGATCTAACATTACATGAATCAAAGAATATATTTGTTCCAAGAATATGTAATACATATAATTTAAACAAAAAATTAATTTTAATTCTTGAATCATGGATTAATACGGAACTCATAATGGGTAATTTTAATGGAAACCATCTCCCATGTAAATTATAACAACGATTGGAAACATACTTTATTTCTTGAGATGGATGATATAAAATGATTAAATTAAACAAGATGGTATTGCAATATTTAAGTAACAGAAATCACAAAATATGGAATTAGGTAATCTATGAAATATAATGACCAAAGTTGATGTGTGTGAGGTTTACCTGAGAATTTTTATTTGATCAGATAGATGTTCTGATGATAATATTGATAAATGAAGTTCTAAAATGAGGTTAGAGGCCATGGGATCGAAGAAATGATTTTAGAGTTTTTACGTGAGAGAGAACTGAGTTATTTTGACCCGATTGAAAAATATCCCAATGACTAGGAATGGGGATTCATAAAACTTTTAAATGATTTATCACATCATTTATTTATTAACAGACATGATAAAATATTTTTAATTCAATTTATCATGTATGTTACTATATAACTGACTTGATAAACCAATTAAATTTTCTATATCATGTTGGTTATTCTATAACCGACAATACAAATTCTCCTTATAATGCTGGATATATAATGATCAATGTTATAAAGTGTGATACATTATATATCACATCAGTTATATAATAACTGACGTGAAAAATTTAGAAAAGTCATTTTTCACATTGGTTAAAATATAATCGATGTGAAAAAACAATATACAAGGCCTTCCATGTCAGTTATTTATAACGAATGTGTAATGTATGAGGCAATAAATATATTTTCCACTAGTGATAGGCTTGGAAAAGAGCCTATAATTCTAGGGATGTTATTTTCATGGCTTATGTGTATGTACAATTCAATACCTAATATGAATAATATACACTAATGGTTCTTGTTATTTTATTCCATTGTGATTCCTATATTTTAAACTACCAAAATTTAATCCATGATACAAGATTATGATATATGATATGATGTGAATAATTTACAAATGTTGTGTTCATGTTCTTATTCCGTTATGCTCATGATATACTTATGTAATCATTGACAGATCCCTTAATTAAACATATTGGTTATTTAATCTCACCATTTTCTTACATTACCATTCCTCTGGTTACAAAGAAAGGTATTAAGTACAATATGTAAAATATGGGTTCTATTTTTGAATAATTAAGTGTGAGACAATCTAAATTATTTAAAACATGTAGTTTATGTTTCTTTGTTTTCCAAAAAAAGCTAAGACATTACAGTTATAGAAATGATTGTATTGTTATTTAATGAATATTAATATATTTGGAAGTAATATCTATGTATGAAAATTATGGTTTATTATAGAATCATCCACATTATTCACACCGCCATCTCTAACCACCAAATATCACTCTGCTGAGAATCTCTTTGTCAATAGAGTCTTCTCTTGAACAGTAGCATAAGTGGGTGGGTATAAGGAAGCCACATTGGCTTGAATGTCTTTATGGATACCATTTTAGGACATCTTCACCCAAAATAATCTAACTCATTCAATATCAAAGGTTTTTTGTGTAAGTTCAGTGAACCTCACTACATAATTGACTAATAACATATCACTCTATTACAACTCAAAAAGTTCCAATACCCAAACAGAGTGAAGTTATAAAGGGAAATAATTCACAAGGAAACGCTACCAGAATTTAAACCATGATAGTTTCATCTAGTCATGGTTAAATGTAACTAAACTCAACTAGCGCCCAACTGCACCATGGAAATGACTAGATTCCAGTGTAACCATATGATTTTTTACGGTATTGACATTCCTAAAGACATAAACTACCAACTCAAGCTAGTCCTCATCTGCATAAAGATATGGGTCACTATAGGGACTCAATAACCACTATAAATGGAAATCACATAGCGCTCTCAACCATAACACATCCTCAACAATCCATGCTAGTACTAACTGCTTCTCAAGAGGAGGGGGTGTTGCTACCTAAATTCCTAAAGGAAACACCTCATTGTATATGCCCTGAACTAAGCTCCCATCAATCATTAGATAATCATCCTGATCCTGAGTCTATATCCATGTTGGATACTTTTGTTGATGCATTATAAAAGTGATCAAAATGAACAATTGTAAGAAGAAAATATATAGGCATATTGTGATCAGACTCAATAAGGAATGTCAGTGGACTCAATCCTATATTATGCAAGTACCATTTTCTATACAAACAAATTCTCATTATAAATGAATCCAAAATCACGAATTAATATTCATATTGTGTGGATACATCGTTCATTACACAAAAACATAGTTACTTAGCCAAAAATACGCACTTGAGACACATTGAAATTATTTTACTAACACACAATATATCCTCATAAGGGGATATTGTGTCACACCATCCCAAGGAATAAACCACTCTAAGACCTCTCTATGGAGGTCCAACCCACTAGGTCCCAACTAGATGACAAAGGGATGATTCATCATAACCATAAGTCCTACTCTAATTGTTCAAGGTCTAGAAATAAGATCCATAAACTAATAAATTGAATGAGGTGAATTTTCATAATGTACAAATACACATACACCAAAATTCATCCATTAAATGGTGTAGAGGAATACTAAAAAATACTAATACATCTAAAGATAAACCTTACAAAAAATAAATCTAAAAAATAAATCAAATTATAATAAAATAAAAGAAAATTATAATGCTCAAAAAACACCATACCAAAAATGAAGTCACACAATAACAAAAACTTTAAATAATGAATAATGAGAGATACAAGGTCTTAATCTCCAAGATCAGCCACCATACATGGTATGTTCACTCAAGAGTTTTAATTCTCTACAAAATTCACCATTAATAATCTTTTCATCTATATTAAATAGGATATTTATAGTAAAATATCATACAGTGGTGAGTATATAAATACCCAGTAGGGTTCCCCAAGAACCTTAAGGTGTTGAGAGAGGGATACAACATTAGTAGACACATCAACCCAAATCAAGAGTTTAAAAACCCAAAAGATACATATACATGTTCTCAGAGATAAACCCATAAGATAGATAATGGGGATATACATCTCACATCCCATTTAATTCTAGGAAGAATATTGAAACTCCAAAATCCCATCACTGATTCCCATAATCAAATGAATCCTCTACAGAATATGTGTGGAGAGACCTTGTCCACTATACTGTGATCAATATCCAAGGAATAAAAAACTCTCATGGAGGATCCACACCCCACCAGATCTCAAAGAGGGGGGAGTAACACTCAATCAATAGAAAAATTTCTCCTTTTTACTGTAGCACTTTAACTATCCTTATAACGAGAATAGGGAACCACCAACCTAGTTTGAGAGGGGAGTATTGACCTTGAATTAACTTTGATAGTATGGGAATCCTAAGGCCAAGAGTTATAGGGGAGTATTGGCCCTAATAAGTCTATGATGATCCTGTCATGATCACTATCATCATTGAGTGTTGGCTAAAGAAGATTCATGCTTGAACATCTCACATCTTATCTTGTGTTCAAAAATGAACACCACAATCACTTTATATGTGGATAGTACACTAGATATGCCATTAATGTGAAAAACAAATTTCTAAATAAAGGATATAGAAGATGTATAAGGTGAATGTGGTAATAAACAACGTGTCTGCGGGTCCTCATGACATGTGATCCCACCTTGTTTCCTTATTATGTTCTAATATGGACAAAAAATATTATCCATGTCATTGTTCAAGGATTGAATGGGTTATACATGCCATGTCTAATATACATGGGTCCCTCTTGTGTGCTCATGTCCATTTACTTGGTCGTGCTCTTCAACCATCATGTCACATTGTATATTCAAGGTACACGGTGTGTCCGACACACTGGGTCTTCCGCATGTGACCTAGCACACGCCTTCTCCAACCTGGTAGATTCGAACTCGGTGTGGGTCTCTCCACATAGTGTGCAATATTTATTTTTTTTGAAACCCTAGAATCATATCCAGGGGTGATAAGCCATGTGTTCTTCCAGGATACATGACTTCTTGTCAGGTTTTTCTTAGAACGTAATGTTCCTTCGTAAGATTTCCAAATCCATCCCCACTTCTATAAATCACAACCATTGACCTGATGAAATTCATGTAAATATCCTTATTCCATCTATTTATGTCCCCTAGTGGCTAGAAAATATAATCCAACAATTCCCTCAATTTCCACCATGTTGAAAATGGTGTATCCCATTAGATTCCACATAATGTAATCATTTCTCCTAATTCTTGATCTACGAAGCATCACCCAAAAGTCATTATTTTTCTAGATCCATTTACAAAACATTTATTGATTCATTATTCACCAAAAATCTATTAATTTTTTTGTTTAATTGAACTTTTACCTATAGTTACAATGCCAAGTAATGACCCTATAGACCAACGACGAAGAACACACATAATATGGGGTGGGGAATCCCAATAAAATGTGAATTTTGATGTCCAATAATTCGTTGAAAACAATAATCGATCACTAAAACTAGGTAAATAACATTAAATAATCAATAATAAAATGAATTAATAAATTTAATTAATTTATGGGGCTTTTGAAAAGAATTTTCGATCACATAGAAAAAGAATATAATAAATAAATGCTCAATATATTAATCAAAAAGGTTGAAATCAAAAATATATGATACCTACCTCAATTTTGGATCAATATTTAGTGAAAAAACCTTCACCAATGAAGAATATGTCCTACATCACTCACTACCTATTAATCCTTTACATTCTAATCAACCATCTTCCTCTGATCTCGATCATTGAACGAAGAACATCAGAGATCCTGTCAATTCTCCAATTGATTTAGTGACTAAACCTATGTAATTTTTATAACATGTTATATATAGAGGATTTCAGGTAATGTATTTCCAAATTATATAAATAAATTTAATTTTTTATTGTAATTAAATGCTTCAACAACGACATCCTCAATAGTTCATCTATCACCGACAAACCGTAGGTTAAACTTTGGGTCCTAAACTCAGCTATGGTCCCATATTTATGATCCATGAATCTGTTTGATAGTTACTACACTAAATTAGGTAAACTATGTACACGTGATATTATTATTTTTAATTTTTTATAATATCATCTCTGAGATTACATGGCCTCATAATCTAATGTCATATTAGTACATGAATCTGAAAATAATACTCAATGTATTGCAAATTATTAAATTGAATAAAATACGTTCACTATACCCTAATTGACACTACATGTAGTGAACTCGTGGAAAAACTTTTTTTACTATTTTTTATTACATTTTACCCAATTGAATAACATGTGACATGTGTTCCTGAAAACCACACATTGTGTAATCGTGTTTCTAAATAGAAATTTCTAACGATCTACCTACCCTCCCCCATTACTACCAAATCAATTCATAGTATCCCTTCTGTATCTTCTAATAGTTGATATAATATTATAAATAATTAACAGTATTGAATTTATGGTTGAAAAAATAAATATAATGGACATCAACATAGTGAAATCACCAAAACATCAATCTCTTATCTACACTCAATAATAACTTCATCCCAATATTGTCTAGATTGATTCATAAGATGAAGTAAGAATATCACCCCTCCCACTTATCCAATCTGTTCATTAGAAATATTATAGGTGAATAATTCCCACACTTCATATGTAAGAAGTAATAATTACCATGAATGAAAAATAAATTAATAATATAAAATGAATATTATATAGTCCCAAACCAAAAATTAGAACATGAGTTGTATTTATACCACACCAAATTAACCCCCCACCAATTTCAAGCTCAATCATGATGTTGGAATATGATTTTAGGAGTCCATTTATGATATATTAATGTTTTTGTAAATCAAATAATTTGGAAATATTTAATTATTATTAACATATTCTAAAAAATAATAACGGTTCAAAAGATCTCCAAATACAAGACCAAGGGTAAAAAATCAATTATTATATCAATAAAACTGCTATAAAATTTTTATAAAACGATTTACTTTTTTAAATTACTATTATACCTCTCAAAAAGACTTCAGAACCAGAACATAAAATTTCCACTAATTTTCATAACCTGAGAAAACATCATTCTATACAATCTATCTGATATATCACTTCACATAATTGAAAATACATGATTGTATTTAACCACAAAACCCAATTCGTCCGAATCATCATTTATCAATAAAATATTTTTATTCTATCCCTAAATTATTATTGAGTTTCCAACAAATAACTCCAAACGTGAGGGTCACTATTTATCAAAACCTCAGGCCACAAGTCATTATCAAGCTCAATTTTGAGGAGTTTCTCAACAACAACCACATATACTACTCTAAAAATGATTGATCTATCAATTATTCTTTAGTCCCGTGTTTCTCCCCACTTTATGCCTCTAAAATGTATTATTTGTTTTAAGCCATGATTCTCTCTACCACTAAAATATCTTAATTCTATATAATCTTAATGGTTCATCAACATTCTCATCATGGTTTTCATTTTAATAGATATAATTATATGAAAAAAGAACTAGTTAGACCTCCTTTATGTGTCCATTATAAAACGATTTGGCTATGCCCATCAATTTGATATCTCATCACCCAATCTCAATGAATTGGATCTTGAAAGAATTTTATGATCATTCAGAAACCCATGAAAAATCCCAAAATTAACATTTACTGTAATTCTATTGATAATACTCAACCAACCAAAATAATTTCTAGGTTCTCACCTGAGAACTGATGCACCATCAATCTGATTCACTATCAAACCATTTCAACACGTATGGGGCACCTTTCTAATGCATGAAATCTATATTACACTACTCAAAGGCTTAAATAATTTATTCTTAAATAAACAAAAAAAATATATATTCATATTGAATCCAACATCCAAATTTTATTTTGGTCATCAAAAAAAATTTTCATCACCCCTACAACACTACAAAAAAGAGTTTTAATATCTTAAACCAATGATCTATCTGTAACCACACAAAATTACAAGATGTGATGGTATATATCATAATCAAGAGCTAACACAATCATCAACCATCACTCATTCATGAATCTCAAATAATATCAACCATTAAATCATCCATATATTCATAGTGTGGGAAACACCATCCAATAACCAATGGTGAACTCTCTATAATATGGATTCCATTATAATGATCCTAAACAACAACCTCAACAAGTTCCAATATCATACACATTCCACTCTTCTAAATCAATGCACATCCATGCTTTCTATAGCTGTCATCATCCATCCATGGTATCTTAATTATTATAGATCCAACATTCCTCATCCTCTTCAAATTTTTCCGCAGGAATTCCCAGAAGTGTTTCGTCAAGACAATTGGTCCCCATTTTTCACATTCTCATTCAATGATTAATAAATAATTAGGAACAACACATAGAAAAACATACCACTTAAAACTCATCCACACCCAACATGTGTGTACTCTCATTACACCAAATTGTATAACATAACTATTCCTCCCCTGAGTATCACATCATCAAATCTAGGTTCATCCCCTTAAAATATAATCTAGATCATCATGAATTTTAGTCTCTTTTAAAACGATGTAACCACGATGCTCCTTGTCAAAATCGAGGAAATCACCCAGGGCAATGTATATCGTACAATCACCCATAAACCTTAACATCATTACAAAAGTAGAATTATCTACCCATTCTTTATCCATCAATGTTCCAAACAACTAGGACCATAATCCACTATTTTTTTGAAAGAATAAACTGAAATATATAGATCTTGTAATCCTCCCAATCCTATACATGTAGACGAATCATTGATACCAAAATCAATTCATGTGTGTATATAAAAAAATCCTAAGGTAACACTATGGTTATACCACTTACCTGATGAAACAATACTTTAATCAAACTTATAACATGACTTGTATACCCATTCTTCATATTTATATAGAAAAAATATGATTACAATAACCCCTTTATTGGGTTACCCTCATGTAGCATTGATCAACTCAACATTATCACATGGATCACCAATATCATTAGCTGTATCTCAATGGTATTACTCTATCCTACATAACACATAAATAGTTTCCCACATAAGATAGAAATCAAGGTAAAAAACCTACACTCCAATATTGAAACCAAATGGTAACTAATATGCCAAAATATGAACCACATTTCCTCATATATACTCCCTGAATCACATGCCAAAATCATCCTTCCGTCTATGGTCTATCATTATCTCATGGAAAGCATAAACCAAACAACCACTCCCAAGAATCAAATCTCATCCTTAGGTATATAATTACATCATCATATAATGATTCATATCATGTATAAATTATATATTTAATTAGGTTTCATATGATGGAACAACAACATGATATAACAAAAGAAAATATAGGTTTTGGTTAACATATTACGTTATTGAAAATATTTTCTTGTCTAGAACCATCACCTATATTGAACAACTAAGGGACAATAAAAATAAACTACAGAAAAGTATTGTATAATCTCCATAGATCATCATACCTATATAGAATCCAAATAGAATATAATTGTAGGGAAATATTTATTTATAAATGTGAGTAAAATTCCACCACCAAGTGACTAGGGAAACTCAATATAAGTAATTTTTTGACACATTAAATAACTAAACCCTTATTGTCCTTGATACAAATATTACATTGTCATCCATGTTTCATGTTATTCCAACATGATAAATATGATGCATAAACACAATATTCTTATCCACAGGGCAAGATACCAAGTCACAATAACAATATAAAATACACCATCATCTTTATGTAAATATTTCCACTCTAATAGTGAAACCAAAGAACAAAAATCCATAGCCTGATAACCTGGAATTCCCAATGTAATGTTTTTAGGATGCACTAGTTTACGGTCCATCATAAGCACCAACACATTTCTATATCACTTTTCTATTATCCAACAAAATAGTAAGTAAAAAAATAAAATATCTGACAATATATTATAATGCCTTGCCTCCCCATACCACATGATTAATTTTTGGAGTAGCAGTCATCACATGAAATTAGGTATGCATCGTCATATGACAGAGGATTCTGGCAAGTAACGAGGTTCTTGGGTGATATCATGGGTAAAACATACCCTCATATCATAGTATCAACATAGATTAAATAAAAAATGATTATCCTAAATAATTAATTATAATATACATAAGTAGTAAAATAAAACATCAATAATAAATGAGAATGAATAAGTATAAAATCATACATAAACATGGTCATGGATGTATAATGAAAATTATTTCTAACTAGGGTTCTCAAAGATATAAGATAATTATATGAAATGAAATAAAAAATATATATTTATAATATTGATCCATACCTCATTCCCAGTCTCCAAAACCTATCCCATTTATCCAACTTGATCATCAAAATAATTCCCCTTTCTTACATACTGCATGAGTAATGATCAACCAGAAATTTGACATAAGGTCAACACAAGAACTTATTTTATACTATTGGGGGTGAGAAATAAATTTTATGTAGGCCACCCCAATTGTGTACCTATCATATATTACTATAACAAGTTTATACACAAGTGTTATTACTTAAATGGATACATAATTTTTAAAACATATTGAATAAATAATCTACCAAATATGGTTGGAATAAAATGGGACACATGAGACCAACTAAACCTTCTTCATTGAGTGTTCACTGTATATATGAACAATTAACCACCCATGGAAAATATACTCTTCCTCAAAACAAAACATCCCATCTAATGAAATTTAACCACCCCAAGAACATTGGGAGCCATCACGTGGAAATTTACCCATCCTCATAACATAATTAAAATATCAGGGAAAATATACCAATCCCTTATAACATAATAAAAGTACTCAAGGAATGCACTATCCTGGAACTATTTTATCTCATACACCCAGGTGGTCATATCCCCTAACTATAACTAACTATCACACCCTCATTAAAGAGAAATATGTGTCTGCTCCTATTTCTGATCTCGCATTCACAACTATCCAAAAAATATAAATATATCCAATCAACCAAATATTCCATGGGGAACATCCTCCCCATAACCTCATGTCATAACAGACATATACCCAATTTACAATCTACCTAGAACCTCTTGTCAATTACTTACATCGACCACCTACTAAATTCAATCTCACGTAATCGAGGGTGACCACTCAAGCACCTGGCCTATCATCGACAAGGTGGACTTTTCATGCCCACACAAATGATTCAGATTTTCAAGTGACACCCAAAATATTCATTATCCCTGATACCCTGTAGGTCGTATAAAATGAACATATCATATACCTTGGTATGAAATCTTTAATAAATGGTCTAACACCATACACATGTAATGGAATCATATCCCGTTAAAAGTTTTATTATCTCAACTCTAGGGAACTAGTCACTCAAACCAAGCCCCATTTCCTATGGAATTCCTCAGTAACCACCTAGACTCTACATGGAAATTTTCTCGAGTCATCTAGATATTACTCAATTCATTCAAATTTTTACCTTTTCAAATATCACACCCATGTTTTTTTCTTAGGAAAATGTCTATATCCAACTGTATCATAAAATGGAATTTCCAAAACAATGTCAAATTTCTCATAAAAACATTTTCCCCCTTCTGGAGGAAGTATTTTATGACAGGTTGATGATAGGACATTGACATGACATTTTCAACTCCAGATTTTGGATTGTTTCTCTTTGAAGTCGCAACTTTTATCCCTCCCTCAATCCGCTATTGGTGTAAGCTCATTACACATCATGATTTATTTCTAACTTTTGTTTCTTTCAATAAATTCTTTTGGGGCTTGAATTGGGTAACCAATTCATGTCACAAATTTTTTTAAAAAACCTCTAGGTATCATCTCATTATATCTCATATAAATGTTTTTGGTTCTCCGAGTCCATGTCTTCTGTTCATCCTCACAACCCTCATCAAGGTCTCATTCCATATCTCCCATAATAGAACCCTTAATCCATCATCTCATTAGAAATATTAAAATACATATCACTCAATACAAAAATAAATTATTAAACTGATTATAATCATAAATAAGTCCATAACATAAGATTTTACATAATAATTTCTTAGAATGGACTCCTCTGTAGTCTAATTCAATATTAAATGAAAAAAATCACAAAAAACTCCTCAATAGGAATAACACACATCATATTCCCTGGAGTGCATGGTGGGTACCATAAAATACCTACTTTGGATGTGTTGTTATACATATAAAGGTTTGTATACTCAAAATATTTGGTGTGCTCCAACCGTAAACACCATGCCACATACACATGGTACTTTCACATGTGCATCACATGGAGTCTGGCCAAATTATCTTCATAGCCTCAGGCTGTGTACTTTGAATTGGTTGTAGACATAAAACCTATATTACTATGATCCCCCACATGGTGTTTCCAAATAAGTAATTGGAAATAAGCTACCCTAAGGTGTTTCCTCGTGAACTACATACTATGTGATCATAAAATTCTATCTTTCTCCCAAATTTAGAACACATGATTGGTGTTCTTGTAAACCACATTCCTATAGATAGGTATACTAAATAGAAATACCCTATTATCTATTGAAAATCTTCATTTCTCTCAAATTTAATGCACAGAGGCTCTATGAGAACTCCCATAAGCCCATATAGATGTTTAAAAAATTTAATATATATATATATATATATATATATATATATTGTGGTGAAAATTTCAAAAATTAAGGCCTACCACATGGGAAAATTATTGATTCTTTGAGCCTTAAACAATGTCATGCATTTGTAACATCCCATCCCAATCCTGATTGATGCACTAGATAAATTCATCTCATTGGTCCCCCAATTATCATCTTGTTATGGTTGAAAGTGTGTGATAGAAGCCTCACCTCCCATCATTCATTGGAATGAAAATTTGGGGGGGGGGATAAAACAAAATTACCCACATGTTAAATAGTCAGCCACAATTTCCAAAACCTTAGAGGAATTTATACTACAACCTTGTAAAACATCCCATTTCAGTATCAACCATAGTGATTTAATTTTAATACGAGACTCTATTTAGGAGTTATAGACATTAAAATAAAATTGAATAATAAATATTTATTGAATAAATAGTACTATATACTGAAAAAAATGCAATATTGAAATATCATATAGGCTAGGGTAAACACCATATTCTGATATCATTGGAATAATCAAAATTTATTTCCCAAATATTTTACTAGGTTAAAGAAAAATTTTACCCACTACAAGAACTTGAGAAGATAATTTTTTCTAATTCCCTCTCCTTTTCATAACAAAAATGACTTCTGTATTTACAATAAACACTATATAATCACTACTTATTAACTGAACCATTCTACTATGGATATTCTTTAATAAGATACTCTACTAAGGTGTTTATCTTGACCTTGATATTGATATATTACCCCATATATATGTTCCCACTATTAAAGACAAAAATCAATTTACCACCATGAGAATTGATATTATCTAATTGTTACATATAGGCATCCACTGTAATATTACATTTATGTAGTCTACTGGCCTCTTTACCAGAATCATTTATGTCAAAAACCTCTTCCAACATCTCCTCATTAGAGTGAACCAATAGATCCTATTCTTTCATAGATTCATTTGAATTCCCAAGAATTATGTTGTCCAATGTAGGTTTTGATCCATATTTTTTCTCCATGACATTTTCTTCACTATCATTTAGGTGTATTTGATCACCTATGGACTTCCAAACCACAATATACCCCATCATTATATTGGAAAACTCCTTTTGAAACATAACCACAAAGGATTCAAGGATAAATGTAGTGAGTGCCATTAAATAATTAGATACTTTCCCTATACTACTATTGTCAACTAAAATTTCAATCAATTGATGACTTCTAAACTACTTAAGAATTATATCTTCCTTAAATGGATAATTTTAGTGAACAGTATAACCCATATCTTTATGCATCAATCCAATTTTCATATTCATAGGTAACTAGAATTATCCTTTTGAATTCTGTTTTACGTTCCTTTATAGGAAGGATATTACCCTATATTGAATATAACCTTATTCCTATTTGTAACATCCCATCTCATGAGCCACTGTACAGGGACTCATGATGGTTGGTCACAAGGCCTCAATCATGCCTCCCTGTACTCTAGAGGATGCTGAAAAATAGTGAGGGTATAAGGTGGTATATATGGGAGACTCTACCCTCAAGATCAGAGTAATTCAATGGTATCAAAAGTAAATAAATAAGTGGAATTTTAGCATGATTAAATGATATAATATCCCCATATAGATGATAGTATTGAATGTATAAATATCATTATGAACAATTATATGCATGAATAGTATGTCATGTCCCTCTACAATATGGCAGAAAAAACATTGAATTATAAATCCATTAAAATACTTGAATCAAAATTAAAAAAGGAAAACATTACTATTTCATTATAGAATCATGAGCCATGATATGTCTTGTTTTCCCAAACCCCTAATCATACACAATAACGTATCATAAATCAAGCACTATCCACGGTCCCTACATGTGTAGATAATTTCCATCTAGGAACCCAATGATGGCTGGAATAGGGTGTGATATAACACTAACTAGGCCACCAACAATAATCACTACTACAATTACAATCTTTTTATATAATAATATGTAGTATATAGTAAATAATAGTTATATAAACAAGTAAATAAGACTATATCATATAATTTTAATATATTCCATCCTACCAAGGATCAGTATAAATATAAAATCAAAACGAACATTTGACCTTATAGAATGAAAAACATCCATTGTGAACTATGTTGCGTAATGTAGTTTTAGGCCTACATGGGTCAGTGTGACCTCCCAGCCTGACTGACCTCTAAACTAGTTGTCATATTGGTTTACACATGTCCTCATGTGTGCCTCCCTTTACTCTAGAGGATTCCAACTATCTGTGAGGGCATAAAAAAGGTTCAACGGGGAGACTATACCATAATGATCCAAGTATCATACATGTTTATCAAAAATTAAATATTTGACAATAATAAAATTATAAATAATGAATTTAAATGTACTAGAAGATAAATAAAATATCTGAATAAAGTGTCCAACTCCAACACACGACTAATCATGCATGTCTGTGTAGTGATACTAATTAAATTATGAAGCATACCACAAATGATATGATACAATATATGTAGAAAAAAAACATTAAAATGGACCTAAGGAGAACTCCATGAGAATACTATGAATCAGATCAGTCTTATGATTCTAATTCTCAGGTACAAGGACAAATACACATGAAATATACCAAATATCTTAATCTTGCAACCAAGGAGGTCTATTCAGGTACCCCAGTGCAATGGCTGCCCAGTAGGCTGTGATATATGCATAGTATCCACAAATAAAAGTTTCTAAATAATTACCTAGTTCATGAATATAAAATATTTAGCTAGTGTATATAAAAAATGTAATGAATCAATGTGAAATAAAAAAATAATAATGTCATTAGTCGGTTTCTCATGGAATCGTAGCCCTACTATTCCATTTTTTTCTAAACTAGAAATGTTTTATCCCAAGGTGACCAGTTTGAATGTGATATAAGTAAAAATGGATTATCATTGTCGATGAAGATGGTGATGAATCAAATTCAAACTAGTTATTTTTCCAAGATAATGCCCTCTTTTTATTTAATTTCATAACTTCATCTATTTAATTTTAATATCCACTTATAATAATCATTTATGTGAAATATTGTGTCTATCCAAGGTCAACCTTATAACAGGAACCACGTACTACACCAGGATCATAACAATTTTTTAAGATGAAGGAGTCCATACAAGGTAATCTATAAAAGAAATCACATGTGTCACTCCATGTGTAAGTATACATGTCCCCTTTGAGTCCATACATAGTTTCTTGTGAATGTGTTTGTGTCATTCATTGCATGGTGTAACCATGTTACTATAAAACCCATCCACGAGGGATGCCCTAGGATCTGTAATAAGTCATAATAAGTAATCAACATTCACTATGAGCTTGTCCATAATATAATAGGTTTCTCTCATGGTATATGAATCTTCATCGACTCATGATCCCACCCTCTGCATTCAATAAAGAGAAATCTGGGAATCTCTCAAGGAATAAGTAATATATTCATTCCTTATAAAAAAATAATCAAAAAAAGAAGTTTACAACTAAGATTAAAAATAATCAATTGCAAAATAAGGGGGATACATATATCAATAATCCTAAATATGAATCATTAATGATAAAGGATAGGGTCAATCCCATTGATCATTTAAATTACACAAGTAAGGAATTTGTATTAATCATGCCACCAACAGAAACAATGATCCAAAGAGGATTTCATAACACACACAGAGATATATTAAAATATAAATTTTGGATTAAAAGATATTGCACCTCAACAGAGGGTTTTAATTATAAAATATGTCACTGTTATCAATCAATTCATTCCAATTAATTTTAGATGTCTGATTCCATCACAAAGAAAAAATGAACACATTAGATGGTGGTTTAATAGAGGGATAATCACAATTCTGGTTACAATATGACATCACACCCAAAGGGGTGGATTACAAAAAAGCAATACAAGGTTCCACACAATTAATTTAATGAAATACAACTAAATGGGTGGCTTTTGTTGAGTTATTAACCTCCAACCACATCATGATAGGTCCAAATTAGAGAATTGGGAAGTATTTGTACATTAATTGTGGAAATTCATAAATTATAAGTGATGTTGGGTATGTCTAGAATGAAACACACACAAAAAATATAAAAAGACATCGCATAAGGGGAGTCCCAAAACCCACCTACATTATTCTTAGGATGATCTAATCATCTAATATAATGGCTTCATTAGTTTTGGTTTTGATGAAACCAATTAAATGGACATCAACCTAGAAATTTTCATGAATTAGATTACACCAAAAATGGCAAAGTAAGAGGGATTATAAATGAATAATAAAGGAGATAGGTATGAGAATCTTATTAAGAGGAATATATTGGAACCATTGTCTCTAAAATTTTATAATGGATGGATGATATATATCTATTCCTCGGAAGAGAGAATATGTGGATCTCATGTTGAAGAGGGGTTCTGCATATTGCTGGGAAGAAATAAGGAGGAGAATGATTGTTTTCTAAATTTATTAATGGAGAAATTTTCATTTCACTGAAAGAGAACATGGAACATGATTTGGCTACATGTTTAGTCAAAAAATGTTCCAACCTTGCATAAAGGAACTGCCGAAAAAATCCATATATGGTTAAGGTGAAGGTTAAAATAAAAATGTGCAAACCATGAAAAAAAAATGTGAAAAACATGTAGTTGGTCACATGGTTGTGTATCTCCATCTTTATAGTTTTACTATACTATGTGGCATCTTCGCCTCCCCTAAACCAGGCAGGACAGTTTCCCCTCGGGGATGGATGGATTTAAAAAAATTGTGTGCCCCTAATAGCTTCCTATAATTTTGAGGTTACTGAGTCCACCACCCTTGAAAATTAACATAACACCTGAGTGAGACCTAGGGCTTTGAAACACATCTAATAATACTCATTGAAGTGTTGAACCTCTCAAAAATTCATTCCGAACTCAGCTTTAAAAAATAGATTATCTTACCAACATTAATATACTATTTCCATTTGAATTGCATCTAGTCCAAAAACACAACAGGGTACAACATCCCCACCATAGAACATCTCTTCTTAAGAATCCTTGGTTAATTTAAAAGAACACCAACTTGGCCGACTCAGGTTGTGACGTCTTTGTCAAATGGACGTGTTTCATTTTGAACTGCCCAACGCACCTTACAAAATAAACATAACACATGACACATGAGCCATAGAAACTCAAGAAAACACTTTTTACCATACTAAAAAATCAAGAGAACACATACCTGATCATATGTTATCTGGTACACGATCATATCGTCATCACATTTACCTAGTTATAAAACTGAAATACCATTTCCGAATGACGGTATCTCAACCATTGGAATTATCTCCAATGCTGTTCTTATATCATATCAATGATTCTCATGAAATGAGAATATATTCAAATTTATTTTTGAATCCCACCTAACCTCATATGAAAAAATTAGGTGAAGACTAGTCAAACCACTATTTTCTGTTAATTCTCGAAACACTTGGCTTAGAGGGATAAATCGCTTCAAAAGCTAAAACTAAATGACTTAATCAAATATATACATATCAATGTTTTCTATGAGAACCATCACTATAGAACGTAAAAAGTTTTCTATGAAAAATCTTGACCAATCACACACATAAATTGTTTTTCCTTGGCACAAATATCGGTGTATTCTAGATCCATCCTACATGGGCTTTCACCCTCCAAACAACCCATCTTATCCTATATGTAATTTAGGGTTTCACTCGAATCATCAATAGGTTTTCACTGAAAAAATTTACCGAAAAAAACAAATGACATTTACAAGATATATTTTAGTTCATGTATGATGGTCTACATGTAAATAACATTGATGGATCCTAAAAGGAAATCTTCCTCGAGAGATCAAGTCAAAGGAAAAATGGATATTTTCCTTGAGTCTATCCAAGGTGTTCTTACATGGGAAATCATGGTATCACATAGGACCAATGATATAATCTAATGCACCACACTTCTAGAGTACACATTTCTAGATACCACTTATCAATCCCATCATCCATTTGAATTTTAGAGGAGTGTATAACTGATGTAATCCAAGTGTACCCAGATGATGTCAACCTAGGATACACGATCTATATTTAGAATACACTACACTAAGAGTATTTTAATGTTTTCAAAAAAGGACACAAGACGCTCCCACACCCATGGATGAAAATTTATTGGTATTTTTTTAGGCCGACCCTATAAACCACATATCAAAGGGTTATTCAAACATCATGTCCTAATTTCCTTTTAATGGTCTCACATCACACACCATAACATTTACATCATTGATAATAAATAATTTAACACATGATTGATCTTATGATCGATCAAGAACAACCGCCAACACCCATTCATGATTAATAGTGTCTTTATAGGTTACACATAAATCCAAACAATACATCATTATTTTCTCTTTTATGTACCAACTCAAGAAATAGATTCTAATGAAACTGCAATTTCTAACAAGACTGGTCATTTTCATAATGTTCTTTCCTTGAAGGGTTCCTTCTACATCGAAGGACATATTTTCCCTAAATTGACGTGATTATACCCACCTTAGTGTTTTTATTTTCATTTATTTTACTAAGAAGAGAACTCACCCCACAACACTCTATTTTTGGAACTCTGACTTGGGTTCATCGAGGTGGAGATCATTCTTTACAATGAATTAAACTAGAGAGATAGAAAACTAGCCACCTATGAGTTCATGATTGGATTAACATTTATATTTACTCATGGATCCCCTAAAAATTTATATCCATGTTTTCCATATCATTCGGAATGAGGGAAAAATAGTTGTTTATCACTTGAAGATTGTTGATCCTATTTACAAAATCATCAATGGAATTTGAATTAATTTAATTCCATCTGAAACTCGGTTCACTCTACTTCAGGGATAACCTGTTATTCAAGTGTGGGATCTCAAGTTTAAAAAGTCTACACCAGACTTAAATCCTTCACTTACCCACTTCAGAAACATGATGGGTATAGTGTGCCAACACATTCAACCTTGAGGTTAGTCATGAAAATATCACATCTGTGATACTATTAATAGGGTTATTTTCCATATAAATTCAAGTATATGATGAATGACACTGTAATTAAACTAATTTTCTATCACTATGTATAATTATAAAACACTTAGAAGACCTCCCAATTCATCCAACCCTAAATTTATGAGAGGCGGGGTCACAAAACATGAAATACAGCTCACTATGCCATAGGGATTTCTAACCTATAGAAACCAAGAAGTACATAATGCTCACACATATAACAATGCTGAAATAATAAAATTAACACCTTTTATCCAATTTTTTTTATATTACTATGTGTGCTACATGGATAATTTATCCCCAATAGTACTATACATCATAGAAGAGTCACAAGTTACTAGAAAAGGCTTTGAAGATTAAAGGGAGCTACTTAAAACAAGTTGTCCCCTTACAAATATTGGAAGATTTGACCATACCAACTGTTCATGATGGAAAATTTCATTAGGATAATCAACCTATCAAATTGGTCAGAGCATTAGTAGAAAAAACCTATGAAAAAAGCTCATGTTCTGATTTCATTAGAGCCACCAAAATCCACACACAAAAATGATTTAAACTACTCTTTCACGAAGGCCAGACCAAGACCCCCATATAAGGTTTCATTTAAGGCATTAAACAAAAACTCATTAAATTATTTAATCACTTCAATGTTTATATTTAAATAATACCTAGTTCTAGTCTTTTGGAAAAATAATCTAGTTAAGGCTTCAAGGAAAGACATACATGTTATATTAACTTCCACATCATGAATAATTTATTTATTGAAATCTTTATATGCTTAGGACATTTTACTAACATAAAACTAATTTAAACTTATTTTTTTAATAATTTATCACTCAACTATAGCTCAAGAAGATTAAAAGTTCCTATATTAATTAAAGGGGTACTATTCAAAAAATAGATCCACCATTCGTTTACATGAAAACTGATATAAGCCGATACAGTAACCTTACATGTCCTTCAAAACACATCATAAAAACCCCCCATGTGGGGAATAAATAAGGAATTATCAATGAAAAGTAAACCTATGGAGGTCCCCTCAATCCATTTTATGTTCAAGTAAACGCTACCAGAGCATTTGTACATCATGATATTAAAACACCCTTAGTAGGTTTATTTTCTAAATATCACAAATCAATTGATCTACGTGGGTCTGGTAGTGTATATTGAAATTAGCCAAATGGGTCGTTATGCCCATGAAATAGGGGTAAAAGACATAACAAATAAAAAAACATTCTGTTCAAAACCACAATCCTTTAAATTCACAATTTTTATAAGTATATGACCCATAATTTGAGGGATCAAATTTTAATGTGATACCACTATTAACTATATAAAGCACCCATAGACATTACATGTCACAAGTGACCACCATCTATGAAAAATCATTTAATCTAGGATTAAAAGAAAATTACACATCATTAAGACTTATGAAAAAATTTATTAAGTATAAAAAGTGATTCAAAATTGGATTAATTATTTGGGTCACCCTATTCCAATTCATAAAGTGCCCATACTACTAATCAATTAGAAATTGGATCTCATCTAATCATAGACAATTAATTTAGGATAAAATATAATTTTATAATTTTTAATGCTTATATATTATTCCTTAAGTATATATAGTCTTTTAATAATAGTTTGATTAGATTGGTGGTCATTTGTAATTTCTAAAGCGCGAATACACCATGAAAATTGAAAATTAACTAAAATTTAATAACAACTAACATGATACAAGGCACGATAAACAAGAATAGATTCATGATAATTCTAAAAAACAAACACATTAATTAATCATCTAAACATGGATAGAATGGGAAAAAAAATAAAGACTAAAACATGGTATATAAGTAAATCCTGGTAATTATAATTATAGAATAATAATAATCTAATACCTAAGAAGGAATAACTCTAAACATGTCCCAAACAATTACCTCTCATGGTATATAATATGAATGGAAATATGACATGAGAAACTTTAATAATTTCAACTATCTTAACAATATAACATACATGGTATTAAATATTCCTGGCATTTTGGTTATTTTGTGCCTATCAAGATGCATGAAATTATACTCTCTCTCTATACTAGGATAAGGGGAAATTACAATAATATCATAGATCATCATGTAGTAGAATGTAAACCATTAATTCAATGTGAAATCATAATCAACTATTATAATAAACAACATAGACCAAAATACCATCCTTGGACATGTTAAAATTCCCCCTACATTGGTTGATCACTCACAATAATGACTATCTACCATGAACCTTCACATTAATAGTCACTTTTAAATCATACCATAATAGTAATATAATAGAAAATGAATCTCTAATACCACTTTGTGACATCCCATCTCAACTGACCACTAAACTGGTAGATGGAACGGTCGTCATGTGGCCAAAAGTGCACCTCACTATATGCCAAAGAATGCCAACTAGTAGTGTGGGTCAAATGATGATTCAATGGGGAGACTATACCATCATGATTAGAGTATCAAAGTGGTATATCAGAAAATAAATAACAGTCATTAGGGAATGGAAAAATAATTAATTAAAATGTATCAAAATACAAATAAAATAATTTAATAAAGTGGCCAACTCCCACACATGACTGAAAATTCATGTCCATGTAATGCTAACTAGTAATGAAGAAAAAATAAAACACATTATATGATAAAATATATGAAAACAATTAATAAATTCCCCAAAAGAAAAATTCCATGAGAATCCTAAGATCCATATTAGTTCTGTGCTCCTAATTCCCAGGAACATGAATGACTGCACAAGAAATAAAAAAAAGATTCTTATCGTAAAACAAAGGAGGCTTGTTCGAGTAATGTTGTCTAATGGATGACTAAATATGTTGTGATATTAACTCAGTGGGCCTCCTCCAATGGTGTATAAAGCATAAACCATTTCATTTGTGTAAAATACATAGTGTGTTTATATAACATAAGTAGTGATGAAATGTGTAATAAACAAATCACCATGATATTATCGAGTTTTTCAAGGACACATGGACAAACCATACCTGCTTTAGGCTATACTGGAAATGGTTGAATCCAAGGTAACCAAAGTAAAAGAGAGATATATAGATAAGAATTATCACAATTTAATAATATTATGATGGATCAAACCTAGACATGTATTATTTTCTAGATGACTAACCCTTTGTTTTTAATTACATAAAATGTTTTACTTAATATTAATATCCATCTATATTACTCATTTATAAAGAATCATATGTATATCTAAATTTAACGTTATAATGGGAGCCAAATATCTCACTAGGAGCGTAACAATTTTTCTTAATGAAGGAGTCTATTCATGGTGATCCATAATTAGAATCTCTAGTGTCAATCCATGTGTAAGTAAAACATGCCCCCTCTAAGTCTATCCCTGGTATCTCACAATGGGGATCGTGTGTCACTTTTGGCAACGTCTAACCATATTTCCATTTATCACATCCATGGGTGCTCCAATGGTAATCAAAATATCTCAGATGGTGGAAAGAATCATGCACGGTGAGCTCATCCATGTTATAAAAGGTATCACTGCTGATGTATGAAGCCTCATCGACTCATGATACCATCCTTGAAATTCTATATAGAAGAATCTGGGTATCAATCAATAAGTAAATAATGCATTTTTTCCATTTAAATTATTTAATCTCTAAATAGGCTTGGTATATAACCAATAATAGACATTAAAAAGGGATATATAATGAGGAAAAATATATCAGCAAGCCACATCCTGAATCATAAAGTAAAAAGGACATGTTCAAGACCATTGATCATTTCAATTACATAAGTATGGATTGTGTATTAAGCATCTCTCCAACCCAAATAAGGAATAAATAAGAAATTAATCTCTCAAACACACAAACACATAGATATATAGATATATTTATATTTAAAAATCAGTTTTTGCATAGAAGAGAGTGTACCTCAAAATAGGGGTTTTATTATAAAATCCATTATTATTATCAGGATACTCTTTTCATTTAAATTAAGAAAGTTTATTTTATAACATGTAATAAAATAAGAAATTAAATGGTATTTTAAGATAGGGATCATAAAAATTCTTTTTACAATTTCATATCTTGCCAAATGGTGTGGCTTATGAAATATGTTGAATTGGTACAATAAAATCTATTTACTGAATTCACACAAATGGGGTGGTTTAGGATGATTTTGAAACCTCCAACCAAATCAAAAGCAGTCCCTGATACTTAAAAACATTGACTATGTAATTTAATTAAGCACATTCATATATTAGAAGTTACATCGGGTATGTATGACATGTATTATAGGGAAAGATTTTAATAATTTATAAATCTAAAGGGGAAAAATTATAAACCACATACCTTGTTTTTATTATTATATACATATCCAATATCAAGGAACAGTTTGGAAAAGCTTGAATGAAAAATATTAAATTGAAATCCTCATAGGAATTATGGATAATTATCTCACAAAAACACATCACAATATGATCATTGATAAACATAGAACGAAAGAATATGGAATGAGGATCTTACCAAGTGGAATTTGTAGGAACTGACAATGCTCAGATCCTAAAAGGGATGAAGAATACATCACCATGAATATTAGGGGAGAAGTGTTGGAGCACAAGAAATATAGGGGTGTTACATGTGGATGGCGAGAAATTAGGATGAGGAATATTGGGTTTTTTCTTCATGAATGAAGAAATAGTTATTTCACCCAAAGAGAAAAAGGACCATGGTTTGGTTGCATGATTCTCTAAACCTTGAGCCAACCACGGACTAAGGCATTATCAAAGGAGAAACATGTATGGTAATGTTTCATGGTTTTATTAACCATGTGCAAACCATGAGAAACCCAAAAATTATTATCATTCAGTTGGACAGATTTATGTGCCCTATCCAAATAGAGACACATAAAATGAACCAATCCATGACCTCAAACTCTAGAGGTCATTGATATTTATAGTCATTGGATTTATATCTAGACTATTCATTATACTTCCAATGGATGATCATATTAAACTACTTTAAATTCATGTAAATGATCTGTGGGCTATGAATCCATGTCTCTCTAACCTCTAAACAACATATATGTGATCATAATGGAATACCATTAAAATCCTCAAAATGTGACATCCGTAAGGTTTCCGAATTTCAGGTATTATCGGTGAATTCAACTAGGGGCATATTCCTCTCCCAAGATCCCCCAAAATCATAGACACATGTTCTAAGCATGTCCTCTAGATGATATATTGTGTGATTTTACTAGCCATTGGTTAGAGTGTGGTATTGCATGCTAGAAACCATTGGTGTACCAAATACCCTTTATAATATTTTCCAAAATTGGGATGTAAACCTATAATACCTATATAATAGAACATTATTAGGTACCCATTATAGGTTCACAATTTCTATAATATAAATACTCACAAGCTCATCTACTAAAAATGTTTTCTTAATTGGAATTAAATGGGAGATTTCATGAGAATGTCCCCAAAAACCCATTAAACATCACTAACATGAGTTGACCTCAGAAACTCGGTCCTGAAATCCATCATAACATATTTTTATTTCCACTACAGAATGGAAAACTTCTATAAAATTTTTATGGGTCTCGATTTTTCTACCTTCACCTGCTAACACGTGAAATACCTTATAACAAGACAATCTATTTATCTTTTCTTACTGGACCACCTATACATGTCGTGTAAATAATGATACATTCAGGTTGCATCATGTTTTAATTCCCAAGATGATGTATGAAACTCCCACATCATCTCCTATTTGATATTTAATGAAACCTAGAAACATTTATGAATACATATAATTTCATTCACCCCAAAAATATAACCAGGAGGTGGTTTATCACCTACCACCCACACCCTTAGTAGTAAAACCTTATAATATGATAATTGTATCAGCCTCACCCAATCTAGAAGAGTGGAAGTCACTTCTAAGGATGAGAGAAAAATATTTCCATGAATATTCAACCCCTCCACTAGCATCTCTGAATATAATTCCATCAAACTCCATTCACTACTGGCCTTCGCCAGGACCTATTTGTTTATGTATTAGGGATCTAGCTAAAAAATTAATTTACTAGGAATATAGGCTACTCCAACATAAATTTACTAAAGGTACTCAACCAACATTCTATGTTTAAGTTTCATGTCACGTTATATAAAAAATTATTCAGACATTTGTAATCTATGTGTGAAACAAAATGATCTCACAACAATTAGTGCCTCCTAAAACAAAAGGTGAAAACTACGACTACAAACTCAAGATCATGAGTTGGTTAATTCTGCTCATAAGGCATCAAGTGGTGAGACCCATACACCAACACCCAATCCACCTACATCAATATAGATCCCTGCCCAATACCCTATGCATCCCAAAAAACCCAATAACTTACTCCAAGATCTAGAAGAATCAATATTATCATTGAATTCGGTCTCCATTTCATCACAAAAAAGGATATCTCACAGGAATCTAACTACATAATATTATAAAATTTTTAGAAAATCCAAATATTGGTTCGTATAAGTAAGAAAATTAATGTATGAATAACCTGTAATAACATCCCAATCCAAAAAAAACTGATATAAAATACATTATTAGGATTCGATCACTAAACCACAACACTCACCTTTACTAGTTCAATAGATAGAATTGTCACTAAGATTATGTGACCCAATAACTAAACATTGATTATCCATAACTAACAATTTCAATCATTTCAAACAAAAAAAATTATCTCTTAGTGTATTTATTAATATGAAAAGTTATATTCCATGAATGTGTTGATTCGGATAATGAACCTATATTTCATTCATGAAAACCATTATGGAAGAGTTCAAATATAAGTGGAAAACCCAATTCATCAATAGCATGAAAAGTACAAGTGATTTTTTTAGACCGAATGTCATAAATAGATATTCATATTGACTATAACTTTATCAAAAATATGAATAGTGTATGTCTGAAGGTCAAACATAGACCTGGTGATAACCTGATCTTATATAAATATTTTATAAAACTCACACTCCTTGAAGCTGATTAGAAATTTAATTTATTCAGGGTAATTGGTTTTTATTATCAACATAAAAATGTATCAATTTTTTTATAATCCCATTATATCATTAGAGTTTCATCCACCTTTTTTAAAGGAACAATGAATGCCATAGAGTGGAATTGAGTCATATAGAAACCTTTTCCTTCAATTCCTCTAGATATCTCATATTATCTTAAAAATTATTAGTCGATATCTTGTTAGGTGGAATGAATTCTTGTGAATATCCTGTGAAAATCATGATAGATAAATCCACCTCTCTATCAGGATGATAACATTTATTTTTTTTGATATGACATCCATAAAATAATCTAATTCTAAAGGTAATAAAGACTATGACATTCCCTGATCATTAAAATATAAATAAGGCATCTGTGTGGTCATCCTGGCCAACCCAATATGGTCCATCCTAGATTAATTTCATGGACATCCCTTTCTCACTTATGAATAAAAAATCATATATCCCGTGTTGTGAAAATAACCATCTGGTGGTATAAATCGACAAGGGCATAATAAAAAACTATCCATTACATATTAAGTATGTCTTCATCCCATATCAACTCTAAGATGATGATATACCATATAAAACAACACTTGACTATCTCTAGGGGAACTCCTTGCACAAGAGTACACTATTTGATCTAATCCTTAATTGAGTATCGAGTATCATAATACTATTAGAAAATCTTACAATGAGATAGATTCTCTCCATAATAGGTACATATATGATGTTATGAGAAACACATGTACCTAAAAGTGAAGATACGAGTGTATATGCCACTAAGATCGCACCTCTCATTGTAGATTTCCTAACACCCTGGTACATAATCATAACCTCATTGCCCAGTTCACCAATTAGACTATCAGATTAGAATTTGAACTAAAATATCGTTTGGAATTCCCTCAAACCATATGAAAATGAATATTACCTAGGTTCAAAAAATCCAACCAACACTAGGAGGATAACTAAAGAATAAACATCATGATATTGAATTTCTACTCTACGGGAATCTCTATGTTCATGATGATTGAAAAAAAATGTCTCAATCCATTTATCAGAATCTTATTTAACTCTATCCCATAAAACGTGCATAGATGTTTCTACTGGAACACATAGGTAATCTCTTCCATGGATAATAAAGGATGTAGGGATCCCTGTAGTTCTGCATTGAGCACAATACACCCTCTCATAATTGGTAATCATAAACCATGTCTGGAGAAATATGTGGTGCATCAATTGGAAATTTTGGAGGTTCTACTAGAATCTCCAGTCCCACCACATCTAGATTGTGCTCATTGCCACCCTCTTGGTGTATGAATGAAGGTCGTCAGGGGGGACATTTCACTACAAATTCCTAGTTTACACCTCAGAAAATAGTCACTAACAATTATATCATAGATATAAAGATAGGAAGTGTATAAGACAATAAATAATCAAGAGACACACCGCTTATGTCTCATAAATTTTGGACTGGGTAAAAGGAATAGTCATAAAGAACATCGAAGACAATTCCTTCTTCCCACTACAAAAAACATCCTAGGGTCATATTTTCTTTTTCCCAACATGGGTCCCTGTATATGGACAATCAATTACCATTAAAATCCTCATTTTATGGTGAACATTCATTTTCATAATATTAATTTCATTTAAATGAAATTATTTTTACAATTATCTATAAATGGTTGAAGTAAATAGATGGGAACCTATGATTAATATGGCCCCGCACACTTTATAAACCAAAGAGTAGTGTCCATTTAATCCCTACCATAACATGTTCCAGTCCATGCAACCAATGGTCCATGAATCAATGTACAATAATAGACTTTTTAAGGTGTATGTTGTATGCTATGAAGGGAAAAATAGTATATGGTATAATAGATACATTAATTACAAATTTTTTTCTTAGTCATCTTCAAAAAAATATTAATAAAACCACTAGTATATTACAAAAGGAATTCATAATAATGTCAGGTAGTCAAGAAAATAATCTTATTTGTAATGGAATATGCATGTCATTTAAATCCTATAAGGTGCTTAAATGATGCATCATCCTTGTTTCAAGGCCTTATCAAGCTAAGGATAAAATTAAATTCATCAAGAATAGAAATAATAACACCACATGCCATGTTTATCACCCAATGGTGGAATCAAATCTACTATAATAGAAAAACAGCATGTCTCATTCAAGATAATTTGGATTCTTCTTGTGTGTGGGATAGCTACTCATAGGAACAACTCATTTCTGAATTCACCAACATTTGTATTTTTTGTTCAAAAAAATTGAAATATTAATGAAGAAAGGGAACATTAAAATTCTCTAATACTACATTATAATGTCTCAACAAGGACCCACTAAAATATTCCATGAGTCGATGGGTCACATGTACTCAAGAAAACCACATCCAACATTAGATACATCCAAATTGGAATGTGGGTCTATGGTAGTACAATGGGGATACTATACCATTGTTATTAGTGTAACAAAGCTATTAAAAAAGTAAATAAACAAGTCATAGCATAAAATAAATCACTAATAGAAGATAAAAATCCAGTTGATAGATGTAAAAGTGAACAATGAAAAAGTAAATATCATATAAAATATGAGTGTGTCACGAATCTAGAAAATATGGAAGGAATTACATTGTAAAAGGAATCCCATATAATACATGTATCAAAATTAACAAATGACCAAAATGACTATCTTCAGATAGCATCACAATCCTAGCTCAAAACTAAGCTCCCTAGCTCCTAAGCATAATCAATCATGCATCGTAAAGTTAGTGCATGACCTTGTCCCATCCTACATCCACTATGTCTATCCATGTAGACAACAAAAACCCAACAAGGGATTCAAATAACACACAGTATACCACCACTGATAGTGTATACAGAAATTCCAGTCTATGTATACAAGAGAAAGTATTATGTAATATATAATTGTCATATTAATAAATAATAACGAGTGATAAATTTATGTGTGATACATTCCCAACAACAAGTCTCCATGTAGATAAGAAATAATAAAAAATAGTTAACGTTAAAGAATGATAAACATCCATTGTGGCTTATACGTAGTAATCTAGTGTTAGGATGACATGGGCCAGATGCACGGAATAGAAATTTTCAAGGAAATTTCTGACCACCTATGTTGTGCAATCAACTTCCCATCCCATTGAATAAATTCAAGGAGTATTAATGTCCATGGAATCCAATATAATCTAAATCCATTGAGTAGTAATGTCCATGGAATCCAATATAATCCTAAATCAATGGAGTATAAATAACCATCAAATTTAATATAGTTTTGAATTCCTTGTGTAGAAATGTATTTAGCATTCAATATAGTTCTGAATACTATCAAATACAACCATCATCAAAAAGATCACAGAAGGAAATCATGGGACATTCAAAATCTATTCAATTTATCATTTATCACATTTCCTAACTTATTTCATAATAATACATAATCCATTAGTTCATCCAACTCATTCCACACATCCACTAAAAACATATAATCAATTTAACATCATATATACACATGGAAAAAAATGGAATAAACCCTCTCTTTTAATCACATTTAATTTATTAACACATCCTCTATGAGGGTAAGATCCCACATACACCCAATGGGATGTTAACATATTATTATGGTGTGTAAACACAAATTTTTTTGTCAAGGATAAGGTTGAAAACACATAATTTTGTAAAGGTACTATGTGGTCAACCTATTATGGATCCAATAATTTAATCAAGGAATTTACCTAATTATGAATCAATTCATGATTGGTTCATTCTGTGGAATAATAAAAACTAGAAATAAAATAACCAACCCTCATAAGAAAACATATATACCACCAATTGTATACCCATGATTGACCACTTTTCCAGTAACCACAACTAACCCGATCCCGATCAAAGAGAATTGAAGAATGGTAAAATACCCTGAAAATAAGGAATATTATCTTGAACCAATGTATCAATTTTTATAAGAATATGAATGATGAAAGGAAAAAATGAACAAATTTATCACTAGTATAGATATAATGATATAGGTGGGCTAATAATAAGAGTTTGGATTAGGGAGTTACATCATAGACATGATTTAGGCATAATGATATCAATAGGAGAAGAAAAATTCCATCTCTAGTGGATAATAGGAAAATAATTGGTGGGATAAATAATTAATTAAAAAATGGAAACAATTATTTAATAAATCCAAAAACACTAGCTTATAGGTTTTGGATGCATGGTTAGCAAAACTGTGTGCCAATTGTGTGACATTTATTTCCTCAACAGGGGACCAAAATAGTTTAGGAAGAGGTTTTGGTAAACTATTAAAAAGAATGTGATTTTATTCTTTTAAAAAGTAATTTTGGATCACATGGGTGTGAATCCATGTCTATATTATTTCATCAATTCATGGGGCCATAGATAGAACCCTATCCCACCCTTCATAGTTACTTCTAACCATGCATCATAGGTGAAAAAGTATCTACTAATAATTTAGCCCAAATTCATTTTCAAAAAACTAATCCTTTGTGCTCCAAACAACCCTCTTACACCTTTTAAACACTTATGACCACATTAGGAACCAATGTTATTGAAAACCTAATGATTAAAATTGAAATTTAAAACATTAAAAACCTATAGAAATAGTCTGGATCATACGATATTCTTCTGATAATATGGGAATACCGTAAATATATTTTTATCCTTTTAATATTCAAACGAGTTTGGAGAGTCATCCAAATGATACTCTCTAATTGAATCATATATTCTCTAATTATTTGACAAAGTACACTATTAAGCCTATTATTTCCACAAGTTTTTTTCCTATTAATTTTTAGTATTTTTAATTTCCATTCGTTGGATTCATTTCTTTTAATAGAATCATCTCTTAATAGTTTTAAACTACTCTATATATTAAATTCAAATGTCTCATTCCAACAAACATCATCTAAATGTGTGGAGGGGTTGACCTCCTACATTGGGTTTTTAATCATCCTAAAAAGGATCATATATTCAGAATTTATATTCAACCATATCCTCTATCAAAATATTTTATATATATTTGTTATCACATTTCACAATTTAGCTCCTTAAATAATTCTTTCTATTATTGTTTGGAGTAGCACAAGACACTCTCAAACCATGAGGTGACAGTTAGGAACGACCAAATTAACATAAGAAGAATGGGTTTGAGAAATGGGAATTGAGATACATAATTAATGGGTAATTCCACCCATCACAATATCTACTATTGGGGAAGAAGTCTATCAATTAATGGGATTCAATTTAGGGAAAATATTAATGGGGGCATATTATTATATATGATTTTGATACCTTTTACTGATGCATTAAGAGGAGAACATTTGGAAAAACAATTCCCCAATAGATCATGATGAAAATCCTAGAGGAGGTATCCCAATTGATTAGAGGAATAATAATAATCAATCCAAGATTTCAAATGTACCATCTAGACACAACACAACTTCCCCTCAACATAAATACAAGAAGATTCTACTAAATAAATTGATACAGTAATATCTATATAGTTGCATGACATAATGGATTAAAAAAACATAGAGGTATTACATTAAAAACACTTAATGTGAAAAATAATATCACCAAGTATTTTTATTGTAGTGAAGTTCATAAAGATGAAAAGAAACGTAGGGATCTAACCTGGATGGCATCTATTGGGAAAAAATAACTCATCTGGATGTCATTGGGAAACCGAAAATTGAAAAATAGAACATTTATATGTGTCAAATATAATTTGGTTAGGTGATTAATAATAATTATTTACTAATTAATTAGATCATATTTTTTTGAATCAAATAACCTTACCATTGTGAATTTATTCAAATCATAGGATCCATTTACAAATCATTCGAATGAATTAACTAATTTTTATCTCTTCCAAAAATGAGAGTCTAATAATAAATTATAGTGAGATAAAGTATCTGTGAAATCTTGATATGAGAGCTCCATTTTCAGGTTTATATTCTAGAGGAATGGATCCTTTAGGAAATGGATGATATGGTAAAATACCAAAAGTTCATCAAGAAAGGTGAAAGTGAAAATAAATTGGGGAAATGTTAAGTGCAACCCAAAAGGGAATATATCTACCTTAAATAAGGGTGAGGGTTATAGGATGTGGTTATATATTATAAGGAATCATAAATAAGGATGGGGAAATTGATTAATGAAGCTAATATTTCATGATGTAATTCTATTTAAAAAACATTTTAATCACAAAAATGTTAGTTTTTATTTCCATACAAATAATATGTTTTGTGTATTTTTCTTCAATGTAACTTATTTTTTGTAAACTAGGTAAATTTGGTTTGTTTATTGTGTTCAATTTTTAACATTTACTCTAAAAAATAGTGTAGGGTGATTATCCTCTATGAAATGTTACAATATCCACTAAAATATTAAAATTTTGATACCTTGATTCAAGAAAATATGACCTCTATAAGATTTATCAATGGAACATAGATTATTAAAACAATGAGTGTAGGAATCATGAGAATATAATATGCCAAAACTAAGATGAAAAAACATATCTTATCCACCTCACCATATCCACACCCTTACACACAAAAGAAAAAAACAGAACTCCTAGTAAAAAACAAAAAAAATGAAAAAAATGAAAACATGGATAAAAACTTGAGACTTAAATGTTTTGGAATTTAGTCATATATCATGGTATAAAGAAGGTCTCTTTCACATTGAAAAAGATTAAAATATATCAATCAATATTGTAAAAAAAGCTAAAATTAGATCACTGCTCATCTTTTCTTGTGGCATACATACAAGTGTTCCCACACCATTATTAAAATATGTAATATCTGATCAGCCAATTCATCATATTTTATTGATTATTAGAGGGACCAGAGTTATCCTTATCTGTGACTCATTTTCATAAAAAAAACCTCAATTGTTTACTTTTAGCGAATGTGGAGACCATTCTGATGAAAACCTCGGATGATCCATATGGTGTCTTCTGAAAACATCATTTTTTCATTCTAATTCATCTTTTGGTATTTGTAAGAAAACATTGATGGGATTTTGTAACCATAAACAAGTACAACAATGATAAAAAATATTGAAAAATTAAAAGATATACATTGGATTTCAATATTCATCAGATGTCAAAAGAATTAGGATAAAATAATATTTCCATGATAATTTCTATATATCCATATTGGTTTTATCAATTATGTTCTATTTGAATATGGTTAGTATAAAATCAATGAGAATAAAATAGACATAATAGGGGAAATTCATATAATACAGTTTCTTGAATATAAAATCACCCTCTAGTAAAACTAATATTATTATAGAGTACATGTTACAAAACATAACTTGATATATTTGGATGTGATCCATTAATTACACACATAATCATATGGGAATTTACCACCACCAATCTTGGTTTCAAAAAATTTCATCTAGACCATCATTCCTCCAACCAGATATCCATAGCTAGAAGACTCCCACCATTTTCAAATTCTTGGTTCTAGAGTTCCTCCCTATAGATGCAGAGAATCGAAATAATAATGAGTTTCAAAATATCACAACAATCCCCCACTTGAATAACACTTTATATTAATTAATATCCCACATAATCATTGGAAAAATATTATTTTCATACCCCATGATTTCATAGTATGTTATTTTTTCAAAGTATTTCAATAACTTGCACTACATGCAACACTGAGTTCTAGCGCACCATGACTTACCAAACATGCCATTCAAAAGCGGTTATGAATAGTATTAACTGAATTTTGAACTTCATATAATCCTTCAAATTTTAGAATCCATATTATCAGTTTCTTAGACATAATTTAAGAACAAATACATTTTTTTAGATAAAAGAAGTATTTTTTTCAAAAAATGAAATTTTTCCGCCTTTTAATGGTGAAGGATTTTTAAATAAAATATTTGAAACTTTTATATATCCAATTTGGAAAAATAAACTTCTTCTATATATTAGGGACATCAGAAATTATTTTTAGTAAATATTTGGTGTTTTTCTGATAACTTTCATATTTGGGTGAATAGTGAAAAATACTATAATTTAACTGAAAAAAACTTCTTAAATCAAAAATAATTTATATTGTTAAATTATACATCTTAATTATTTGGAAGTATAAATATATTATATTTTTATGATTCAATACAATGGTGGTCATTGTAAGTATTTTCACATTGAAATTGGACATAATCAAGTGTCAAACTTTTAGTAGTTATTATTTATTAAAAATACGGATTTTGGTTTTGACAGCGGGAATTAATTTTAAATTAATAAATTCAACTTATATGTTTTTAATTTGGTAAAATAGACTTCATTATTGAATTCAGAATATCAAAATCAGATTAGGGTATATTTTTTGTATTTTTCTGAAAATATTAAATTTTTGATGAATAGTGAAGGACACTAAGTTATAATTTAAAATCGTATTTTTATTTAAATAATTATTTATTTCATTTAAATTTATTTTATGTCAAATTGATACATAATACATATATATGTTCAATGTAATTCATTGGACTCAGTTTATAATAATTTTAGATATATAAAAATTTTATTGAACTTTTCACCGTCTTTTACCCACCTCCTATGAGAATTTACAAATTCACATACAACTTAATTTTACCTCTTATGTGATTGGAATTTCGAAAATCTTAGAGACACGGTTAATATAAAGGAGTATAATGTGGTTCAATAAGATAAAAATAATATTTGGTGGATAGTAACTCTTTATTTTTATTTACCAAGGTAAAATGTAAATAGGGTAATTAAGGGTAAAAATGATATTATTATTACCCTAACACATGTCCTAATTCTATTGGATAAGTATAATTCGACCCAAAACAAATGTAGGAATAAAATATGATCCTCTTTGGTCCACTTGGATTAGATGAAGACATTTATTATTATTTAATTCAAAGAAGTGTTAAAAGAGTTAAAATCAATTTTTTATAACTAAAACATTTTTAATATAGGGTAATACATAATATAAATTCGATAATAAATATTCATTAGAATTATAAAAATATTTCATTATTAATTTAATTTATTTTTAATTTTTATACATTAATTAATTTGATTTATTTATGACCTAATGATGATGCAGTAATTACCTTATTAGTGAAATATTAAAATAATTGATATTATAAATACCCAAATAAATATAATTTAAGACTTTTAATGAATTCCAAGAATTTAATTGGTTAATATGACATGTTAGGATTGATTAAATGTGTATTTTTCTAATTAATAAAGTTATTAAGACATTAAGAAAAATCAATTATTAAATAGTGTCAAAATTGACATAAAGGAGTTTATAAAAAAAAATTATATTATTAATTGATATAATATTTCTAAAAATATAAGTTTCGTCCAAAATACTTATTTGTTGATAGGTATGTCATTAAAGGACAACTTGGGGTTATCTTTTCAGTTTATATTATGTTTATTGACCATATAATATTAAAATACTAAGAGACATGGTAAATGTCAAACTATTTAAGTAAGAGTTAAATCTAAAAGATAAGGGTAAAATAGTGAACCAAACTTGTCTAAAACCTATCTGTTGAGTGGTTTTCGACCCATACACAACTTAGAATTTACATAATACAGTTTTGAGCCATTATAAACAGAATATCAATTTATTATAAAATAATAATTTATGTTTTTTCTAAAGAGCCCCTCCTCCCACTTATTAAAGGACACCACTTATAACCAATTACTCACTACTATAAATCCTTTTGGATCGTTCAAACCCTGACCAATTAAGCTTACTACATACATACCCTCCACCTAGAATCCTTACCTTATGAATAAGGCACTTCAAGAGTCATTTTTGTTTCAAACCAATGAGAGTTACCCAAATTAAAGGTAACGATTTCCCTTAGATTCTTTTCTTTTCTTTTACTTCTACAACCCCTAAACTATTATTATTATTTAATTTTGAAACAAAACAAGTATCCTAAATATACTAGAATATTTTTATGAGAAGTATACAAACTACAATTAAACATAACTCCATCTAATGGGTGAAGAACATAACGTTTCTGTGGATGGGAATAAAACACCTCATGAAACGATGATTGTTCAATTATCTCCTACCGCCTCTCATGGTGCCCATTATGATGGAAGTATAATTAAATATGATATTTATGATATTTATTTTATATATAAGATTCTGTAATTCCAATTTATATCATACCATTATTCTTTTCATGTTCTATGTGTATACAATAATTTCATTTGAGGAAGTGCGGACTACTGCCCCCTTAAAGTGATATGACTCATTCATACCATACATTGAACATATAAAGGATGGTATTAATGAACATAAGTAAAACATATAAGATATTATATTATAAAGTAATAATAATATATCTATGTATCATTTGGTTTTTATTCCTTTTAAAATGAAAAATGAAATGTAAGTAGCATTCGTGCGTACGTACGGACTACCGTCTCCACAAACACGATGAGATTCATTCCCCATCATATCCATTCAAGTCTAATTCTCATTTTATGATTAAAAATAATGTTTAATTACTTTATATTGTTCTAGATATGAATAATATACAACCTATCCATTATAAAAATTACTTATGAAACAAAACATATAAAATAAAACGAGTATGTTAACACCCAAAATGAAAATAATACAAATATATTATTAACAAAGTAATGTTAAAAGATCATATATGATATCATATTAACTTGTATGATTCTTTTATAATTTAAAAAAAAATTCACCATTATACAAGTGTTTAATCTACTGTCATCCAAGGAAAAGAACAAGGTAAGTGTTTGTTTCACAATCTCTTCATTATCTGAGGTTGTTTATATGTGATTTTATACTAGGACTTCTTTATCATCCACATCCATGTTTCTTAAAAATGTATTTCAAAACATTTTACTATTTACTATACAATAGGATATAGACATTTATAGAGTTTTTATAAATTTTATAAAATGGTTTGAAAGGAATCTTTCCGTCGTTTTCCATACAAGGTCCTTTTTAACCTTTTCGAATAATTAAGGTAAGAATGTATCTTTTTAACTTATACAGTGAGTGCGGCTATTTTCCACCACTATAAAATCATCGAAGCTTACCTTACAAGCTTATAAAAATATATTCATAGAAATTGTTTTATTTTACAATTATGTGACTTATAAATGATTTAAAAAAAGATATTTCTCTCAAATAGTTTTTATTTCATCCATGTCAACATCCTTTGATAAATTTTAAGCTTATTTAAGTTGATTTGTTATGATACAAAACTTCCATATTGTATTGAAGGTTTTGTGATATGTTTTAATGTGGATGTGTTATTTCTATACCATTCATGGTTTATAGAGAAATTAATGACATTTCATATGCTAGTTTTAATATGAATGTTTATGTTATGTTTAAACCTATACATATGATGAATGCATTCGACATAGTAAGTGACGGGTGGATCCCGCTATAGCCCTCCGATGCATCAGTAGGTCTCATGAGACAATCTAGTTTCTTGACACAAGTCTTTGAAAAAATATTATTTGTAGTCTTGGAATAAGGCCTTGACTATGTGATTATAATAGTCTGTTGTTATGCATTCCATCATTATGAAAGTGGTTATTGATATTGCATGTGATTATTCTTCTAGTATAATATCCATGTGAAAAAATAAATGGAATTATTTCATTTTATGTTTTCTATATTATTCTGAAGTTCAATTTTAAAAGCCTTTTGATTTAGTTATTAATTTCCTTAAATGTATATGGTTATTTATGAACGTTTCCACTATATTGTTATCCTTACCGAGCATCTGAGCTCGCCCCTTTCTATGTTTTATTTTTCACTGGATGTTAAGAAATATTTTATGACTAACCTGCTAGGATAGTCTGAAGGGGATATGAGTGTGGACCATGGAGACTATATTATTGTTTTTTTCCACTTTATGATGTAATGTAACATTTATGAATGTATTTAGTGATTCCAAGGCTACTGAACTAATCGGTCTTTTGAGATTTTATCTTTTGTAATCATGGCAATGATACGTAATAATGCACCGACTCTGGGTAACTGGTGTCCGGGCATTACAGTTGGTATAAGAGGAAGTTTAGTACAATCTATTAAAGCTATATTTATATAAACTATGATTATAGAACATAGCCCTAATATATACTTTTAGGATTAATATACAGTAATTTCCTAGAATTATTGTATTGTAGTGATTTTGTGAGTTTTCCGAGAAATAAATCCATGTATGGATACAAGTGGGTAGAGGTAACTCTGACATAGATGTACCTAGGGGTAAAACCCAAAAACACTACTTTGATCTAGACTCAAACAGGAACTGGTGCACGACAACGGGCCTTGATACACTCTTGGTTATGACACTCTCGTGGGATATTCTTATGATAATTCTCATTTTCATTACAAATCAATATAAAGGGTTTATGAGTATATAATTCCTCAATGAAAACGTCCTTATGATTATGGATTATATCCATAAACCATTCAATTTATTTTAGGTATTTTACATGTTTTTAATTATTCATTACAATTCATAAACAGACATAGTTTTTGCTATTGTATAGAAACGGTGCCCAGTAGAAGGAATGTGAACTCCATCAATACATATGATCAAAAGAGTAAGAAGGACCATATCTTTAATTGTATTAATCCAACATTTAGAAGGGAAATATTATCCCATGTATTCTAAAAATATGAATAAATAGTGTCATGTGTTAATAATATAAGTAAATAATTTTCTGAGTCCTATGGTTTTGAAAGGAAGCAAGAGAAGAAAAGGATGGAAGAGAGAATGGTGGATAAAGGGAAGAGGGAAAAGATGAATTTTTCCATTTGTGATAACCTTGGGAAGAAACACCCTGGAACATGCCTGAAAGGAATGGGATTTTGTTATAAGTGTGGTGAAAAAGGACACAATGTATGTGACTTCAAGGCTAATAAAATGGTTTCAAATGAACAATGATTCATCTGTAAGGAGTTGGGACACTACGCGAACCCATGTTCAAATCATGAGAGTATTCCCCAAATTATGCTATTGGATAATTATCAATTTATGATACTACCACAAATGAGGAGAATGATTAGAGTTCTTATGTTGTTATTAGAGAATTATGTCATTTTAGTGTTGTATCAATAATGTAACGGTTATAATAATTATGGATTATATAAGGATTGTACAATAGTACTATTTCATTAAGAGCTAGAGATTGTGTAGAACCATGAAAAGTGACTCAATAGTAGGTTACATTATTGGAAAATAAATTGTTGAGGGAAAGATAAACCATAATATAGTACTGATACTGAGTTAGTGATTTGGGAATAATACATGATTGATTTGGATAAATTATATTGGATATTCTTGATTTCTTTGAAACGGTTTAATGATTTTAATATTCCATCATTGATGGAGTTTACAACATTTATGGATTGAAGGAGTATATTTGGTATTCTATAAGGAATAAAGTATAATGAATGTAATCAATAAGGATTTATGGTAATTCAAGATGCTGCAGTGTTTTAAAAGATTAGATGATGGAGGTGTTCACATGTCATTATGCGGAAAAAACGATCTTCATTGTGTGTACCTTCCTTATAAATTTTGGACTGTTAGTTTGGACATAAGTATTTTGGATAATTCTAGTAGTAGATTATTTTTTATTCCCATAAAAGGATAATCAGGAGGTTGGGTGGCAACCCGTCGCGTCCGACAAGGCCGTAAGACATGAACCCGCAACTGAAGGGAGAAATGGGTGTATCACCTGCCACTGGCCCATGTGATGTCCTGGATTGAATAATGAATTTTCTTTAAAAAAATATATGGTATAAAAATTATAAATTCATTATTTTGAACCCTATATGAATAGGATAAATACAATGTTATTTTAACGTTCTATTATCTTTTAGAGTGAAAGATGAGTTTGTGGTAGAAATTAGTTAAAGTAAGGGACTCTACATGTCACATATATAGTTTTCTTCTTCTCTTATTCTATTAATAAATTAATTCTTATACTTTAGTGAAGGGATCTTAAAACAAAAAATGTTTTATTCTAATACCATATGTTTTGTTGAACTGATGGTATTTTAAATCATTATAGATTGATGAATTTAAGGCCCTCAATCATAAACTTGTTTGTGATTGATGACCTCAATCATTACCTATAAATATTTACATATTTCCTCAAATTATATATCTTTAATTTCCACAAGTGTTCTCCTAATAATGATCAATATTTGGTGGGAACCCTTTCATTTCCCTTTTCCTCTTATTAAGACTAAATTTTGTTAACCAAATTTCTGATGTGGGTTTTGCCAAAGGTATTTTCTATTTTCAACCATTTATTTTAGAAATAATAATTTCAAATTTCGAGGATGCAATTTATTGAATGAGGGAAGAATGTAAGACCACAAGATTTCATAGTACATTATTTCTTCAACGTAATTCAATAACTTGCACTACACGCAACATTGAGTTCTAGTTCACCATGACTTACCATACAAACCATTCAATAGATATTATGAATTGTATTTACTGAATTTTGAACTTTATATAATCCTTATAATTTTAGAATCTATATTATGAGATTCTTAGACATAATGTAAGAACAAATACATTTTTCAGATAAAATAAGTATTTTTAAAAAAATGCAATTTTATCGTCTTTTAATGGAGAAGCCTTTTTAATTAAAATATTTGAATCTTTTATATATTAAATTTGACAAAATAAACTTTTTATTTAGAATCGGGATATAAGAATTTCATTTGAATAATGTTTTGGTGTTTTTCTGATAACTTTCATATTTGGATGAATAGTGAAAAATACTGTATTTAATCTGAAAAAAACTTTTTAAATCAAAAAAATTTATTTTGTAAAATTATACATTTTAATAGTTTGGAAGTATAAATATATTATATTTTTACAATTTAATCCAATTATGGTAATTGAAGGTTATTTCACTTTGAAATTTTACATAAATAAGTGTCAATATTTTGGTAGTTATTATTTCTTAAAAATATTCCATTTGGTTTTGACAGTTGGAATTAATTTTAAATTAATAAATGAAACGTCTATGTTTTTAATTTGGTAAAATAGAATTCATTATTGAATTTGTAATATCAAAATTAGCTTTGGGTAAATTTTTGTTATATTTCTGAAAACATTTAATTTTTTGATGAATAGTGAAAAACGTTGAGTTAGAATTTAAAACAGATTTTTTATTTAAATAATTATTTATTTTATTTTATGTCAAAATAGAAAAATAATATATATATATAAGTTCAATGTAATTCAGTGGAGTTAGTTTATAATAATTTTAGATATATAAAAATTTTATTGAACTTTTCATCATCTTTTACCCACCTACTTAGAGAATTTGAAAATTCACATAAAACATATTTTTACTGCTTCTCTGAGTAGAATTTCATAAATATGAGAGGAATGGTTAATATAAATGAGTAAAATGTGGTTCAATAAGATTAATATAATTTTGTGAATTGTATCTTTTTACATTTATTTACTATAGTAAAAAAGTAAATATGGTAATTACGGGTAAAAATGATATTATTATTACCCTAACACATGTACTAATTTTATTGGATAAGTATAATTTGACATAAAACAACATTTGGAAGAAAATATGATCCTCTTTGGTCCTCATGGATTAGATTAGGACATTCATTATTATTTAATTCAAAGAAGAGTTAAAAAGTTAAAATCAATGTTTAATAAATAAAACATTTTTAATATAGGGTTCTACCGAAGATAAATTAGATTATAAATATTAATTAGAGAGATAAAAGTATTTCCTACATAATGGTACTTTATTTATAATTTTTATACATTAGATATATTAATTTATTTATGACACAATAATGATGTAGTAATTACCTTTTTAGTGAAATATTAAAATAATTGATATTATAAATACCAAAATAAATATAATTTGAGACTTTTAATGAATTAAACAAATTTTATTGGTTAATATGACATTTTAGGATTTATTATATGAATTTGGTTATAATTAATAAAGTTATTAAGACTTAAAAAATAATTTATTAAATAGTGTAAAAATTGACATAAAGGAGTTTTTAAAACAAATATTATATTATTAATTGATATAATATTCCTAAAAATATAAGGTTCAGCCAAAGGACATATATGATGATATTTATGTAATTAATGAACCACTTGGGGTTCTCTTGGAAGTTTATAGTATTTTTTAACCATATAATATAAAAATACAAAGAGACATGGTAAATGTAAAACTATTTAACTAAGAGTTAAATCTAAAAGATAAGGCTAAAATAGTGAACCAAACATTTATAAAACATATTGGTTGAGTTTTGTTTACGCATCCCCACATTATTCATTAAATAATACAGTTTGGAGCCATTATAAACTGAATATGAATTTATTATAAAATAATACATTATGTATTTTCTAAAGAGCCCCTCCTCCCCCTTATAAAAGGGCACCACATCTAACCAATTCCTCACACCTATCAAGACTTTTTTCTGGTCCAGCCTCTGCCCCATTAAGCTCCCTACATCCCTATCCTCCCCCTAGAAGCCTTAATTTAGGCAGATGTCACTTAAAGAGTCCTTTTTTATTCAAGCCAAAGGGAGTTACGCAAATTAATGGTAATGATTTCTCTTAGCTTCTTTTATTTTCTTTTACATATCCAACACCTAAAATCTTATTATTATTTTATTCTGTAACATAAACAGTATCCAAAATATACTGGGATATTGTTATGAGAATTATTCTAACTACACTAAAACACACCTCCACCTAATGGGTGAAGAACATAATGTTTCTGTGGATGGCAACCACACGCCTCACGAAACGATGATTGTTCATTTATCTCCTACCACCTCTCATGGTGGCCATTATGACGACACTATAATTAAATATGATATTTATTATATTTATTTTATATATAAGCTTCTTTATTTCTATTTTATAGCATTCCATTATCTATTTCATGTTGTATATATATACGATAATTTCATTTGAGGAAGTGCGGACTACCGCCCCCTCAAAGTGATATGACTCGTTCATACCATACATGGAATTTAAAAAGGATGGTATTATTGAACATAAGTAAAAAATATAATATATTATATTATACTGTAATAATAATATACCAATTTATCATTTGGTTTTTATTCCTTTTAAAATGAAAAATGAAATTAAAGTAGCGTTCGTGAGTATGTACGGACTACCGTCTCCACAAAAACGATGAGATTCATTCCCCATCGTATCCATTCAAGTAAAATTCTCATTTTATGATTAACAATAATTATTAAGGACTTGATATTGTTATGGATATTAATAAGATACAACCCATCCATATGAAACATGGATTATGTAACAAATCATATAAAATAAAACGAGTAAGATAACACCTAAAACGATGATAATACTAAGATATTATTAACAAAGAAATATTTAAAATCATATATGATAGCATATTAATGTATATAATTCTTTTATAATTTAATAACAATCATTTCACCATTATACAGGAGGCTAATCTACCCTCAACCAAGGAAAAGTACATTGTAAGGGTTTATTTCAAAATCTCTTCACTATCTGAGGTTGTTTATACGTGATTATCTACTGGGACTTCTTTATCATCCACATCCATGTTTCTCAGAAATGTATTTCAAAAGTTTTTTACTATATACTAGACTATGGGTTAATGTCATTTATACCCTTGTTATAATTTTTATAAAATGGTTTGAAATGAATTTTCTATCATTTTCCAAACAAGGTCCTTTTTAACCTTTTTGACAAAATTAATGTAAGAATGTCTCTTTTTAACTTATACGGTTGGTGTGGATATTTTCTGCCGTTATAAAATATTTGAAGAATAAATTACAATATTATAAGTATATTTTCATGGTAAATGTTTTCTTTTAAAATTATGTTACTTTTAAATGATTTAAAAAAAAGATATTTCTCACAAATAGTTTTTATTTTATCTATGTCAACATCCTTATATGGATTTTAATCTTATTTGAAGTTTATTTATTATGATACAAAACTTCCATATTGTATTGAAGGTTTTGTGATACGTTTTAATGTGGATGTGTTACATTTATACCATTCATGGTTTATAGAGAAAGTATTGACATTTCGTATGCTAGTTTTAATATGAATGTTTATGTTATGATTAAACATATTCATATGAGGAATGCGTTGGACTTAGTAAGTAACGGGTGGAGCCCACTATAGCTCCTCGATGCATAGGTAGGTCTCATGAGAGAAACTAGTGTCTTGGAGCAAGGCCTTGAAAAAATCCTTTTTGTAGTGTTGGCACAAGGCCTTGACTATGTGGTTATGATAGTCTGACATTATGCATTCCATCATTATGAAAGTGGTTATTGATATTGCTTGTGATTATTCGACTAGTAGAATATCCATGTGAACAAGTAAATGGTATTATATCATTTTATTTTTTATATATTATTATTCTCTTCAAGTTTAAAAGGATTTTTCTTTATTTATATATTGCTTTAAATGTTTATACTTATTTATGAAAGTTTTCTCTATATTGTTATCCCTACAGCGCATCCGAGCTCACCCCTTTCTATGTTTTATTCTTCCCAGGATGTGAAGAAATATTTTATGACTGACATGTAGGCATAGTATGAAGGGGATATGAGTGTGGAATATAGAGACTATATTATTTTAGTTTTTCACATTATTATGTATTGTAACATTTATGAATGTATCTAGTGATTATAAGTTTACTACACTAATCGATCTTTCGAGACATGAGCTTTTGTGATCAGGACAACGATACGTAATAAAGAACCAAATCTTTGTAACCGGGGTCAGGGAATTACACTTATCATTAAATCCTATATAGAAATAGTTAGTGTCCTTATTCCACCTTCCATCCATATAACTCTCAATTATATATTATGTTTCTTCAAAAATAAATAGACTATGTACCTTGTAAACATGGTATAAATATTTTTACTTTTGTTAACCATTGTCATATCTAATATCTTGTTGATGAAATAAAAATTTAGCTAAATTTTATTTATCTATGACTGAAACATGAAAATTTTATCCAAATAAATTTTGATGTAACTATCAAATGTTAATAATCCTCTTTCCAAAAATCGACTGAGTTCCTCCAAAAAAATCATCAAAAATATTAATTCTGTACCTACTACACTTATGGACACAAACTATAAACCAACTGGGGATCGTGAAATAATTAACTCCAACCTCAGCATCTATATTATTCATATCCCTCTAAATTTATACAGAAACCATTTTTGCATATTTCTTTCATCCATATTCCCTCTAAATTTCACATTAATATAATATCACATATATCATCTATTGTGAAACACATTGATATATATTATGAAACTTTTTGATTTTGGAACATATACTTCATAAATATAAAATTGTCGTTGTTTAATTCTCCATGAACCGAATGACAACTCCCACTGCATGTGCAATGGTTGGAGTTGTATACACCATATGGAACATCAAACTACCTAAAACTAACACAAATACAAATTTTATTTTCCCTCCCTCTGTATGTCACCGTGTTTTCATAATCCTAATCATACTTTATTGGTTCTAATGATTTCATTGATTGTTTCATAGTTATGAAATTTGAATACCAAATAATGTTCTTAATGGAATGAGTGATGGAATTATATAGCGTTTTATGGTTATTCATGATGGTATTTTAATATATTAATAATTTTTTATTTCATGTGATTAAACATTGGATGAATGTTAAATGATCTATTAATGGATTTGGAGGAATCTTAAAAGGTCGCTAGTTGAAAATAAAGTGCACTGGGTAACACTAGCTAGCCAATGCAGAGCCATTGACCACTTGATGGTGTTGGAATGATTCCATAGGATTTATGAATTTTCTAACCATGCAGTGGATGAAGATGAAACCAGAAGTGCTCTAGATTTATTACTAGATAACTGGTGACATTGGTTGGATATCTAGTGTGTTTGATTCATCAATTTCAAAATTTATATTTTATTATGTCACACATCTCTTAATAGGTCATTGGTGGTTTTTATGGACTCAGATAGATTATCAATTATTCCTATATCTATTTGAGGCTATAAATTATGGACCATGGTGGCTTGGAATATTAATTATCAAGTATAACAACTCATCACTCAAATCATAAATACATGATTGCTGAAAATATCAATATATGCCAATGAGAAAATTATCATTTCTCAATATCAATGTATATCATATAATTTTCTCTATATCTACTATCTTAATTGTGTAGATACATACCGAGAGATAATAGATAATAATTTCAAATAGTTTTTATAAAGAAATTCATAAAATTATCATCCTAAATTCTACAACATTTTTCTTTATTCAACTGATAAAAATATAGGGGGAGAGGTTATTTCTACCATTTATGTAATGGAGGATTGGTTTCATATTTTTACATTCATTTACAAAAAGAGAGGTAATGGATCCTTACTCTCCATTATAATAAATGGAAAAGGAAAACCACTCAACTAGAGGGGATGAGATATAGGGGCTCCATCGAGCATTTTCGTAACCCATTAATCAAAAATTGTTCGTTAGGTGTTTTAATTTACTCATTGCATAATTACATCATATCGATTCACATAATAAAAAAATTAGATATTCAATAAATATTCAATGACTTCTTATTATTTTAATCTATTACATAACTTTTATATATCACATCCAAAATATTTTGACCCTTTTAATATTTTATAACTGCTTTAATTTATAATTGTACAGTCACTTTTACGATATCTAGATTTAATTATAAAAAACATTCATAATTTAAATACTATAATATCATTATCATTATTTGATTTTATTATAAAACTAAAATGTCTATTTTCATTAAAACCATTTCATATCCTCTTTGGAAAATTTTTACTCATGTGTATTCTCCTATAGTATAATTGGAATAAAAATTTACTCCACCAGATAAAACTGATTTTGAATGAAATGGAAAAATTATGAACTCTCTCCATCTTTGGCTTAAAAAAATGAATTTAATCACTCCACATGGAATCCCACCAATGAAATTTGGAAATTTTTAAATATTAATACTAATGTAAGGAAAATTTCAAATATATTAAAATTAATTTTGATAGAAAAAAATTTGAATGTATTAGTATTCAATTTAGAGAGTCTATTTTTAAATGTTTACTCACTTTATTAACATTTTCAATCAGAAAGTTTATCTTAGTGATTATTTTTCTACAAATAACTATAGAAAATAAATCCTCTAGTATATACCATGATATTGGGAACAAAAAGTAATGGTTGTCCAAGAAGTGAATTATATCTAAAATATGTTTCTTGGGTAATGAACTAGCTTCCATAGGATGTATGAAATTACCATAATGATTTAATCTCAAAATGATATAAACAAGAAAAGTTAGAGAAAAAAATTGATTGAATGTTACTAATTATAAAATTTTTTATAATAAATATTATATTAAATTCTTGAGAAAGAGACTAATTTTTTTTAAAATGAATAAAACAACCCATATTTCCAAAAAGGAAGAAAAAATTGATTTTCCAAAATTGATTGTTGTTATTGCAATAAGAAGGGTCATATTAGACTAAAATCCCCAGTATAAAAAATTAAATCAAAATTAACAAAAAAAGGAATGATATATCTTATTATTTTTACCAAGACTGTAAGAGATGCCTCCGTGGATTCAACCTCATCAACCAACTCAAGTAAAAAATATCAATTAAAACATCTTGAGGTAGGTGATGAGATCAGTTCATCTATTTCCCAATCATACTCTCACTCCACTCCTTTCTATTATTTTTCCACTAATTATTCCCCATATAATCAAAAAATGGATTTTGTAAATTTTTTTTGACACAATACATTCAAAATAAAAATATCTAGACACAAAATATAAAAACATTCTTAATAAATAAAATAAAATTTTGAATGAGAAGGATATTATACCAAAATTTTTTTTTTCTAAAATTTAAAATAACAACCATATTATAAGAATTTAGAAACCCAAATGAAGAAGCATAAAATTTCCCTCACTCAATTCACCCATGGTGATAAATATCATGATAATATTTTGGTGTCTCAACATCTTATAATAAATTATCATGGTTTTTTTCATAATAATTTAATTTATTATAAAAATAATACTCAAGTATAATAGATTTTACAGCTATATTTTGTATTTATTTTCACAAAATCAGGAATACATTTTATGATTATAATTGAAAATTTTATATATATACAAAAAATAAAAATTTGTTCATGTTTATCTCATATAATTCATAATAATACCATATAAATAAATTTAGGGTTATTAAATCTTTATTATCCAATATTATTGGACCAAAGACTATTGAAACATCTAAATATTTTATATTTAAACTTTTCAGACCCAAAATCATGGCACCAAAAAAAAAATTAATATCATATAAAACTATTCCATAGAGATTCTTTTCCATATCATAAAGTGGATTATCTACCAAAGTGGTATATAAACCATTGAAATGATTGATCTAGAATTACACGAACTCTTTATTAAAAGGTTCTAATTGAGTGGGAGCCCAGCTGTCACGTTTCTAGTTATTTTTTAACATAAAATTTCAATTCATGGGTGATAGGGTCTTATATTCATTAATTTTTCCATTTCTCCCATGAACATCATTTCATTTTCTCCTATACCACTCTCTCTATATCACTCCCTTGTTTATGATTTATATTTATTTAAATAGTAGCGGTTGTATTTTTAATTTTATTAATTATTTCTTTATCTATATCACTGGAAATTATTTACAAATCAATATTACCTCATTCAAAACATTATTTATTTTGAAAATTTATTTTCATTATTTTTATATTTTTCCTTATTTATTTTTTTAAAATATTGAGATTCAATATTATCCGTTTATTTTAAATTTTTGACAGTATTTAGAAATATTCTATTTGAATATCCTTTTAATTTTTCATGATGTGTGTTTTACCTTTAAATGTAATCATGTTATTTACTTATTCCTATTTTATCAAATGATTTTTTTCATGCCTTATTCTGTAATCTTGTTTTTTAGTTAATGAAAATCATTAAGTGAGATATAGTATTTCATATCTAAAATTTTTTACAGTTTTTGTCAATTAATAACTTATATAAAATAATTTTCCATTTTCCCAACTTGATTTATTTTTTATAATAAAAATAATGGATAAACTTATTGTTTATTATGGAAATTATTCTATATCAGAAACCAGAGATGTTTTTATGTTTTTGGTTTTTTTGGAAAATTTTATCGTATCATACATGGGAAGATATGTCTGGGCTATTTAGCATGATAATTTTTTTATTATTATGGTGATTTTTTTTAAGTATTGTTATTATTATCTCGTGATCATGTTAAATAACATAAATTATAACATCAGGAATTACTTTTATTCCATGTTTTAGTATTTATTAACAATTGATTTGGGTTTTTATGTTTATAGTTTTTCATCAATAATGTTGGATATTTTATGGTCTCTCTATATAATGGTGTTATCATGATCACAAACACTCCATTATATTTGATATAGTTTTTATTTCTTTTCTGTTATGAAATTTGAGTTCCAAATTGTGTTCATAGTGGACCATATAATCGAATTCAATAGCACAAAAGAATATTTCCTGAAAGAATTTAATGAAATTATTGAATTATTATTTCATATAAATAAGTATTAGACAAGTGTTAAAATATATAATAGAGGCTATATAAATGTCTTTATAGGCCACTAATTATAGATTAAGTGTAGTTGGCAACACTAGATTCCTGATGCCGAGCCACTGGACACCCAGTGGTGTTAGTCAAAATACAAAAATCCCAATATGTCCACCATCCATCCAATAAGGGATAATAATATAAATAGATAATGAATAATGTATTATACTTGACTATTCATCCATACCATCTAGATGATTGCATCAGATGGCTAGCCATTGGATATTGATTCTAAAAATTAAAAATTCAAATTGTTTTGGTCCATTCTCATCTCAATTAGTCATTGAAAATTCTTGATCACCAAGATATATTATAGATGTATTGTAAATAAATTATAGGCCATAAATAGAGTAACATGGTGACTTAGAAGATGAACATTCAAGGGAAATAACTTCATACTCAAATAAATGATTCTAAATCACTATCAATCTCCATATACAATCAAGTGACAATTATGAATTCTTGATGATGAAAGCAATTATCTATTTCTATTTAGATTTCTTCTATATATATTATTAATCTTTCTTAGGAGATTGCAAAGTGGGATTTTCAAAGGATTTATAAAATTCAATCTATAACTTTTCATTATACTTTATACAATGTTTTTCTTGATACAACTTGTGAATTGAAATGGAGGTGGGTTATTACTATCATTGAAGTATGTGCTGCTTCCATTCATTCCACTTCCATAAAATTAAATGTAGGACATGTTTTCATGATCTCAATTAAAATCAATGGAATAATAAAAATGTATCAAGACAATTAGAGGAGATGTAGGGGTTCACAGTAATCTATTTTCTATCTCCATTATCAAACCATATTTTCCCACTCTTCCAAATCATGCATCACATCATTTATATCATATAATTTCATATAATTATATAATTACAATATTACTTGAATCAACTATACTTAATCATTTAATTAATCTTTATATTATCCTTATTATATGATATAAATATTATTTTTATTCTTTTATCTTTCATAATCACTTTAATTAATAATATTGTTCTCACTCTTATCAATCATTGATTTTATTGTTATGTTAATTCATAAATCAATTACTATCAATGCATTATCACTAATTGATAGAATATTTCATCTATTCTTATTTTTTTTTTTTCTGTTACACATTGATTATATTAATTTCTTAAAATTAAATCCACCACTCTCTTTTCATTCTACTCTGAACAATAATGTTTACCATTTATATATCCTCATAGTTAATTTTTTTGTTCTTTATATTTAGATAAATTCATATGGTCATCCAAGGGGTTGACATAATTTTACCGCATGTTATACTAAATCTTTTAATGACCATATAGTTGTATTATTTCTATAATAAAACATATATTTTATTTTTATTATCCCTCTCAATACATATCCCCAAAATCCTCTGGTATTTACTAATATCCTATATTTCAAATCATCTAGAAAATTATTATTTCACCACATCAATCTATTCTATGTTCAAACCCTCCTGGGTGATTTCATCTATGCACAAGAGAAGGGAAAATTAACCCCCATAATTGAACACCTTCTAGTGGAAACAATGGTATGAGGTTATGTTGAATAACCTCTTCTCATCCATAAATTTACTAACCATTTATTTCATTTCCTTGGAACATACATCATACCATAAAGGCATATTTTTACATTTTACACAAGGCCCTCAATTATTTTTCAATGAAATCACATGGTTTCTACAAAAAAATTACACCTTCCAATCACAAAATAAAGAATTTACTATTCACATCAATTTTCTCAAGATGCATAAAAATATAAGTGACTATAATCAATATTTTTCAGAATATTATGTGTTATAAAATATGTGAAAATGGTTTGACAAATACATTACTTTGTTTCAATTGAAATCACTTCATAAGTTTTCCTATAATTATACCAATCTATACCTCCCACTAATTCTTTCAATAATAAAACTCATTTTTTGTGGAACACTTTTCCCCTTTATTAATACTTTTTCTCTTAGATTTTGGTTGGAATAAAACAAGTCAATTTCAAATTTGACAACTGACTCCATCTTTCAAAAATCATTAATAATAACTACTTTATCCATTCTTTAAGGATATATTTTAATCATATGAAGATATTTGTGAAAATAAGATATGAGAAATTATTTAGTCTCATGATTCTGGTAGACCTCTATAACTCATCCATTATTCCTTCTCTTTTTTGAATTTAATCATATAAAATATCAACTTTTATATCTATTCCTTTATTTTCCATAGATATTGATATTTTTTATAATTTCTCCCACCATAATGATTCCATTATAATTTCAATGCTCCCTAAATTTTATGGGGATCCAATTTAGATCAATATAGATATTATCTATTTATAATTTCTCTAACTCGTTCTTTCAAAAAGTTTTGTCATTCCAAAACATCATCTAATGGAAGAGAACTTTTTCGATTCAAATTATCTTTTTAATTGTCATTATCCCAATGTTGAAACCCATATATTTTATCTCTATACATAATAAAGTATAATTTTTGGGCATTTCATTGAGTTTTCCCTCATCCATAGAATTATCATTGATATAGGAGAGAATTCTATACAAATATTTAGGTGGGAAAATGTAGGTCCTGAGTGAATGGGAAGCACATTTGTGGTTATACACGTATTTAATTTTATCTTTAACAATGATCAATCTGAGATCTATCATGATAATAAAACACCATATCTTCAGAATAGAATAAAGAATGAAAAAGAAAGAGGGGAGTCTCAGAATCATATAGAGTATTATCATATGTTCATTATATTTAAATTAATTAATTGACAAGAAATACCTTGATGAAATTATTTCTTTATTGATGACTCCGGTCATGATCTGATGTGATACATCATTTCAACATTGAATCCACGTGTAGGAATCTTATAGTGGTGATCCACACATACTCCACATATCTCTAGATGTATCTAAAGGGATCTATAGGTGCTTGTACAGATGTGCCTTCGCTTGCGATGTCCGCCTTCGATCGCCTTGATCCGTTGGAGGGGGATCTCTCTCTCATAGCTTGAGAGCATTCTTGGTGGAAAAAGAATTCTCTCTTGGCTTGAGAGCTTTTACAAGTCCGTTGTTCACAACCCCAAAAAAATGTATATGCCAATGAGAAATATATAATTGCGATTTTTAATTAAATATAATAATAAAATGAATTAATTACCAAAAAGAATTTATTCATTTCCACTAATTTTTAGTAATACCCCATGTCTAATAATAACAGTTGACTATTATTATTACTCGACATACGCCCAGATAATTGAACGTAATATTACTTAATTAAATAAATAATATTATTTCTCTTAAATTCACATAAAAAAATTAAACAGAGTGTACTTTTATTTTCAATTTTTAATATTTTCCTCCACCATATTTATTATACCATGAATAATTAATATTTATTTATCAAATAAATATCACAACATTACTTGATATTAAAAATATTATTTCACCCACAATATATTCCCTTGAATCACTAATGTTGAAATAAATGTCATCAGGAGTCCTTGAATAATTATTAATCCTATGTTGGGAGTAATCTTTATTCAACTTTTTAAATTAATATTTAACTGAGATACATAGAAACACTTAGTGTGTGAACCTCTAGGCCTCTTTCTCAGTGGCATTCAGGGGAGCCTACTTAATGTCCAAGGATAGTGTCTGTCAACATGCCAAGGAACCTATAGAGAAAGAAGGTAATGCCACAATGACATGTCACCTCCTGCGAACACTTACCGTGTAATGTATTCCCCGTGTCATGATATCTAGAATAAAGTGGGTTGTATGCTAGTTCCATCAACCCATGTGCTTGATTATTATTTCATTGAATTTCTGGAATTGAACTTTATTATTCCTCACCATGGACATGGATTTATTTAGGCTATATCCATTTTATCAGAGGGCCTAAGATATCTACATTTTTATATAACAAAAGGGACAAATCCTTTCTCACATTATCTATTAATGGAATATCACTCGTGACGCACCCAACATATCCTAACTCACTAGGAATAGTGTGTTGTCACAGTTTTAGTCAATACATCTAAGTGTGTGAGTTGTAATACCAATTAATAATAATCATAAATTCTAAGGACCAATATACACATCTGTAGATTGGAACATCCAATGACAATATGAAATTTGGATTTCGTACTAGAGGTTCTCGTTCAAATAATATCCTCCTAGAAATTACCAATGGCAGAAAACATGAGAAGGTGCCTCAATGTTTTATGAGTCCTCACCGCTAATGGCTGGTATTATTTTTGTCCCTAAAATAAAATCATTCATACATGTAGCATATATTGAATAACAGTGTTATGGCACTTCTAGAATCGATGACAACTTGCTGATTTTAACTCTTCCAGCTCATATCTCCTACGTTGAGATAGAAAACATATCGAGATTATGACTTCTGATCATTCTAATATGTCTGAAAACCATCATCAACATACCCATTGATGGAAATCTCCTCGTCACCTCCATAAACTAAGAACATATCCTTAGTTCTTCTCTTATACTTAAGGATAGTCTTAACATCATTCCAATGCTACTCTCCTGGATCTTCTAGATATCTTCCTACCATGCTCAATGAATAGGAATCATCATGCCTAGTACATATCATGGAATACATGATGGTTCCTATAGTTGAAGCGTATGGGTTTTTACTCATTCTATCTTTTGTCTTGTTGAGTTTGAGGACACATTTCCTTAGAATGTTATAGGCCATGTGACACTAGAACCAATACACTATAAGATTCCTCTATACTAAATATCAATAGTTTATTGTCAATGTATGTACCCTGACATAGTCCAACAATCCTATTAGATCTATCATAAATGATCTTGATCCCTAGAATGCTGTCTTGGTCACCAAATCCCCTCATTGGGAACCACCTTTTCAATTAGTCATTAACTAACTTTAAGACCGGTACATCATTTACCATATTCAATATTTCATCAACATATAGTACTAGGATAATGTCTGAATTACCATCAGTCTGTTTGTAAACACATGGCTCACATTTGTTCTTAATGAAACCAAATTCTTTTATGGATTCATCAAATCGAATGTTCCACGACATGGATTCTTGCATTAATCCATAAATGTATTTCTGCAACTTGGTAACCTGTTTGGATTCTCGAAATGTCACAAACCCTTCAGTTTGTGTCATATCGACATCTTCCTAAAGGATCCTGTTAAGGAATGCTACTTTGACATCCATTTTCCAAATCGCATAGTCATTGTAAGATGTTATGGAAAGTATGATTTTTATAGATTTAAACATGAAAACTAGTAATAAGGTAACATCATTGTCAATTACTTGACGTTTTATGAATTTTTTAGCCACAATCCTTTCTTTATAGCCTCTAAGAGGACCTTCCATGTCATGTTTTCTCTTTAATTCCCATTATCATCCAACATGATTTACATCAACAGGCTCATCGACCATAACCAAGAAATGGTTCTAATACAAGGAATCCATCTTCGAATTCATAGTTTCAAGCCATCTTGGAGCTTCTGATCTTTCTAATTCTTTCTTGTATGAGGGAGTTTCATCATTGTCCAACAATAATGATTCACCATCTTCGGTGACTAGGAAATCAAATCACTTTGGTTCCCTTACCTCTCTTGATATTCGAAAAAATACATGTGTTTCTGGAACCTATTCCATGTAACACCCCAATCTTCTATGGTACGCTTTTCTTTGAATAAAGCGATAGTGTGTGTTGTACGCAACATCGAGTTCTAACACACCACAACCAATCAAACTCACCGTTATAAATAGTAATACCTACTTTTTGAAATATTACAAATTTTATCTCTCAAAATGAACATCATTTTTGGATTTGGAGTATCGAATTTAGCCTAAGGTGAATCTTTGGTACTTTTCAAATAACTTTAATATTTTTATGAATAGTGAAAATTAATAAAAATTAATTAAAAACAACTTTTTTTAATCAAAATAATTAATAGTGATAAATTATGAATTTGAGTGGTTTTAAAGTATATTTAGAATATGTTTTTACCATTTAATTCAATTTTGGTAATTGTACATAATTTCACAATTAAATCGAACATAAACAAGTATCAATCTTTTGATAGTTATTATATCTTAAAAACATGCTTCTTTATTTTGACAGTGGGAATAAATTTTAAATTAATTTCTGCCACTTCTGTGTTTTGAATTTGGAAAAATGGATTCTTTATTTGGAATCAAGATGTTCAAATTGTGTAAATAGTTAACTTTAATTTTAGACATTTTGAATAATTACTTCGGTAAATATTTTATTTACCATGGTTAAAGGGTAAATCCGGTAAATAAGGGTTAAAAATAATATTATAATAATAACAAATTACCCTAAAACATGTCCTAAACCTATTGGATGATACATGTTATACCATAGGAATCTTTGGGTCGATTTTGGGACCCCATGGTGCCACTTGTAAGTGATAGGGACACTTTATTATAATTAAGTTAAAATGAATACAAAAATGACACAAGCATATATCTTTTAGAAAAACAATTTTTACATAGGGTTATATATGTTGGATTTTCGGCTATAAATATTCATTAGAAATATAAAAATATTTCCTACATAGTGATATTTTATTTATACTTTTTTGACATTAAATAATTTAATTTATTTATGACACAATGATGATGCAGTAATTACCATAATAGGGAAAAATTAAAATAATTGATATTATAAATACCCAAATAAATATAATTAGAGGATTTTATTGAATTAAACTAATATTACAGGATAATATGACATATTAGGATTTATTTAATTTACTTTATTAAATGTAATCATTCTGTTATGAGTTTCATAAAAAACAATTATTGAATATTGTCAAAATTGACATAAAAGAGTTTTTAAAACAAATATTATATTATTAATTGATATTAAATTTATAAAAATATGAGGTTCGGCCAAGAGACTTGTATCATGGTATGTGTATCATTAATGGACCACTTTTTGATCTCTTGGATGTATATAGTATGTTTATTAACCATAAAATATAAAAATACAAAGAGACATTGTAAAAGTGAAACTAAATAACTAAGAGTTAATACTTAATGATAAGGTTAATATAGTAACCCGAACCTGTCTAAATTCTATTTGTTGAGTGTTTTTATACCCATACCCACCTTAAAATTTAAATAATAAACTTTTGAGCCATTGGAAACCGAATATGGATTTATTATAAATTAATTTTTCTAGCTTTTCCAAAGGTTCCCCTCACCCCTCTTATAAAAGGGCACTCCCCCTTCTCATTAACTCACACCTTCAAAGACTTTTTGTTCAGCCAAACTCTTCCCAAATAGTCTCTCAACATCCCAAACTTAATCCTATAGGCCTTACATTAATCAAAAAGCCAACCTAAGAGTCCTTTTGATCAAATCAAAAGGATGAACCCAGAGAAGAGGTAATGTTTTCACCACCCTTTTTCAAATTCATTTCTTCATCCACATCTTCCTTATTTGTTATTAACATCCTAAAATAATAACTATAGTATCTTATATATACTTAGATGTTATTATAAATATGGTACTACCATATTCAGTATTATATCCCTCCTTTGAATAACATGTCACCATACGTGCGTACGTACGGCTTACCGTCTCCACGTCGTGGTGTAATTGTTATTCAATAAATTATTATTTGAATGGCTATAATAATGATGTGTAACTCATGTAAATATTACATATAACATGATAATGATTATTTATATTTGTTATAACATCCAATTATATATTATTTTAATATCAAAAGAATGATATTGTCGCTCGTGCGTACGTACGGACTACCGTCTCCACGAACGCGATGAGATTCATTCTCCATCATATCAATTAAAGTATAATTATCATTTGATGATTTAAAAAAATGATTAAGGACTTGATATAATTATGGATATGAATATGATACAACCTATCCATAACAAACACGGCTTATGTAACAAAACATAAAAAAGAAAACGAGTAAGTTAACACCCGAAACGACAATAATTCTAAGATATTATTAACAAAGAAATGTTAAAAGATCATATATGATATCATATTAATGTATATGATTCGTGAATAATTTAATAAAAAATATTTCACCAGTATACAGGAGGTTAACCTACCCCTAACCAAGGAAAAGTACATGGTAAGGGTTATTTCAAAATCTCTTCATTATCCAAGGTTGTTTATACGTAATAATCTACTAGGATCTCTTTATCATCCACATCCATGTTTTTGAAAAAATGTTTTTCAAAACATTTCTACTATTTAAAAGAATATGGTTTAAATTAATTTATATGCTTGTTTGACTTTTTATAAGAGTTTTATAAAGGAATCTTTCCGAATTTTTCCAAACAAGGTGTTTTTTTAACCTTTTCGACAGAATTAAGATAAGAATGTTTTTTAACATATACGGCGAGTGCAGATATTTTCTGCCGTTATAAAATCGTCGAAGCTTCCCTTAAAAGCTTATAAGAATATTTTCAATGAAAATGTTTTATTTTATAAATATATGACTCTTAAATGATTTCAAAATAGAAAGAGATATTTCTCTAAAAAGAGTTTTGATTTCATCTATGTCAACATCTTTTGATGGATTCTACACTTATTTGAAGTCGATTTATTATGAAACAAAACTTCTATATTGTATTGAGGGTTTTGTGATATGTTTGACAGTGGATGTGTTATTTCTATACCATTCATGGTTTATGGATGATTTAATTACTATTTGTATTCTAGTTTTTATACAAATGATTATGTTATGTTTAAACCTTTTCATATGAGAATGCATTGGACATAATATGTGACGGGTGGAGCCCGCTATATTGCCTTGATGCATCGGTAGGCCTCATGAGACAAACTAGTGTCTTGGCACAAAGCCTTGACAAAATCTTATTTGTAGTCTTAGCATGAGGCCTTGGCTATGTGGTTATGATAGTCTGGCATTATGCATTCCATCATTGTGAACGTGGTTATTGATATTGCATGTGATTATTCGATTAGTAGAATATCAATGTGAATAAGTAAATGGAAATTTTTTATTTTATTTTTGCCATACTATGTTGAAGTTCATGTTTAAAAGGCTTTTTTTAGTTATACATTTCCTTAAATGTTTATTCTTATTTATGAAAGTTTTCACTATATTGTTATCCTTACTGGGCATTTGAGCTCACCCATTTTCTATGTTTTATTTTTCCCAGGATGTGAAGAAGTGAATTATGAATGACCTGCAGGGATATTATGAAGGGATAATAGTGTGGATTATGGAGACAATATGTTGTTGTAGTAGTTTTTCACTTTGTGATGTAATGTAAAAACTTTATGAATATATCTAGTGTTTCCAAGGCTACTAAACCAATCACTCTTTCGAGATTTGATCATTATTTTGATCATGCCAGTGTTATGTAATAATACACCAACACTGGGTAACTGGGGTCGGGGTGTTACAGTTGGTATCAGAGGAAGTTTAGTACAAACCTTGGAAGCTAGATTTAGATAAAATCTGATTAGTTCACGTAGACCTAAGATGAACTTTGAGGATTAGTATAGAAGAACTTCCTAGAATTTTGGTATATTAGAGATTTTGTGAGTTTTCAGAGCAATACATCCCTGTCTGGATACGAGAAAGTAGAGGTGGCTCTGGCACAGATGTACCTATGGATAAAACCTGAAAACACTTCTTTGAGCTAGACTCGAAGGGGAACTGGTGCACGATAACGGGCCTTGCTGCACTCTTGGTTACGACACTCCCGGGGGTTATGCTTAGGATAACTCTCATTTTCTTTACAAATCATTATGAAGGGTTTATGAGTATATACTTCCTCAAAGAAAAACTTTTTTATGATTATAGATTATATCCATAAATAGTTCAATTTAGGTTAAGTGTTTTATAAGTTTGGTATTATGTATTTTGAATCATAAACTGATCTAGTTTATGCCGTTGTTTAGAAATGGTGCCTAGTGGAAGAAATGGAAACTGTATCAATGCACTCACTCCATGTAGGGATTTCCCTCCTGGTCAAGATATTTATAGTGGAGCTGGTGATGCAACTGGTGTCGATCAGATAATCACCATACTGAGACAACTCACTCAGGTTATGAATAATAACCCTACCCATATGGAGCACCCTGATGTATAGCGTGGAGGATCAATGTTAGATCGATTCATGAGGAAAAAAACACCAATGTTCAATGGGAGTTCAAATCCCTTAGTAGCTGAGCAATGGATAAATTCCCTAGAGAAAATATTTCAGGCTTTGGGGAGTAGTGAAAGGGAAAAAGTTATCATGGCAGTTTACTGCCTCAATGGAGATGCTGATCAATGGTGGTCATTGATTCAAAACACGAAGGAAGATGATGAAGTATCAAATATGGAATGGAGGGAGTTGCAAGATCTGTTTTTAGAAAAATTCTTTCCTCGTGACCATCGAACTGATATGGAAAGGCAATTTCTGAGTCTGAGACAAAAGGAGGATGAGAATGTCATAAAGTATGAGGCTAACTTTACAAGGTTAGCAAGGTATGCTAGAGATTATATATGTAACCCAAGAAGTAAGATTGATCATTTCTTTGATGGGCTAAAACCATTTCTCCGTCGAGCATTAGTTTCACAATCCTTCTCATCGTACAAAGACATTTTCTCATGTGCTATCAAGACCGAAACAGAATTCTCTAAGTCTTATGACTTTAAAGAAAAGAAATAGAAGAAGAGACCTGCTGATCAATCTAGGAATGGAAATAATGGGAAGAAGGGAAAGTTTGAATATCCATCCTGTGGTAAATGTGGTAAGAAACACCCCAGTACTTGCTTGAAGGGAAAGGGAGTCTGTTACATGTGTGGTGAAAAAGGCCACCAAGCTCGTGATTAAAAGGGGAGAAGGAAGCTACCAATGTTCAGTGCTACAATTGTAGGTAGATGGGGTATTATGAAAATTAATTTCCTAAGTGTCAAGAGAACATACCTCAGAAAAGGCCAATGGATCAAGGACATGCTTATGCTATCATTACCTCTGAGGTAGAATCTCCAAAAGACGTGGTGGCAAGTAATTTAATGGTTTCCTCAAGTTTAGAAAATGCATTATTTGATTATACATCATCAAATACTTTCATATCTTCGTAGTTTTCTATGAAAATTAGATATTTCCAATTTGATTTAACAAGGGAGTTTTAAGTTAAAACTCCTAAGGGAAGTATCATTGCAACAATGTTTTGTGAATCAGTACCCATTATAGCACATAAATGTTCTTTATCTGCTGATCTCATCGTCATACCTATGATTGAGTTTGATATAATCCTCGGTATGGACTGGCTTTCAGACTATGATGTGAAGATTTATTGTAAGAATAAGGAGGTTACGATTATTGATGATGATGATAAGGAACACCTTATCTTTATAGCAGAATCGTCACCACCTAATTCTTATCTAGATCCTCCTCCAGTAGCTCAACTAAATTCAATTATTGGGGAGGAAGAAAATGAAATTACTATGGTTGAGGAAAGAAATGTTCAAATAGAGGATGTACCTGTTGTGAAAGAATATGTAGATGTATTTCCAGAAGATTTACCTGGACATCCTCCAGAACGAGAAGTTGAATTTTCCATTGATTTAATTCCTGGATCAAGGCCTATATCGAAGACCCCATATAGAATGGCCACTGTAGAATTAGTTGAACTAAAGAAACAACTAGAGGAATTGAGTAATAAAGGATTTATTCGCCCTAGTGTTTCTACATGGGGAGCCCCTGTTCTTTTTGTTATAAATAACGATGGATATATGATGTTATGTATCGATTACATGGAGATCAATGCTATAACAATAAAGAACAAGTATACCCTACCTCGCTTTGAGGATTTATTTGACCAACTGCATGGAGCTCAACAATTTTCAAAGATTGACCTTTGATATGGATACCATCAGTTGTGTGTGAAGAAGTAAGACATTCCAAAGACAGCATTTCGAACCAGGTACGTGCATTATGAGTTTACAGTAATGCCTTTTGGATTGACTAATGCACCCTCTTTATTCATGGATATGATGAATAGAGTTTTCAAGGAGTATCTCGATGAATTTTTTGTGTTATTTATTGATGATATCTTAGTATAATCTAAAAGCTACGAAGATCATGAAAGTCACTTGCGCGTTATCCTGAAGACTCTGAGAAGACATGAATTATATGGGAAGTTTAACAAGTGTGAATTCTAGCATCAGGATATTTCTTTTCTTTTCCATATTGTCTCTGAAGATGGAATCTCTGTTGATGCTTCTATGTCCAAGGCAATCCAAGAAGGGCCAGCACCGACGAGTATAACTAAGGTACACAATTTTATTTGTTTGGAAGGTTATTATCGACGTTTCGTCCAGAATTTTGCCCTATTGGAAAACCCATTAATGAAGCTCACCTGTAAAGGGGTTAATTTTGTTTGGACAAAAGAGTGTGAAGATTTTTTATAAGAACTGAAGAGAAGATTAGTCAATTCTCCTATATTTACTCTACCATCGGGGAAAGATGGGTTTGCTATTTATAGTGATACATCGAAGAAAGGACTTGGTTGTGTCCTTATAAATAATGATAGAGTTATTGCATATGCATCACGACAGTTTGAAAATTCATGAGCAAAACTATCCTACACATGATCTTGAGTTAGCAGCTATGATATTTTCTTTGAAGATATGGAGGCACTACCTCTATGGTGAAAAATGTGAGATTTATACTGATCACAAGAGTTTGAATAATATTTTCTCACAAAAAGAACTCAACATGAGGCAAAGGAGATGGATTTAATTACTCAAGGATTATGATTGTACGATACACTACCACCCCGGGAAAGAAAACAAGGTGGCAGATGATTTGAGCAGAAAAGATCATTGAGTTTTGAAAAATATGAGAATTGAAAGGGATCCAATTTGCATAGATCTAGTGAAGATGGACATGGGAATTACCAGGGAAGGTGAAACATCAATGATTTTTCAAAAGGTTGCCAAACCGTCTTTACTAGAAAGGATTAAGAGTTCTCAGACCGATGATGAAGAGTTTAAAAAGAATATTAAAGCTGTGAATGATGGGAGATTGAGAGACTTTGTGTATGAAGACGGAATTTTGAAATTCGGGAAGAGACTTTGTGTTCCCGATATACCTGATCTAAAAAGGAAATTGATGGATGATTCTCATAGTTCCAATTTCTCTATACACCCTGGGAGTCCCAAAATGTATATAGATTTGAAGGAACATTTTTGGTGGGACAATATGGAGAGGGAGATTACTGATTTTGTGTCAAGATGTATGGTTTGTCAACAAGTGAAAGCTGGAAGGCAACACCCTGGAGGAGTCATGCCACCTCTTCCCATACCAGAGAGGAAATGGGACAATATTACGAAGGACTTTGTCATGGGGCTACCAAAGACTCCTAAAAGGAATGATGTAATATGGGTTATTGTTGATCATCTTACCAAGTCAGCACTTTTTCTTGCTATAAGAGAAGATCTACCACAAGAAGGTCTAGAAAGACTATATATTGATGATGTTGTTAGACTTCATGGAGTACCCCTATCGATTGTTTCGGATCGTGATCCCTGTTTTACTTCAACATTCTGGAAAAGTCTTTAAAAATCCCTGGATACTGAACTTCATTTTAGCATTGCCTACCACCCTCAAACAGACGGACAATCAGAACAGACTATTCAAACCATAGAAGACATGTTGAGATCTTTCTCACTTGACTTTCAGGGTATGTGGGATCAATATTTACCTCTGGTAGAATTTTCCTATAATGATATCTTCCATTCGAGTATTCAGATGGAACCACATGAAGAATTATACAAAAAGAGATTTCGTACACCAACGTGTTAGGATGACGTTGGTGAAAGAAAACTTGTAGGCCCAGAACTGGTGGAGGAAACAATGGAAATGGTGAAGGTAATCCAAAATCATATCAAAGCAGCTCAAAGTAGGCAGAAGAGCTATGCCGATAATCGAAGGAAGGATTTGGAATTTCAAGTCAGTGATCATGTTTTCCTGAAGGTATCTCCATGGAAGGGAGTCATATGTTTTGGTAAGAAAGGTTTATTGAGTCCCAGGTACATCGTACATTTCGAAATTCTAGAACGAATTGGGGTTGTAGCTTACTGATTGGAAATGCCTTCATGTCTATCCAAAGTTCACGATGTGTTCCACGTATCTATATAGAGGAAATACATGCCTGACCCAATGCATGCACTCACTTATGAGCAATTAGAACTGGAACCCGATCTGTCTTATTGTGATGATCTCGTCAAGATTCTTGATACAAGAGAACAAGTACTGAGAAACTGGATGATGCGTCTGGTAAAAGTCTTGTGGAGAAACCATAAGATGGAAGAGGCAACGTGGGAACCCGAGGAACTTATGATGATGAACCATCCAAGTCTTTTCATGTTGTAGTATTCTAAAAATTTAGAGGAAGAAATTATTTGAAGGAGGGGAGAATGTAATACCCCTAGATTCCACGGTACGCTTCTCTTTGAATAATTCGATAGCGTGTGTTGTACGCAACATCGAGTTCTAACACACCACAACCAATCAAACTAGCCGTTATAAATAGTAATACATACTTTTTGAAATTTTACATATTTTAACTCTCAAAATTAACTTCATTTTTATATTCGTTATATCTAATTTAGCCTAAGGTGAAATTTTGGTACTTTTGGGATAACTTTAATATTTTGATGAATAGTGAATATTACTATAATTTAAATAAAAATAAATTTTTTAATAAAAATAATTAATACTGATAAATTATGAATTAGAGTGGTTTTAAAGTATATTTGGATTATATTTTTCCCATTTAATACAATTTTGGTCATTGTACATAATTTCATAATTAAACCAAACATAAACAAGTATCAATCATTAGACAGTTATTATATCTTAAAAATACGCTTTTTGTTTTGATAGCGGGAATTAATTTTAAATTAATTTCTGCCACTTCTGTGTTTTCAATTAGGAGAAATGTATTCCATATTTGGAATCAGGATATTGAAATTGTGTAAATAGGTAACTTTTATTTTTAGACATTTTGAATAATTACATCGGTAATTATTTTATTTACCATTGTTAAAAGGTAAATCTGGTAAGTAAGGGTTACAAATAATATTATATTAATAACAAATTACCTTAAATCGTGTCCTAACCTTATTTTTTGATACATGATAGAACATAGGCATCATTGGGTTGATTTTGGGACCCCATGGTGCCACTTGTAAGTGATAGGGACACTTTATTTTAATTAAGTTAAAATTAATACAAAAATGATACAAGCATATATCTTTTAGAAAAACAATTTTTACATATAGTTATGTTTGTTTTATTTTCGACTCTAAGTATTCCTTAGACATATAAAAAGATTTAATACATTAGGATATTTTAATTATAATTTTTAGACATTAAAGAATTTAATTTATTTATGACACAATGATGATGCAGTAATTACCATAATAGGGAAAAATTAAAATAATTGATATTATAAATACCCAAATAAATATAATTTGAGACTTTTATTGAATTAAACAAATTTTATAGGTTAATATGACATATTATTATTTATTTAATTGACTTTTTAAGAAGTAATCATTCTGTTATGAGTTTCACAAAAATAAATTATTGAATAGTGTCAAAATTGACATAAAAGAATTTTTAAAATAAATATTATATTATTAATTGATATTAAATTCCTAAAAATATAACGATCGGCCAAGAGACTTATATCATGGTAGGTGTATCATTAATGGACCACTTCGGGGGTCACTTGGATGTATATAGTATGTTTATTAACCATATAATATAAAAATACAAAGAGACATTGTAAAAGTGAAACTAATTAACTAAGAGATAATACTTAAATATAAGGTTAATATAGTAACCCAAACCTGTCTAAATTCTAATGGTTAAGTGTTTTTCGACACATACCCAACATAAACTTTAAATAATAAACTTTATAGCCATTAGATACTGAATATTAATTTATTATAAATTAATATTTCTATCTTTTCCAAAGGTGCCCTTCACCCCTCTTATAAAAGCGAACTCCCACTTCTCATTAACTAACATCATAAAATCATTTTGGTTTGGCCACCTCTGCCCAAATACTCTCTCAACATCCCTAACTTCATCCTAGAGGCGTTACTTTAGTCAGAAAGCCAACCTAAGATCCCTTTTGATCAAATCAAATGGAAGAACCCGAATAAGAGGTAATGTTTTCACCACCCTTTTTCAAATTCATTTCTTCTTCCACTTCATCCTTCGTTGTTATTACCACTATAAAACAATAACTTCAGTATCATATATATACTGTGATTTTATTATATATATGGTACAACCATATTCTGTATTCTATCCATCCTTTGAATAACATGTCACCATACGTGCGTACGTACGGCTTACCGTCCCCACGTCGTGGTGTAATTGTTATTCAATAAATTATTATTTGTATGGGTATATTAATGATGTGTAACTCATGTAAAAAATAAATATAACAGCATTATTATTCATTATATATTTTATACCATCCAATTATATATTATTTTAATATCAAAAGAATGATATTGTTGCTCGTGTGTACGTACGGACTACCGTCTCCATGAACTCGATGAGATTCATTCTCCATCCTATCAATTCATGTATAATTATCATTTGGTGTTTTAAAAATAATGTTTAAGGACTTCATATCATTCTGGATATGAATAAGATACAACCTATCCATAACAAACAGGGCTTATGTAACAAAACATATAAAAGAGAAAGAGTAAGTTAACACCCGAAACGACGATAATTCTAAGATATTATTAACAAAGCAATGTTAAAAGATCATATATGATATCATATTAATGTATTTGATTATTGAGTAATTTAATAAAAATTATTTCACCATTATAAAAGAGGTTAACCTACCCCCAACCATGGAAAATTACAAGTTAATGGTTATTTCACAATCTCTTCATTATCTGAGGTTGTTTATACGTAATAATCTATCAGGATCTCTTTATCATCCACATCCATGTTTTTAAAAAAAAATCAAAGCATTTCTAATATTTAAAAGATTATGGGTTAAAGTCATTTATACCATTGTTTTACTTTTTATAGGAGTTTTATAAAGGAATCTTTCTGTCATTTTCCAAACAATGTGTTTTTATCCTTTTCGACAGAATTAAAGTAAGAATGTTTTTTTAACATATACGGCGAGTGTGGCTATTTTCCGCCGTTATAAAATCGTCAAAGCTTACCTTACAAGTTTATAATAATATTTTCAAAGAAAATACTTTATTTTATAAATATATGACTCTTAAATGATTTCAAAATAGAAAGAGATATTTCTCTAAAAAGAGTTTTGATTTCATCTATGTCAACATTCTTTGTTGGATTCTACGCTTATTTGAAATTGATTTATTATGAAACAAAACTTCTATATTGTATTAAGGTTTTTTGATTTGTTTGACTGTAGATTTATTATTTCTATACCATTCATGGTTTATAGATGAAGTATTTACATTTTGTATGCTAGTTTTAATATGAATGTTTATGTTATGCTTAAACCTTTTCATATGGGAATGCATTATACTTAATATGTGACGGGTCGAGCCCGCTATAGCTCCTCAATGCATTGGTAGGTCTCATGAGACAAACTAGTATCTTTGCACAAGGCCTTGACAAAATCTTATTTGTAGTCTTGGAACGAGGCCTTGTTTTTGATAGTTTCGCATTATGCATTCCATCATTATGAAAGTGGTTATTGATATTGTATGTGATTATTCGATTAGTTGAATATCCATGTGAATAAGTAAATGGAATTATTCCATTTTATTTTTTGCCATACTATGTTGAAGTTCAAGTTTAAAAGGCTTTTGTTTTAGTTATACATTGCCTTAAATGTTTATTCTTATTTATGAAAGTTTTTTCTATATTGTTATCCTTTCTGGGCATTTGAGCTCACCCCTTTTCTATGTTTTATTTTTCCCAGGAAGTGAAGAAGAAAATTATGAATGACCTGTAGGGAAATTATGAGAGGATAATAGTGTGGATTATGGAGACAATATGTTGTAGTAGTAGTTTTTCACTTCATGATGCAATGTAAAACATTATGAATATATCTAGTGTTTACAAGGATACTAAACCCATCAGTATTTCGAGATTTGATCTTACTTGTGATCATGCCAATGTTATGTAACAATGCACCGACTCTAGGTAACTGGGGTTGGGGCATTACATTCCATGGGGACTTATAGAACTTGTTCCTATACAAACTATTGTGTATCTTGAGAATCTACATATCTAAACTCAATCATGATACCACAATCCTTTTTGAGTATTTTCTCCCTCTCAATAAAGATGGATTTTCTGGTGACAGTCACATTCTTTTCTAATGGGTTATACATTTAATATCCTTATGTTTCGTTGGGATATCATATAAAGGTTCACTTCATGCCCAAGGGTTATAGTTTGTTAACTTATAAGGGCTTAAAAAATGCCTCGCATCCCCAAACACATGTGTGCGAAAAAATGGGTGTCATTCCATTCGATAACTCTGATTGAATTCCATTTTCTAGCTTAGTTGGTACTCGGTTTAATGTGTATGTTGTAGTCTGTAATGCATATCTCCAAAATGATAATGGATGATATGCATGAATCATCATCAACGTCACCATTCTCAATATGGTGTGGTTCCTCCTTTCACTAACACCATTCCAATATGGTGTATTATAAGTATTGAGCATATATAAAATCCCAGAATCCCGTAAAAGATTGATAAAATCTTGGTTCAGATATTATCCACTTCTATCTGATCGAAGCATCTTTATCTTCTTACCATGATGATTTCATACTTTATTCATGAATCTCTCAAATTTCTCTAAGGATTCTAACTTATACCTCATTAAGTAGACATATCCATATCTACTTAAATCCTCAGTAAAAGAAATCAAGTAAGAATATCCACCTCTAGCTTCTACTGGAAATGGTCCACATACATCTATGTGCACTAATCCTAGAATCATCTTGGCTCTTTCAGCCTGTCCACCAAAAGGAACCTTGGTCATTTTACCTTGTAAAAAGTGTGACATCTATCAAGTGGTTTTTGCTCAGTATTGTCTAAATAGCTATCTTGGAAGAGCTTTGTCAAGCGCTTCTCATTTACATGACCGAGATGGTGAAGCCACAACTGGGTGATGAATTATTCTTGAGAGTTTGTTACGTTATCGATTGCATACACTTGGCTCTCATAATTTAACATGTACAAACAATTATTTAAATGTGCCATACCATTACATACACTGTTCTTAATAATGATGATACTCTTTTTTTCAAACATGAAAAAAAATCCATCCATATTCAAACATGATACAGAAATTGTGTTTTTGGTAACACTAGGTCCATAATAACAGTTATGTGAAAGAAAAATCATCCCAGTTGGGAATGATTGGTGGTAGTCACCAATGGATAATGCTTCTAGCCTCGCACCATTGGCAGCCCAAAGATCCACATCTCCTCCAGAAATCATTCTAAATCTACTTGGTTCCGGCATTTGAATGAAGATGTGTGATCCACAAGCTGTATCTAATATCCAATGTGTAGAAATGGAAGGATTGCACTCAATAACGAATGAACCTTTAGTGTCCCCACACCTCTGGGAGTAGTTCCTCTTCCAGTGGACTTGCTTGCCACATGCAAAACATACCACCTCCCATTCCATTCCCTGCCTCTGGATCTTCCACTTTTTGGGGGGACAATGCATGGGGGCATCAGACCGTTTATATGTCATCGCCCCCCTTGCCTTGTCCTTCTTTTTTTTTCACCATAAGGATTGTGGGTATGTCATTATCCATTTTCTTGTCTTCTTGGATAATTAAGGTCAAAAGTTCTTATAGACACTTCTCATGGTTTCTCATGATATATTTGATAATAAAGCAAGAGAAGGTCTTGGGTAGTGAAGATATGATGAGATCTGTACGAAAATCATCTCAAAACATAATCTCTAAGATGTCCAGGCATTCTATGTAGCCAACAAGTTTGACTACATGAGTCCCAGCATGCGCAGAATCTCTATGATTAGTTGTAAACAAGGCATTGGAGATCTCATATCTCTCATGTATCTCCTTCTCTTGGTAGAGATCCTTAAGGTGAGACATCATGATATACGCGTCCATGTTTTCATGTTGCTTCAAGAGCTCATTATACATGGATGATAGCATGAAACACTTGACATCTATGGAATCATCAATATGTTTCATACAGAGAGATAGTTCCACATCACTAGACTCTTTCTTAGGTGAAACTAGAACATGTGCTTCTAGCACATACAATTTCCTCTCGTGGTGAAGGATGACCCGTAAACACCTCTTCCACTATAGGAAATTTGGGCTGGTGAGAAGTTTTTTGTTCTCGAGTATGGTTCACAATGAAATGTTTGAAGTTATTTTTCTTTTAGTTTCTAAAAACTAAGATGACCAAGGTTTTAGTACATTATTATGATAAAACCGAGACAAATAAATTAATTAATACTTATTAGTCTCCCACTATTTTATCAAAATCGAATAACCCTCACTATTTCACTATGGAATATTCTATTGCCTGAATATTCTAGTGGCCAGGATCCATATTTCCCATTATATTACCCCAACTAGAATTGGTTAAAAAAACTTGAAGGGTTTTTGGTTGGAATTTCAAATGGAAACTGCATTAACTTAAAGCACTTTGATACATTGAGTAGACTCATGAATCGAAAAATTATTTTATTTAGGATTTCCTCAACTTTTTCTTGTTGGTCACACCAAGTCCTATTATAGAAGTCAACCCTTGATGCGAAACAAGTCATGTCAACCCAAAGTCTTGAATTATAATTCCCAAATAATTGGAAGCACCCCAACTAGGTTGGTCAAGCTCTTTGAACTATGGATTGTTTCTAACTAATATTATGGAAGTCTATACCGACCTAATATTTCTTTGAGAGACTTTATCCTTATACATAAATTTCCCTTTTATTTTCTTTGATTACAAGCTTTTTAATATTATGTGTGATATACTTAAGTGATTAAACAAGTCAAAGATATTATTTTATACATAATCCGGTCTTATTTTACTTCCATCTTGAATGCTTGTTTAATTCCATAATTTTGTTATTATGACAACACACCCACAATAAATAAACCATGAAACTGACAGTAATAAAATATATGGTATGATCATGAGAATGTTCTATTGTTTATTTTATCTAGAGGTTGATAAAAAAACCCAAGACCTTGGGGAGAAAGATGAGGACCTTTTGGGTTCCTATTTACAGCTTTCCACCAGTCCACCTCTGTATCTCCTTAGATTGGTTTCACCCTGGCTCCTCACTTGAGCAACCTCCACTCGCTTGGGAGCTCTAGCAATTTCATATGTATTTATCTCACACACAGGTGAGGCATAAAATGGTGTTTTACATGAAAGAAAACTTGGGCATACAAGACCAACATATTAATGAGGAGAAGGTTTTTTGGTCAACAAATTTATTTTAAATAAACAAATTAAAATAAACCATTCACATACAATGGTCTTGGTATAACTCATTGTCTTTCATACATGAAATGATATTTACGTATAAATTAAACTTGCATTCAAATAATTAATCGATCTTTTTTTAGATAAATCATGCTCGAATCAATTAATTATGTTTAATTAATAAATAATTTTATCTTAAACCCTTTTATTAAAATACTTGAAATTATCTTCAATCATAACTTTTAAAAAAAAATTATTTAAAACTATTGTTTTACTTAACCTTTACCTTGGAGGAAACCCGGTGAATTCCCGTTCTCAACTACCCAATTAGTAGAAAAGAGCATTACGTAGTTTTTAAATTGAACACATATATATAAAACACCTTTCACGTGTTGTGCCTTAGCTTTACTCTACACTATTGTACACATCTCAAGGGTTTGTATAAAATAATAATAAATTTCAATAAATAATCGTAATTTGGATGAGCACATAGCATGTAGTTCTGACTACATGAAATGTAATTTTGTTCACTGTCCATCTGAATTACACCCCCAGGGACATGGCGTGTAGATTTACTTTGGAAATTTTCATAGTACATGGCGTGTTCAATGGGACACACGCCTTTTAGTATCCCCGTTACACTGTTTCCAACTAGGAAAGCCTCATATGGGGTACATGGTCTAACCCTTACCCGAAGGGACTACACGCCGCGTTCAATGGGTCACATGGAATTTAATCTAGACACTGTGTGCCACATGTTTCTAGTCAAAACACAATGTCATAAAGACTTAAATAGGATCCATTTACACAAACTAATTTGGCGGACCAGTCCAATGCATTGAATCTATACTACATTTCGTGTACTTCTGAATACACCCAGTTTATTCTGGTGTGGTACGTACATGAATGATTTTCACCTCCAGATTAGATCCTTTATTTTACTTTAATAAAAATTATAATAAAATATTTGTTTCTGTAAGGTGACCTAGAAATGAGAGTGGAGGAACACATCTAGAGATTTAGATTTAAAGAAGGATTAAATTGAATTTATAAAACAAACTTTTTAAATTCATAAATTACCAACAAATAACTAAAAAATTATAATCAATGATATTACTCTTTATGATACCGCATGTTGGTCCCAAACGCAGTGGAAGCACATTGGTGGGTGTACCCCACATTAATTTTATCGTTAACAATGATCATTAGGGGATCTGTCATGATAATTAATCACTGGAACTTCAGAAGAGAATGAAGAATGAAAAAGAAAGAGGGGAATCCTGGAACAAAATAGAGGATCAACATATGTTGGTTATAATTAATTTAATTAATTTACAAGAATTACCTAGATGTAATTCTTTCTTTGTTGATGTCTCTTGTCTCAATCCGATGTGATCTGTAATTTCATCATAGAATCAATGTGTATGATTCCTCTAGAGGTCATCCAGACAAGATCCACATATCTTTGTATGTCACCGAAGGGATCTCCGAGTACTAGTGTAGGAGTTCTTCCACATGAGATATCCACCATCGATCGCATTGATCTGGTGGAGGTGGATCTATCTCTCATAGCTTGAGAGTGTTATTGGTAGAAAAATAATTCTATCTTGGCTTGAGATCTTTTCCAAATCTGTTGTGCACAACACAAAAAAAATGCCTAGGCAAATGAGAAATATATAATTTGGATTTCTAATTACCTAGAATAATAAAATTAATTAATTCCCCGAAATCATTTATTTATTTAATTTAATTCTTAGTAAAACCCCATTTCTAATAACAAATGTTTAATATTATTATTACTTGACATTGCCCAGTGAATTACACCTAAAATTATTTAATTAAATAAATAATATTATTTCTCACAAACTCCCATAAAGAACTACACAACGTGTATATATTAATATAAATGGTGTGTACTTTTATTTTCCATTTTTCAAAATTTCCTCCACTACATTTATTAGACCTTGAATTGTGATTGTTTCTTTCTCAAATAAATATCACTGCATTACTCACTAATAAATATATTATTTCACCCATAATTAATTCTCTTGAATAACTAGTGTCTAAAATAATTTGATTAGGCATCCTTGAATAATTATTAAATCACTTACGGGAATAATCTTTATTCAACTTTTTAAATTACTATTTAACTGAGATACTTGGATAAACATAGTGTGTGACCCTCAAGGCCTCTTTCTCAGTGGAATTAGGAGAAGCCTTCCTAAAGTCCATGGATATCATCTTGCACCACATCAAGGAACCCATATAGAATGATTTTTACGCCGCAATGAAGTGTCACCTCCCATGAACGCTTATCATTTAATGTATTCACTTTTTCATGATATCTCAAATCAAGAGGGTTGCATGCTAGTTCCATCAACCCATGCATTCGATTATTCATTATTTGAAATTTTGGAAATGAACATTAACATACCTCACCATGGTCGTGGATTTTTTAGGGTATATCAATTCTATCAAATTTCCTGAGATATCTACTTTAGTTATGGAACAAAAGGGACAAATCCTTCCTTTCATTACCTATTAATGCAATATCACTCATGACGCACCAAATGTATCCTACCACATTTCAAAAAATCTACCATCACAATTTTCCTCAATACATATAAGTGTGCAAGTTGTAATATCCATTAATAATAATCTTAATGTCTGAGGACCAATAAAAACGTCCGCAGATTCAAACATCCAATAAAACTGTGAATTTTTGATTTCCTACTACTGGGTCTCATTCTCATAATATCCTCCGGGAAATTACTAAGGAAGCCCGCAATGACAAGGTGCCTTAATGTTTTATGAGTCCACACCCCTAATAGCCTGTATTATTTGTTTCCCAAAATAAAATCATCCAGACTTATAACATATATTCAATAGAAATGTTATGGCACTTTTGGGCACTATTGTAAAATAGGTCTATACCCACGGTTTTCCAAAATCATTGGTATAATGGTGGTTTGTGATCCTTTACCCAAATTTATGGAAAACCATGGGTATAGGCCACCTATACCCATGGTTGTACAAAAACATTTGAGTATAGTTTTATATTAAGACCTATACCCATGGTTTTTGATAAAAATGTGGGTATAAGGTATTTTCCAAAGACCTATACCGACAGTTCTTGAAAACCTTAGGTATTGCGGTTTTTTTTGAAGACGTATACCCATGGTTCTCCAGAACAGTGGGTATAGCTATCCCGTATTATGGCGGGGAAATAAAATTAGGCTGGACATGGAAAAAATTTGACGGGAAGATATTTTTTCACGATTTAGATTAATATATTTATATACATATAGATATAAACATTCAAATGTTCTTTAGCTCTGTTGGTAAACCTATCTCCACTAGTGTTGTAGGTCACCAGTTCAAATCCCCCTTGCAGCATTTTTGAATTTAAATAAACCACGTGGATCATATTAAAATATATACGCATGTGTATGAATATATAATGAATATAAATCACAGATTGGTTGGTTCGTTGGTGGGGCACGACCGTGAGGCTCAGCGCAAGGTGCGGGTTTGAAACCCCACGGGAATTTTTTTAATTTAAATACCATATATTAATATATATATATATATATAGATTTATGGATATATAATAAATAAAAATCATAGCTTGGTTGGTCTGTTGGTGGGGCGCGGCCGCGAACCTCAGCGAGAGTTGCGGGTTCGAAACCCCGAAGCATTTTTTTGAATTTAAATACCCTATATTAATATATATAAGTAGATGTATGTATATATAAAAAATAAAAACCATAGCTTGTTTGGTGTGTTGGTGGGGCGTGGCCGCAAGCCTTCGTGCGAGGTGCAGGTTCGACACCCCCCGGGTGTTTTTTTGAATTTAAATACCCCATGGTTTGAAAACAGTGGGTTTGTTTTGTGCTTTTCTGGAACAGCCGGTGTGCCACATTTGACTCCCCTATACCCACGGTTCTCTAACCTGTGAGAATAGGCTGATAACCCTATACCGATGCAATTTCATCCCATGGTTCCCAAAACCGTGGGTATAGCCTATACCCACGGTTTTGGTGGCTATAACCACGGTTTTGAACCGTGGGTATAGGTCATTTTTTCAGTAGTGGGGTTCTCATCATAGCAGGGATCCGTTATGACCCATTAATGCAATTGCTATCCTTAGTACATTACCACATGCATTGTCACATAAAAGAACAATCAAAATGTGATAATGTATTTATTAATGAATTCAGTACTATGAAGTTGGTTCTAGGCAACCAAATCCAACAGAAGCATGCACTATTTTTTTTACATAAACTATTATAACATGTCCTACAATAATAGTTTTTAAGGACTAATCTATATAGAATAATCTATAAAATTTCTTACTTCCAAATATAACCCTTAAGGAATTATATAATGTAGTCTCATGTTATTTTGATTCTTATTTTTCATCTAATTCAACTACTCAACTATATCATATATTTCTCAGGATCAGGGAAAATTCTCAAGAAATATAATTCTTTTTCCCTTGAAGTCCCTTTATAATTCCTTAATAACATATTATATTCAATTTTTATTCAGTAAGAACATATGTTTATATCTATTCTATTTTTCCATCATGTACTTTAATCAAAAAAATACAATTAGAACCTCATAATTTTTATTAAAAATTTAAAATAATAAATTCCTTGTAGAAACATCAATGAATATTAAATAGAACATTTTCCTACCATAAGAATATACTACCGCAATCCTTAAAATTCATGTGAATTATCTCTAACACTACGACATATATTTCTATCTATTTTGATAATCAAAAAATTATCTTCTTTTAAAGTATAAAACTCTAAAAACATCTGAAATCCTTATGATCAATATCCATTATAACCTTACAATCAAGGGGTTAGGTTTTCCTCAACACATAATAGGATCCCAAGAGAAAAATTCAAAAACTCTAAAATATAATGAAACATATTATAGAATATACTTTTTAAAAAATAAACAACACAAATTATATTTTCCGATAAACTTGGTATGTGATAAACACCCTATAAATCAAAAAATATATTCTTTTAACATTCATACATTCACATTAGATATCTTCATATCATTGAAAGTTCATCATTGACTAGATCAAACTTGTTGGACCATCCAGTAACCTGAATCACCCTGAATCCCCTATCTATTATAGAATAGAATGAAGACATATAATTACGTATCCATGATTCCAAACAAACATAAACACTCATTAACAAAATAAACTCAAATTTTGTTGTAATATTTTTATAACAGAACCTTCTAAAAGTGCCCCTTCATAAATTCACTCAATGATCCCTAAAATATTTCTTCTGCCTCCCCATATTCTTATAGTAACAATATATGGTTGAGGCCCCCATAGATTTACCATGACTTTGTTCTGTTGATTTATTATCTAATTTTGTAAAAAACATCCACTAAATGAATTTTACTCTTCGTTTTTCATTTACAATGGATTAGGTAGGTCAAGTAATTCCTCCTTCCAAGTATATTAAATTAGAATTAGTCCACACACATTACTGGATACTATCTCTATAATTATTCTATTAATTAATTTAGAATTATTTGTTGAATATAATTATTCAAGAAGAAATAAAAATATCCACATATCATTAATGAACATCACCCTCACTATTTCTTGATAAATATAAATCATGTTAAAGTCATATTCATTATCAGTCATTTATATTTATTCTAAAATAGTTATTCTGAAAAAATACTTCCTTAGGATAACATTATTACATTCTATTGGGTTTTCATACAAGTATTCTTGGTAATTCAATATCTCCACTATTGTATTCACCTCATAGATGTTATAATTAATATTTCATGAAAGTGAATTTTTTTAATTATAAGTATCTTTCAATCAGGCATTTTCGATTTCTCTTTTTACATTACCTCAGATTATAGTTGTTTTAATGGAACCTAAAGGTATATTTTAAATATATAATACAATATATAAATCAATGAAAAATAGAGGTATCCCCCCCATAAAATTTTCCGATCCAAATCTTTCCCTATTCTGATGAGATTTCTTTTCCTGTATGTGATTCCTATGGAATCAAAAATTCATCAAGATAAGAATTTTACCTGAGGAAATTATTATCGAGTGTACATAGACTTACTAAACCAAAAAATCTAATACTATATTTTGGGATTAATGATTCTCAAATGAATTTAATAAATCCATTAGTAGTCTATATCATTGAAAAATATTTTAAATTTATATAATCTAAAAATACCAATGAATTCGATTTAAATGAAATAAAGAGATGACCCACACCATAGTCACCACACCAACACCCTCACACACATACAACCTTTCTAAAGAGAACACAGAGTACACCATAATTAACATGGTGAAATATATTTTGATGTGAGACAAAAATTATACATATCATAATAGGAATAATGCTCACTACACTTTTGAATTTGAAACATATAATCCAAACTAGTGTGCCTCCTACTAGACACCAATTGTTGTATGGCTCCCTCAAGTTCTAAAAATCATGTTTCTGTGTTACTCCTTTAATATGTTTGGAAAAAAATAGTATTCAAATATTATAAAAAATAATCATAATGAAATAATTTTGATACCATGATTCCCCCCAAAATTTAGGAATCTCTTCTGACTATGGAACCAGTGCGTTCTATTACAAAATTATATTTTAATTATTGTGTATCAAGAATTGATTTTTTATAGTTACAATGGAGAATATAGTAAACAAAAAGTAATTCCAGTTCTTTCTATGAAAAAATATCAAATTAAGAAAAATTGCATAAAGTCAGACATGATATCTATTGTACATGCAGTTCATGTCGGTTATATTCAAATAGTTCAAAATAGTGATCCTATAAAAGTGGAGTTGAAAACAATTAGTTTAGAAAACAAAAACTGTGGATGTTAGGGTAAAATAATTTCTGCGGGATCACATTAAAATATAATTTATATATTAGTTATGTGCTAAAAATCATCAAAATATAAATGTGACATTGTTTTAAGAAAAACATAATAATATAAAAATTAAAATGAATTAAAACATCAGTTTTTTTAAATAAGATCTTATAATTAAATATAATTACAATAAGAGTTTGAATGAGTTTCATAATCAAATAATTGATGTGGTTAGTACTACCAGGGGTATTGGATAGAAAGATGAAGTTACTAATATTGTAAAAATATTATACGGATAATACACAATTATTACAATGCATGAGATTTAATTTTTAAATATCGGTGACCAGCTAAGAGCATCATTACTTATCTCAGATTAGATGTTTTGGAATTTATATTCTTCAAACAATCACTAAATACAATGGAATAACATATTTAATGTATAATATTAACTATACAGAGAAGAATAAATCTCAATTATAATTTTTTTAAATTTGTTATATTTTCAAAATGTTTTCATTATTTTGAAATTTAAATTTATGTCATAATAATGAATTAACTAAAAATATATAATACAAAGAGAGGGTAATCAAATATTCATAGTTTTTCATTCATGAAAATTTTTAAATTCAGTCATGATACTAATCCAATTAATATGGTATTGATTATTATTGAATTTTACAACTAAATAATAAATTTATAATATAATAACATCAACATATCAACTCTTAATCATTATAATAATTTAAAGAATTAATGTTAATTATATTACAATCATAAAAGAAAAAATAATATTTCAATTCATTTTCATGAGATAATTAACACTGCCATGTTAGTTTTTGTTCATTATCAGCACAATTTTTCAATAGGATAATAAATAATAAAATAAATAAATTTAGTAATATCATGATACTACATAGAGAGATTGAATCAAATTTCATAAAAAATCTAAAACATGCTATATTAATACTTTTATAAACATAACACCATTCAATTTGGGTTTAGATATTTATAGTTAACTATTAATTGACAACGAATGTAATATAAATCAAAAAAAATTGTTTAGAACTATAAAAAAATAATAGTTTGAGTAATAATAGAAAACAAATTAGAATTAATAATACAACTCCAAATAATTAATAGCACTATTAAACATTGAGAACACATGGAAGAATGAATGAAAATAAATAAAATCTAAATCAATTGAACTCAACCTCCTCTAATTACTCATCATATTGAACACAACGAATCATCTGGTTGGAAAAAAAGAACATGAAACTATAATATATAGGGTTTTTGATGATTTCCTTATATAGGAAAAATATACTTTAATAGAGACAAAAATATTTATTAATTTATATATATATATATATAATATATTTACAAATCATTTTCTTTCTCATCATCCTTTAATTGAAGCAAAATCCTAATCAAAATGGTTCTTAAAATTAATCCAGGGTCATTTATATTACATCCCGAAAGGTGTGATCGGAAATCAATGTGAGAATTTATATATTCACAATTGTATATTTTAGCAATTCAATATTGTAGTAGTGATGGTCTGGTCACAGTTTTATAGAAATTTTTGAGATAGAAAATTATTACTTATCATTATTCCCTCGACGGTGCCCTACGATGCAAAAAAATGGACATACCATTTTCATTATATCACTAATTGACCCAAAATTCAATCCATAGACTAATGAATTATATGTAATATTATTGATTATTTAAATAAAAATTCCATCAAAACTAAAAAAAATAGTATTTATTACCTTTTTATAATTTATCTTTTTCAAAATCACATTTCAAAACTATTATTTCACTAGAATACATGATTCTCTTGTACCTAAAAAATACTCCATCCATTGAGATCCTCATATGTATCCTTTTAAAAATATTTCTTCTCATTGATCTTTTTTTAACATTGGTGGTTTTTTCAATATTAAAAATCATGTCATCTCAATATTTAAAGGTGATAAAATCATAGCATGGCCAAAATGAATTTTTTCTACGAAATGAATTCATGTATTTTTATTAACCATATTTCATTTGGTGGATTCATGTTTTCTATATGAAATATTTAGGAATCACATTTTAGTTCGTACTTCTCAAGTTGTGTATTGATAGGAAGCTTCATAGTTTAATATTTACTTGGTTGAATTCTGACCATTAAATATCTCATTCATTGTACATTTAAAGCATTGTGATCAACATCGTGAAACATTAAATTCTTCCTCATCTGTTCAAATTATTACTCTAAAACAAGAGAACCATAACATGAATAAATTTGTTGTAGTTGGATAATTCAGCATTACAAAATTAAAATTTCTCTCAGAGTAATAATATTTTAATAATATTATTTACGACATAATTATTTCCATTACTTCCATTATTATAAAAACATATTGAAATTATTAGCCTATACTTTTCTAACCATACATAATAAGAATAAAATAAAATTGAAAAGTATTTAGGCAAATTATGACAAAAAATCATGATGAATATTTTTTCATAAATCAGAAATGGATTATTTTATAGCTACACATGTTGAGTAGTGACATTATTAATACCTTTTTTCTGATAGTATTACATATATATTTTCTATTAGTGTGACTTTCCACTAAATAGAGGTGAAAGTTGATTCACATTAACAGAAAAAAGATAAGTTGAATGATTAACCCCTCCGCCAATCAGTATCACATATATCATGATTGGTCATCTATATTTGTGTAATTTTTAATGTTTAATTCAATGACTCTTTTGTAATGATTAATGAAAATAATTGTATCCATGTATATTCAAAACATTGTGAATAGTGAGGGTGTTCCTATATTAGATGGTGTGAAATTCCATATCTAGAACGATAGACTTTTACCTTATCTAATATTTATTGGATATAAAGTTCTAGAAAAAGCTAAAGATGGTGTCCACCATCATGCTGAGGGTGTCCCCGTAATAGTCGTTGATGTGAAGAATTAGAAAAATTATGTGTGACTAAGAAATAAAATACATTTCTCACTCTCTAGAAAAAAAAAATTTAGATTTAATGTCATTATAATAGCTAAAGTTATCTAATACAATCAAATGAAAATTAATAAAATAAATAAATTAAAAATAAAAATATTAATGATCTAGATATTTATGTAAAAAGACATTAAAATTATTGAAGATTAATCTGTTGGTGAATTATTTATAATATTTATTTACATTGTAAGTACCGAAGGATGTTTCAAAGAAAATTTGAAGACCTAGATATTGTTGATATTTTATAGTAAATTCTTATGGATAAATTTTTTTGTCAAGGTTTCATATTTAGAAGGTATAGATCTTAAAACTCTATCTCTATTTGTTATACCTGGAACTCTAATACTATATCAAATGATGAGGTCAATGGCAATCAAATATAAAGAATGCAATGATCTAGAAACTTATTCCAATAATTCTATGAAATGAATGTTTATGAAATTTTTTAAGGAATATGTTTGTGACTCCAAAACCATAGATAGTGTTATTAAAACTAAATTAATTCATGCCTTTATTTTTTAGAAATTTTAAATGATGAACTAGAGAGTCAAAAAAGTAATGTAAATATTAATCTTCATTGGATATTGAGAAAATGGAGGGTTTTGTGAAATTTTCATAAAAATAAATGAAAATAAAAATAATGAGTAAGATATAGACATTCAATAAGAACTATTTAAAAATAAAAATTATAAAATTACTATAAAAATGGAAACGATAATATGTTATCTAAATATCAATACAGAAAATCATTATCTTATTGGCAGGAATATGATGACAGTGAACTTGATGCTAGAAACACACGTGATGCTGGTACTGAAAAATTACTTATTACTAATGTAAATGATCATATGTTTAAATGTGATGAAAGAATTAGCTATGATTAATATGAATAAGAATATAGTAAGATGGAGATTATGATAAAAATATAATTGAGAAAATATCTCTCAAATATTAATAAAATAGAATAATATAATAAGAAGTTGAGAAATAATATCATATAGTAAAAAATAGGGAATATTTTTTTGATGAAAAATTAATGTTTCTAAAATACATTTATTATTTGAATATGTTACATTATCAAGAGAAAATATGAAAATCATTCATGATTAAAATATATAGCAGAATTTAATAGATTTTATCATGATCAAGAATATCTTATTAAAGAATATCCTAGGATAAAATACATTTAGAACTCAATTTCATAAGTTGTTGAAATTTATTAGAAATATAATCATCAAAATGATCATAAAAAATCATACTCAATAGGTAACATCAACGTTTAATATATTCAAAAGAATCTAAAAATTCTAAAAACACGTTTTGTATCCAAAAGATGAACAGAAATAAAAAGGTTCTATATTGTCAAAATCAAAATGAATTGAATATATTGTAAAGGATGAAATATGTAATGATACATCGTTGGTTTTTGAAATCACTATCAATGTTACAAAAGGGGAATGAACAAGGATAATGGATAGTGGGTGTTCTTCACATAAGAAAAGATAATTTCTATTGTTAAAAATTGTTAACTATTTCAAACAATGGAAGATATATTTTGTAAATAAAGTGTCTCTATGAATCAAATGCAATTGATATACTATCATTAGAAAATAAAAGTTAAAATCCAAAATATCCATATTTTTTATGGGATTAAACAAAATATGTTAAGTGTATCACAAATATATGAGAATAGAAAAATAAAAAAATATATGGTTTTTAAAAAAATGTAATAAATATGGGAAATTTATAATAATATCAAAATGAAGCAAGGAAAACAAATTTCATGTTGGAGATGAGTAAGGATCATTCTATCTGAATATAAAGAAAATAATATTTTTCATATGAATATGGAACATATATACTATAAGAATATAATCAAGATAATAATGGGAGAATGTATTTTTGACATTATTAACATGACAATAATAAGATATTGGTTTTGTTCCTATACCCAAATGGGAAGATTACAAACACTGTATATAGAAATATGGAGATAGAGTCAACTCATCCATTTGAATATTACATATTTTAACATATATAGTTCCATGAGAAACAAATAAATAAATGAATATAAGTAAATTATTTCGTATAATGAATATTTTAGTCACATTATATGTATTATTCTTTCGAAATACACTTTCTATTCTATCAAAATGTATAACCGTTTTAAGAGGAGTGAAAAAAATGAAATTTGATATTATAAAAATAATAATCAAACTATTAATAATTCCAAAAACATAAATGTGAAGCTCCTATATTTTCATGATAATTATTAAATACTTCATTGATTTATTATACTATACACAAATTAAAAAATGATTTTTTGAATGAATACATTTGATTTTGGTGAATATGGAATGAACTATTTTAAGTCAACATTATATTTATCTGTATATTATGAGTAAAGATATTAGATTAGATTCCCATATTTAGAATATGCATTTCTATATTCCAAACACTAATGTGACTCCCAAATAGATATATTACGATGAAACCCCATGTTTGAAATTCTCAAATTTGTTCAAAATGCCCATTAGTATCAACGTCAAAGGTTAAAACATGGGAAGTTGGATCATAAAAGTTTTAATGGATTATTTCATGGAGACTGTCTTAATAGTGGATGATACAAGTTCCATAATAAGGAACATAGAATTAATATTGACTCTACCAGATGTTAAATTACTGTAATAATCTGATTGATAGTTTTCAGAGTTAGATGCAAATATAATATCATGTGAAGATTTAGTTTTTATTTATGAACAACCTAGCAATGTTTTTGACATTATTAAATAGGTTTAATTCGTTCAAAATAAATATATGAAATCAAATACTTCATGTGAGAAAGGATAATTATGTTCAACTCATCCAAGGATTAAGACATTGGTGGTTGACAAAAACATCATTATAGATCAAGGGAAATAGCCTCAAACTAAAAGAACATCAAAGGTTAATTTCACATAATTACTTATATTCAAATGTTTTTTGATTATATTTTTAAGAATATCTAGGGAATAAATATTTTATTCATTAAATGAATGAAGATATGGAGTAGTTTGAGAATAATGATACATGAGAACTTAATTCCAAACAATAAAATGAGAACGTGATGGAGAAAATGTGGTTTTCTAAACAAGTTTAATAAAAATGGTGAAGTAATAAAAAATAAGACATGAAAGGTTTGTAATGGGTACTCATAGATTAAAATCATTGATTTTTGATACCTTTACCTCAGTATAAAAACTAGAAACCATTAGACTCATTATTTTTATTTCTACACATTTTAGATACAAGATATTCCAGATGGGTGTCAAGGTGAATTTTCAGAATTGAGATATTGAAAAAAAAATCAATTCAAATAACAATGTGGAATTAGGATTAGTAAAGATGAATGTTATGTGTACTAGTTAGAGAATTGATTAAATTCGTTGATGAATTCTTTATGGTCTTAGTATTCTAAATTGGTCACCTTCTTAGGTGAGTTGAATTTAAAAAAGGTAATATTTTATAACATCCTAAACCTAAAATTAAATCATTATGTTACCCACATTATAACTATCTATGTTGATTATCTCATATTCACAAGGAATGATAAATAATTTTTTAAGACTTTTCTGATCAGATGAAGATGTTATTTAATATTTACATCCACTCTTTTGCCTTGTCTTTTCATAATGTTTTGAATGAGGGAGAAAAAATATAACATAAATATATCCATTTGTATATATGTTACTGTTATAAGGATATAATATAATTTGTGGGAGTTTTTAAAATGGTTATGCTATTATTTCAATATTTTTCAACTCATTTAACTATTTATTAAAATGGATTTATTATTTTTTATAGGTTTATGAGTTAATGATGATTTTACTATTAAGATAAAGAAAGGAAATATATTCTAAATGTTTATTAAATATCATATTTATGGACAACATGGTTTATTAATGATTCTTATTTGATACTCTGATCTCTCTTCTGTAGGCCTAGAATTTTGGGATATATGATCCATTTTATGAGTTAAAATATTTAGTGATTTGTGTTCCTAGGTTTCTAAAAAATCCAATTTTGAATATTATTGAGGTAAAGTGGTTTGTGAGGAGTTTTCTAGTTAAGAAGATGATGGTAGTTATGGAAGAAGCTTTTTTCATCTGTTTTCATTTTTTTGTATAAAATAAAACATCTTATCATTTGTAATAATGACATAAAATGTGAATATATGGAGTGTTTAAGAAAATGATTCAAAATGAAGGAGTCCAGTAGATTAATGTAATATTATGCATACCAATAAATCAGTGTAATAATATATAGTGGGGCTCTATATTATTATCGGATTATGTTCACAATTTTTATCAAACACAAAATTTTAGTATAAGAACTCAATAGATTCTATAATATTCCTTAATGTATCAAAAATCATGAATATTTTTTTGTTTCGAGATAAGTTTTTTAAAAAAGTGAAGTTGTGAAAACATAATTCTACCAGAATGATGTTATAAAACAATGTTGTGGTTTTTAAGAGATCAATTCATGGTGTAATAAAACCGCATGATTCATTATGTGTGTTTTATATATATTTTCAGTTTTGGTGATAAAAATTATTATAAAAAATACATTTATATAGTCTTTCAATACAAATGTGTTTATATAAGTATAAAATTGATGTATATGGTAAATTTAATCATGTTTAGTTCATCATAATAATTTTTTTAAAATCATCCTACAAATTCCATCATATAAATGTTTGGAATGTTATCAACATAGTAAATCAAGAAAACCATTGTTTATAGGTTAATTAGTTAGTGAAAAAGTTTTTGGTCCACCAATTGAATTTTTCTCAAAATAATCAGACAAAAGTAATTGAATTATGTTTTATGTTCAGATTTTTCCATTTTATTCCAATTGATAATGATTTAAAAAGAATTTAATTGTGAAAATTAAGAGTGACGTGAATGATTAAAATGTTCCTATGAATTTGTGTGGAAAAACTAGATAATTTTTTTTCACCAAATAGAATAGTTTTTATGATGTTTTACAATATGTAAGGTTTTAAAATCATTTTTAAAGTTTCTATAAAGTCATTATGTATGATAATGGTACCCCAATCATTCAACACCACCTTGATTATAGAGGAAAAACCATAATTTTATTTGAGATTGTAGGATGTCTGAAGAAGATATTTGACATTGTGTATTAAAGAAATATCCTTATAATGTTTCATTGAATATTATTTTTGATGATGTTTGAATGAAATCAAGTGATGAGAAATTTTTTGTAGGATGTTTCATGTTCATGTATTTTCCTCACATATTATTTTTATATAATTATTTTTTATATAAATAATGTTTATTTCAATGAATAGTATTGATTTTTTTAATTTTATCATGTGAATTTATGAGTTTAAGGGGTTATAATGAATGATATTTATAGTTATTGTTTAAGTTATTTTGATTCATTGGAATTATATAGAAAGATACCAGATATAGTATTCCTGTAATTTGTTATATGATGAACAGGGTAACAATTCATCAAATTAAGAGGTCTAACAAAGTGGAATCAATGTCAACAGATAAAGGTTAACTAGATTGAGCCAACAAGATGGAAATTAATAGATGGACTTATACTAAATAGAATAATATACTTACTCAAATATTTGGAATAAAATGAAGTGTAAGAAGAATTAATTAAAAGAAATTCATCTGTGAATAAGTTTTAGGATCCATAATTAAAATGTATAGAATAAATTTATTGAAGGTTCATACTATTATAACAATAAATTATTATGTATCTTTATTTGTTCAAGGAGCGCATGCACTTTCATAATGACTATAGTTCTTCAAAAGATAAGGATATTCCCTTATTTCTATTACCACAAAATGAATTATTTTACATTTTTTTGTGTGTTCTTGATTACTTAAAACTATGTACAGGACTGACTACACTTATAGAGTAGTGAACCTTGTAAACTCTCATGTTCCAATGGTTGTGATTGCTTGTTTTATAGAAGATTCTTTTCTCACGGACAAGAGGTTAAGGTTGTTTCTTAAGTATGAAAACATAAAAAGATATAAGATCACTGCATTCCCCCAACCACTATCAGTGAACACATAGATCCTGGTTGGTCTTTCAAGATTCATTTCATTGATCATCCATATGGGAGTGGAATATAAGTGAACACATAAATTTAATCAAAATGGAAAAATAAATGGCTATGAATACCAATTATGCTAATCGATTGTATGTACATAAAACAAACTGACTGTATGGATGTGGATCGATCATGCTTAAAAGTCACCAAATGAATATATAGAAACGGATCAACCACATGTAGAAACCCACCAATGTGATATGAGAAACATAATCTAGATTGAAAATTCTAGGGGTAGAATCCCACTACTGTGGTATAAGAAAAAATTCTCCTATAAACACTCAATATTTCATTCAATGCATCATCTTCAAGAAATAGGGACACTCGGTGAATGAATTCCTTAAACTAAGGGTTGTGTACGTTAATCAACAAAAACAACCACCAAGGTCAATAGAAAAAATGGAGGGATTATGAAATCACAACTACTAAGGTTGATCCAAATAACATAGTGGTGATAGGTCATCTATTTATTCATTCAAGGATTGTCGATGTAATATTTCATTATTTTTATATTAATTCTTTCATATCATGAATGACTTGTAGAACTATTCAAACACCACCTCAAAACATGTACATTGACTTATCAGTTAAGATGTAATATGGGTAAATTGATTTCACCCAATAATATAACCCATACCCAATCCAAAATATTAAGCTGAATTTACCAAAAAGATTATTAATTATACCTGTATTAAAATTCCATGGTATAATGGGCTTGAATTGGATTCCATTTATAGATCTATAATAAATCAATGAAAAAAGGAAATCACCATCTATATCAAAAATCAAAATTTGATTCTATATAATTTTAATGAGGAGTATGAATTTTATTTACTACCAACATCTCAAGAATGGATATTTTATTTTCATACAATATTATCAAGCTCAAATAATTAATACTAAATAAAATATCATCTTTGATGGCATGACTATTGTAAAGGAAATATTTGATGTGTTTCTTAAATAATTTTCTAATATCCCACCTACCCCTAAGGTTGAGTTCTCAATTGAGATCATACCCAAATATTTCCAAATATCAAAGACTCTATATAAAATGGACTTTGTTCATATTGAGGATATAAAGAAACAATTACTGGAGAATCATGATAAAGGGTCTATACACCCAAGGGCTTCACCATGGGGTTAAATTTTTCATTTTTTCAATTAGAACGGTGGGTCAATGCACCTCTACATTGATTATTGTGAGATAAATAAGATCAGGATAAAGAAAAATTAATTTTTAACATATATTGATGAATTATTTGATCAGCTATGTGGATCCAAAAACATCTCCAATATGGATCTTTAGTCAATATATTACCTGATAAAGGTGAATAAGGATTGTAAAATCCCAATTAATGAATAATATATATTTTTATCTGTGTCTATTAATGAATTAGATAGTGTTTTAGAGGCTTAAAATGAGAATAAATCCAATCTTAAGCATGGAATACACTAATATTTTTAAAAGATTGTTTTACTGCCTTTTAATGGAAAACAATTTTTAAATCAAACTTTTGACAATTTCATAAGCTCTATTTGTCAAAATAAACTTATTCTTTATGATTGGGACATTGAAATTTACTTTGGGTAAATTTTTGGTATTTTTCCGATAAAGTTCATTTTTTAATGAATAGTGAAAAATATTGTATTTTAATTCAAAACCACTTTTTAATGTAATTTATTTATATGATTAGATTATATTTTTAATTGGTTTTAAAGTTAAATTATAATATATTTTTACTATTTAATCCAATAGTGGTTGTTGGAATTAATTTCACATTGAAATTGGACTTAAACTAGTGTCAATCTTTTCATACTTATTGTTTCATAAAAATACGCTATTTTCTCTAACAGCGGGAAGTAGTTTTTAAATTAATTAATGTAACTCATATGTTTTGAATTTTGTAAAATAAATATAAATTTTTCATTCCGAATATCAAATATAGATTAGGGTAATGTTTTGGTATTTTTCTGAAAAACTTCAATTTTTGATGAATAGTGAAACCACTAAGTGGTACTTATAAAAACGGATTTTCCGTTTAAATGAAATTTTACCACCTCTGTGTTTTGAATTTCAAAAATCTGACATACACGGTTTTCATTAAGAAGTAAAACGTGGTTCAATGGGATTAAAATAATTTTTTGGTGAAAAGTGACTTTTAAGTTTTTAGTCGCAATTAGAGGTAATTAGTGTAATTTTAGGTAAGAATAATGTTATAATAATAAGAAATGAACTTCACACATGTCCTACCCTTATTAAATGTTTCATGTCCGACCAAGAAAACCCTTGGGTAGTTTTTTGGGACCCCATGGAGCCACTTGGGTAAGATAATGACATTAATGCGTTTTATTAAATGTAAAAGTAAAAATTTCACAAACATGTATTGTTTAACTAAAAAAAATTACATGGGGTTACAGATGTCAGATTTTTGACTATAAATAGTAACTGGAAAGCTAAGAAGATTTCCTACATCATAGTATTTTGTTTATAATTTTGAGACATTAAATTAATTAAATTATTTTTGACACCATGATGATGCCACAATGAACTCATTATTTAACGATTTAAATAAAATGAACATATAATGTAAAATCTAAGACCTAAAATTGTCAAAAACCTATTGGATGGGTTGATTTCGAACCCTTATCACCTTATCCTCGAAATTTATAATTTTGGGACCTTTTTTATCTGAAAATAATTTTATAACAAAGTATATTTTCTTGACATTCCAAGAGTGCCCTCCTCTCCTCTTATAAAAGGCCCCCACCTCAACCACCTTACCCACACATCCAAAGCGTTTTGTTCAGAAACAATCAGCCCATTTTGTCTCTACAAATCCCTCTCTTACTCCTTGAAGCCTCAAATTGGGCATAAGTCTTCCCATGGAAGCCTTTGAGCTCAAATCAAATGGAGTTACCCATTTTAAAGGTAGTGTTTTCTCTTGTGTTATTATGTTTTATTTTGCTTCTCCAACCCCATAAACACATTTTATTCATTTATTTTGTAACAAAACTAGTATCTTCCATATACTACGATGTTTTTATATGAAGTATTCTAGCTACACTTACACACACCTATATCTAATGGTTAAAGAACATATTGTTTCTGTGGATGGCGAATTTCTACCTCACGAAACGATGATTGTTCAATATTCTTTTAACACCTTCAAAGGTGGCCATTAAGAAGAAACTATATTTATATATGATATATAATATGTTTATGTTTTACATAAGAATCTTTAATTTTCATTTATGTCATATCTTTATGGTTTCCATTATGGGTAAACATAATATCTTCATTTTAGGAAGTGTGGACTACCACCCCCTCAAAGTTATTTGATTCGTTAATACCATATGCTAGATGTATAAAGGATTTAATTAATGATATTATGTATGATATTATACTATAATTATAATATACCTTTATATAATTATGATTACATTCCATAAAATATGAAATAGAAATGAACGTAGCGTTCATGCGTACATACAGCTTACCGTCTCCATGAACGGTGCATTTCATTTAATATCTCTAAACGTTATGTAATATTAGAAATGCATGTATATACAGGATATATAGGATATATATGATATCTATATCATTATTATAATTCTGGATATAATGGATACATGAACAACTTGTAATTATAAAATGTTTATTTTTGACTCAAGTACCAATGATCGTTAAAACGACCGTTATTAACTTATATAATTACATAGTTTTCATGAGATTGTAATAAGTGATATAAAATGAATACTGAACTTGAAAAAGGTTCTTAAGAAAGTATAAATTAACTCAAGTTTATTATTCAGGAGGATAAAATAACGATCGAGTCAAGTCGGACCCGAGGTAGGGGAACTTCTTAACCTAATTTCTGTTCTTTGGGTTAATCTTCAACTTTCAAATTATGTCATGATATTATTATGTACTATCTTGTAATTATACTTTAATTTTGTGTAAATATAGTGAATACACATAACATATCTACTTTATTTAAAAAATGATCTTGGTATGGGACTTCATCTCTATCTCCTTTCATTGAGGAATATTTTGTTTTATACACAACCTTCTTTTATACGGTTTCTAAACCCCTTTGACTTTTATGTTTATCCAAAAAGAATCTTTTTTATACGAAGCATTTTAGTAAATGAAATAGGGATTTTTTTTGTCGTATGTATGGGGCAACAATGACTTCTCCGCCGCCATGACCATTATTTGAGTTTCAGCTTCCTCTACAAGACATACCTTTTTTAAAATGAAAAATAAATACCATGTTTTAATTTTCTTTTATTTTGGAATTGAAAATGGTTTTCATAATGTTTTTATTATATCAATGTGTTGTATTGATATCTTGTGATTGAAATGTGGAAATTTTATGTTTCCTTTATGCATGTTTTATGTGATACGATTATGTTTTGGTTCTTTGCCATTGTTATGAAGATGGGTGCTTCAATGATAAACTAAGGGCAGGTGAGCCCGATATATCTCTCCAATGCATTGCGTAACGCGAACGAGTTAAACGTTAAGGTTTCTCCGAAGAGATTTAGGGAATATACTGTGATGGGTATTCCAAACGTAACCAAGAGGGTTACTCCCTACAAAAGAATGTTATGAATGCCTCAATTTACCTTTATGTCTTATGGTTTCTGTGATTTATTCATGATTTGATGAGGTATGATAAATTGCTTATGTTTTTTGAGCAAAGTATGATTTCATTGATTCTTATGTATACATGTACTCATGTTTCCTTTCCATATTTTTGTATCCCTTACTAAGCTATTTATGCTCATCCCATGTTTTTGAAATGTTTTTCACAGGTCAAGGGAAGGGTACATGATATGATGATAGTGTCAAGGAAGTTTCAAGGAAGAATACATATTTTATTTTTAATATGTTTCCGTTGATGGGAAAAATTAATACTATCTTATATGTAACCACTTTGTTTAAATGTGTAATGTAATGCATGATTTATGATCCAATTCTCTAAAACTATAAACCTGAAAAGATCCTCAATGTGTAATCTTGTAATAACTCATGATTAAGTAATGTTTAAGGCTGGGGCCTTATAGTTGGAATCAGAGGTCGGTTTAGATAACTTTAGGAGTTAGAATTTTCTTACATGATTATCCACAAATATTTTTTTATGGTCAAATTGAAATGATATATCATTTAATGATTACCATGTTGCTTCGCCTAAGATTTTTCTTTGATAATAATGGTTTTCCATAGAGGAAACAGAGTAGATTTTCTAGGGAGGCATACAGAGTATAAGGACCTTTCGAATCAGCAACCAGAGATGGTCGGAATAATAATTGAGCAGTTTACTGCACTGATGGATAAGTGGAATTAGGTGATAAATTGTGGTTGTGTTTTCTAATGATATGTTGGTGATTTATAAAAGTAAAGTGGACCATGAAAGTCATATAAGGGTTATCTTGCAAACCATAAATGAAAAGAAATTTTATGGAAAATTCAGCAAGTGTGAGTTTTGGTTGAAACAAATTTTTTTCCTTGGTCATATTGTTTCTAAATATGGGATAACTGTTCATCCTGCAAAAACAAAAGTTGTTGAAGAATAGCCAAGACCCACAAATGTAACAGAGATTCGTAGCTTCCTTGGTTTGGCATGCTATTACTGAAGGTTTGTTAGAAAGTTTTCATGGTTATCTAGTCCAATGACTAAGATATCTCGGAAGGGTGTAAAGTTTATCTGGACAAAAGAATGTGATGATTGTTTTCAAGAATTGAAAAAAATATTGGTGAATGCTGCAGTTTTGGAACTTCCTTCCAGGAATGGTGAGTTTGTTATCTATAGTGATGCTTCATTTAAAGGACTTTCTTGCATTCTAATGAAGAATGATCAGGTAATTGTTTATGATTCACAATAGTTGAAAAATCATGAGGTAAATTACCCTACACATGATTTGGAAATAGCTACTGTTGTTTTTGCTCTAAATATTTGGTGGCATCATTTGTATAGAGTAAAGTGTGAAATATATACTGATTAAAAAAGTTTAAAGTATATATTCACTCAAAAATAATTGAACATGAGATAGAGGATATTGATAGAATTAATCAAGGATTATAATTGTACAATTCATTAACATCTGGGAAAAGAAATAAAGTGGCTGATGCTTGGAGTCGAAAAATTAATGCTTCATTAACCATGATAAGATTGGAATGATATCCTTTGGTTTTTTATTTGATGAACTTTGGCGTAGAAGTTGTTGGTGTAGGAAGTTCTTCTGTTTTGTTTTAGGCATCAGTGAAATCATCTCTATCAGACAGAATCAAGCAAGCACAGAAGCAAGATAGTGAGTTGCAGAAAAAGGAAGAGCTGGTTCACAAGGGCTAAAGAAGAGCGGCAGTTACTGAAAGGGATGCTACAACCATTACCAGTGCCATAGTGGAAATGGGAAAATATATCCATGGACATTGTTGTGGTATTACCGAAGAAACCTAGAGGTAATAATGCAATATGGTTTATTGTTGATCGCTTGACTAAATCTGCTCATTTCCTTGCTATACGAGATACTTTTTCCCTAGATCAACTTTCCCGTTTGTATGTTAAAGAGATAGTCAGGTTACATGGAGTTCCTCTCTCCATTTTATCTGACTGTGATCCCAGGTTCACTTATAACTTTTGGAATGGCCTTCAGAAGTCGTTGGGTACTGAATTAAATTTTAGTACAGCTTTTCATTCTCAATCAGATAGACAGTCAAAACGAAAAATTCAGACATTGGAGGATATGCTACGTGCTTGTTCGATGGATTATCAGGGAAGTTAGGACCAACATCATTCCTTGGTTGAATATTCATATAATAATAGTTTTCATTCAAGTATACAGATGGCACCATTTGAGGCGTTATATGGGAAGCAGTGTTGAACTCCAGCCTTCTGGGATGAATTGGGTGAAAGGAAGCTGATGGGACCAGAATTGGTAGAAGAGTTGGAAGAAGAAGTTCAGCTGATACAGAAACACATGAGAACTACTCAGAGCAAGCAGAATAGTTATGCGGACAATAGGAGGGAGGATCTCTCTTTTGAGGTAGGTGATCATGTTTTTATCAAAGTATCACCATGGAAAAGTGTGATGAGATTTGGTAAGAAATGAAAGATGAGTCCAAGGTTCATTGGACCATATGAAATTCTGTAGAGAGTTGGATCAGTTGCTTACAAAGGGACTTTACCTCCGAGTTTATCTCAGGTACACAACGTTTTTCATGTTTCGATGTTGAGAAAGTATATTCCAGATCCATCTCATGTTTTGAGTCCAGAGGTAGTTCAGCTGGAAGAGAACCTATCTTATGAGGAACAACCGGTCCAGATTATTGTCCATAGGGAGAAAGTGTTACAGAATAAGGTGATTAATCTGGTAAAGGTTTTGTGGGAAAACGACATAATTGAAGAGGCAACATGGGAATCTGAAAATGCAATGAGGGCTAAATACCCCAACTTATTTGATAAGTAAATAAATTGTGGGGACACAATTTTCAAAAGGGGGGAAGGATGTAACATCCAAAGTAAGTAATTAATAAAAGATATTTTTATCTATGTTTATTAATGAATTAGATAGTGTTTTTGAGGCATAAAATGCGAATAAATCCAATCTTAAGCATGGAATACACTAATATTTTTAAAAGATTGTTTTACTTCCTTTTAATGGTAAACCATTTTTAAATCAAACTTTTGACACTTTTATAAGCTCTATTTGTCAAAATAAACTTATTCTTTATGATTTGGACATTGAAATTTACTTTGGGTAAATTTTTGGTATTTTTCCGATAAAGTTTATTTTTAATGAATAGTGATAAATGTTATATTTTAATTCAAAACCTCTTTTGAATATAATTTATTTATATGATTATATTATCTTTTTAATTGGTTTTAAATTTAAATTAGAATATATTTTTACCATTTAATCCAATAGTGATCATTGGAATTAATTTCACTTCGAAATTGGACTTAAACTACTATTAATCTATTCATACTTATTGTTTCATAAAAACACGCTATTTGCTCTGACAACAAGAATTAATTATTAAATTAATTAATGTAACTTATATGTTTTGAATTTTTTAAAATAGACATCATTTTTTAATTCAGAATATCAAATATAGCTTCGGGTGAAGTTTTGGTATTTTTCTGAAAAACTTCAATTTTTGATGATTATTGAAACCACTATGTGGTACTTATAAAAACTGATTTTCCGTTTAAATGAAATTTTACCACCTCTGTGTTTTGAATTTCTAAAACCGATATATGTTTTTTTCATTAAGTAGTTATATGTGGTTCAATGGGATTAAAATAATTTTTTTGGTGAATAGTAACTTTTATGTTTTTAATCGCGATTAGAGGTAATTAGTGTAATTTAAGGTAAGAATTATGTTTTAATAATATTAAATGAACTTGACACATGTTCAACCCTTATTGAATGGGTCGTGGCCGACCAAGAAAACCCATGTTCAATTTTTTGGACCCCATGGAGCCACTTGGGTAAGATAATGACATTAATTCTTTTTATTTAATGTAAAAGTAAAAATGTCGCAAACATGTATTGTTTTACTAAAAAAAATTTACATGGGGTTAAACAAGTCATAATTTTGACTATAAATAGAAATTGGAAAGATAAAAAATTTTCCTACATCATTGTATTTATATTATAATTTTTATACATTAAATTAATTAAATTATTTATGACACCATGATGATGCAGCGATGACCTCATTATTTAACGATTTAAATAAAATGAAAATATAATGTAAAATCTATGACCTAAACTTGTCAAAAACATATTTTATGGGTGGTTTTAGAACCCTTATCACCTTATCCTCGAAATATATAATTTTGGGTCCTTTTTTATTCGAAAATCATTTTATAACAAAGTATCTTTTCTTATCATTCCAAGAGTTCCCCTCCTCTCATCTTATAAAAGGCCCCCACCTCTACCACCTTACCCACACATACAAATCCTTTTTTCGGCCACTATCTGCCCATTTTGTCTCCCCACATCCCTATATTACTCCTTGAAGCCTCACTAGGGCATAAGTCTTCCCAATGAAGCCTTTTAGCTCAAATCAAAAAGAGTTACCCGTTTTAAGTTAGTGTTTTATTTTGTGTTATTATGATTTATTTTGCTTCTCCAACCCCCTAAACTATTTTTATTAATATCTATTGTAATTAAAAAAGTATATTACATATAATAGGGTGTTTTTATAATACAAAATAGAGCTATAATTACACACACCTACAACTAATGGTTAATGAACATACTCTTTCCGTGGATGGCGAATTTCTGCCTCACGAAACGATGATTGTTCAATATTCATTTAACACCTTCAAAGGTGGCCATTAAGATGAAACTATATTTATATATGATATATAATATGTTTATGATTTACTTAATCATCTGTATTTTTCATTTATGGCATACCTTTATGGTTTTCATTATGGTTAAACGCGATATCTTCATTTTAGGAAGTGCAGACAACCGCCCCCTCAAAGTGATTTGATTCGTTAATAACATATGTGGACGTATAAAGGATTTAATTAATGATATTATGTATGATTTTATAATGTAATTATAATATACCTTTATATAATTATGATTCCATTCCACAAAATACGAAATATAAATGAAATTAGCGTTCATGCGTACGTACGGCTTACCATCTCCATGAACGGTGCATTTCATTTCTTACCTCTAAACGTTATGTAATATTATAAATTAATGTATATTATAGATATATATATGATATATATTATATCTACATAATGAGTATAACTCTGGATATAATGGATACATGAACAACTTGTAATTATAAAGAGTTTATTTTTGACTCAAGTACAAATGATCGTTAAAACGACCGGTATTAACTTAAATAATTACATTTTGTTCATGACATGGTAATAAGTGATATAAAAGAAATAATGAACTTGAAAAAGGTTCTTAATAAAGTAGAAATTAAGTCAAGCTTATTATTCAAGAGGTTAAAAGAACGATCTAGTCAAGTCAGACCCGAGGTAAGGGAACATCTTTACCCAATTTCTGTTCATTTGGATAATCTCCTACATTCAAATTATGTCATGATATTATTATGTAATATCTTGTAATTATAAATTTCTTTATGTGTAAATATAGTGAATACACATAATAGATCATCATTATTTAAAAAATGATCTTGGTATGGGACTTCGTCTCAATCTCCTTTCATTGAGACATATTTTGTTTTATACACAACCTACTTTTATACTGTTTATAAACACATTTTAATTTTACATTTATCCAAAAAGAATCTTTTTAATACAAAGCATTTTACTAAATGAAAAAATGGAATGTTTTTGTCGTACGTATGTGATGACAACAACTTCTCCGCCACTGTGATCATTATTTGAGTTTCAGCTTCCTCTACAATCCATATTTTTTTTTAAATGAAAAATAAATACCATGTTTTACTTTTATTTTATTTTGGTATTGAAAATGGTTGTCATAATTTTTTTATTATATCAATATGTTGTATTGATATCATGTGATTGAAATGTGGAAATGTTATGTTTCCTTTATGCATGTTTTATGTGATACAATTATGTTATGGTTCTTCGGCATTGTTATGAAGACAAGTGGTTCTATGATAAACTAAGGGTTGGTGAGCTCGATATAGCTCTCCAATGCATTGGGTTACGTGAAGGAGTTAAACATTAAGGTTTCTCCGAAGATATTTAGGGAATATACAGTGATGGGTATTCCAAACGTAACCAAGAGGGTTACTCCCTACATAAGAATGTTATGAATGATTCAAGTTACCTTTATGACTTATTTTTTCTATGATTTATTCATTATTTTATGAGGTATGTTAAAGTGCTTATGTTTTATGAGTAGAGTATGATTTCAATGATTCTTATGTATACATGTACTCATGTTTCCTTTCTATATTTTTATATCCCTTATTGAGATTTTTATGCTCATCCCAAGTTTTTGAAATGTTTTCACAGATCAAGGGAAGGGTACATGATAAGATGATAGTGTCAAGGATGTGTCAAGAAAGAATCCATGTTTTATTTTAAATATGTTTCCGTTGATGGGAAAAAATGTATACTATCTTTTATGTAACAACTTTGTTTAAATGTTGAATGTAATGCAAGTCTTATGATCTAATTCTCTAAAACACTAAACAAGAAAATATCCTCAATGTGTAATCTTGTAATAACTCAAGATTAAGTAATTTATAAGGCTCAGGCCTTATAAGGATGATATCCACATGACTGATTTTCATACATGGAATGAGAACTAAGAGTTCATAGTGGTGCCATTTGGACTCACTAATTCTCCAAAATTAATCATTAACATGATAAATATATTGTTAAGTGATTTCTATGACCAATTTTTTATAGAATTTATAAGTGATATTCTTATCTATTATAAATGAATACATTAACATGAGGATAATTTTATATCTACAATTATCAATTTTTGAATGGGAAATTTATTTCTAAATTTTAGTAAATTTGATTTTTTTTATGGGGAACGTTACCTTCCTGTGGAATTTCATTACTAATAATGAGATATCTTTATATCAATAAAAATTGTGTGAATTGAACGATGTCATATGCCAATATATTTTATGGATATTGATGGTTTCCTTGGATTTTTGGGGTACTATAAATTATTTTTGAGAAACTTATCACAATTTTCAATCCCACAAACCATGACTGTTGCTGGAGTCCTATTTTTCTTTATAGATGAATGAAATGAAATTTTAATGAGTAGAATAATTGGATAACAATTTAACATGTTTTCACATTTCCCACAAATGGATAAGTATTTTTGATATTCATTGTTGCGTCAAAAAATGTCTAGGGCTATATACATATGAAAGATAGAAAGGTGATATATTATGACACCTTCCAATTAAATATTTTTGATATGAACTACCAAAAAATATGATCTGTAAATCATTGAAATTATATTGACATAGAGGATTAGTGGAATTATTGCAACAGAGATAAATTTCACATATATTCGGATCTAAAAAGGTTTAAATAAATATTCACAAAAAGGATCATAATATGAACCAATAATGGTGGATATAGATAATAAAATATTATGAATATTTAATCTATTACTAACCTGTGAAGGAAAAATTGAAATATTATATAATTATAATGGTTCCTCCAAACCTATCCATGATGAGGATTAAGATGTATCAAATATTCTTAGACATTCAAAGGATGGTCATGGGAACAATAAAAGGATAAGCATCATAACGTTTTCAATTAACATCTCAATAATATATCTTGATTGGATCAGTGAGTCACAAATATATCATGAGTTTTTATATAAGAAGGTATTGAGTATTATAGAGTATAACATTGATTATGATTGATTTATAAAGTTTATAACCCAGATATGTGTCCATTGAAAACCCTAACTAAAGAGGAATCTTATAGATGAACTCATCCCTATCTTTTTATACATGAAGCACTATGATGTATACAAATTTTATGTTGTAAAACTTTTGCGGGATAACATGAATAGTGATATTGTAGAGTTTATATCTAGATGCATAATTTTACAATAATTCAAGCAGGAATGACATGAGCCAATGGGTATAAAGAAACTATCTTCCTTACCAATGTGATAATGGAAAAACAGAACCATGGATTTTTTCATAAGAATACCTAGGAAACCTGAAGGATATAATTACATCGATGTGGTTGTTGATATCCTTACAAAGTCAGTATAATTAATTAATATCAAGATAGATTTCTCTCTTGAACAACATTCCAATATATAAATAAAAGAAGTTTTAAGACATCATGTAATTCCACTCTACATTGTTTCTGATCGAGATCCATGGTTTACCTTGAGGTTTTGATAGACTCTTCAACAAGAATTAGATATAGAACTATGCTTAAAAATTATATATCTCCCTTAGCTAGATGTTCAATGTAAAACACCATTTAATATCATTTATATATGAAGAGATCATATCTAATGGACTTCCAAGGATTTGGGATCAACACCATCCCCTAGGGGATTTCTCATATAAACTAATTTTCATTTATAGGTTCCTAAAGGATCATTATGAGGATATGTATTGGATGTGGGGTTATACTTCAAAATGTTGTGATAAAGTATTAGAGTGGATTCTTATGGGACAAAATTTTATCCAATAGATGATAGAGTAGTTTTAAACCATTCAAAATAATATGAAATACACACAAATTAAATATAAAAAACTATACATACAATCATAGATGGAACATTGAGTTTTTGGTTAGAGATGGAGTGTTCCTTGGAATATTTTCATGGAAATAGTTCATGGGGTTTGGTAAGAAGGTAAATCATATTCCAAGATGCATCATCCCATTTTAGATCCTTGGTCGTCTCAGGGTGGGGGTCAATCGACTAGCACTCCCTCCTAACATTTCTCAAAAATATGATGTGTTACATTTATCCCTATTGATAATGTACACACCACATACCCCAGATGTACATTAACTTGGGTCGGTACCATTGGAGATTTATCATTCATATGAGGAGTAACTGGTGGCGATCTATTATCATAATGATAAAGAAATATGAAATAAAAAAACTAACATTGTCAAAGTGTTGTGGTGGAACCAAATGTTTTTAGGAATCATCATGGGAACCTAAAAGGGTGATGAAACAGAATTACCCTTATAAATTCTTTTGACTACATAAATTTCAAGGGTGAAATTTTGGAATAGTTGAAAGATTAAATGAACATATTATTATAAATGAAATTACTTTTTTTGAATGAATAAATAATTTATTAAAAAGTGATGTTATACAAAGAACATGTACTACTTTGGTTATTTTGGACTATTATATGGTCTATAAAATTTAAAATACCATTATGAATCATAACCATAAAAAATAATTCCATTTTATAGTGACCATAATGATTAGTATATTAAGGTATTGATAAACTATATTTGATATAGGAAATGGAAGAACTGGTATTAACTAGTAGCATCCTAACTTTTGAAGCCCATTTATCATGATTTTAAGGGAGTTAGAATCCATATGATTTGATCTTGATCATACCCAACTCAATATTCAACAAATAAATCATGAGAAATTTCATTAATGGAATGATTTCAACCTCATAAAAATTATTTCCCAAACCATGTTCACCGAACCACTCAATGAAAATCTCTTCATCTCACAACATACCATTGGGGAATTCACTATTATAAAAAAGGTATATCTATCTAGACCATAGTATTATGATTTTTTATATTTCCATTTATTAAAATAATGATTGTATTTATTATTTTTTTATAAATTTTATAATTAATAAATAATAAGAATGATAAATATTTTAATATGGTACAATAAAACCTAAATTATATTTTTTTATACATTTATTATTTTAATATAGACACTCTTTTTGTTGAATTCATGAACTTTTAAAATAAATTATATTTTAATAAAATATCAATTATAAATAATTTTTATTAATTATAAATGATAATATAAATTTATGAAGTCTAATATAATTTTTATATTTGTCAAATAATGACACTGTCAAAAAAACCTAGTATTTTTCAATAAATGAATATTTTTAATATAAAAGTGTAAATTATCATATTTTTAGAAATTTTTTATAAAACAATGTTTATTTATGATATCCCCATTTTTAATTTAAAAAAATATTAATTTTTCATGAATTTTTGATTCAGTCAAAATTTAGGGTAAAACATAAATACGGTATAATTATTTGGTATTTATAATGAGATCATAATAGGCCAACACTGATCTAATAAAGACTATAATGTGATTTCCAAACCCAAAATTGTATTTTACTTTTTAATGTAATTTATTTTTTATGTTATTTTTTTAATTTCATAAACCCTTAAGGAATCCTTCTAACCCTATATTGTATTTTTTATGTTTTAGGATGAATTACTTTTAAACATGAAAAATTTCCACATTTCCAAGGGAATAATATTAATTTTTTTAGTTATTATCCCTATAAAATAACTAAAAACCCTCCAATTTTATAGAAACCATGTTAAAATATATGTGGTGATTTTTGGGTCTAATTTCTTTGTGATATAGACAGCAAAAGATATATTTTGAAATTAAAAAATAATTCTCCTAAATTTTGATACCTAAACCCGCCCAACCTCACATTCCACTTCACTAGAATCTCATAAAGAATGAAGTTACTCTGATAATGTCACGACCCGTCCTCGGGGCCCATGCCGTGACTACCCCAAGCCCTCCTTCAATAGGCCAGGGGCTGGCGACTAGTACCAAAGGTGTAAATGTTGATGACTGGCAAGGCATTGCCTTTATAAAAGTAAAGAAAACACCACAGAGTACAAGAAGAAGTAAAACACTAAGTACAAATAGAAGTGCTGAAAGGTAAATGGGCTAGAATACAAACCCAAATGAAAGTAAAACTACAACTGAAGAAAGTACAACAGAAAAAGACAACAGCTGGATGAACGGAAGCGGCTCTTGGGTCATCCTCCTCGGATCCTACCTGAAAGGTAGGTACAGATGGCGCAGCTCCTGGATCGTCCACCATGGATCCTACCTTAAGGGTAGGTACAGATAGCCTCCACAACTCTCTTGCCCGTCAACCTCCTCCGTGTGTTATCTCGCCGTGAAGTCGACCTCTGGATACTGACTCGTCGTGTAGTCCACCTCCGAGTACTGATTACTCGTGTAGTCCACCTCCGGGTACCGTCCAGTCCTCAAACACTCGGCCTCCGTCAGCACTGCTCGTCGTCTGCAACCAACACAATGAGGTGCGGGCATAGCCCATGCAGGAGTGAGTATAACGCTACTCAGTAGGGACCCCGAGACCCTCAAGGTCTCACTAAAACCAACAAGGATTACCACAAAGAAGATATCAACAGATAACCTCTACATAGGAATATGCCCATACATATACCAAAGTTATCATGAAACCCATCTCAATCATGAGGAAACACAATGATTATAAAATCAACGGATAACCACCACCCAGGTATATGCCCATACATATACCTAAGTTATCAAGTGACCCATATCAACCATGAGGAAAACACAAGGGTCAAAGTCTCAACTCAAACCAGGATTTTCATTATCGAAACCATAACTGCTAATGAGCCCTGTCTCTGGAGCGTACAGTGGTCATGTCATGACTCCGAGATACTTCTCACTAATCTAAGTCTCTGAGGTACTCCTCTTGTCATGTACTGCGGGTCTGCTGCCAAATACTGGGTGCTCCGTCCGCTGTGGGTCTACCGCCAAATATCGGGCGCTCCCCCTAATAGCCTACAGAGGTACTCCTCTGGTCGATTACCGCGGGTCTGTTTCCAACTACCAGGTGCTCCATCAGCCGTGGGTCTACTTCCGAATACCGGGCGCTCCATCCACTGGGTTAGTCGACACAATCCATGTCGAGTCGGTCAAGCAGTCGTCAGGTCTCAGTCGTCTACACGGTCTCCGTGCTCCATATGCTCATCTCCGAGAGGGACCGATCCACGAGCTACTGGTCAATGCTCCAAGTATCACAAAGTCCAACGAAGATGTATCTCAAAGGACCACATCGTCATAAGGGTCTCAACACAACAGACGGTGCGTCAATCGGACGCCCGGTCTATGAGTTATTAGCCTTTTCGTCCCAGGGGCCCGGTTGGTTTCATGCACGAACCAATCCGGCCATATTTCAACTGTACCCCGAACTCCTATAGGGTATACTCAAAGGGACCTTTTCACAACGTGATCTCCAACGCCACTGACGGTTCATCAAACGGACGTCCAGTCTGAAAGATATCATCTTTTCCGCTCTAGGGGCCCGGTTGGATTTCGGGTACAATCCAACCCGGCCATAATTCAACATCATCCAATCCTCGGGTGAAGAATTCCAAAAGTTCCCTCTCATCAAGAGGAATTCCACAAAGTCAACAGCACGTCAATCGGACATAAGGAGCTCAAGATATAAGTGTTTCGGCTCCGAGGGCCCGGTTGGTTTCGTGTCCGAACCAACCCGGCCAAACTCAAAATTCTCTGAAAAGTTGAGTATAATATTTCAAAACGACCATCTCAGTCCAAGGATCGCATTTCCACTGATGGTGCGTCGATCGGAGGTCCGTAGCCCAAGATATGGGCATTTGACCGAAAGTGATCCGAAAACGGGGGGTCTGGGCCCGGACCGACCCGGCCCAACCCCCCATGGGTCGGCACGAACCGGGTCAACCGGACTCGGGTCTGGGTCCAACCCGGTTGGCGCGACCCAGCCAGGCTGGGGTGGCCCGGCCCGGCCTGGGCGCGACCCAGCCCGGCTGGTGGGTCGGCTCAGCCGGTTACGGCCGAGCGGAGCGGAGCAGGGTGCTGCCCCCGCTTGAAGAACCGCGGCCCCGCGTTGGGTCACCCGTGCCAGCGGACGTGGCGGTCGGCCGCCTCCCGCTGCCCCCCCACCGGTCCCACGCGGTCTTGGGACCACGCGCTGCCACCGTGGCTTCAGCCGCGGTGGATTGTTCCGGCGGCGCTCCAGGCGCCGCAGCCCCCGACCGTCGGCGCGGCGGCGCCGGCGGGGCTCACCAGTGGGGGCATCCGCGGATCACCGGACGCGCTCCGGTGGTCTGATTCGCATTTGGTCTTCGCTTGTGATCATCCTGGGACCCGACCTTTGATGAAAAGCCTTCAAACGCCTTCGTGGCCTGCCTCACCATCGTCCGTAGATCCACACTTCGACATCAAAACGCGGGGTCTTCAAATCCCCTCCGCAGCTCCGACTCCGCCCGCAGTTTCATTCGGCCTCAACGGCGCTGCGCCGTGCTTCCTCGCCACATTCTTTCTCGTGTCTGCACGGTGCCGTTGCACTGTTCCGCCTTTCTTCGTGCCGCAACTAATCAAAAAACAAAGAGGGAGAAGAGTCGGCCATGTTCGTGCGGTCCGACCTCCTCCCGTTAAGTTGGTAATAAGCGGCCCAAAAGACGAAAAACAACATGGAAATTTCACGAACAAAAGAGAAAAAAACCCAAACAGTTTTTCCCCGCAACATATTATTCCCAACCCTCAAGGAAAACATTCGCGGATCAACTAGGCAATAATTTGACCCGTGTTCTTTATTTTCTTTAAGAAGAAAGAAATCAAGGAAATAAAATCATTCTTAAAACATAATTCCCTACCTCAAGCGTTGTCCTCGAACGCGAGTTCATCGCGGAATTAACTGTCACGGAGGAAGAGGATCGTCGCGGAAGAGAAGGATCGTCGTGGAAGAAATGTCACGGAAGAGGCTTCGTTGATGTCGCGGTACACGATGTCGCGTCTTCGTTCTCCGTGGGTTTGGTGTTCTTCGTTGGAGGTCGGAGCGTTCGTCGCATTCTTTGCGTTCTTCGTCGAAGAAGAATGATTTCCACCAAATCCTCTCCACGCCACAAGTTCCAAAAGAAATAAAATAAGAGTTATCTTATTATATTAACGTAGATGACACATTTGAATTTCAAAATAAAAGAAACGAAAAATTAATTCAATGAATTAATTGTAAAGATTTAACTGCCCAATTAATGAGGTGTTTCTTAAACAGAAAAACGCACGGTTGACTTTCATTAAAGAGGGGGGTTGTGGGTGCGTTACTTAGAGGAAAAGAAACGGTGGGGCTCATGCGGGCCCCACCTCACAAATATCCTACCATGACGGTAAGATATTTTGGATTGCACCATATCCTCTTTAACTCAGCTTAAGTAGCTTTAAGTGGCATTAAGTGAAATAAAATAAAGTTGTCGCACCAATTTATTTTATTTTTTAACATAACCCCAAAAATTAAAAACCACACCAGAGCAAACACAACTCTGGAAAAGGCATTTCTATGTAAAAACCGGCGCTGTGATTCCATTGGTGCCCTCAGAATTTGATTCTGAGCATCGGTTCAGAAGTTAGAAAAACCCGCTCGTTCGTTCACTGAACGTACCTGAGCTAAACTTTGGAAAATGATTCCAGGCACACCGGGCCTCGGAATCAGGTGCCATTAGAAACTGTGTTCTTGTAAAATCCGAAAGAAAATTTAGAAAAAAATTCTCTTGGAATTTCTGTGTCATTACATTACTCCCACCTCAGGGATTTACGTCCTCGTAAACCCACCCTACCTCGCATTCCACTTCACTAGAATCTCATAAAGAAGGATGTTACTCTGATAATCAATATCTAGATCCATATTTATTTTCAAAAAATATCTTAAAAATTTCCTCCAAATCATTTAGAAGGACCTTCTCAAGGTAAGGGATCTCCTCCTCCTCCTCTTTATTCAAGCATCTTCATGCCTTTTTATTTCCGATTGATCATGTTGGGAAATGTTTTTACCCATAAATATTAATTTAATTATCATTATTCTTTAATTATATAACCCATTCACACTTATTCACCCCTTCAATAATCCTTTATGTACACCTTTTATAATGCCAAAATTATCCTATGATTTTCTATGCCAAGAATTTGTGTAGTGAATACCCATGTCTATTTAAAATTAAGTTTATTTACCTACTTTTACAAATAATTAACTTATTTGAGACTACCTTATGTTGAATGATTTATGTGGTACACCCATCCATGTGCATGATATGAAACTGATGGGTGAGCCATGAATTATATAACAGACCATTGAATTCGGTTATGTTTTTATCAAATGAGATGCCATGTATAGTGAATCAGATGTTATACTAAGAAAAAAAGATATGTTTTCTTCATAATTAGCCTTTAATTATGCTTAAAATTTCTTGTTTTATGTTTTTGGCATGTTCTTGTGTTTACATGATTTCATAAAGTCATATCATTCAACATTGTGCAAGATTATTATTCTCACCCATATTTTGATTCCTCGATATGAATATTGGGTCACACACACTAATTCATATTATTATATTCTCTTTTTATTCCCTTAATGAGTTTTATATCTCACCTATTTCTTATGTACATCCCCAGGTTATCCCATTCCATTTTAAAGTTTCCAGGGAATTTAAGTGTATATTATGAACTTTTTAATTAATTTTTTTGAATTTTTATTCTGAGATGTTATTTCATATACCTAATTTTACAAGGATACTTGCCCTTATGATCTGATGTAGTTGTATAATGTGTATCTCTAAGTACTAATTCACATAATGAATTATATTAAAATATGTTTTGTCATAATAATGATATTTTATTTTACCATAATTCACATTTAATAATTTTTTAAATTTCTCATTTCTCATGGACATAAAAACCAACCTAAAATGATCTTTATTCCCTTATTTATCTCAGAATATATAATAATATCATCTATAAAGACAACCAAAGACATGTTATATTAATCTCCATATAATCTATTCATTAGATCTATGAATATAGTTACATAATTGGTATGTCCAAATGGAATCACTGTAAATCCATAGTGTCCCCAACTCATATAGAATATTTTCTTGGATATATCCTCCTTTATGAAAATGAACTGATTATAATCAAATAGGATGTAATTAATATAAAATATATTCCCCATCACAGTTTATTAAAATAATTACTAATATAGAGTATAGGATACTTATTCTAGATATTAATCTTTTTAAATTATCCATAATCATTTTAAAGATTCATTTACTCTTTATTATTCTCAACAAAAGGAATAGGTTGAACTCATGGTGATTCACATGGAATAATGAATATGTTATCGATATTAATATATATTTGATTATTTAATTTATGAAAATTAACCGAGATCATTTTACATGGATTTTTTTAAAATAGGTGTAACACTATGTAAGATTTTTATTACAAAATAAACAACATAGTTTATAGAAAACTACGAAAGACTTTTAGATATACATAATCATATTCCTTCATAATAGGAATATCTTCAATGATGAGTTTCGTCCCAACCTTTTTAGATAAATACCAATAATTATTATTTAAGAAGACTCACACAATATAACTGTTTTCTATTATAAGTTCATATTAATCCTCACACTGATAAAGAATCATTGATTGGTTTGGAATATCAAATGTGACTTTCATTATTTATAAATTTATATGCTCTCTATATAGATAGATCCAGTCCATTACCAAAATTACAAAAAATTAAAATAATTAGATAATCATTATAGTTTCAAGACAAATATTATAACAAACATCTATTAGAGATGATTAATAGAATTTAGATGATATCATTAAACCATTGGGAGTTCTTACTAATATTCCAACATGTAATCATTGGTTTGGTGATATGATACCCTTTTAAAATTCATCAAATGATAAATAGTGGGTCGAACTATAATCAAAAAAGAATTTTTTAGTTCTATTGTGGATGATAAATTTACCTTAAATAACTTCCTTTCTCATGACCCAATTCAGTGGTTGTGATCACCTGAGATTTCCCCTTATCTCTTTGATTAAGAGGGTTTTTATACTGATATTCATTATTAACCCTTGGATTTAAGATCTATAGTAAATAATTATTATAATATTTATAATTTTATAATTAGAGTGTTTTTGGTTCATTTAATAAATATTTATCACCGTTTTTTCATGTTCTTTCATATGTTGAACCATTGATGATGTAGTTTTATTTTTATAAAATACCTATTTGAGTAGAAAGATTGATTCTCTTTTCATCAATGTCATATGAAAAGTATTATAGATGAATAATTACAAACTATAATAGTTTGTAATTTTTGTATGATGTTAATATTTTTATATTCAATTGTTTTTTTGTTATAATGTGGAAAACAATACCGAAAGGATGTTGAAAGATATGAATTTATAAATAATACATCCATGGTGTTCAAAACATGACGTTCTCTATGAATACCCTTTTTATGATATTTCAATTTGATTGAGAATAGTTGTAGACACTTTTATGAATCCGGAAATTTATTTGTACAATATCATAATGATGGATATGAATATGGAAATATGGTGAATTCTCTATGCATAGGTCATTTTTAGAACTGTGTAAGGAATTAAGCCTAAAAGTAAATCTTTATTGTAGATACTTGAGTGACCATAATTATTTGAGATGAGATAGAAAAAACATAAAATGCATGGTCAAAATTCATTGATCATAAACCTTAACCATCTTAAGAATTTATAAAAGACATTAACCATAACAAATGAATTCAAAATTGTGCCAAAAAATGCAATGGAATGGGTGTAATTCTTTAAATCGGAGAATAAAACTTTTCACAAAATGTGATAATTTTTACCATCTATAATACTTCAATAGTTAGATATTTTATAGAGGGTGTTTCTATGAGAAAAATAATTATTCCAAAATATAAATTATATATAAATAAACGAAAATTTATATTATGAATGTGATATGCTCTCCATGGGCCAAAGAGATGATCATGGTCCAATATTGGATAATGAATGATGAACTAAATGAAAATGAACTACATTGGAAATGAGTTTCACATAATTGAATGAGATTTCACATTAAAATATTGATGTGGAAACATAAATATAACAAAAAGATACAAATTTCACAAAAAAAGTTTTATTTATTAAAAGACTGTGATAATTCAAATTCAACACCAAAGAGGAACTAATTCTTTAGGAAATTTTTTTGGAAGAATTTATTTTATTATTTTAATATCATTTTATCATCTTGGAATTATTATTTCCATGAAACTATGAATCATGATTATTTTCCAAACAATTATGGAAATGAAATTCCTACAATAATTAGTGAATATAAAATAAAAATTTATATAATAGAGATGTTTTGATGAGAAGTATTATAAGAATAACATATATGATTTCAAATTGATGAAAAAGATCTGAAAACAACTAATATTTATTAATTCCAAAGGGAGAAGAATTAATTCATCATTTGGAGTCTGTGTGAAGGCTTATATACTTATTAGATGATCATTCTTCAAGGACCCACATACTTTAAAAATGTAATTTTAACTAGTTGGTACCATTAGCAATATGAGTTATATGTCATGCTCTAGCCTGATTTTTTATTTCATAATAAGATGAGGACGTTGTACATTGGGTAATAACCATAGGACCATGAAGTTATATTCATCTATAAGGAGGTGAAACTCGTTAAAAAATCTGTTATGTCATTATATATTGCATCAGTGAGATATTTGAGATAGTGGTTCCATAGATATATAAGAGCTAGAGTGATTTAAATATGGTATAAACATATCTTCAAACAAAAATCCCCTTAGTTGGTTTAACCCTCCATGTGATCCCTGATCACATTGTCGAGTGTTTCAAATTAGATGTTGTTTCTATTATAATTTATAAAATAGAAAAGGAACCGTAGGGTGATTTTCAATGGAGCCATAGATCATTAATTTAAAATCAATTTTTTTGATTATAGAAAATTTGAAAGGTATTTTAGAAAATGTGGTTTTTGATAATTTATGAGGATAATATATAATGATAAGGAATAAAGAAATTGAATAAACAGAGTTGAATATGTGTTATCATCCCAGGGAAATCTCATTATCCTCATCCTTAATTGCTTCAAGAGATAGTTTAATGTTATTTTAATCCCTATTTTGAAACACATAGAACAAGAATATTAATAAGTTGACACTAAGATACCTTGTAGGGTTAGGTCGTATACACAAATTGATTCACCAATTACCACTGATGAGAGGGTGAATTGTGTCTAAACTCAAAACTGAAACTCACCAAGGAAACATACGAATAACTCAACTTGATGTCCATATTTTATGTTGTTTATATTTTTAATATGACATAAATGATAATGGATCTGATATTTGTTATGAGAGTTCAATTGAACAATATGAACCATAGAAACTCCACAATTAATAAAGGGACGATTAAATGGGGAACAGTGTCTGAATCATCAAAATTAAGGGTACCCTAAAAAAGGATCATATCACTTTGATCATGACATACCAGTACATATATAAATTAAATAAAAATATAGGATGATGAAAAATAACATAGTTACCTGGAATTTAAAAAGTTCATTCAAAATAATTAAAACTTGATGCTTGAGATTTTCATTACGTTCCACCCAAGGTAATCATAAAAAGATTTGAACTCTATAGAATGGGTGGAAGATGTAGATGTGAAAAAAATGATCCCAAGATATCCAATCCTACCCTATGGTTGAGAAACCCATGATAATTATTGTATGGAGTGATTTTATGGAAAATAATATGAAAAACCCACAAAACAAGTTGAATTCAAAAAAGAACTATGTCACAATTCATGGAAGATTTGTTATTCCATTTTATCCAACTAGTTGATTCACCAAAACATCTGAAAATGTCCTAAAATTATGTGGTGATGTGGTACATAGAATTAGCTATCCAACTTATGTAAAAATAGCACAACGGTAGGTTTGAATCCCATATTTTGGACCAATTATAGAAGAGTGGTCCAATCTAGCCCACATAGAATTACATCATAATGTGGGCAACATTAGGAAATCCTAATAAATGAATTGGACTCCATGGTATTCAATAGAAATGTATCCCAAATGGGTTTTCATTCGCCCACAAAATTATATCCTAATTATATGCTTCTATTATTTGTAGTAGTTATTGACATCCACGTTTTTACTCAGATTCTGGCATTTATTAGTTCAAATTACTTGAATTCTATCACGGGATCTCCAAATAACATCAACCTACAATGAAACCATCAAAAAATGTAAAATTGTAATTTTTAACTATGATTATCATTATATTATTTAATCAATCATGAATTCAGTTTTTTATTGATATTTAAAATTTCAATACAGAACTAGTTTAAAATAGTGGTACAATGGTGGAAATAAATAGTGAATCACTACACGATCAAACCACCGCACCGAAACCTTTGTACACCATTGAAAATTCCTTCATCCAAATCAAGAATATTTCATAAATGAATAGTGAAAATTCCTTTAAGATTATATTATAATGATATTCATCATATCATTTATGAAGTTAGTTTTCTTATCATTTTTATTCTCTCTCATTCAAATTTGTTTAACTTCATTTGTTTAACCATTCAACTTATCACAACCTACCTATCTTATAAATTTTCCCTCTAAACCCATGTAACATATGAAAGTGGAGTTATGAACTTTAACCAGATTTCATGTGATCATATGATATTCATTCTGAGTTTCTATGCTCTCTACCAACATAAACTAGTGTGCTACTCAAGAAGACTTCCAATAGGTTGTTCTGAGTTTCAAGGGTTGGTCTGATTTAATATTTAAAAAAATTATATTGAAGATGAGTTTTTATCACCTTAATTAAAAAACAATTAAAAAATAATTAGGTGTTTATAATTAATGTACTCACTCAAAATAGTATATATTGTTTCTCTTTCAACTCTCCCACTTTTTTCTTTTTTGGGGGTCACATCCATTCAAGGATTAATAATGAGTAAACATCAACTTTCTTTATTTATTATTTCTTTTGTTCTATTTCTTTTATTTTTTTATGTAAAAAAAATTATATACATATTTTTTATGATAATTATGGAAAGAAAAATAACAAAATTGTAAAATATGACTTGTAGAACTACTACTCAAAACAAATTTAAGAACGCTTTCACTCACCGATTATAATTAATATTTCCTTAGTTTTCTCATTGAACATCATATCCCCCACAATTAGTAATAATAAAATATTAATTATCATGAGGGATGGCTAGGTTGTAATAAAAAGACTTTTAATGCGCCTACCAAATAAGAATATCATGGTCAATGAGTATTAATAAGTGAAAATTGTCACGGTGGAAAAAAATAGTGTATAATTGAACAAAGGGATTTTAAATAAGTGATTCCCTCTATCATGAGTGTAGTAGACCTGAATCTTATGGACTCAAACAGAATCAATGATTGTTTTAGTTTTCCACATTAATGAATACACTAAAAAATTTATTAAAAATGAATATAATGTAATAGATGTCTTAGAATGTCTCTCGGGTAAAGGACTACAATATTGGTCAGTGCTGATGAGGAATGATTTTTGAAAATCAATTAAACTCTATGAATGATTTGAAAATTAAAATTTTAGAAAAAGATTATGTATCAACATTTATTTCAAAAATATTTTTAATATTTTTTTCATAATTGACTCAATTATAAAAAATAATTTCGGATATTCTATTTAAGACATATTTTTATTAAAAATTAAAGAATTATAAATGAAAGAATGGAAAAAAATAATTTTTTGTTATTTTTATTAATTTAAATATTAAATTTCTTATGTCACACTCCCCCATACCTAAAAATGACATTTCCCTCAATGAAATAAGTGTAAATTAATTGAAAAATAAATAAAGGATTGGATAAGGGACAACCTACTAAGTGCTGTTATATATAGAATCCATCAGCTGGATTTCCTCCATCGGATGCTTTGGAAAATATTCATAAATTTTTTGAGCCTTTTCCCATTGATGGTAAACCTTTATCCACTCTACTAATGTAAAACCTTTATTGGTCCAAAATGGAAAACCTTAGTAATAATATAAGTACTAATCCAAGAGGAACAAAGCTTACCTAGGTGGATATTTGGCCATGAATTGTACATGGGGACCTTATCCCCAATGTGAACATTTTGATGATGAATCATCCCTTTAGGGATATCTTTTTTCTTCTGTTTATTGATATAGTAGTTCTCATATACATCATTCATAATTTCTTCTATATCATGAATTTTAGACATTATATGTTCACCTAGATATGAGAGATTCATATTACATTGCTTAACATCCCAATATGCATGGTTCTCTACTTCCACTTGGTGGTGAAAATAATTTTCAAACACAATCATGTGTGATGAAATTATAATAATTTTTTTAAATACAATGGGGTATGCCCAAAGTGCATCATTTAAGTGCTAACTCAATTGATTCCTATTTTGTTGTACCATTTTTTCAAAGATTCACTTAACATACCAATTTGAGATTTATTCTCGTCTTTTGGTTTGGGTGTGATATACAGTGGAGACAATATGAAAAACATCATACATACAAAGAATTTTATTCATGATGTGATTAAAAAAGTGAGAACCTTGATCTCTAATGAAAAATACTGGAAATCAAACCTAATAAAAAACCAGGGCCTCACAAAATTAACAATCACTCGATAAATATTGATCCTTTTAGCCTTTGCATCCACCCATTTATACACATAGTAAATAGATAGTATAATATAAAAAAATACAAACTAATTTGGAAAATTCCCCATTATGTGAATTCCCATACATCAAATATTTCACAAAATAACATGGTTTATTGGAGAATTTTATTCATCTTGGATATATTCCCTGGGGATTGACATTATGTACATGAAATAAAAACCAATGTGCATTCTGATACAAATTTTGGCTATTAATGTCTCTGTAAAGTACCTTCTGAGTGGTACGTTGATAGACAAAGTGGGCCCCACAATCCAAATTGTAGAAGAAGATAAATATAGAGGTGAACTCGTGGTCAGGGACACACCGAAGGATTAATTTTCCACTAATAATTATCCCCAAGGGTTATAAAAAATGTACCATCGTGAATCATGATTAAGTCTTTGGTATTGTGATATGCTAAAATATATGGGACCCTGGATTTTTCTAAAAATATCAATCTATGCGTACCATGGGGTATGGTCCACAACATCACAAAGGTTATCATGAGAAAATAATTCTCCAATTGGGGGGAATTAGTCATCATGGTTGTCCAACAGTTATGACATCATAATAATATAGTCAGTAACCACTTTTTCTTCTCTTATCATATCGTGAATATCAATTTCAAACTTGTGGAGAAGGAGAATCCCCCATATAAGGTATGTCTTATCATTAAGTATCATTATGAAAAAATGTTGGGAAATATGATCAGAAATGATTATGATTTTTGACCCATTAAAATATGAATGGAATTATTCCAAGGAAAACACAATATAAATATGTTTTTCCGTGGTTGTGTAGTTTTCCATGGCTGGTTCAAGGGTATGTGATGTATACACAATTACTTTAGGGGACATATCAACCCTTTCTAATAAAACATCCCCAACATTAATGATAGAGGAATCACCCATATTCTCAATGAGGATATCCCAACATGGTGGTTGGATAATGTGAGGTTATGTGAGACTCTAGTTTACTGAATTAAATGTATTGTTATATATTTTATCAAAAAAATCAAAATAATTTTGTATCAATTGATACAATGGATGTGGGATCTTACTAAAGTCATTAATTTAACGCTGGTAAAAACCAGAATGACCTAAGATATACCACACCTCACAATAAAAATTTGGATATGGAGAGGTTAAAATTATTTCAATTTTTTATTTATCAAGTTGACTTCAGTCATTTGAAATTACATGACCAATAACAGTACCTTGTTTTACCATGAAATGGAATTTTCCATAATTTAATGTGACATCTTTTTCAATGAAACACCAGAGGAAAAAACCTAGGTGTTACAAATAGTCAACAAAGGAAGTTCCAAAGATCATGAAATCATCCATGAAATCTTCCATAAAATTATCATGGTACTCTATAAAAATACTAATAATACATCACTAAAAGTACAATGAGAATTACATTGACCAAAAGGCTTTATTCTATAAGAAAATATTCCAAATGGGCATTTAAATGATGTATTATTTTAATCCTTAGGGAATATGTGGACTTTAAAATAACATTAATATCCATAAAGGAATAAATAATGGGACTTAACATCCAATCATCCAAACATTTGTTCAATGAATTTTTGAGGAAAGTTATCCTTTTTCATGGAATAATTCTATCAACGGTAGTCAATACAGGATCGTCGGATTTTTTTCAGATATGTTTGGTCCAATTCATTCCTTTCATTTTACATAACCATTATTTGAGTTTTTTAGGCATAATTCTCAACAATCTAATACATTTACTATTCAATATAGGATTTCTAATTCTAGTAGAAAGTTATTTATGGACTTCCAATTTGATAACATCGAGGAGAGTGGGTTTTAACTGATTTTAACCATTATATACGGATTTATCCTCATCATATAAATTAATATGGTGCATAAAAATATTTGGACTAATATCAAAAATACCATCCAATGTCAATACTATCACATTTTTACACTCTCTCAAATGGTTGGTTAGTATTGAAGCCTACTATGGAGAGAGGTTATGGGAAATAATTCTAGAAAATTAGTCAATAACCTCAATATGGGAATATTTTAAATTTTAAGGATGTGGTTTTAATTCCATCTTTGGATGTTTTTGGATTTATGGAGGGGATTTAGGGTGAGTGAGGTTCGTGAAACTATCTATCTTCTCTTTTTATTCTTTAAGTAAAGAGAATATATGGTAATTTTATAAAAAGAATCATCGACGATCATGAGTACCTCAACATAAACACACAAATAAAATAAAGACTTAAATTTATTCTTCTGTAATCCAATACAACAATCACAAAATAAATCAAGGGCCAAAATGTCCAATGGTGAAGAAGAGTAAAATGAATCCAAGTATGGTTCAAGGAGAAAATTTTGTTTTTTGTGGATAGTTAGAGATTAGTTCTATCAAATAGATATGAAGAGTGGAGTGGTCTTTAATGGGGTGTTTCACTGAAACTATGATATTAATGTAGACCTTTTATCTACTGAACTCTAGGGATAGCATACCATTGTTAACATTAATGATCCTCTTTGTTGTTTTGAAGAATGGCCTCCCATGAATGAGAGTAGCATGACCCTGGGTATGGATTTCTTCCATCACATGAATATAAACGTCTGTAAGGAAGATGTGATTCTTCTCTCTTATGATGATATCCTCAATCACTCTATATGGATGTGTTGTTCTATAGTTGGAAAGCATAAGGATGATATATGTTGGTTGAATCTCTCCAACCAGTAGTGAAATGTAACTATGTAAGGAATCACATTAGTTGAAATATCCAAATCTAACATTTCATTAGAAACAGAAGGTAACCCCTATGGTGGATATTATTATGAAGGTTCTTGTATCCTTTTATTTTGTTACAATTACTGGTTGTGTTAAATATAATACAATCCTTCCCATGTGGAATCAATCATTCACCTTTAGTCAACATCAATGGGTGAAATGCACTTTAATAAAGTTGGTGTAGCATTGTATTTATTAAAATATCTCCAATAAATAAATGTAAATTTTAACTTATAAAACGTATCCATTATTTCATTATCACTCTAATTATCTAGTTTTTTCATATATTTAGAGAATATTTAGGGGAAGGTAATAATAATGCATTGTTCATGGGAATCCTAATTCCTAATTTCATTTCCCTTTTTTTATCTTTTTATTTACATGAATATTATAAGGGTAGGGAAATAGATTTTTCAATTGGGGGGCATACCTGTGGAGTATAATATTTAGAAGAAGAATGTTATTTACCACTAAGAATTGTTATTTCACAAAAATTAACATTGTATTTTTTATTTTCAATATGTTGGGATGGTAGATGTATAGATCCATTCCTCTTTATATCACCTATTTTGTTTTCCAATTTTCCTACTTGAGTTCAAAGGTCTTGAATAACAGATTCCACGTGCTTTTGGAACTAGAAGTAATAGTTATCTATTTTTTTCACCTTGTCCATGAGGATTGGTTCAGACATTATAGGAAGCATTTTTTTCATGATAATGATGGATAAGATGGTTTAATTCCTTCGCCTTATTGAAATCAGTTTTTTCATAGCTCGCTCTATCTCTTTATCGATAATGTGGTTGTGATTACTTCATGGGATCTAGAATTAGCATGACTTCCCATTTATAAACGGTATGTAATTTTTATAATGGATACCTATGGAATACCACTACAAAATACATAGATAAATCCTATGATTTTTGTATATAGTATTCATAAAAATGAGTGTTATCAGAACAAATACGACAATAAAATGAAAATGGATGACAGTTTGAATTACCTTTTTCAGGAACTAATTTATATAGAATGGTATATGTCTCATCAATTTTATTATCTACATTTTTCTCTAGTAATGAATGTCATACCTCTATAACCATATAGGTTGGTGAAATTTGTTATGTACCAAATTTTTGTTCATTTTGAACCAGGTTGGCTTTTCTGTCACAAGTGGAAAAAGGTTTTTTATCAACTAGGGGTACACCAGTTGTAACATCTATCATTAAACGATCCATGAAGATAATTCCCTAATATATATATATATATTTTAAATTATCTATTTTTCAATTATTCTATTGTGGGGGAATCTTGATCAATATCTTTTGAATCTCTCCCAATATTAATGAAGGGTATCTTATTATGTTTGCTTAATTCCATAGATTTCATTTCAAATTGATGATGTTCCGGAGGTAGGAAAAACATTTAAAAAAAGTGTCTCTTTTTTACAATAAAGTTCTTTATAGGGGCACAAAAATAGTATATCCATGCATTTTCTACACCATCACAGTATAAATTGATGTCCCTTAACATAATGAGTTCTTCGAACACATTTTGATGTTTCATTGTGAAGAACACTTTGTGAAACTACTTGACGTGTTTTTGAGGGTCCTCACCATTAAGAACATAAAATTTATGTTTAATTGTAATGAGACATGATATCAAGTCAAATTTGGATACTTCCTTAGGATATTGGATGTACATGGGTGGGTACTTTACATCTGGGGTTGTCAGTTCTACTAAGGTTCGATTATTTTCATCCATGATCACAAGGGTTTTATTTGGTTTATTTATTTACTTTTTTTGGACCAATTGGGTTTCCAAAAAGAGTTCCTATATATTACATTATTTTACTACTATATTAAAACTAATTTTTTGAGTGATGTATATTTTCAATTTCTGGGTAAAATTCAAGAAATTATTGTTTGTATAATTGGGTCATGAAAATAAGTTGGAATGTGTTTTTATTTTAATTATTTATGGAATATGAATAAAATGATAGAAAATAAAAATAATAAAACAAAAAAATAAAATATAATGATATACTATATAATTATATAGATATATAGAGAATGGTAGAGAGAGAAAGAGAGAGGAAAAAAATTAAACAAATAAAAACAATCAAAAGACAAGAAAAAAAGATAAGGGGGATATTGAAAAGAGTTATAAATAAAATGTCAAATATAAAAATAAAATGAAATAAAAAATAATAATATGATTTTGGATCCTTGTAAATGAGGCCAAAATTTGATCATTTTGATGAGATTGTTGGATTAGATGTTGTTTTTCCTCGAATTTCTATAATATAGTAGCAACCCTAGGTAATCTTTCGATGGATACCAAGATAAATAATTATAAATGAAGGTTTTTATTATTAAAAATGGGAATGAGATTTCATAAAATATGCGGTTTTCTTTTTATGAATCCATGTGATAAATGTAATGACTAAAACACTGTGTTAATGAATAGACCTGATATATGTGACCAACCTAGGGAAATCTCAAGATTCTAATCCTTCATTGATTATGGAGATAGGGTTTATATATTTTAGTAAATTTTAAACACCTAGAACCATAAGTTTTCTAATTTTATAAGAATATTGCTCTTAGGTTTTAGTCAAAAACAAGAAATGTTAAACTGAATACCGCTGATGAGAGTGTAATTTGTGTCTGACATCATAACTGAAACTCACCAAGGAAACATATGAAGAACATTACATGATTTAAATGTTTGTACGTTATTTATATTTTATACCCTGAAATAAATATTCATGGCTTTGATAGTGTTTATAATACTTCAATTGATCAATGTGAACCACTCAACCATTGCAATTAAAGGTGGGAAGATGAAATGTTGAATGGTGAGTGAAACATCACATGAAAGTGTACCCCCAAAAATGATCATATGATTTTAGGAATTCAATACAAGTATATAAAAAAATTAAATTAAAATATAGGATGCTTAATATTATAATACAAATATGGAATTTAAAAAGGTCATCCAAAATATTACTAACATGATGATTTGGATTTTCATAATGTTCCTCCCCAAGTGATAAAAATGATTTTAGAACTCCATATAAGGGTAGGAATACATATTTGTGAATAAGATAATCCCAAGAGATAAAATAATACCTAGGAAAATATAAACCAATTTGAATGTGGGTTGGGAGTGATTTTATGGAAAATAAAATCAAAAATTCTGCAAAATATGTCATGTTCCAAAATGATTAGGTCACTATTTAAAAAAGATTTTTACTCCTTTATATGGTTGGATGAATGAAAAAAACAAGAAAAAATGTCCTCCAAATTAGTAGAGATGTGGCACATCCTGTTATCTATCCAATGGATGTAGAATCAGTCCAATGAGAGATTTTATTCCCATGTTATGGTCCAAATTCATAAGTGTGGTGAAATCTGGTCTACATATAATTTCATCACATTATTAAGTCTTTTTGGACCACAAATTGACGAATTGGACTCCATGGTTTTTTATATATCGGTTTACCACTTGTTTTTTTCACTCTCACACCAATTTGAAAACCAATTATATAAACTTATTATCGATAGAATTTATTCAATTATATAATTTTTCTCAGGCTCTCACATTGTTTGGCTAGTATTTCTTGAATTAAATCATGGGATCTCCAAATAACATACATAAAAAATGAATCCATAAAAACAAGAAAAATTAAAATTTTTAACAATAATAACATTATAGTATTTAATAAAATATGATGTGATGTTTTTTATTATATTTTTCTCATTATATAACCAGTTTAGAGCAGTGGTGCAAGAGTGTAAAAAATAGTGAACCATGAAACAATCAATCCAATGGCCTATTTAAATATATTTAGTATCCAATTGTTTTATGCTATTACATTCCACACATTAAATATTTACCCATCACATAGAGACAATTCATTCAATTATTCATTCCACATTTCCTTATTTAATGAGGATTCATTTTCTATCCTCCATGGTTTTTTGTTAGAATCTCATTAAAAATATAACTTTATCATCTTATGAGGACCATTAGAATGATGTTAATTTTAACTCGTCATTTCCATCAAAAGATAACATTAAATTATTTCTTTAGATCTATTATATTTGATTATTGATAACACCTTTAAAAGACTAATTTTTAGTATATTAAATAACCAATAAATTATTCATTAAGATTTGATGATAAAACCAGAAGCATACTTCAAAAATATTTTATTGTTTCTATCATAGGTACTAATATATACATCATCCTTCCTATTAATCACATGTAATTTCCATTAAATTTTAATTAAACTACTTCTTTGAAATTTTATTCTAATAATTCCCTCTTAAACTCATCCCATTTCATTGAGACAATCTAATACTATTTCATTTAATTCTTCAAACTATTCCACTATTTTTTTTATTTTCCTTTCAATAATTACACTTTTAGGAAAAAAATTATTTCTTGAGCATCGGAGAATGGAAAATACTTATTTAGTCATTCTTTTTGATTTTATTGGAAAATAGTGGTTCAGAGGGTCCTTTAAATGATTGTTAATATTTCCTCATGAAAGACTCAATTTTGAATTATTTAATATTTTTATAATTTGGATTATCATCTTGATTAATGGATTGAGAGACTGTGAACATAGATATAATATTTTCTATTCTTGATCCCATTTCATTTGTTTCTCAAGAGGATAATCATTACATTTCCCACTACATTATCTCTTAACACAATTCCTCGTATTTCTATATATTTTATGAAAATAAAAACATAGTGTATTTTCAAATCGATAATAATTAGTTTGAGTAATCATATAATTATAAAAATCATTATTAAGATGTCATAATCCATGACACCTTATTATCAACTTATAACACTTTGGGGTTTACCCTATATCACTTTTAATTCGTAATATGTTTTATTATGTTCTAACATCATATTATTCATAACCTAATCTCTTAAAATTACTAAATCCTTGATTGATACCTATTGAGGTAACCCAATCCTAACATACATAAATATTTAAATATTTTAGATGAATTTTAAACACATATCATAGTAATACACACTTGAGTAATGGAAGGCATTTTTTATTAAGATACACAATAAATTATTTTATGGAATATCTTCCAAAAATAATAAATTTAATCACTTAATTTATCCTTATTATACATATAGTAATTAATATATTTCTTCATACCAATTGGAAAAAATGGTAACCTATGAAAGGGTCAGCTCAGATGCTCGGTAAGGATAAAGAAGGTAGATATTAGATAATGATTATGAAAAAACATATGCCAAGAATAAAGGTGTGAGATCATGATTACAACATCAAAATTTCTATCCCAATTATTGTTAGATCATAAATCCAAATTTACAAAATTATTATTTAGCATTGAAAAAAATGTCTTTCAAAAGAGTGAGGAATCAACACTAATCAATTCTGATCTATTAAAGCATATCATAAGAATACAAAAAATTCATTGGAATTGTGGCACAACCATAATTATTGAAAAGTAATAATTAATCAAGTCTCACATCCAAGACTATGATAGTGGGATAAGTCCCGTAGTGGATTGGGTTTACTCCACATTCCAATATTTCCATCGTTAATGTCCAATCCAAAGACTATCATATTTGATAGAGTCCCTTATTGAACTAGTTTGAAACTTTATTCCAGTCAATATTATTTTATTAGATAATAATAATTACCTAATTCATTGAAATTATTTAATGGGACAACCTATAATATAATTAAAACCATACATATATGTTCAAAAAATATCATAAAATAAACTATCAATACATTATAGCATAAGTTGTGGAAAATAAATTGATTCAATAAATGATTACTAATCACAAAATTGTATGACATATTGAGAAAAAAATAGAAGGTATCATAAGATCATATCAACATTAAATAATAATAAATGTAAAAGGGTGTATATATTGATAAAAATACATACAATGAACCTACAAACCCTTGTTTTAAAAATGATAAAAATATCATTTTCTATTTATAAAATTTCTTAAAAAATAAAAAAAGTATTGAAAGAAATATTTGGAAATAAATATGAAAAAATTTAAAGGAAGATTAAATTTAAATAACGGTCGTAATAACTATATAATCCCTTTGTGTGAGAAATGGTAAGGAAAATATTTATTTTACACTGTTGGTAAAATAACTCTCGAGTTACTTCATTTGGAAGATATAAGGTGATTATTATTAAAACATTGAAAATAAACTAAATAATAGTTTAAATTTACATTAAATAATCATTTTACCATAGAAATAAACATTGGTAAAAAAAACATCTTAAATAACATTGACAAGGAAGAAAATTTTTAACAACCAAAGAAGAAATAAGGTTGACTCTTCCGAAATTAATTCCTTATTGCTTTAATTACAAATGATACAAGAATGAATGAAAAATATAGTTCCCTAAAAACAACTAGAGAAGGATAATTTAATTTTTTTAAGATAAAAATAGATAATTCACATAAAAAACATTCAAAAACAATTTCAATTTAAATTAAATGTTATTATTTTCTTACCTAACCAATTTATAATAAATGAATTAATTTCATTGATGTTAAAACAATTATTTTTCATATCTTGAGTTTCCAAAATTTATTTTTAAATTAAAATAATATGTGAAAAATGGAAAAATACACATCAAAAATGTTTATTATGATCATTAGTATATCTTAAATAAATTATAAATTATATTATACAATTATATTTTAGCTAAATACCATCTAATGTGATTAATTTTTTAATTTTTAGTAATTATTCATATAATTATAGTGTTTTATTCTTTATAATCAATCAAACATATCAAATTTATTACTATTAAATGTATTCTAAAAACTCATGGTGTTATAGAGATTGATGTGTTAGTTGACACTCTAAAGAGCATAGTTCTATCACTATTAGCGCTCATGATGTAAACTATGGAGATAAAACTCAATCCAAAATCCAATTGATGTAGAATAATACTCAATTAGTAGATATTAAAATTGAATTGAAGATTAAACTACATATTTGATGTGATAGTAGGATTTCTATTAACCATTCATGGACTTCTATTTAACATTAATTATATATTAACATTGATATTAATAATCACATTATTAAATATATTTTGGAAAATAATCTGATGATGCTGGAATTTATCCCTATAATATATAAATTAACTGATATTTTCACTAAACCATTGTCTGAGGATGATTTTTACAATATGTGGTTGATGGTGGGAGTTTACCAATATTATTATCAAGGATGTGGTAAGGTGATTTAGACCCCTAACTCATATTATTTTTTGGTTTAATTTTATAAAAGTGGATAAAAATTGAAAACATAAATCCCTTTATGTTTACTAATTTTGGGTAATTCATTGATATTTATTCTACAAATTTGTGGAGATATCTCTTAGAAGTACCATGAATATAGAGATAGTTTTTAAAAGGGTTTAGATATGATTTCATCACTGTGTGTGAGTGAACAGTTCTAAACATTTGTTGATGTACATGTAAGAATTGTATATTTTAGATTCAATGGATATATTTTCAATTTAATGGTATACTTTATGTGATTATAGGGTATTGATTACATAAGAATTTTGGAATTTTTGTGTGATTAAAATTTTTTTCACCGCTAGGTCTAGTGATAAAAATACATTAATTAAAATCATTTTTTTAAACCAAGATAGAAAAACCAAGATAAACTTGAATATATTTCACATTAATTCCATAATTTAAAAATTACATATCTTAAATAATTACATTATCATGGGGATAAAAATTTAGTGTATTTTAATATTATATACAAGAAGTTATTAATTTATATTTTTGTGAACATTTCTACATAATATCACCATACTAGAAATCCTTATCGACAACTAATACATCATACTCATCATCATAACCTGGAAAACAGAAAATAAAAGAATGAGTGATCTCAAAAACAAGGCAAGAGAAACATGTATCTACATTTCATCAATAGTTAGATCATATACATGTGATAAAACATAATCATAGGGTAAATTTCATAATAAAAATAATATAAAACAATAAGAGCTTCAATGATGCCTAATAGAAGGACCTGTAATCTCAAATTACTAATCATATACCATGGAGTAATTTTTGTGAATGATGAGTTATTAATCATGATCCATGGATCATAACATAATCATGTAACAAATAAATGTGGAATTTGAAAAAGAAATAATAATATTATAAACATATCTAGAAGGATCGTTCCCATAGTAAATCTTTTGAAAATAGTTAGTTGCATCATGTCGACACTCAATCAAGTGGCCATAACTAACTTCATCATGTCCATGATCAATATTTTTAAAATATCTAACTAAATCATGTCCATAGTTAACATCATTATCTGGTGAGATATTAAACCATAACCAATTCATTGGAGGGATATATAGGACCCCACCCATCATATAATGGAAATAAATATTCATGTGTACAAAAATAAATCAATAATATATCATATCATAATGAAATAATATAAATAAAATGGGTTATATAACATTTAAAAATTGAATCACATAAAATGTCCTCAAGATATAGATTGTTTTATATTCACAATTCAATGATCCAAAATGTGTATATCAAGAATAATTTATATGTTTATTCAATAATATTTACTCTACGTTATATGGATATTTTAAGTATGAATAGAGAAATTGAATCTAAATCAAAAAAATATTTTCTATAAGACACTGTTAAAACTAATAAAAAATAATAGTACATGTCACCTTAAAAGGATTAACCAATGATATTTCCTAAAATACATTTTAATATGCTCTTTGGATGGGAATAACTACAACAAAGCCTTAAAAAAGATTTAATTCTATCCTAGGAAACGTAGAGTGCAAGATAAACTATATAATCAAGAATGGAAAAATAATTATTATTTTCTAAATAAAATTATGAGTAACATCATAAAAAATATTGATAAAGTTTCATTTTTAAAAGAGGTAATGAAAAATATAATTATCACAAGACAAAATAAATATTTTCTAAAAAACTAATATTTAAAAAAATAATGGAAATAAATAATGTGGATATGGAAGGAAAATATTTTCTTCAAGAGGAATAAAATTATTCTTGACAATGATATATTTTGAGGTAAAATATATTCATAAAGTTAGAATATTTGAATTAAAAATATCATTTTAATGAAAAGAAAATTTCCATGTTCCATATTATAAAACTTTTTGTTTTAAAAGCACAGCCATATAATAAATTAGTTCAAGAATAAATCTTATAACTAAACAAAAGGGAGTTGAGTAAAAAACACTTTTAAATTTGGTTACAATTGAATCAAAAGAGTTGGTTGGAGGGATTACTAAATATACTTTTCAATTCCATGAAATAAACATTAATAGTAGTAATATTATAAACTAATAGGTTATTTGGGACATTATATTGATGAATAAATTCTTAGTATGAAAACATGGCTCAATAAAGAGGAATTGAGATGAAAAACCTTACCTTAACTCTTGGACTCCACGAATGGGATTTAACCTCATGTATAATCAAAATAAATTTTTTATAAATTATTTTGAAACATATTCATAAAAATTACATTACCCATTCTTTAATTATAATCATTCATTATACCATATATTATTTAGTTATTTTTTCATTCATCGTCATATATGAGTATCCTTGAGTGTTTCATGTGATTTTCATAAAGTAAATATCAATACTTGTCCTATTATAAACATTCATCTTTCCAAGATTATTGAAGGTAAAATAATAAATTTTTCCAAATTATTTACAAAGATCCAATATCAGTCCAAAATATACTTATTTATGACTCATTAAGATAAAATCAGTGATATTTTTGTTTCAGTTAATTTATTAATATAAAATGATTGTTTTACTATTATCAATTATTTTTGTGTTATAATGTTAGAACCATATTCATGAAATATATAAATCCATAATATTATATATATTCAAAAAATTTATTTAAGATTTATTTATGTATGTTGATGATGAAAATTGAAATACATTGTTCTTGGAGGTGGTAGTCTTCACATAATAGTAGCAACGATTACATTTTCTGATGAATGATATTACTAATATAATTCATAATTTATATATATTAACCCATAATAATTTCATTAATATGAATATTTCATCATAAAATACCCTCTTATAAACATACAGTTAATGAAATGATGGAAAATCAAACATGTCATCCATAGAGGCAGTAGTCTACATGTAACACATGATACATTTTTATTTTTCTAATGAATGGGAAGGTGGAATAAATGGTTATAAAATCACCATAATAACATTTCAATATTCTTATTACACATAATTAATTATTATTTTCAATTTTATAATATATTTTATTGTTTAAATGAATTATTAAATTTAAATAAATTTAAATGGAGTAATTGGATGTTTTTACATTTGTCATCAGGTCAAATCCTTGATCATTATTAAAATGGTATTTCAGTATGAATAATACCTATAGAAATTAGGATATGGTTTTGGGAATTTATCCACTGGTATTTTTTAATCTAAAGGGATTTTGGTGTGATGTGAATTGGGGTGTGGAAAGGATTCATTTATAAGTTTGAGGGGTGGCACTTTGGAAAATATTCAGAACATTAAATTAAAAAAATCTCACATTCAATTGAATGTGGTTCTAAAAGTTAAAAATAAGTTAGAGGGGTATTTACCTTTTTATACATATCACATAAAAAAAAAAATGTGACCAGGTTTTAGATACATTAGTCATTTTCCCATTAATTTAAAATTTTCTCTAATTTAAATTTAACATAGTAACTTATTTATATGACTAAAAATAAAATTTCCTTTATTATAAAATATATATATTCAGATTAAAAATATTAAAACCATTTTATAATTTTAAATTTTTTATACTGATCAAAATTCATTCTAAAAGAATAATTGTAAAATGTACCAAAATTAGATTCATAAAAAAATATAATTTAGGCATTAAAATGTCAAACAATTGTATTTATATGTATAAACTTTCATAATAATATATATTTAGTAAATAAAATTGTTTTTTAATTTTTTGTCTCAAATTAATATGATTTTGATGAGATAAATGTAATAGTGTTTATTCTTTTTAGAAAAATACCAAAGATCTACGATATGCAGATTTAGATATGATAAATTTATAAATGAAGTTATTTTTTGAAATTCAAATTCTATAATTTATTGATATAACTATTTAGTGGAAACATATAATATATTCTATTTTTAAAGTAAATTTATTTTTTTAAAAAAATATTACCTTATTCATATTCTTATTTCTTAAAAACTGATGATAAATTAATTTTAAACTATTATTCATATAAAAATATATTTGTACCATTATTTAACTTATATATTTTTAGTTTCTCATTTCATATAAAAACAATTTTCAGTAAAACACATTTTATGAATAAAATAATATTATTTATTATCATGCTACTCTAATTTAATTCTATCAATGCGTTTATAATAAAAATCACATTAAATTTTCTTAAAAATATGAAATGTGAAGTGTATAAAAAATATTTGAAGAATTGATAATTTATTAAGTCAAGGATTACATGTTTTTGTCATCCTATCATCTACTACTTAATTCTATTGTTTCTATATTTATTTCTCAATATTTTTAACCATATGTAAACACTCTAATTCAATATCATAGTTATAATGGTTATATTTTAATTTATCTCATTATTTATATAATGTTTTACCTTCAATTGGTTGTTAATAGCCCAAAGGCATTCATTTTTTATTATTTTTGATAATGAACCTTTCAAGGGGTGAGGTGTAACCCTTACAAGGTATGAATTTTTAGAGACAATTACATGATCCATAGGTCATAGAGGGAATCACCCATATAAGATAACATAGAAATGCTCCTCCCCAGCACTCCACCATCATAGGGCTGGTTGTCAAGCTGTCCTATGTAAAGCTACAGAGGCTTGGTACTGATGGGAAATCCAAACCCTTTCATTCTTCCAATTCTAGTTAGCTCTGCTCCAATGAGTGATTCTTCCTTGAATCCTCATCTGCATCCTTGTCTCTTATAGTCTAACAGGTACTTCTTCAATCATGTGGCCTGAAGGCCTTTGGGTAGCCCAAAGGCCTTAAGGCGGCCCGATGTCCTTGAGAAACAACTGGCCTGAAGGACTTGGCTGGCCTGAAATCCTTGCAGTACCCAAGGACCAAACCGGTGGCCCAATGGCAAGAAGGATGAATAGTTTCAGCTGCTAAAATACTGAACAGTAACTGCTATAGTTTATTCTATAGTACAGCTACAGTACTGATACAGTTCCTACTACTTTTCATTCTACGGATTATTATATAGTATCATTGACAATTCTCCTCCACCTGGATTTGATCTCGGGTCTCTTGGATGCACCTGCCATGTAGTTTATGTAAAAAACTGTCATCACATTATAATTTTTTTGTTTTACATTCTACCACCCCCCCTAAATAATATAATTTTTCCCATGATATGTTATTAATCATATTATAACAACTGAGGGTATTTTTGTCTCATTACAAATTTGGGTTTACATATAACTTCAATAAATATATGGTTTCAGTACAAAAGTTTGACCATGTGGGTGGTATTTTTTTCTCAGAAACATATCTCTTTTATCTAAAGTTTCAATTGGTTTTTCTTTATAATATTGATGATGTTCTAACTGCATGGGTTTAAAGATAACTATATATGATAAATTTTTTATATACCTCTCCAATTTTAATACATGTAACACAATTCAAAATTGTGATATGTGTAGATAGAGAATGAAGTGGAAAGCTAAAAAACGTTGAAAATAACGAATCATGAAGGAATCAATGTATCTAAGGATCAACATTCCCTTTACCGCAAATCACATAACTCTCATCTAAAAATATAATGTAAATAATATCCTATCAAAAAAATAAAACTCTAGATTCCATAGTTTTTTATCAGTATAGATATTTTTTTCATATTTATTCTGATTCCATGTGTTATAAAATGGTTTTAATCTTCTTCAAAATTTCTTAGACAATGTAATTTCTAATAGCTTTCCCAATAAAACATCATCCTATCATGTAAGGGTTCTACATATCTTCCTATACATATCCTAAAATGGTCACATTTATATGATATAGTAGAAAATATATATTTTTTAAACTCAACCAAAAGAATATGTTGATACAAACATTATTTGAAATTCAAGGAATAAGATCTTAATATATCCTATAATGTTGGAATAGTACTTTTATATTATCCATAATTGTTGGATTATACATTTTGTTAAATAAAGACTATGTATCCAATTACTATTCAATAATTCCCCCAAAACTCAAGGTAAACTGTATATCATGACCAGATATAGTGTAGAGTGGTGCACCTTTTAGATCTACCACATCCTTAATGTATATATTGGTGAACTGGTCAAGTGATAAATCTTCTCTAATAACAATAAAACTTTGTTACCTCGTAAGGTGACCAACTACCACCCAAATGTAATTATAGGCTTCATATGTCCTAGGGAGTCCTATAATAAAATACATGGTGATGTTATCCCATTTTTATTTTTGTATTTTAGTGGCATCATCATTTCATTATATATATATATATATATATATAATTTATAATTATAATTTTTTCATTCCAAACATTTATATATATGTATTTGGAAATATCCCTTTTAAATTTGACTCATAATAAATTATTCTTAGGATATAAATACATCATTGTTCTTCCATGATATAGATAAAAGGATGATCAATGTTCATAATGAAAATTCTCCTTCTTTTGTTTTAATATTTATGGGATGAAAACATGGGTTCCAAATGTTATAACTCCATTTTCATTATGTCCGAACTATAAAATATTTTATACCTTCTTCTATTGTTCCAATTTATTTTTATTGGATTCCTTTAACATTAAATAGAAAGATTGTTTGTAACATATTAACTTTTTCCAACAAGACCAGTCACCAAAGTCATCGCATGTAGAGGTGGGATATAATAGTGATAAAAAACGTCTCATATATAAGGGAAATAAGGTGAAAAATATAGTATAAAGGTGAAATAAATGTGGAAACAACTGATCAAAATAGGATAAACATGAAAGAACGATATGTATAGACTAACCAGTATCCATGTGACCAACTGTCACATCCAAGACATCCCAAACTGAAGCAGTTATATAAAGAGGAACTGAAATGCTATAGGATACCCCTCCCTATACCTATATCCTACAAAATAAAGTCTACATCCACCCAAAGGCAAATATACAATGTGAGAAATAGAGTCCATAAGGATACCACCAAAGAATCTACACAATTTATACTATTAAAAATGCATAAGTTATGTCTTTAAAAAATGTTTTACAATAATATTTAAGTGAAATAAGTTTAAAAAACTATTCTCAAACATTCCTTCCAATTTAAAAATATTATATATCATGTTTTTCAAAGATATATACATGCTAATATTAGAAACATTTATGTAATCCTACCAAACATAAATTCCCAAGTGAGATAACATCCATAAAATAATCTATCTTGCAATAAAAAGATCAAAAAAATTTACCTTCTAGTCAAGATATAGCCAATGGGATAATACGTACTAGACCCTCACATGACAAAAAGGAATAAATTTGTATCCAACTAATAATGAGTGCTACCATAGTCCATCAATATAGAATAGTATATTTCCTGGTGGTGTCACGAACACTCTAGATACCACTGTCTTATTCCTAATGCACTCAATAATCCCATTGTGCAATGTTTTCCAATTTCTACTTTACAAACCATGATCACATTTTTATAAAATCATTTCAAATAAAATACAATATACTCTAGGGTTTGAAAAAATCCATTTATTTCTAAATAAAATACAATTTAATTTTTAAATATAAACTTCTTTAAAACATAAAACCATTCCCTTTGTAATTTCCACACATTAAATTCTATTAAAAAGATTATGTAATCAATAATAACAACATGATATTCAAGAAATTATAACACTTGAACAGATCCACCTACCTCAAGGATGTAAAACCATATCCACCAATAAAAATGGGGATTCGAAACCATAATATCTACCATCAAAAGACAAGGATGGAAAAGAGACTAATAAAATTTATGGAAATGATATCCTACCATAATACCATAGCTAAACCAAATCTGTAACCAAAACCTATAATGAATAAAAATGGATGATTACTTGGTGTGAAGTAATCCAACCACTATAATAATCAGTCACTAAATGAAGAAATATGAATGAGAATAATTCAACCAATATCATCTAGGTAAATATAATCTTTGAGAGAATATGGATTCATTTATAATTAATGAACCATATCACTCATTAGGATCCCAAAAAACCAACACCACAACATTGACTTATCGTGTAACCCATTTGCACATCGTGGAATCCTTAGGGTCTATCTACAATAAAAATACAATCACCTTTTTATTAAATATTTCATTTTCACTTTACATGATCTATACCTAATACATGGTGTATAAAAAAATTATGCTTTGTCTTTATTTAAATCCTTCTTCTCAGCAACTATTACATGGTTTGTACATAACATTAATGTGTATAATCCCAATGTTCCACAAAAACTACCGGTTTTGTGAAAAATCCAACAAATCCCTAACATCACAATTATAGGTATCCTACCAATTCTAGGATTATAAATACTTTCCAAATAAAAAAGGACACAAAAAGAAAGGATTATAACATACCTGGAAGATTATTAAGGGGGCGTTACAATCTCCCCCATAAAATATTAGTGTCCCCATAAAGAGCTCATGATCTTAGATAGTAAAAAGATAAGGATACTTTTCCCTCATCAACAACTATCATTCCCACATATCATGGTGATAATTTCCGCACTTCCATATTACCCAGATGAGGGGGATAAATTAATCACACATTTCATTATCCTAGTGATCTATAATATAGATTTTCTACACAGCCAATATTATATCATGTTCAAGATCAACAGTCTTCAATCTAATAACTGGGAAGGATTTGGTCTATGCCTCTTTAACATGGAATCATGTAACACATCATTTATATAATTAAATTAAAATGGTAAAATAAATATATAGGACACCCTCTCTAGTTATTCAATGATCTCAAAGTGGCCCAAAAATATTAGTTCGAACATACCCTTCTAACCCACCGATAATGACCCATGTGAGGTGAAATTATAAGAAATACCTGATCACTAACCTAAAACTCTAGTAGATGATAATAAATGTCCACATAATATTTATAACGCCTCTGTGAAATGATCAAATTCATATGGATCAACTGATCTATCATTGTCATCTCCATTACAACACTTGTTCCAAATAAGGACAACTCCCCCAACTCTTCCCTGCACAAGGAAGATCAACATGGACACCCACAAAAAACCTCAAATATTTAAACATTGATCTAATATTGAAAACAATATTCAAAGTAAAACCTCACAAAGTAAAATTCCAATATTATTATCCAACAAAATAAATCTTACTTTCCAAGATTGTATCATCAATAACCAATATGGCCCTCTATGTCTGTCCATCTTTCTACAGATGATAATTTTTTCACAATTACAGATGGGAACACATTACCTCCATAAATCCTTTCTAGAATATATATTTTATTCTTGAGTACCTATCAGAAACAACTACATAGGGTACCCCATTATGTCTCACAATATCTTGGACATACAATTCCCTAAGATATTCTATATTCATCTTTTCATTTTTTGGAATCAAATGCATTGATTTTGTGATTCTATTGAAGATAAACCAATTCAAATCCTCCCCACTAGGATTATATGGAATCCCATGAAGATAATCCATAAAACATTCAACTTACTTTTACACTAGAATGGGTAATGTATACAAAAAATATTTTTTCTCTGGTGTTCATCCATAACTCTAGGAAAAGTGAGACATTTTGATAAAAAGTTTTCTACTAACTTTCTTGTCCCTTACCACAATTACTAATGTCTCAAAACATGGTGCATCATTGTAACCCATACTTTCAGTGACCGACATTACTGATTACCACTATCTAACAACACATATATCAAGGAGAATAGAATAACCAAATTTTTATGAAACCAAAAAATCTCTATTGAGATATTGTTAGCACTCGCTAAAGGCTCCCCACTATTTTGGATTTCTCCTATGTGTCAACTCTCTATGTGTTTAATATTATCTATTTAAAATATCTCATTAAATGATGATTCATCCTTTTTCACATCCATAAAAACAAACACACCAACCTTCTTCAATCCCAAGAACGTTTAAGATAAAACTCATTAGATACTGCACTTTAATTGATTTATTCACTGCCTATATTGATATTCATCTACTCAATGCATCAGCAACCATATTTCATTTCCCAAGGATATATAAAATATAAAAGTTAATTGTCTAATGATACTCAAACCAATTTCTCTATATCATGTTTATATTCCTCTAAGTGAAAAAATAATTTATACTTTTGTGATCATAATACAATGAAAAACAGTCACCAAATATTAGTGACACCATGTATTGAGTGTACTTAATAGCTATACACTCAATATCATGGGTAGGTATGTTCTTCAATGATGCTTTAAATAGTTAGATCCATAATCCACAACCAATTTTTCTTAAATAAACACAAATACCAATGACATACATGAGGCATCATAAAAAACCATTATATCAAAAACATGATTCTAAGTGAATCTACACTGGTGCTAAATTCAACCTCGCATCCTGCTCCTCATAAGATATCTGACATTTTTTTCCCACTAAAACATTGAACCCTTATGGGGAAAAGATATCATTGGAGATATAGGCTTGGAAAAGTTATAAAATAATATCTTGTAGTAACCATATAACCCCAAAAAACCTTAGATCGCAATACCATTTTAGTATTTTTCCAATGTCATAACATCCCAGAAATTTATTGGATCTACATAGATTCAGCTCTCAGATATCACATGCCCCATAAGCATCACCTCTCGAATCTGAAAATCGTAGTGGAAATGTTCAACAAACTATTGATGTTCATTCAATGTTTCAAGAATTCTATCTAAATAGTCCACAAGTACCTCCTCAAACATGGATTAAACTAGGATATCAAATATAAAGACCACAACGAAAAGAGTATGAGAACTGATGAATGATCCAGTTTATCAAATTCTTAAATACCACAAGAGAATTAGGGATTTTAAATGGCATGAAGAAAAATAAGAAATGAACACATTGACTCTAAAACATGTCTTAGATTTGTTCTCTTCTTAGACTCCCAACTGAAAATACCATAATTGAAAGTTGATATTATAAAACCAACAATCCACTTTTTGGTGATCAAAGAGACATGAATTTTGGGAACACGATACATTTTTTTAATGGTCACCCAATTTAAAATTTTATAGTCAATAAAATGTACAAGGATCATGTATTCATTCTTAGAAAAGTGTATAGGAAAATACCACTATGAGATGCTATGATGAAAAGGTCCTTTCACCTCTTAGTTTAGAAGCTATACCTTGAGTTCCACCAACTCAGCATGTTCCATTTGATGGGATTTGATAGAAATTATAATAGTTCTAGGGGGAGATCAATTGTAAACACAACCTCCCTATATAGAAGTAAATTAGAAAATTCATCAAGAAAGACCATAAGGTATGCACACACAATATTAGGTAGATTATCACCAATGAAAGGGTCTAGTGCATTAAGAAAAATTTCTTAAAACTAAAATGATATTAAATCGACATAGGAAATAATTGGTTGTACCCTTCCATGTCTGAAGTCCCACATACCATGGAAGACATGAGTGACCCCATCACTAGATAAGAACTATACTGAATATAGATAATAATCTCTCTAGTCCATAACATAAATCATTCAATACATGCTGATAATCATGTCAAAGATGTCAAGATCAAGCACTATGAAGTCCCAAACAACAACAATGTCTAATATCATCACCCTCCAAGAGGGGAACCTAAACCCTCAATCATAAAAGTTCCCCAATGGTGTTGAATGATCCAACAAGAATGAAATATGATACAAATAAAAACCCAAAATGTCAACCAGTGATGAAAACATATAATAATGAGTGTCATTAAAATGAAAAAAATCTTTCACTATAGAATAAAAAATAAACATCATTCTCTAAGAGTAGAAATCCTTGAATAAAATTTCTATGTTGCACACAATGATATGTAAATCCATCTAGACATAGCCACTTAGACATCCCCAGTAGCCTACACACCACCCTTGTACAAATCAACATGAACTTGTGATCCCATGGTGAATGTGCATCATTTCTTATGACCATGGAAAATCTTTTCCCATAAATGTTTCATATGGACAGAAATCCTAGAAAGATTACATGTTCTTGGAGATTCTAAACAGTGAGGTCCAGTATGAACATGACCCATGCTCTAGTATAAAACTACATGTTTCTTACCTGAGGAAGACCCTAAAATTTGTCCTAAATTTTTTTTACAGCTCTTATACTCCCTTTTCTGACTAGAAGAAGCACCCTAAGAAATAGCGGCACAAACTGAAGCTCATGCCACATCAATCCTACCAAATATTTCGTCCTCAATCAAATACTTTTTATCCCCCACTACAAAAAGGATTTAAGGAACAAAAGAGCTATAATCAACTGAATATCATCTCTCTGACCCATTTCAAACTGAAAAGCTATTCGGTAGTCATTAATGACAATATATGCTTCCAAATCCACCAACATATCAAACTGAGTGGTGTACTCCAAAAAATATTGATCCCCTTATTCCAGGGCTAGAAACTCCTTTTTTATCTTTCAATCTAAAGTCTTAGGATAAAATTGAAGATTAAATATTTTCTTAAAAGAAACCCTAGTAATACCATTGTGCAACTTAGCCTACACTATACAATCCCACTTTCTTCATTCTAGAACCTCGAACATATATTAGGGAAAAACCACCCAAGAATCTATAACAGCCTCTAAAAATTTGAAGATCCTCTCATTATGTTCAAGTCATTACTCTAATTCCTAGGTCATATTTTCACCATTGAAGATAGGTGGATTCTTTTTGGTAAATTCAGTTCCCTGATCCACTACTCACCCTTGTTCATTGTGCCCATAGACCCTATAGTGTGAATGGTATGGATAACTACATCAATAAAAGAAGGGTCCACTTAAGGATCTATCTACGGAACCTACCTTGCAGCTTCATCTATCATATTTGGAAGTTATCCTCTAGAAGGAATTGTTTTATAAAAAAATAAATAAACCAATCCATCATGAGAAACACCAAAACCAATGAACCAACATTTTGAATCCAAAACACTACTTTCAAAAAATATGATATAATGATGGGATGAATTATATTATTAATGGAAAACACCTTTTGAATGAAACATGTACATATAAATAAACTATTCACTTAGTTTATTCAAATTATCATTCAAAAATAATGTCCACAATCATTATTGATAGATTTATTTAAATAAATTACCTATATAATTAATTCAAATGATCCTAAATACTAGTTCATGGACTTAGTGATGATTTTCCAACAACCCATGGAAACTCAAAATCAGTCACGAGAGTGATATACCCATGCCCCTTCTATGCACCATTTTTTTATTTTTATGATCATAATCATGTCTATCAAAGACACATAACCAACTAAGGAAACACTGACACACTCCACATAACATAATCACTATAATTCAAAATTATAACAGAATCTATCAACATGATCTTGACGTACATGGACATTAAATATATTTTATGGAATACATAATACACTACAAAAATATATGCCCAATGACCATATTAGTTTAGTGCCTTTGGAATCTTGGATCATAATCTCTTAAAAGGGGAAAGGTTTTCAATATCTCACGTAAATATCTTCCTCATTTTGTTTTCCTACCTAAAACCATTATTTATATCCTGGGGAATGTAAAACATAAATAGGGTGATAAAAAATGATCAGTAAGGGTAATAACTAAGAATATAATACAATAAACATTAGCATAAGAATATAAAACCTTGAACACAACGTTTAAAATCCAAAATAGGGAGTCATGGAATAAATCATGCCAGTACGTAAGGCATGGATCGTAAATGAAAATTATCCATAATATAATATCATAGGAATAAAACCTGGAATCGTGGAATAAAAATAAGCACAATATATTATTTCCATAGTATCCAAGTAATTTCTTCCATCACCATCATAGTGGAAAAATTTCAATACTAAACCGAGTTTATGTTCCGTTTCATCCTTGTATTACTGAACCGGATTTACATGTTGTTCCAGCACTATATTACTGAACCAAATTTACTTTCTGTTCCAGTCATGTTTGTCTAATGAGATATAAATATTTACCCAATGAATTAGAGGTAGATATTTGTCCCAAACATCTCATATTTCAATCATTTTTATATGTTCCACAAAAAAATCATTCATCATAGAAAAACCCATGAAATAAAATGGGTTTCATAAACATTATTCCATAAAAACATAATCCTTATAAAATATAATTACATCAATTTTACAAACATATCTTAGTAATAATAGGTATATAAACATAACCCAATTTAATTAGAGTCATATTATTTGGAAAATAATTTTGATAAAACTCTTGATCATAATTCTTGAGGAATATATCCTTTCTTCTTCAAAAACATTTTATTTTCACAAAATTTCATGAAATTATGAAAGAAAATAATTAAGTTGAAAATAAAATTAAATCATGGTAGAGGAAGATTCATGGAAATAAGTTGTTATGAATATATAAAAATATGTTCATTTTGTATAAGTAAAAAAAATTATCCTTGTACTTTTTCTAGAAGAGTAAAAATGCACCTCGAATCAAATAATGACAATAGATTTCTTTCATACCATTCATTACAAATTCAACAAAGGGTAAAATTAACATTAAAAATTATAGAAGAATATATATTGTTAAATACTTTTGAAACATGTATGTGGATGATAAATATACCCAGGTAATTATATAGGTTTAAATAATCTCTAAAAATAATGAGATTGCAAAAGTATCCTTTACCTTAGGTCTGATGTTCATTGTATCCATCTAAAACACCTATATTGTGGGTTAAAACATATTCTTAACTTTTAATATAAATATAATAATATTTATGACATTATATAATATTCACTTATGACTTCATTTTACCCACTCATTTATCAATTCCATGTTAAATCAATGTTTTAGGTAATGATCGTTTTATTTATTATATGTGTTCTGTCTCGTTATTCATGATATTTTTACATATATCCTGATTTAATTACTTAAATAATGTAAAAAATGATATATAAAACATATATATTCAGTATATAAATATATATAAGAGATAGTTAAATGAAATGGAATACATCATTCATGGAGATAGTAGATCGTACGTCTGCAGGAACACTGTTTCTATTTCTTTATTGAATTGAATGGAAGCAAGTAAATGGTTTATATATATAAATACAATAGAATTAAAATGTAATATATATTTTTTGTATTTATTATATGTACTTTATAACAATTATTTGATGTTTTAACGTGGATAATGAATCTCATCGCATCATGGAGACGGTAGGTTGTACATACGCAAGAGCGACAATATCATTCACTTGATTGTTAAATGATATGTAATATGATGTTATATTAATAAGACAAAATAATTATCATGTTATACTGATTATTTAAATAAATTATACTTATCATTATACCAATCCATGTTATGTATTTTTGAATAAAAAACTACACCACGACGTGGTGATGGTAAGGCATACCTACACACATATGGTGATATTTTTATTCTTAGGATGGATAAAAAGTTGCATAAGGTTTTATAATATTTATAATAACATCTCATCATGTAGAAGATACTGGATTATTTAATTTAGTATAATAACAACATAAGAAGATTACGTAGAAGATGAGTTGTTTTTGGAAGAGGTGATAAAACAATTACCTTTTTTTCGAGTATCACTTTTTTATTTTCACAATAGGTCTCCATTTAATGGATTTTTAACCAATGTGTGGCCTCAATGAGGAAGGGATTGATTTTAGTAGAATTTCTTTAGCAGATGTTGGATGAGAAACATTACTTGAAATGTGTGACTAAGTTTGTATAAATGATGGCCTTTTATAAGACGGAAGATGGACACTTTAGGAACGTCATAAAATTCTAACTTATTATAAATTGTTCTTTGTTTTATAATGTTAAAAAACACATTTATTAAGAAAATAAGATCTGCATGGGTCGAAATAATCTCAAAAAATAAAATGTAGACACGTTTTTATTTTATTTTAATCATTAACATTTTATTATATCCTTATTTAATATATTTAATTTTATTTGTGTTATTAATATTATAAATATTAAATGGTTATAAATATTTACTAATGTGTTTCCAATTATCTAATATTGATACATTAATGTATTTTAGACCATATAATTTTAACATTTTAATATTTAACACTTTTTGTGATTTTTAAATAATTTACTAATATGTTATTTTTATAAAATATCAATAGGTCAATTTTGACAATATTCATTTATTTGACATTAAATAAAATCAACAAAGAAGATAAATTCAGAAAAAAGAAACATTTCATATACACTTAAAATGTAATATTCATCTAAAAAATTCTTGTATCAAATTAATTTTTTCATATGATGTTTATTTTAATATTTTTAATATTGATTATTTTATATTTATATCAATAAAATAATTTCAACATCACTATTGAGTCTTCATTAATGGTAATTATTTAATCATTAAAAATATTAAATAAATTCACATGATATAGATAATTTCATTAATTTTCTGGGGACTACTTATTTTAGAAGTGTTATCATGTGTATCACTATATTTAAATTATTATATGTATAAGAGATGAGAAAAGAAAATGTTTTCACTTTTATATTTTTTCATTAAAATTACATTTTCTTTCATGGATAGAAGTATATTAAATGAATCTATTATAGAACTTTGGTGATATTGGACGAATTTAATTCATAAAATAGTATTTTGGTAGGTGTTAGGGTATTTCTATTATCTTTATCATATTATTTGTTACCGAAATTTACTCAATTTACCGGTAACCGTGGTAAATATAAATGACCATACTTACTATTCAAAATATCGAAAAAAATAAAAGGTGAATATTTGCATAGTATGGAAATTATGAGTCCAAATATGAAATTCATTTTTCCAAATTCAAAACAAAAAAATTTCAGAATATAATTTAAAATTAATTATCTTTTCAAATACCATAAATTGATGTTTTATGAAGTAAATACTATCAAAAGATTATCATGAGTTTATGTTCGAATTAAATGTGAAATTACTTAAAATGAAAAAAATTGGATTAATTGACAATAACATATTCCATTTACACTTTAAAACCTATTAAAAATATAATCTAATTATATAAATATATTATATAAAAAGGTAGTTTTGAAATAAAATGCAGTATTTTTTACTATTTATTAAAATGCGAATTTTATCCTAAAAACACAAAAATTCAATAAAAGTAAATTTTGATATCCCATTTCCAAATAATATTTTTATTCTATGAAATAGAACATATAAATTTGTTAGAAAAAGATTTAAATTTGGTGCACCATTAAAAGTCGGTAAAACTGTATTTTTTTGAAAAATAGTTCTTTTATCTGAAACATTGAATATGTTCTTATATCATGTTCTGAAAAATACATTGGATTAATGTTATTATTATATAAAATTATAAATGTGGTAAATACTATTCATAAAAAGTACTTTATATACCATAATTATATTTTAATAATATATCGTTGTTTATTGAAGCTCGATATTGCGTACAACACAAGCCATAGAGGAAGGTCGCTCTTGCAAGTATTGCAAGCCATGTTAGTGTTTCGTTTAGTGAAAGCTTCATTTTGTGTGACATATAAAATAATCCAAACAAATTTCATTTATACATTTAACAAAATATATACTTTTTATTTCATGAAATGAATTCTATAAAAAAAGATGAAATTGTGTGTAACACAAGCCAAAAATAGTTTTTTTGTATACTATGACTGAGTATGGTGTTGCGTATAGTGATATAAAATATTAGTGTATCATAGAACACAAGAAATAAAATAAATTAAAAAAATTATCTCATAAAATCTTAGGTTGTTACCTTATACCCCACTTAAAATGAATTTCTCCCTCATAATTCGTCAGGGTTATAAATGTTTTACTCCTAGAAAATTTCTTTTATATGAAAAAAATCTTAAAAAGGAATACTATAACATCGTTATAAAATGAAAAGTAAGAAAACAATGGTGACCTACTGTAACTCATCACTAGGTTTTCACATGGGGGAACATATGTGGGAAGTGAAAGAAATTGATATGGAAGATTAATCTACCCATAAAGTACTAATGGATAGTGATAGAGAACAATTTTTGGATAAAGTTGACAATAAAAAATCCATAAATTAGTGGTGATTTATGGGACCATCATATTCAATGAATCATAAGGTACTAATATAACTTTTTTTTTTTCAATATCCTTTCCTTAATGTTCAATAATTTTTCATGAGAATAAATACATAATTGAATTTGGTAAAATGTCAATATTTTTCGTGCCATGAATAATCTCCACTTCAACTCTTATTTAATAAAATGAAGTATAATTTTTTTTAATGAAGTGTTAGCATATTATGTTATAGAACGATGGTTCATTCCATTTGTCTTGAAAAAAAATGTTAGCACATGTGATCAAATATTCATAAGTCACATAAAGTTAGATAATACATTAATCTAACAAATATCAATCATAATATAACTTATATTATCCATAAATGGATAACATTAAAATCCTTCAAAAAAATAAAAAAAATCTTTAGAAGGAGGTAATATAAATCGACAAAACATTTATCTCCCATAAATCATAAGGTAGTTATTATTTCTGACATTCCCAACATGTGAATACCTTAATCATGTATTCTACTGAAACATGATAACAACATGAATTGTTGTAGAACCTTAAAGAAAAAATGAATTCTGTCAAAATTAACTCCTTCCATCACAAATAATACCCAAAATTCTATATACTCAAACAAGGATATCAATTTGTCCTTATATCAATCACGAGGTCATTAATACAATCATACATCTCATTATCTCCTTATCCCTTCATTATGTACATATCATGTGCCTTCCAAAAATATTTCAATCACTTTTCATGGTTATCATTATTAGTAAACATATACTTTCAAATACATAAGGATAAAAAATACTATAATAATACTTATATCTTTCTTTATTTTATAATAACATAAAATTACATATACAATATTATTCTTGATAATCATTTAATCATTCCACTATCTTCTTAAATCATTGGATGAGCTACATTATTTTATTCCTCAATACTTCTTTTATGTCATATATCATTTGTATTCTCTTCATCGTCATCAATGTAAATTCTACCCATATGACCACACTAATTCTCTTCATGATATTTTACCTTAGGGATTCTATTTGAATAATTGTTATACATTAAACATTTAAAACATATAACCATTGTTGGTGTCTTGGAAATACCATTTTCATTTCCCATTGTGTTAACTGAACCATTTTTTTTCAATTACATGATTTTTCCTATTTTTACACACCCAAATCATCTTTCAGTTCATTAGAAACATTCTCCTTGATGCCTCTTCTAACTTGATTGACATGAGGAAAATAAAACTTCATTTTATCTATGATCACCCTGAAACACCATCTTTCTCTTTTTATCAGGGTGTTGAAAGATAACAATGTTCAAGTTATTGATTATAATATGAGATTGCAGATTAGGCATAATAATGATGTTTCACCTTCCATATCCAATTTCATTTTTTTGTCATAATGATTATCATTCCATTATCCATCATATTATCTATTAACATCTACCCTCCAGTTTCTATCCATTTTCTAAAACCCAAAAAGAATAGTGTGAGAGGAAAAATTTGTACTAGGAAAACAACATAATCAATTGGGATTACATTCAATTAACAACATCATATGATTAAAGCAAGATTATTCAGGATCATTAATATAATTTTATGACTGTAACCTATTTACATAATTACCCTTAGATACATCCCTAGGCATACCTTAGAAATATTTCTAGGGATCTCACTAATGTTTTCACATCATAGTTTCCAATGATAACTGAACCATCACTCTGATACCAACCCTAACAAAATGAGATTCACATATATAGACATTATATTTCTTTTGATGAATACATAATAAATTTCAAAAACTTACGCATAATACTGTATTATTTTTGTGTCTTTGGAAGCTTATAACATAATATTCTTGCAAGGGAAAAGATCTTAAAAATCTCCCATAATGATCTCCCCTTTTTGTTTTCCTACCAAAAACCCTTCTTTATATCATATGAAAAACAAATACTAAATAGGGTGACCTAAAATTCAATTTAAGGGTAATGATGGAGAAAACAAAACAAAACCATTAACATAATAATGTAAAAACATTAATATAAAGTTTAAATATCAAAATCTTGAGTCATGGAATAAATCATGGTAGTACAAAAGCACATATAACAAAAAAAAATTAACAATGGTAAAATAGAATTGTTATAAAACATGAAATTTTGGAAAACAAATAAGCACATAATAATACTTCCATAGATTAAAAGTAATTTCTAACAAAACCATCATAGTGATAATGTCCATTACTGAACCAGTTTTTCTTATCGTTCCAACCATGTATTACTATATCAGATTAACATGTCATTCTAGCCCTGTATTACTAAACAATATTTACGTTCCATTCCAATCATGTCTATCGCATGTGATATAAATATTTACCCAATTCATTTGATGGAGACATAGGTCTCACCCATCAATTAACTAAACCATTCTTACATGTTCAATAAAAAAAATCATTTATCATATCACAAACCAAAAAATAAAATGGTATTCTTAAAAAATTTTCCATCATAACATAATCCATATAAAACATCATTCCATAATTATCACAATATAATTGTAGAAATAATAGGGATATAAACATAACCCTATTAAAATAATATCCTCATAGATTGAAAATAATTTTGATAAAAAACATGACCTTAATTCTGGAGGAAAATATCATTTCTTCTTCAAAAACATTTTCATTTCTAAAAATAGAGCACAATTATTTTAAAAAAATAATTTTGTTGAAAATAATATTGAAACTATATAGTTGAAGATTCCTGGAAATATGTCATTATGAATACATAAATAAATGTTCATGCCATATAAGTTAAAAAATATTCTCCTCATTCTTTTTCTAAAAATGTCAAAAAGTACCTCAATTCAAATAATGATAAAAGTTTTATTTCATACCATTAAATAATAATTATATAAAGGGTCAAGTTAAATTTAAAAAATTTATAAGAATATAAATAATATTACATACATAAGAATATTTTATATGGATGTTAAATATACCCTACTAAATTCTTATATATAAACAATCTCTAAAAATAATGAGATTGCAAAATTATCCCTTACCATAGGTCTGAAATGATTTGTATGTATCGAAAAATCCTACAGAGTAGAATTAATCACATTATTAAATTAAAAAAAACATAATAATATTTATTATATCATATATTATTTACATATGACTTTATTTATCCATTTACTTATCAATTCCATGTTAAAGCAAGATTTTTGGTAATAATCATTTTATTTATCATACGTTTTTGGATTTGATATTCCTGATATTATTACTTAAATCCTGATTTAATTACATCAATAATATAAAAAATGATTTATAATACATTTATATTCAGTATATAAATATATGTAATAGATAGATAAATGAAATGGAATATACCATTCATGGAGACGTTACGTTGTACGTATATAGGAATGATGTTTCCATTTTCTTATTGAATTGAATGGAAGAATGTACATGAAATATATATATATATATTTACATAAAACAAGTAGAATTATAATGTCATATATTTCATGATTATTTCATATATATACCTTATAATAATTCTTGAATATTTAATGAAGAGAATTAATCTCATGATGTCGTGGAGAGGGTAGGTCGTACGTACGCACGAGCAATAATATCATTCACTTTATAGTTAAATTGTATGTAATTGGTTTGTATATTAATTATAAAAAATAATTATCATGTAATATTCATTATTTAAATCTATTATACTAATAATTATAGCCATCCAACTTATGTATTGTTGAAAACAAAATTACACCACATTGTGGAGACGGTAGATCGTACGCACACAGACATGGTGATATCATTATTTGTAGGATGGATAAAAGGATGTACAAGGTTGTACCATAATTGTAATAAAATATTTGAATGTAGAAGATAATATATTTATTTATTTATTATTATAATAACATAATAAGTGTAAGTTGAATAAGAAATTGATTTTGAAATTGGTTATAAAACAATTACCTCTTTTTCAAGAATCTACCATGGATTTGCACAAAATGTCTCCCAATGATGGATTTCTACCCAATGTGTGTCATCAAGAAGGAATAGAGGGATGTTGGTAGATTTTTTTAGTATATTTTTAATAAGTAAAAGGTATTTAATTTTTTGAGTATGTTAGTAGAGGCATATACCTTTTATAAGAGGGAGGAGTGGCAATTTTGGAATGTCTTGAAATATTATTTAATTATAAATTGATTCTTTGTTTATAAAGATCCAAAACTAATTTATTTCAAATATGAGATTATTATGGGCCTAAATCCACTCATCCAATATACTTTAGACATGTTTTTATTTTATTTTAAAAATTATCATTTTGAATTATCCTTATTTAATATATTTAATTATAATTGTGGAAAAAAATTTATTAATATTTAATGTTTATAAATATTTACTTATGTGTTTTCAATTTTCTATAACTGGATACATTATGAAATTTTAGACCATTTTTTCAATTTTAATTTTTAAATATTTTTTATTTTAAAATAATTTAATAAAATGATATTTTTATAAAATATCTATAGTGTCAATTCTGACACTATTCATTTATTTGACTTTAAATAAATTCCCAACAAGGGATAAATTCAATACAAAATATTTAATACAATCTTAAAATTTCATATCCACCATTAAAGTTTTTGGAGAACATTAATTAGTTCATATGATATTTATTTTTATATTTTTAATACACTTTATTTTATATTTAAATCAATAAAATAAGTTCATCATCAATATTGTTTCATCGTTAGTGATAATTATATAACCTCTAAAAAGTTTAAATAAATTCACATGATGTAGATAATATGATTATATTTCGGAATTATAAATATTTTAGAAGTTTTATCATGATTACCACTATATTAAAATTTTTATACTTATACAAGATGAGAGAGTGACTTGCTGTCACTTTATATTGTTTTAATAATAATTACATCACTTTCACAGAACAAATTCAATTAAATAAATCAATTCTGACCCATAGGAGATATTGGTATAATTTAATTCATCTAATAGGATTTGGAAAAGTGATAGGGTAATGTCATAAGATTTATCATATTATTTCTGAACCTAATTTACATGATTTACTATTAACTGTGGTAAATAAAAATTACCTTAATTACAATTCATAATAAAAAAATTAAAAGGTACATGTTTAAAAAAAATTATTTTATTATTGAAAATATGGAATCCATTTCTCCAAATTTATAACACAAAATTTTTAGAAATTATTTTAATTTTAATTCTCGATGTCAAAAACAACAAGTAGGTTTTTAATAAGTAAATACTATCTAAAGATTGATATTTGTTTATGTCCAATTTAAATGTGAAATTACATCCAATGACCAACTTTGGATTCAATGATAAAAAATATAACAATTTCACTTTAACAAAAACTAAAAAAAATATAATTATATAAATAAATTAGATGAAAATGCTATTTTGAAGGGAAATGTAGTATTTTTCTCTTTTCATTAAAATAAGAATTTTATCAGAAAAATACCAAAATTTCATCCGAAGTAAATTTTGATGTCCAGATTCCAAATAAGATGTTTATTTTGTAAAATAAAATATATAAAAGTTTCAAAAATATGATTTAAATGTCGTTTCCTATCAAAAGGTGGAAAACTATATTTTTTGAAAAATACGTGTTCATTTGAAAAATTGTAATAGTTATTATACCATGTTCTATAAAACTCATAAGGTGAAATTATACGTTATATAAAATTAAAAATGGGGTCAATAATATTCATAAAATCTATTTTATATCCCATAATAATATTTTTAAAATATATAGTTGTTTAGTAAGGCTTGGTATTGAATTCAATGCAATTTATTGAGGAAGGTCGCTCTTGCTTATAATGAAATAAAATTTAGTATTGTGTTTCGTGAAAGCCTCATTTGGTGTTGTGTATAACATAATCCACAAATAGATATATTATAAGTTAAAAAAATATATAATTAGTTTTGTGTGAAATATATCTTATCAAAAAAACATGAAATTGTGTGTAACACAAGCCAAGATTAGGTTTCATATACTGAAATATAATATGGTGTTGCATATAGTGCAATATAATCTTGTTGTAGTGTAAAACAGAAGACATAAAAATATTAAAAATAATTTATCGCATAAAATCTCGGGGTTCTACCCAGACCATCCCAGAAAAAAAGACTAGTAAACAAATTCATCCCAATATTTGGTGCGTAATAATAGATATAAAAATGGACCATTATATATGTAAAATAATAAAATCAACTAGTGTGAAAAGAAGAAACAAAGTGATATACAACTGATCTAATGATTCTATACCATATAGAATGAAATGTCTAGACCCAATAGTCTTGTTTTGAAACAAAAGTCACCTACAAACCAACCCAACCTGAAGCGATGACATAAAGAGGATCTTACATACTACAAGATTCCATTATAATTACACATATTTAGAAATACAAGGTATACATTAACCTAAATGAAGAAGTAGGGTGTGATCAATAGATCCCGATAGGAAACCACCAAAGAATATGTACAATTTCTAATATAAAAAAATATCAATATCATGATTCAAAAAAATCAGTTTTACAATAATCATTATTATTGATTAACATAAAAACATTTCTCAAACATTCATTGGGTTTTCCCAAAATTGTATTTATTATTTTCTGAAGTCACAAACATGACAGTCTTATAGGAAGAAGGTAAACATGTCAAACATAAATACAAATGTGAATCAACATCTATGGAATAATATATCATGTAGTAGTCACCCAGAAATGACAATGCATCTTCAATTGGGGATCTTGTATATAAGAAAACATGTACTAGAAACTCACATATAAATGGAATAATTTGGATCTACTAACATAGTTTCCTTCCACAGTCTATCAATATACAATAGGTTACATCCTGGGGGTGTCACACACACTATGGAAACCATTGTTTCCTTCCTAACATTTCAAATATTCCCACTATGAAATATTTTTCAATTTATATTTTAAAAACCATACTAACTCTTTTCTAATACATTGTCACACATGAGACAACCTAATTCCGGTTTTGACAATAAATTTATTTCTATGTCAACAAAAAATTGCATTGTTAAAACATACCCCTTTAAAACATGAAACAATTTTCATTCCAATTTTTTCATATAAAATTTATTTTCAAATCTAAATGAATAAAAAAGAACAATAATCAATTCAATAAATCACAACACTTGACTAATACACCAACCTCAATGATGTAAAAAAATTATCCAATTTTGGTAATGGAGATTTAAAACCACATGATCTTCTTTCAAAGGACAAGGATTGATAAGAGACATAAAAGGATTGATATTGAATTGTATTTCATCACCAAATGGTATCCAATCTAAAGCTAAAACAAAACCATAGATGAACCAGAAGTAATGCATAATTGGTGTGAAGTAATCTATCCACAACAGTGATCAATTGCAGAACAAAGTGGTCTAGAGGGGAAGTAGTCACCCAAAATCATCTAGATAGAACTTTGGGACAATATAAGAGGGATTCATAGAGAATTAATGAATCATATTACTCATATGGAACCCTAATAACAAATCATGTGACATATACACGGCTTGAACCCCATTTACCCATCTTGTAATCCATGGGGTTTGTATGTGCCAAAAATCCCATCACCTTTTTATTGAAAACCATATTTCTTCCCTTTACGCAGCATGAATATTAATACAAAGTGTTTATATAATTAAAATTGTTTATTCACTTCACGACCTCTACCCAAAAACAATTATAATATGTGTACTTACAAGGACTGTATATTCCCAATGAGTAGTAAAAACTATTTGTTTTTTTAGAAAATTCCTTCAAATCCAAAACATCACCATTAACATTATACTTCTAATTACAGGGTCATAAATAAAAACCTAATGAAAATGTAATCCAAAAGTATGGTATAGAACATACCTCATATAAAGTTAATCTAGAATTATATTTTTTTCTAAATAATTTGGAAAATATATGATTTCATCTCGTCCTTTGTGATCTTTATATCAAGCCTTTAAATATCTAAAAATATTTTGTCCATTTTTATCCTCATCAAGGATAGAAAACGTGATCCATTTTGGTAAGAGCTTCTACCACCATGATTACCTTCCCTATTTGGTGGTGTATTAAGCAGTCACAATATTTGAGTAATCACAACCATATCATTTAAGGAATTTATATCCAAATATTTGTAAAAAAATAAGTTCTTATATTATATTCTGTACTAAGATCTCACTTTTCACTAAAGAGATAATGTTGTTAAATCACTAATGTAAATAGTACAACCACTGGCTTCAGATCATGTGTTGGGGAATTTTTATCAATAGAATTTAATTGAAATGAAGAAAAATATATTAACATATAATTTTTGATAAGGATACATCCCAATACCTTTAATGAAGAATAACTATATATTAAAAATCCATATATATTATAATGAATTCAAGTGTAGGTTAGTGACTAATCTCTTATTATGATCCTTAAATATTTCCTCATAAATTTTTTTCTGGATAAAAATCACTCCCTTTCATTTTAACTTGGTTAGGATATTTAAATTTTATGTGAAAACTCTCTCAAAAACATATATACTATCTAAACAATAAATGATATATTCGTATTTATGTCCTAGAGGTTTATCTCAAGCATTCATCAATTATAAAAATATTCTATGATTCCAAAGATATAAACTCACAGGTTATAAAAAGACCCAAAAGAGATTCTTTTTTTATCAAAATTTCATAGTTATTTATTTTGGAATACTATTTATCCTTTACAGTGTCTTTTACAAAATCATTACATTAATATCATGTTCTTCCTCTTTTATAGAATAAATGAGAATATCATAAATAAATACTACAATGAATTATTCAATGTAATCTCTAAAGAATATTTTGATCAAATCCATTAATGTAACAGGGGAATTTGTTAGTCCAAAAGGCATCTAAATGAATTCATAGTTTCCATACATTATGAATAATGATTTCTAGGGTATATCTTCTCCATTTACCATTAATTGATTATGTCTATATTGATGATCCACTTTAGATAAATTATGATATTTTCTCAGTGAAGAAAATAAATCATCAATTCTGAGAATAAAATACATATTCATGATTTTTAATTTCTTATGATCTTGATAATCAATTAAAAGATCCATTTATTTATCCGTTCCATTGACAGATCACTAGACAGGTTCACCCCATATTGAAACACTTTATTAAAAAATTCCTAAATCAATATTATACAAATTTTTATTTATTAATTATTCCAACTAAATGTGGTAGAATCTATAAAGACTATTTTAAATGGGAATATAACTTAGCATGAGTTCAATTTAAAACTAAACCTCAAATTATTGGGGAATAATAGGTAGTACTCTAGAAATAAAAATATATAAACTCATAAAATTGTAATATATTCAGTGCTAGGTTCTTATACATTTTTTGAGCCATGTTTCCTCCATTATTGTGTATCAAGACCCAAATTAATGTGATTTCTTCTAATGGGTGTTTATAGTCATCCTTTCAATTGTATTTGATGATATCATGATTAAGGAAATGAAAAGATAATTTAGTATCCTATATATTGATTTGATCTATATATAGATAGACCTACTCCATACCAAGTATAAAATTTAATTCTACCAATGGTGGGAAAACTACTTTTGAAAGAAATATCTTCTCACAAACATTGATCAGATTATATTTATATTACTTTAATGCAGTACACACACAATTGATAGTTTTCACCAAAAATATTATATCCATGATTTTAGGTGGTGAATCATAATTTAAAAAAACATATACGAAATAAAATAATGAAAAGAACTATATTCAAAATAATATACTTCAGATCGGGAGTGGAGAATAAGTGTACCATTCAATACATAATTATCATGATCTATTTCTGTAGTAGTTACTATATATTCAATTACATATTTATTTGTTCATAGAAGTAATTGTGGTATTTTTTAATTATTATACCTTTGATTAGGGTATTTGGGTGAATAATTCCTAAAATCTGTTCATTTGGATAATTTCCATTTAGATATAGTATTTGTTTGTACCTCTTTCCCCCAATTGAATTGGTTGGACTATTCTCCCTTGATTGAAAATCGTGACCTTTATAGTCACCATTCCCACTCTTGAAACATTGTTAGATTCCATACAAGTAATTTCATCGGAGATTACTGCCACATTTTTTCATGCATGTGATCTAGATTTATTTTTTCCATTAAATATAATCTCTATTATATTTTCTCCAAGATAATGAGAGTACCTAATTTATTATTCAACCTTAAGTGGACATAAAACAAATTTCCACGTATCTACTAATGTCACTTATATATAATTCCTTTTGAATACAATATTTTACGTCACTAAAGTCTCACTCAATATTAATTTTGGTTTCAGTAATAAAACAAGAAGTAAACCTCAAGAATCCTGAGAATTTTTTTTCATAATTACCCACTTATTCATCCTAATTTTGTTCCAACATTAGGAATTATATATGAATATTTATTATGGATAATTACAAGTAAAATATTTAGTGAATAATATTTTCTTGAATTCTTCACATTCTATAAAATAATCTTCCACATTTTTCGTCATATTCATAATGAGATTCAACCATTGTTCCACCTCTTATTCTATATCATAAAAAACTAAAAGGAACTTCTCATGGTATGATCATTATAGGACAAATAATATTTTCTATATTTTGTTAATGCATTGATTCATGAAATGTGTGTTGGAATACTCACTAATTAGGCATGTACATTTCCAAAAATTGGACTCGATTGCAGGTTTCTCTTTATTTTTGGAGTTTGGGGGATCAACATGGTTTTTTTAATAATTAAGATATTATGTGATTTTTGTGAGAATTATCATGAGATTATGTACACTGTCTCCAATCATGTTAGTTATCTCTTTGATATAATATTCACACTATCCATAAAATCCAGTATTAACATGGTATCTCTGTACTCCATCCATTACATTAAATAATTTAATATTAATGTGTGAGAATACATTAATTCATAAATATATAAAAATATAGATATAAACCTAGAAAAATTAAATCACAAATGACAAACATATCATATCTTACGAGTCTCCATGTTTTAATATAGTTCATTCATGGTTATATTCAAATTATGGTTTCTAACATAAATACATACCTATGATGACCTCAAATTTTATTTAAAACATTTATAATGGTTCGTAAATAGAATATGAATCACCGAATGAATATCTCATGAGAATATAAAACAATATTTGTAGTTAGTCCCATTAAGTTTTCAATGTGTAAAGATTATGTAAATACCCAACCAAACGTTTTAATGGTTACTACCCATTGGTGCATCAATGCCAAGGGACGCATCCTCTTTTTTTCATCCAGATTGGGATTTCATCACTAGAAAACCACACACTCAATATTCTACCAAAAATATAGGATTTTTCCCCTATTTAGGGTTATTTTTAAATCGTTCTCTATTATTATGAGTTCCTAATAAAAATTAACTAAACTCTTCGTTGGTTCCAATTGAGATTACCCATTCCTAAACTCCCATGTTTGGTTCGAAAAACACATTAATTGCCACTAGAGTTGATAGGATGTCAGAAATCTAAACATATACATTCATATATTTCACATTAATTCAATAATTTGAACATTATATCTCAAAAGTACCCATATAATATGAAAACACAAATGGTTAGTGCCTTTTTATTTAAGATAAATAAATATATTATTACACGTATTTATGATCTTTTTCCTATAATCACACTATAATTGAATTCATTATATAAATATTACATGTTATACTCATCTTTATAACCTAGGGAATATAATATATAATAAGTGATGGGATCAAACTCTTAGTAATGAAAAAACATACCAACACCCTTTCAAGTTTGTATCATAAGCCATCAAGAATACATGAACAATAGATAAATATCATTTTAAAAATAATATGGAATAATTAGAGTTATATATAAGGCCTAATATAAGGACATGTAATCTTAAATGTTCAAAAATATACGATGGAATAATTTTTTAGAATCATGATTCAATAATAATTATACATGGATCAAAAAATAGGCATATATCTTATAAATTTGTCATAAACATAAGAAATCAAAACATTATTAATATATATTTTCATGTTGTTTCCACCCTAAATCTTGTTCCAATAGTAATCCAAATCGTATCCATTCTCAATCTCATGAACATGGATAACAACATTGTGTCTATTCTCAATCATGTGAAAATTGAAAACCACATCATTTCCATGCTCAAAATCAATACCTCATGAGATATAAAACAATAACAAATGCATTGGAAGCCTATATTGGGCCCCAACCATCTTGTAATGATAATTGATATGCATAAAATATATAAAAAACAATCATATTTCATATCATGAATTACTCATGTAAATAAAACGTGTTTCATATCATTTCTAAATAGTGTCATATAAAGTGACTTCAGTAGTTAGAGTAGAAGATACCCAAAAAGGTCACCATAAAGGTGTATTTAAAAATGCATTTAGAGTAAGATTAAATTATAAATAATCCAATTGAGATTAATATATTTTTGGTAATGATTTATATGGAATTGAAATTTTAAAATGAGTTTTTCAAAAAAAAATTACATTATCCAAAAAATGAATTTACGAGTCACCTTAAAAGTTATTTTTGAGAAGTTTTCATGATGAAAATTAAAAACTATTAGGAAATAAATATTTAAAATATAGCCTTGAAAATTAATAATTTTTTATATAGGATATTTGTAGTGTAAGATAAGACATGTAATCAAAAAAGGAAAAACATATAACATTATAAAACACCTTTTTTTTAAAACGCATCATAAAGAGTAGTGAATATTATTATTTATAATAGTTAATGAAAAATATGATGATCATAAGAGGTAATAAATATTTTTACATTTAAATAAGAAATAAATAAATTGAAATTAAAAATATAGATATTGATGAATATATTCATTAAAAAGTTTTTGGATTATTCTTGACAAGTTTATACTTTTATGTTAAAGGAATTCATCAAGGAAGAACCTTTGAAATAAAAATATCATTTTACCCTAGAATGAAAGAGATGTTTTAATATAATAAAATAATTAGATGGAATATCCCAAATATATAAGAAATATGTTCAAGTATAACTTTTATTACTTGATAAAAGTGAGTTGACTTTACAAAAACCAATACAATTTTTATTGAAAATGAATAAAACGTAATGAAGGAAGGTTAGTAATAGGAATTTTAAATCCCATGATTGATGAATTAATAATATTATTAATAATATAACCCAATAGGGTATTAGTTACACTATATATATGAATAGGTGCATAATATGAAAACATTCCTCAACTAATGGTAATATCTATAAAAACCCTTACAATAACATTTGAATTATATAAAAGAAATATAACATCCTAAAATATAAAAATAACTATATTAATAACTCATTTTATAACTTTATTCATATATATTTCATCTCACAAAAATTAATTATAATCATTAATTATAAAATTATTAGTTAGTTACTTTTTATTTTCATCATCAATTATTAGTTGTCATGATTGTTCCATGTGAGTTTTTTAAAGTTCATACCAGTCCTCATTCGATTATAAACATCCATCATTCCAATATTATTCAAGGTACTGGAATATATTTATCATAATGATTTCTAAACATCCAATTTTATTCTATGATGGTTTTAGTTATGATTCATGAAGGTTAAATTGGTAATAAGCTTGTTCAGGGTAATTTACTGATATCAACATATTGCATTATAATTATCATTGTTTTTTTCTCATAATTTTATATCCATATTCATAAAAATAATTTTTATTTAATATCATTTTTTTTAAATAAATACATATGATGTTGATGGAAAAAAATTATTGTTCACTAAGGTGGTGGTTTGAATATTACATGAGTAACATTTCATTTTATAATTAGTTATATTAATAATATACTGCATAGTTTAACTTTATATGAACTTAATAATTTCATAAATATCATATTTTTTATTTAATACACACTTAGAACCATCAATCTATGGTGATAATGAAAAAATAAACACAAAATCCATAGAGGTGGTAGTCCACAAATGACAAGGGCTACATTTTAATTTCCCAAATAAATGGGGTGGTTATAGATAATTATTATTATATAAACATAAAAATACATAAGTATACTTATGAAACATTTTTTTATTATATTATAATTATTATAAAACTTTTAATGAGGTTAATGAAGAAATAAATAAAAAGAAATATAAAAGGACAGATTATGTTTTTTGACCTAATCACCAGGAAAAATACTTAAGAATTTTTAGAATAGTCCTTTAGTGAGACCATCATATCATTAATTTTGGATAGATTGTAGAGGAGTGATATAAGAAATATTGGGAAATATAAAAGTATTTTCTTATTAGTATGAGTGTGGTGGTAAAATTATCCCTTTATAATTGACATGGGTGTCACTTTTATAAATATTCCAAACATTATATTAAAGACATGTCACTTTGAATGGAAAATACCATGAAAAGTGGAAACTAATATGGAGCTGGTAATTCTTCGTGTATCATCCTCTCATAACAAACAATAGAATAGTTTTGGTATATTTAAACATTATCTTCTTAATTTGACATTTTACCATAATTTACTTTAAATAAGGTAACTTATATTTTACCTTGGTGACATTTTTCATTTCAAAAAATAACAATAAAATTATTATCTAATTTTGTTATCATAATTCCTAATATTAATACCATTTTATAATTCCAGATTTGTATGATTTAAAAAAATAATTCAAGAAAATAATTTTCTCACGCATAAAAAATGTTTTAGTAAAAATATAACATTTATAATAATATGTAAAACATTATTTTATAAATATAAATTAATATTTTATGTGAATAATTGTAAACATAATTTATATATTTAGTTATGGGAAATGTTTCGTAAATTTTAGGTCACATTTATATCCAAATGATGTCATAAAAGTTATGGTATTTATAAACAATGTTTAATTGTATAATACACCAAAAAAATCTTTCTAAAAATCCCACAAACATTCACGTTAAGATAATTTTAATTATTTATTCCAAAAATTTCGTTCATTTATTAAAATTAAAATTCTAAAATTTAGGAATTTTATAATTAAATAGAAAAATTGAATACAATAGAAAACTGTTTTATTGGAAAATGCATTAATTTAATAGAAGTTTTTCTTATTTTAATTTCTGTTCAATTTATAATTAAATTAATGTAAATATATATGTAATATAAAAAATATAAATTATCATTATTTACTACAATATATTTGTTTTTCTTTATTCCTAAAAAAAATCAATTTTTAGAAAATAAATTTTTAAGCATAGAATCATCCTAATGGACATCGTTCTATAATAATTGAAATTTATAAATAAATTTTTATTAAAAATAATATTTTATTTTACTAAAAAAATATATTTGAAATGTATAAAAATACAAGTTATATATAAATGATTTATGAAATTAATACTTACATGTGTATATAATCATAACTTCAATCCCTTGATTCTATTCTATCTATATTATTTCCGTAATATGGTCACTACTATTTACAAAAACCAATTAATTTTCTGTATTTAAGTGGTAATATTATAATTTATTTAATTATTTAGATCTGGTTCTATCGTTATTTTTTATTTATTGTAATACAACCCATTATAGAATTAAAATTATAGTGTGTTACAGATTTTATGTGATGATGAGGTATTGATTATAGAAGAAGTGATACATTCTAAAATAAACATTCAAGTGGTTCCATCTCATTAATTTGAATGAAGAGGATAAATTTTGATTAATTTTAAATGAAATTAATTATATTATATTAAAAATGGATTTATTATCCAATGTTATTTATTCCTCCCCTGATTTTTCTCATACAAAATTATAATTATTTAATGTCAAATATTTTTTAAGATGTTTATGTTTAATGGTTTATTATATTCCTTGGTTTTCAAAACTATCAAAAGGGTGTGATATTTTATCCCAAGTGATATTTTTAAAATGTGATGTATGGGTATATATTTGAGATAGAATGTTTCTTGTAGAATATATAAATTATTAATTGAGATTATTTATAGAATTTTTAGAAATATATATGTTTATTATGTTGGGATTTATTTTCAATGCATTAATCATATTAAAACTCATGTAAAAAATGGATAATTTTTGAGGTGAATGATTTGTGTAAATTTGGAATAAGTATGTACATTCTTGAAATAAATATGAAATTTACATGTCTTAGTGAATTTGATAAATTCTAATCCTTTGTAAGTAAAAGAAATAATTTCAAGAAAATTTCAATGTATGATGTTCATAAGAATCAATTATATATGTGAAAATATTATTTTCTACCTACTAAACAAGAAATTATATCTCTATAGTCTTAATATACTCTATGTAAGTATCAATTGTCCCTATATTAGTATTATTTTATCTATGTAAGCATGTATTGATATTTTGTAATGATGAATCTCATAATAAAAGTATTTTTTTGATTGTGTAATTATCCACACATGCTGAAAATTTTAATATCATATATATAGAAAATGTGAGTTTCTGTAATCCATTAATGAAAATTAAATTTATTTTGATGATGATCATGTTATTCTATCTTCAATAAAACATCACCAAATTGATTTTTTTCATTCATGAAAATTTATAATACAGTTATAACTATTTAGAAAGTGTTATTGAAAATGAAAATGATTCAATTACTACTATAACTATTTGGTTATGTTGTAAATATGTTTATGAAACTATAGTTACCTATTGTATAATTTTCAATAGAATAAAAAGAATATCGAAGAGAAAGACTAAGTAGTTCTGAATAGTTTACGGAAATTAATTGTTTGAATTTCAATTTGAAATTAAATTTCAAAATAAATTACAAATGTTGTTATGTGATTAAATAAGTACAATATAAAATAAAATGACATCCTGTGTTCAATAAGAATAAGTATTTTAGTACATGAACTCTATATAGGGAGTTTAACAGAGTTATCAAGAATATTTTTGAGAGAGTATGTATAATTAGTGGTTTATATGAATATCAATGAAAGAGAAGAAGAGATCTATAATAGTACATGTCGCAGAAGAAGAAGAGGAAGAAGAAAAACTAAACCAACTAGGATTAAAGTATTTCTTAGTTTAAGACCTTCTTTTTATTGATAAATAAAACCATTTATAATTTGTTTTTTGAGGGGATAATCAAATAAATTATGGATACTTTTATTAACATGAGTATTGGGATATTCCCTACTTGTTGAACATACATGTTAATATTATTAGGTTGTATGGTCTTAATGAAATATAATCATGCCAAGGGCTGGAATTTCATTTTGAAAAGTGAAGCTACTATATCTATTGTGAGTCATTGTATGAGTTCTTGTATGTGTTTATAATGAAAAAACTTATCATCTTAAATGGTGGGAAGCTTGTCTGTAAAGAATCATAAAATGGAATTCATACTCATTGTTTCACACCCCCACCAGTGATTTCACTAATATTGTTGGCCTTTATTATATTTTACTGAAGGGAGGATTAAATTATATTATATTTATAACACATAATTTGTTTAAATCATTATTTTTTTTTCTGAATTCAATGTTATAACTGAATTCAATACAAAGACAAGGTAGAAGAAATCTAAATCCATTTTCATTTGAATAAAGTACCTCTTTAAATACATATATGAACATTTATATTAAAAGTATAACTCTTTAAACTAATGCATACAGTTACTCATTATTTAAAAATTAATTTCCTGGAAAAATTTGGGAATAATCTATTAAAATGAAAAAATAATATATTTTGACATGAAAAATTAATTTTTGAAAATAAATAAATAAATATAATTATAAACAATACATTATTTAGTCATGTATTATATAAATTAAATTATAAATTGAGTCTAATAGTTTTATAATAATATCTAATATGATCTCATTAATATTATTATTTATATGGAATTTAATTTAAATATAGGATTTTAAATGAAATATTAACATTTCCTTTTTATTATATATATATTTTACATAAACTAAATATCAAATATTTAATATTTATTTAAAAAATAATGATGTCGATTATCAACACCACTTTTTTTACCTTATCCCATAAATCATGTCTTTTATTTGAACATTTCAAATTAATAATAATTCAAAATTTAAAATATTAAATATAAATCATGTTATATTATATATTAATTTTTTATTTAAAAAATATATAAATTATACGAATAACTGTATATGATTTAATGGATTTCAAAAAAAATCATGCACACATCTTAGTAGTGTTGTGGGACTTGCCTTAACCCCCCTTAGTAGGATTAGAAATCCACCACTAGGACTCTTATTACAGATTTTAAGGACCAAAATACATGGATAATGATATCCTAAAGGGCCTAAGCCATGAAGTCTAAATACATTCCCAAATGACCCTAAAAAATATAGACCAAATTCCATGATCAATACATTTACTTTTATTATATAGCTCCCCTACATATTTTTCTATCATATTTTTTCATATGCTCATGTCAGGACTTTTAATCCACCCAATGTGTACCTTTATTAAGAGGATCCACCCATCGTAACCTACCTCACACCACCACCCATTATGTCTACCTTTTTTATCCACCACTTCCCGTGTTTTTTAAATTTTTTCCATTTACCGCCACCTATATGATTACATTCATGGGGAATAAAATCATCACCCTCCATTTAATAGGGTAGAATGGGTAAAATTAAGGTATGAACATAAATTACACATATAATATCAATATAAACACATTATATCAAAACTATATTACATCTATATAATTTGAAGAAATTTATTTTATTGTTGAAAATTAATATTATAGAATATCTAATTAGTAAATGTTTTATAAAAAAAATTACTTAAATTTAATAATTTTTTAATTTAATAATTTATAAAAGCCTTATTAAAATAAATAAATAATATAAAATATTTTTTTAATTAATTTATATGAATTTAAAAAATTATATAATTCAATTTATAATTGAAAATAAGATCAATAAATTTTTTATTTTATTTCATATTTGACTATTTATACATATCACAAGGAACGACATGCACCATTAATTTAACACCCCTAGTTTGATTTATTATCAGTTTTTATAGGATATTAAAATTTAATGAATGTTTTTATTATGATTTGGGATGTTTTTGGAAGGTTTTATAAGGTTTTGGAGGAATTTTTTAATGTGAATTGTTTGAGTAAAATTTCTAGAAACCCTGTATGGGGAATGTGTTCATCGGGAATGCGCATTATATGGAAAAAGAGTGAGGCTAACCATTAGACTTGGAATATTTTATGAAAAATATGGGCACATGTTTATCACATGGGTTTTCAAACAATTTGGCATACTCATGTGATGGGAATCAATTTTATATAATTTCTGTTTTACACTAAAATATTCTTGAAAATCCCCTTTCTTCAACTGATGACCTTGGATAGTAATCTAGAGGGTTTCCTTAGGCTCTTTTTATTGATCAAGGATATTCTAACATGGATTATAATAATTTTTCAAGAATTTGATAATGTAAATCAATGTTTAGGAACTAATTATTTCTTTCCATCTTGGATCTCCTTTGTTTTTATGAATGGAATAATAGATCAATGTTTTTATACCCAAATTTAAGAGATCAAATGATTTTTCATTGGTTTTACATGGGATTTGATAGATAAATGGAATAAAGGGGTATGATATATGGGAATATATAATAATATTCATGTTGAAAAAATCAAAGGTATGCAATTTTTTTTCTTTATGATTTTTTTAATGTGACATACTTCATGATTATAATTAAGAATTATTCCATGGAATGAAAATTAAATAACAAAAACACTACTGAAACACTACCATTTTTTATGTTGGTTATTCTTATTCAGGGGGTTGGGTATGTGGGTGACACCACATGTGATTTGGATATAATGGTTTTTTTAAAAAAAGCTTTGTAAAAAAAATTTATTAAGGGGTTTCAATAACATGGCTTGGGTTTCCTATGTTCTATTGAATTGGGAAATTAGATCATGGATTGAATTGAGCTTGTCCACAGTCACTTCTATGGAGGTCCTAGTAATGAATATGAATATGAGAGAGAGAGGGAGAGTTTATTCTAATAGAATTATTGGTGGATGGATCAATGATGGAAGTCACCTGGTATACAAGACTCTTTTGGGAGCTTTGAGGATTTATCTTGTGTGTTTATTAGGAATTATCAAATTACTATTTGATACAAAATAATATTTATAAATGGTTTTTTTGGAAAAAAAAACAATTTCAATTATTGTATTTATTGTTTTTAACTATTTTGGTTAAATATATTAAACTATTTATATTATAATAATCTCATTTAAATTTTTTAATGATCTTATTGATGTTTTATAGAATATTTAGAAAACATGGTTTCAATTTTAGTGAAATGTGGGAAATTTGTCTTTGGATTTATTTCTAGTTTGATATACTCACTCTAATATATACACCATTGTAAAAATATAGAATTTTTCATTTGTGATATAATAATGGTAAAAGTTTAGAACTTTACAGGTGAATCATTGTTAGAGTGGTTGTTATAGATGTTGGAAGATGGACCTTGGTGTGCGTTTGTATCTTTGAGATCGAGTGGTTCCACCTAGGTGGTTGAATATTTCCCTACTTATTAGTCTTATAAATTTTTGTTCCATTATTTCTAATATTAATCTAATGTTTATTTTTTTTATTCAATTGAGTTGTTAGATTTTATCTAACGCACAATTTATAATTTTCTCTTTCTACTTTTATATGTTCTTCTTCATCCTAGATCCTATTTATGGTTTTGTGTGTCTATTTTTAAGGGTAAATTCCCCCTTCGATATTTTATTATTTTTTTTAAAACTCTTTATTTATTTATATCCTCTAGTGTTCGGGTAATGTTACATAAGGATAATATCACCACTAACCAGACCATAGCCATTGGGTTGTGCAGGAATGTTAAAAATTGTATCATTTTTTGGACCTTGAGTTGGGATGGTAGTAAGGTTATATGATGGGTTATAAATTTAAAATTATAACAGAAAAAGATTTAGATAACATTTTATTATTAAATTCATGTTTATAAGTATTTTTGTGTTCAAAAAGTGTTCTAAAACACATTTATGTGTATTATCAACTCATTAACAATGATTTTTCCATTGATTTTTAGGAATCATGCATTAGAAGAGAGAATCCATACTAGGATTTAATTGTCCCATGGTTATTTAATTTGAAATATTTATATTTTTGTTATCACTCAATGATATATATTATTAAACTTAGGATATAATATTGGAAAATGAAATAATTGAAATTTTGGACATGGTTTTAGAATAAAAATTCCATGATGAAGAAATACTAACTATAGAGAGTTTTCAACAATGAATGTGGTTCCTCCAAAACCATAGGTGCATCAAAAATTTGTTCAGATTATTTTATGGGTGTTTTAATTTATTATCAAAAGACCTTGGGAAGTGGAACATTATCCTTTGAATCACTCATCTGTTTTCCTTAAATAGAATCCACTAGCAATATGAGGTGATTCCGGACCTTTATAAGTGGATGTTTGGATGAGTTGAATAATTTTTTTTGACATTATCATAACCCATAATTGAATGAAATTGGGCTAGCTATGTGAATTTTAAAAGTATTCTAAATACATTTTTAGGGTGTAATGAGTTGTGAAAATTTGGAATTAAACATATTTGGGAAGGGATTGAGGATTAGTTCAATAAAAGGTTTTATCTGACCATCATCTATATTTAAGAAACTATAGATTTATTTTTACTAAGATAATGAAATATGTTATTGACTAAATATTTTTAATAATTCACTCACACGGTTTTCATTGTACCAGAGGTAGAATCTAGTGAGACACAGAGAGTCCTAATATTCATGTAATGTATATGACATCTGGTACACTTCTATGTTTTTATGTTCTATCATATATATTTTACATAAGTGGTGAACTTGTGGTTGGTTAGTGGGAGATATATGACATTCAGTCTAAGTAGACGGAATATTTTTATCCCTCTATCTGTGGGTACAAACTCTAGTGAATGAAAAAAAGTAACAAGGTGGGATACTCCCATGGAAGTAGTGTAATGAAGATCCATTATACCAGATCAACCTCTTATCATCCTTATTGTATTAATAAACTAACACGAATTTAGTGTTTCTATTTTCAACATGGAAATAATTATTGTATTTCAATTAAAAAATGTTTCTTACTTGTTTATATAAAGTAAATCATAGAAGGTATTATAGAAAATATCCCAATTTAACAAGAGGAGGTGGCTCAACTCATCTTCGAGCCTCAAATGCTTGGATGGAACAATATAACCATAACTGTTGATACCTCCAGAATATGGTGAATTAGTATATCTCTATGAATAACTCATTGTTCTATTCAATACCTCAATAGATGAATAATATATATTTTATAAGGGATTACATATAGCTATAAGGAATGGAGTGGACAATTTTTACTATGCTTGAAGGTCCCTCCAAGCTATAAGGAACTATTTTTTAAACCCAACTCTTATGCATGTATTGTTGGATACTTATGTGTTACATTCTTTTCTTTCATACCATGTGGTTAAAAAAATTATTTCATATCAATTTTATTCCCCACGTCATGAGTATTATGAAATCTCTTGTGCATCGGGAATGTAAAGGATTCATGTTCCCAACATGTTCCATTATCATGGATGTGGTTTCGTTTTATTGGGATTTTATAGAATCAGAGATGGATTTTATTGATTTGTTATTTGGAAAGGATTTTCTAGTGGAATTTAAATCCCACAATGTTTGATATAGTCTCCCAATGACTTTTAAATCACTTTATTGCACTAGTCATGAATTAATGGGGGGTTTTGATATTAGCATAGGCAGAAAAGGACCAATGGCAATGGTTGATGAAATTGCCTTTGACTAGTTTAAAGAAAAGACCTTTATAAGTATAGATGAAACTATGAAAAAAAACTAATATTATAGTGTATCGATTCCTAGTTCTCTTTCTAAATGATTTTTTAGGGTTACAACATCAATGGGAAATTGAATTTTCTATCGTTATATTAATAAGAACTAATAATATTATTCTTCTATCATATTGAATTGATTTTATATACTTTTAGTAATTAAAGTTTCATATCATTGAGTTAGAAAGAAAATGTTTCCATAAAACTATTTCATTTCCTTAGAATACATCAATTCCATTTATAAATAAGGAAGACATATCACTCTGATTATTTGTTGATTATTGTTGACTAAACCAATTTACAATCAACAATCGATATCATATTCCTTAATTTGATGATATATTTGATCAACGTAGGGGATCTAGGTGGTTCTATAAGACTGATATTTGATCAAGATACCATCAAATTATAGTTAGGATAGAGGATATTTTGAATAAATAATTTCGGATTTGGTACAACCAATATGAATTATTGGTCATTCCCCTTGGTCTGGTGACATCCCTGGAGGATTTCGTGGACCTAAATAAATATATCATCCATAGGTTCTTAAATTATTTTATATATGTATTTCTTGATGATATTATGGTTTATATTAGGAATATAAATGATCATTATGATCTATTATAGATTATAATTAGAACACTACGTGATCATTAAATGTATTTTAAACTTTTTATATGTAACTTTTGGATTCAGGATTTTTTTTCCTGATGAATATCATTTATGAAGAACTAGTATTGGTTGATCATGAAAATATCAAATCAATAAATTCATGATGGTTCCCCCAATAAAATATTTTATATTTGATGTCTCCATGGAATGGGAAGATATTATCATTACTTCATTCATGATTTTTCAAAAAATTATTATCTGATGAATGTGTTGATAAGGACGGGGTTCTTTTTGAATGGGATGAAAAATGTCAAAAAAATATCTAGGATATAAATCATAGATGATTTCAATACCCATTCATTTCCATACAAAACCATCTCAGGGGTATTTTTTTATTGATATGAATCTCAATCAATTTTGTGTTGTGTTCCCATGTAATGATATCCTACTTCAGTTAATAGATCAAGGTAGTTGAGAACACATGAAAAGAATTATCCAAAACATGACTTTAAATTGAATGTAATGGTTTATTCCTTGACAATATTTTCCCACCGGTGAAATTTTCATACTCTTCAAAATTTATAATAGATTTAATCATATCTTTTCTAAATGAAAATTGAACTTTAGAAAATAATGATTGATAGAGTAACTTTATATATTTTACATTGACTTTTTGTATACATTAGAGAAAGTAAATTATGTGGTAGGAGAATTGAGGGTTAATTATTATAGAGAAGTGGTCAGAGAGGATTTTGACTAATGATAGAGAATGAGTGTTATTATTGATATGCATCTATAATGTACTAAATAATATCAGAATGTTGTTCTCTTCTCAATAACTTTTGTTCCTGATCTAATTGATTTGGTCCAAGAGTTTCAATGATCAGATCCTGATTCCATCACCATTACGTCAACCCTAGATGGTGGGGAAACCATGGATGATTGGACAATGGTTCCAAAAATTATATTTCAATTTATAACTGAATCATGGTGCCTCTATCATGATACTAAGAAATTGTTTTGGTATATGAACATTCAAAATAGTTAATTTTCGTGGTCATTCTAAAAATTTTCAAGGTGATTAAACCTCATTTCTAGTGTTCATGTATGAAAAGAATGATTTCATATTATATACATAAATTATTAATTGATTATAAATTAAAGGCTATGAATCAATGAATAGTTGGTATTCTATAATCTATGCCCATATATATTTCTAAATTAGAGAAAATTATTGTTGAATTTTCCACCGGAATATTGTGGAAAATATAGAAATATGACTCTATTTGGGTGATTATGGATCATCATAATAATTCAACACACTTTCTCCCAATTAGATATTCCAATATCAAAAATGATATAGAAAATATATATATTTGAGAAGTGTCCCAGATATATAGAGTTCTAGTTTCCATCACATCTGATAGGGGTCTTTTTCCTACTTCATTGTACTAGTAATCTTTGAAATAGGATCATAGAACTCGATTTACCATGACAATTACATATTATCCTCAAACATATTGGAAATTGGAATTCATGATTTTGTATTTAGGATGATTTTATTTTAGCAAGTGTCATGGACTTTGGTAGATCATTGAAAGATCATCTATTTCTAGTACAGTTCTCAATTAATTCCATTTATTATTTCTTGATACATATGGTTCCTTTTGAATAAGCATATGGTTTTCTATTTCATTATCCTCATTATTGGGTAAAAATAGTAGATACTTCACTAATTGGACCCACCCTTTTCTATGATAATATATATGTGATCCAAATGATCTGGAAGTAGATGATTATTTCTCAAAAATTACAAAGATCAATCATAGATCATAATCATTGTTGTTTTCCATTAAATGTTATTCATAATGTCTTTTAGGAGTATCACTGAGACATATTCATCATTACCTGTGAATCTTAGACATATTGGATCCATGGAATGTAGGTCTTTTTAAAATTCATGAATGAATTTTTTATGTAATATTTAGTTTATCCTTACCATTGAGATCTAGCACTATCAAACATCTGTTTAATTTCTCTCAACATAATAAGTATCATCCAGATCCTACTTGCATGAAAATTTGGTATCATATTATGCTTGATACAAATATGAAATTTATCCATAAACCATTTGATATAAAGGAGAACAATTTCCAAGCTATGTAAATTTCTTTGGTAATAGTACTATGAAATCATGCTCAAAATCAATAAAAGACATTGGAATGATAAACTATATTGAGAGATAACTAGTCAAACATTTTTAAGATTTTATATGATTGAAATACTAATGGTTGGGAGAATATTACACTGTTGTTTTGAGGTATTTCCCAATTTTACAGAACAGTTAATGTTAACGAATTATTATGCTAAATATAAGGAAATTTTGGGAGGTTTAAGGAATATTTCTGTTGGAATTTGTTAAGCTACACGGTTAGTAGAAATAGGGATTAACTCTCTAGGATACTACATGAGGGTTTTATGGGTCACTACGAAGGTACATAGTTGGTACATTATTTGGAAAAAAAGTGTGCCATGGAATTTTTTGAACAGATTCAATTCACATGGTTAGTTCATGATTTGATAAACTATTTACCCATGTTATATGATGATAATTTAAATTTATGGAAATTACATTACACCTAATACTTGCTTTAAAACCATAATTACACTTCTTTTGACCTTGGTGCATGATTTTTATGGAAAACTAAGGTTATTTTTTATGACTTTTGGCATCCAAACTCCAATTTTCATAATTCATGGAGTTTTTTATCATAAAATTAAAGTTTAATGTCCCTATTATTCTTTACTATCATGGATCCCCGAGGTCATTATGGAATGGATACGTAGATCATAGTTTTTATACATGGATCTATAGGATTGGATGACTATTGATCGGTTTTTATGGGTATCTCAAAGAGAAATAAAAGGAAGTGAGTATATTTGAAGGATTATATAAGAAAAGTTGTGTTGAATATATCTCCAGTTGGCGACTTATTCCTCCTAATTTTATATGAATGATAAGTCTTTCAGGATTATGATTGATTCATGTCGTTCTAAATGGAAATTATACATCTAAAAATATATAATAAATCTACTAGTTTCATTATAGTTTTTATCATTATGGGTATGGAGGAAGTGGGTCACACAACATGGGATTCTGAAATATTAATTTTTTAATAAAAACTCTTTGTAAATAAAAGAGGTTTAATGGGTGTTATTAGCATCTCTTGGTTTTCATGAGTCCTAGTGAGTCAATAAAATGGATCATGGATGGATGTTACCATAATAATAGAATAATTTTGGAGGTCTAGGATAGGAATGGGAATGTGTGTTTGTGTGTCTTATTTCAAAAGTACTATTAGTATATTAATCAAGGTCAAAATTCAAAATTATCATAGGACCATCATTTCTGGTTTTTCACAACTGTGTATGGTGGAATATATAATGAATTTTTTAAAAACTATTAAGGGTCTATTTAAAAGGAATTTTTATTTTTTAAAAACTATTTTTTTAATATTTTTATAGGTCATAACTATTTTTGATGATCTTTTTAATTGTTTATATTTTCATAAACAATTTTAAATTTTTTTGTCGATCCTCAAATATTTGTATAAAATTTTAATCTAAAATGGTCGTATATTAAGTGGCATGTAGGAATATTATCTTGGGTTACCTATTGGGAGGTGGAAGTTCCTTGTTGTTACTGTCTAGTTCAATTACCTAAGACCTCCGGGTCATGTAATATCTCGCAAGCCTATGGTCAATGTAATCACCTAAGCCTACAATACTTTTAAGGGTTCCCCCTCATCCCTTGAAATGGGGGTTATCCAAAATCAATAAAAAGTGGCATGTGGGCCATTCGGGCTACCTATTTGGGTTGTTATACACACTCATTCAAATGAATCATGGTAAATATTTTGATGTTTTCCTTCATGATACAAGAATTATAAATGATTCATACCTTACTTTTGGAGAACATTAATAGTGGTTATCATATATGTTTAGGGATAAATCTTGGAGCATGTTCCTGTCTCAGAGTCAGATTACTGAAATCCTGTTTCTCAATTTTATTTCTAATTATGAATATTGGGTATTTTGGCTATTTTAATTTTGATGTTACAAGGATGTTGTTTTTTATTCCTTTGTGTTTTTGGATTTTATCATGTGAATCATATGTACTTTTCACGTGAATTTTAATATGTTCTTCATAATCATGGTTTTAATTTATTGTTGAATGTGCTTGTGCTTATGTGTAAATACTCCATCCCTTCTATTCATGTGTTAAAACCATAGTATTTTTTTAATCATTATTTGATAGGGGGAATGGGACCCAAATTTAGTAGAACATCTGACATGGCCTATGAAGATGGGTTTTGTGGGGATGATATAGTGAAATCACTATCTATCAATTAGATAATGTCTTGTTGGTAGAGTCTATGGGTGCGAAAAATATAACTCCTTGAAATCATGGATTATAATATTACAATGTGTATAATTAAACAAAAAATCATATAATATCAAACATATCATTAAAAACAAGTGATAATGGATTGTGTAGAAATAACTCCCAAGGAACATATTAGTCAGGACCTATGATTTCAAATCCTTGTAATACTAAACAATTTCCTTGAGGACTTATGAATGATAATCCTAGTGCGCTCGGAAATCAAATATTCTGAAAATCCATTGTGTCACGACCTTTCCTAGTGGTGCTCATGCCACGTATCCCCAATCCCTCCTCTTATAGGCTGTGTACTGGTGACTAGAACCGAATAGGAATATAACTAACATGGGAGGTATTTCCTATGAACATGTACACATAGACTCATCTCCAAGTCCAAAAAATTTTCAAATGTATAAACCACTAATAACCAAATGTGTGCATACCACTATATCCCAAACAGATTACAAAATGAATGTAAAGTGTATTAAAGTAAATGGTGTAGAATACAATCCCATAAAAACTAATTATATAAACCTACAAGTCCAATCTATATGAAAATGGTACCGATACTTCTATCTGTAGTCATAGGAACACCTTAGATGTATAATATCACAAAGCTCTGTCCAGACCTATTCCACCTAGGACTCCAGAAAAAGGACCCTCATATGAATAAGACACGAACCGTATAAGAAAATACTATATAGGGGTGATTATATCAGTACTCTGTTGGAAAATCAGAAACCAAATAGAAATTCACAAAGAAAAAGGTACAGTCATCTCTACATAGTATATGTCTACATCACATATGTAAATAATATCCAAATATATTCAATCAAAGACACATAGTCTATAGGTAAGTCAAAACCAATGTATGCCCACACTAGGGATTAATCTCATAGATTCGATGAAGTAGTCATCTAAGAGAACACACTCTGGATTCTGATAGCACTGATGAAATCCTTCTAAGAAGTACTATTCTTTGAGAACATTCATGAGAAGGATATAATGATAGATATGAAGAGAATTAAATACATCATATGAGTATCACATCCATGTCCATGGGGTGATACCAACAACTCCATGTGGATTAACCAAAAAAATATTGGATCGATTCCTGGTGAAGTTGCTCCCATCAATAACTACGACTCTACCTATGGCACAATGAATGAATATAAGAACCTACTCCATTCCTATCAGAGGATTCCAATAACTCTATATAGGATGTACTACTGATGGGATCATAGTATTATGTGTAGTAAATGATTCGTACAAACCTTCAAGGAAACGATAAGGGAATGAAACCATAATGAAACCTACCCAAGATATGGTGGAAAAGTGAATAAAGCCATGCAGTAAGGTATACACAGTGTGTATTAGGCTCACACTCTATGTCCCTTGACCCTATGTACTGCTCCTATACAATGGCCTATTTCATTCCACAATCAAATATACGGAGGATGGGTATACACCATTTATAAGGAGTTGCACGCCATGTCGTTCCATCCGGGGTCCACTCATGTACTTTGGTTGTGTTCCAGTACACATTGTCATCTTGTGTTCCTCTTCCCATGTTTCAGTACATGGGGTAGTATATGTTGTTGGTCAAAAACAATTCATGTTGTGGGGTACACATCATGTAGGCAAATCATGTACTCCATCTCGTGTCTATGTATCTGCCGAGATACTTGTCGATTCTTAGGGAATGACCAAGACACCATGTTCTAGGGGCCACATGACATGTGACATTTAACTATCTACAGATTCCCTATCTGGCACTTAGTGGTGTCCACATGTCTTGAAACTCCAGTATAGATGTCGTTTTCGTTGGTATTTTCTATAATGTCACATTCCTCTTCTGTGCACCTTTTTTGATCTCTCGGGTTTTAATGACCTCGTTTGTTTTTCTAGAAAAATTTTATTTAGGCTCAATTAATCACCCTACCTCCACATACTTGTGTATTGGGCCATCAATAATCATGGATAAAAGTTTAAATCAATTCTTATGAAACTTGTCGAAGAATAGTTTCATCTGATTCCCTACTATTTTTCTGTGGTTGTTGTCGCCGCACCACCGTTAGGTCGTCCTGAGGTTAGATCATCAATTTCAAAAAAATTAACATAAAACCAAAGGCACAACATTCATTTTTTACATTAACATGTTAAATAAAAAAGAACATGTATAGAAAACAGGTAAAACAAATGAACAGGAAAAAATATGAGGAATGAACCTTAATATTTTTTCATTCTGGCCTCGATCTGTTCACATAAGAATAATCATAATATCATAAACAATTCTCAACTGATCAATCAATGATAAATACTGCACAGAATAACCCATCCCGTAAGGAATGACTGAAATGTGGATCTAACTATTCATTGCTTGGACCCCGTTCATCAATGAATTTAATAACTGGAAAAGAAATACAAAATAATGCATCATACCTAGTAATTGGATCATTTCTTGTTGAAGGTCAACTACCACTGGCAAGATCTATCATAAACGATCTTTGATCCAATCCTATGTCATCTCCACCTGGATATTTCGATAGGGTTTCTCACCAGAGCCTCTAGTGAATTTCTAAGGTTATGAACCTAAACAAGGATCCTTTCCTAAAGGATCATTTTAAAAAATAAAACATCATTGTGTCAATGAAATAGAGAAAATAAAATAAATCATTGATTTATTTTAATCATTAAAAATTCCCAAAACTAGTTTTTATATACAACCAGTATCGTTCAATGTTAGGTCTCTCATAAGGTAAAACTGATGATCTGAACACAACGGTTCCATCAGATATCATATTCAGGCACATATTTAAAATTCATTACACTTTTTCAGGATAACTATGTGCACATACTATTTAATATTTTAATATTATTCCAAAATTTATTATAGACACATCAAGTCTCAGAATCGCATGTTGTATCAGCACCTGGTCTCATAATTAATCCCTTTAATATTTAAAAATGATACATAGAATATTAGGGACATTGAATTATACAAACCTTGGTGATTTACATCCCTGAAAATCAAAGAACAAAGGCTATTAAAAAATATGAGGGTATAGAGCATGAATCTGAGACTCTCGATCCCATGTCCTCTCCTTGAGATTCATGTGATGCCACAAAATAGGAACTAATGGAATTGATCACCCATGATGGATCCTCTCCTATAGATCCTTCTTCTCCACTAGGTACTCAGCAAAAGTCACTCCATCATTGATGTCCATCTCACACCATTCAATGACATGTGGTTGGTCATGAACATACCTCCTCAGCTGTGACACGTGGAAGATGTCATGAACCTGGTCTATATACAATTGTAGAGCTAAGTGGATTACCACCTCACCAACTCTATAATGATTATTAAAAGGGCTACTAAATCTTGGAGATAACTTCCTCCATAACCAAATATTCATAACCCCTATTGAGGTTAACCCTGAAAGAACAAATGGTCCCCTTCCTCGAACTCGAATGGTCTATTTTCCAATCATCATAATAATTAGGATAGCTATGTGCAGTCTTCATCTACTGTTGGAATAGTTTTACCTTCTCTATAGTATCTCGCACCAATTCTATTCCCATGAGTACTAACACTCCTAGATCAGTCTATAAATGTGGTGACCTATAGGGTCTCTCTTACAGAGCCTCAAATGGCGCCATACCAATGGTGTAATAGTAGTTTTTGTTGTATGAAAACTCCACCAGTGGTAGGTGATCCTCCAAACTATGGCCAAAGTACATCATAATGATTTTAGCATGTCCCCGAAAACCTTAATGGTTCTCTCCATTTTCTTATCCTTCTATGGGTGAAATGTTGTCCTCAAGCATAAATGGTTCCCAGACACCTCTTATAATCCCTTCCACAAACAAGATGTAAAACGAGCATCACGATCTGAAACAATCATCGATTGAACTTTTGGGAGTGGATCTATCTTCTGTGCATAGGGGATTCCTAATATCTCTACCAAACTCTCCTCTTGGATAGACAGTAAGTTGACTGAATTGGTGGGTCGTTAAAAAATAACATACATGGAATCATGACCCCAAAATTTATGTGGTAAACCCATCATGATGTCCATCGATATCCCATCCCACATTCATTATTGAACCTCAAGGGGTTGAACTAAACCAGATGGAACCTGGTGCTCAACCTTCACATGCTGACATGTAAAGCACAAAGAAATAAACTCTTCTTGTTCATTCATCATTCTCATCCACTAGAAACGACATCAATGGAATTGGAACATTTTCTCCACACATGGATGTACCTCCAAATTGGATGTATGAAATTCCTACAGAATATCCTCTCACAATGCCACTGGTACTACTATACCTCCTCTAAAAAGGACATTGTGCTCCCCACCTTTTGAATATTATTTAGGAGCATTCCCTATGGGCATTTGATCATGTTGGTTCTAATAGTAGATATCTCCAAGATATACGACCCTAAATTTCTGTAGGAATATAAGGCTAAAAACCATCAACTTGAGGTATGATTCTCCATCTCCATCCACTAAGGATAATTTCAATGTGTCCAACTTCTCTGATGCCTCATTCAACAAATACAAACTATATCTCATTGTGAGAGAATCTTTAACCACATTCCCCTTCCCAAGAGTATAAAAAATATCAATTTCATTATCCTAGATGAACTCAATCCATTTCCACTATGACATGTTCATATCCTTTTTAGAGAATTCGTACATGAGACTATTTTGATCAGAGTATATGGTAAACCACAAGCCCATCAGAATGTGTGTCCACATCTTCTACAAGAATTATATTGTTACTAACTCAAGATCATGGGTTACATAGTTCTTCTCATTTGGCCCCAACTGGCATGAACCATATGAAATCATCACTTTTCTTATCATGAAGACATAACTGAGACCAGTTATTAATGAAACACAAAACACTTCATACTCGACACAATCCTTCGTTAATCTCATGATGGAATCACTCTTCAACCTATACCTAAAATGATTAAAAGATTCCTAGAAAATCTTTATCCACAAGAATGGATTCCCCTTTTGATACAAATCTATCATATGGGATGATACCCTATATAAATCATGTGTGAATGTCTGGTAATATCATGCTTGGCCATGGAAGCTTCGCACTTCCATCACACACCTATGTGGATCCCATGTTAACACCATATGAACATTGTCTTGGTACATAGACACTCTATCCACTAAGATAAAATTTCACAAAAATATGACTAACTAATCCCAGAACTATGACATAGAGAGTTTCCCATAAATTCGGTTAACTCAGAGTACCTATAGAACCGTCATTATGTGTCTCAAGTGCTCTTCCTCAGATTCTGAGTAAACATGGATATTGTTGATAAAGTCACCCCTGAACCATTCTAAACATGGCTACAAGATATGGTTCATGAGCCGCATCAAAACTACTGGGGAATTATCCATGGAAAAGGGTTTCCCAAGGTGACAGCCTAATTGGAGGTCAACCTTCGAGAACCATCATGCCCCTCTCAACATATCAGAGATTCCATCTATTATTGGTACTGGATACTTTTTGTCCATGGTCACCAGGTTCAAGAACCAGTAGTTTTCACACAACCTTAAGCTCATGTCTACCTTTTTGGTAAACCAAACTAGGGTCGCCCAAGGTAAAACATTAGGTCTCATGATTCCCTTATTCTAATAGTCATCCAACTTCATACTCAACTCATGAAGCACTGTGAGATACATCCAATATACTGGTGATGTTATAAATTTCATCATGGGGTTTAAATCACTGTAGAAGTCTAAAAACTGGCTGGGAGGTAATCCTATAGCATTTTTTTGGGAATGTGTCATTGTACTCCACCACCACTGTTGGAAACTAGTAACTTATAACATATGATTCTCCAAGGATCAAGCTAGTTAAATTATTAGTAATCAATTTCACCCAATTATGAATGAGTCCATCTTTCACTACCTAGGATACCATTTCATCGATAAATGAATTCATAATTCTATAACAGAAGAGATTCCACACCCTTCAAATAAAATATTCAATATAGGTATGGATTGTGGATAACTAATACATATCATGAGTTACATTGTAAGGCATCAACACTAACACTAAGAGTTCCAAACGAACTTCTATCTTCCAATGGTTAGGTCAAACTATCATTATAAATAAGTGATCCATTAGTCTTCTCTATTAGGTGTCTCCAAGCATAATGTTCAAGTAAATTGTTCAACCAAAATATTCATGTATCGAACAAGATATGTGGTGAGAAAGGGATGAGTTGCACCAGTGTCTATCCATATTACAGCTAATATAGAAATGAAATATATCATACCTTGAATCATTTTTGGAGACCCTAGGTCATATTACATGATTATATACAGCTATCGATTCCCCTATCGTCCATCACCATGAGCCTTGCATATATCTCCTTAGGTTGGTTGTGGTATCTTGTTGCAATGTCAACCACCTCTTTCTGATCCCCTGATTCCTCTTCCGTGTCCTGCTGTCTACGGATCTACCTGATCCTAGCATGGTATCTACATTGGTTTTCCAACCACTATAACCTTGTCATATGTACTGTGATTTGGGAAAAATTGAGTGATATTTCCCCTATCATCACATGTATAGCACCGCCTCTCCCTAGTATGACTGCACCCATCCTATGAGCCATGAACTATAGATCCTCTATTCTTGAAAATCCTTTTAAAACATCCCCCATGTTCGGATCACTGATAATCATGTTGTCTCCCTATAGCCTAGGTCTCTGCACCTACACATCCACTATTAACTACCATAAACTATATATTTTCATCCATAAATCTTTTGACAAAAATATCACTCAATAACCCAATATATGTCAGAATGCATAGATGGATAATGTTGGCTTGGATGGCTCTTTGTAGACCTCGCTAAAACGACTGAGCGATGATGTACTGATCCCCAACCACACCCTGATAATCATGTTGTCTCCCTATGGCCTAGGTCTCTACACCTACTCATCCACTGTTGACTACTATAAGCTATATATTTTCATCCAAAAAGTGTTTGAGAAAAATCTCTCTCAATAACCCCAATATATGTCGGAATGCATAGAGGGGTGATATTGTCTTGGATGGATCTTTCTAGACCTCGCTCAAAGGACTGAGCAATGATGTGCTGATCCCCACCCATATCCATCATGTTTTTGGAAGGTTTGTTGAACCTCTGTGAATAATCATCCATTGTCATGTTACCCTTCTAGATCTGAAGATACACCTGTATACGAATAACACTTAGCATAACTAGTGAGAAATCCTATATAGAGAGATAATTGAACTATATCAATGAAAGAGTCATCTTTTCATGAGTCTTCGTAGATAAATTCCACCATCACCTTGTGGATCCTTGTAGAAGGCTTGCCTCCAAGACCACCACCTGATCCGTTGGTGTCCTGAATAGAAGGAAAACTTAGGTCACCACCTCAAGCTAGTCCTCAGCCACCAATGGGTCAGACATGAATTGGAACCTGAGGGGTATATATCTCTGATACTCATGGATTGTGTTCATCCATCACACCACATGTGTGGGTATTTTTTTTAACACATAATGCTCCATAGGTGGTGGTGTGGTTGGTGCGGCACATGGAGGTATCATCATGGGAGCTCATCCATGTATCGAAGCCTCATCAATGAGGGGGTCATCCTCTTAATCGATCAATTGAATCCTATCTATTATACTTCTTAGGGCCATCATGTAATAAACCAGGATGAACCACATTAAATGAGAATTTATAGAGATATGACTCAATATGGAAATGTACTAAACAAACATTCATATATGATGCATGTACCATGTACCAATTTTATCATCTACCGAGTCGAAATGCCTGTCATTAGAGTCCTGGAGTATTGATACGTCAGCTGATGCACCAACACTTGAGTCTATAGCATGAAAGGTGAACTCCAAACTATTGAAATTCTTCCCCCGAAACTGATCCCATAAACTCCATGTCTAAAGGTAGAATTGACCAACTTTGATACCACTTAGTCATGACCCATCCTAGTGGGGCTCATACCACAACTCCCCATGCACCCCACCAGAATGCAAGGGGCTGGTGACAAGCACTGAGTAGGCATGTGAATTTCATGGGAGGAATTAACTATATTCTTGTACACGCACACATGTTTCTAGTCCCAAAAAATGCCGAAATGTAAAAACAATCAATAACCAAATGCATTCATAACACTATATCCCAACCATATCATGACATGAATGTCAAGTGATGAAATGTAAACTATGCTAGAATATAAGCCCACAAAAAATACGTGTGTAAACCACACCTTCCAAACTAGAAGAAAAATGTACTGGGACATCCATATATATTCATAGAAACACTTTGGCTATCTAATATCAATAAGCTAGGTCTGGTCCTAGTCCACCTAGGACTCGGTCAAAAGATCGCTCATTGGCATAATACACAACATGTGCCCAAAAATCGTCTGCATGGGTGTGTATAGCAATTCTCATTTGGACACACTGAATCTTTAGAACAAAAGACAAAGAATGAGCAGATTCAGCTATTCATAATATATGTATACCACACATATAATAAAAATATCTATATATACTCAATCCATGACATGTAGTATAGAGGATTGTCACAAACACTATATATTATCACTAGCGATATATATCAAATATTCCACAAAGAACTAATCCTAGAGAACACACTGCTGAGTCTGATTGTATGGATGACGTCTTTCTGAGAAGTATTGTTCATTGTGAAACTTCATGAGAGAGATACACTGATAGATTTAAGGAGAATATGATTCCATAGATGAGGATCACATCCATGGCCATGGGATATTACCAACAACTCCATATAGATTAACTTTCTATGTATATGATCTATCTGTGGTGAAGCTGATCATGAAAATAATGAAGAATCCACCTAGGTCATGAAGAATGAATAGAGAATCATGCCCCCAGGCTTCTCGGGTGATTCCAAAAACTCTATGAAGGATTTCCTACTAGAGGGATCATAGGTCTATGAGTAGGAAATGATTCATACCTACCATCATGGAAATGATAAGGGAAAAAATTTTAAGGAAACTTATACAAGATATGGTGGATAGGTGAATCAAGCCATGTAGAAAGGTATATCCTATGCGTGGAAGGGTCACATGTCGTGTCCCTTGACCGCATGTACTGCCTGTGTACAACATATCGTGACATTCCAAAAATGTTATGTAGAGGATGAATACACACCATGTATAAGGAGTCACACACCTCATCCTTCAATATGTGGTCCACTAATGTACTCTAGTTGTGTTCCAATTTACAGTGACAACATGTGTGTCTCTTCTTATGTATATGTACATGGGGTAGTCCATTTACATTGTCCAGGACAATTCATGTGGTGTGGTACATACCATTTAGTCAACCCATGTACCCCACACTGTGTTTGTGCATCTCCCGATATACACGTCCAATCTCAACGAAAGGCATATATGTTACGTGACAAGGGATAGATGTCATGTAACTTTTAATTATCTCTTAAAACTCTATATTCCACTCATTGGAGGTGACATTCAATGTAACCATGTGTTTCACGCCGTGTTAATTGGGATTTTCTATAATCTCATGTTCTTCCTCTTCACACATCAACAGATATCACGAGTTTTGATTCTGGGTTCCGATCACCTCAAACTTCTATATCTGGTCCCATTTCATCACCCCAACATTGAATCAATGTTTTTAGGTATGTGAATCCCCTCAGAAAATATTTTAAATTGATTTTGATGAAAACTTCTTGAATAATGGTTTCACTTTATTCACTCTTATTCATCTATCATCATCCTCTCCACACCTTTGTTATGTCATCCCGAGGTCAAATTTTCAATTTCATATCATTGCACCAAGAAATTAATGTGCAATGATCATTCATTCAGAAATTCGTCGACGAAAGATGAACACTCATAGGAAATGGGGGAGAGAAAACACAAGGAAAAAATATGAGGAATGAACCTTGACAATTTTTCATTTTGACCTCAATATGTTCCTGTAAAAATGACAAAAAAACAAAATCAATTATAAAATGATAAAACCTTAACAAATCTTAAACCAGATTACCCATATTGTAAGGAATGATCAAACAATGGATCAACATATTCATTGGTTTGTCTACCTTCATCAATGAACTTAAATATGGTAATTGAAATCCACAAAAACACATCCTATATGGGAATCGGATCATTCTCTATTAAAGATCATTTACCGATGCAGATATCTGTCTAGAACGATCTTCGATCCAAGCCTCTATCACCGCTGTTGAGAGAAGTCTCTAAGGTTTGTCTCCAAACCCTCTAGGGAATTTCCATGGTTATGATCCTAAAAATATATCCATTACAAATGGATGATTTATAAATTAGGCATCATTATATCAATGAAATAAAGACAATAAAATAAGTCTTCATTTTTTATTCACTAAAAATGCCTAAATTGTTTTACAATGTCTACCCATGACATCCAAAGTTATGCTACCCCTAAGGTAAAGTCTCTTCTCTGAATGCAACGATTCCCTCAGATTTTTGATCTAGGAATCCATTTATAATTTATTCTAAATTTTCAAGAAAATGGTGTGCATGAGATATTTAATATTTTAATATTATTCCAACATTTAATTCAAACACATCGAGTCTCAAAATCACACACTATCTCACAACGTGGTCTTTAAATAAATCCAAAAAATATTTAAAAATAAAACACAGATAATCTGAGACAGTTCACATTGCATAATAGAGACCCTTTATGCATCTTATATATGATATACCCAGTTCAACAAAATATAGAATAATATGACACATGTTTATCAAAATGTTGAAGTCGACGTCAAACTTATAGAACTTATTTGGAGCCCTTATAATCTATGATTGGTTTATATTATACTCTACAACATAATAATATACATATTTTTTAACTTCATTTATATCTATTTTATATTTTATTATATGGTGAAACCCATTCACTATTTATGATATCGAAAAATCATATACAAATCCATAAAACCAAATTCCAACTAAATTTTATAGCAGACATTGTGAAATTAAAATGATATCCAATATTATTCATTTTAAACAAGATTTCCTGAATCAAAACACATGATAAATCTATGATACCATTTATTGGATTTAAGTCATATATTAACACTTAATCTTTGTAGTGGAAAAAATAATTGATTTATGATTCTAAAGATCAACCGTGCATGATACCAGAAACCCTTTAAATTTAAAATGAAAATATTTGTGCATAACTTACACTAGAGTTGTTATTCCTAAATATTTAATCATTGATCATGATGATGATCACAATATAATAATCAAAATTTTCCACCTGCTATGGTGTATCCATTATTTTAATCTAAATCTCCCATTTAATAGGTTGGACTCTCAATCAATTCCATGACATATTAGTTTCTCCTAATGAAAATATTGGAAGGGATTGAGAAACATAGAATATAATACTTACTAGTAATCTATCTAAATCCAAAACCTACATCTCATGTTAATACCCCTTTTTAAATATCAAATGATGAAACTCTTCATGTTATCAAGCATTAACTTTTATGGTTCCAAATATATGAGTTAATACATATGGTTGAGAAACCATTTTGTAACCCACTGTTGAGAATGCAATTATCATAATAATGCATTATCATTCTCAATATGTTACATATACAAAAATAATATCAATTTTTATTATATTTAAACAAAATTATTTTTTTTAATTCATTCATATCAATGTAATGAAAATTTTACTAATAATACCATATGGTTTAATAAAGGTAGTATTTTGTCTTCATTACATATGATATACCCATATCGCCTCTTACGATATATAATAAAACAATCACTTACATATAGTATTTTAGGAAAATTACCTTCTCATAGTTATATATAATCACTAATATCCAAGGTACCCGCATATAATCTTTAATGACCGACACAAATAGGTAGATACTACCATGTGAAAATAATTTTATTGTTATGCGATTAAATATAATATAAGGAGTGATTAAAAAAGAAATAATTTATAAATATAATATTGATATGGTTTAATTGAATATATAATATATGAAATTCTTGAATAAAAATGGAACAAAGAAGGATTCCTAAAATCAATCAAATAGATGGAGGTCATTGGATGCAGATAATCGGAAGCATCCTTGACGAGTCTGTAGGTGAAGTGAAGAGACATAAAAGACATTTATGATGATTTTTGTTGATATTTAAGAAGTGATTATAAATATACATATGGGTTTTACATAATTCAATGGTGATATATAAATGTATTTATAATGTTATATAAGAGTATATTCTTAGAGATTATATATGTCCACAATGCTCACTCGATGGAGGAGTTGAGGCAATGGTTGACTTTGAATAAGTGAAGGGGTTATAATGAATATTGAATCCATATAGACATTATCTCTATAGATATTGAAATATGGGGATACCAATTTCATCAAGTGGCCTCTACTATATTTCTATGGGGGAGTTATATGTTTCTTGATAAATTTTGGATTATTTTAATCATATTTTTTTTCCTAAATAAAATTATTATAGTGTTTCCCCAATATATTAGGACACAGTATAAACAATACAGACCCTTCTATGTTTTTTTCCTTTATTTATTTTAACAATTTTCATTTAAAAAATTATGGATTATTCATGTTCATTCTAGTCAATGACATATGCGTTATTTTTCTTCAATGTTTCAAATTAATTATGTGTGTGTCTTGGATCCTATTTATTGTTTTTATAATTTTTTTTGGATGTGTACGATATGGAGTATTGGTTTTAATAATTGGGAGGTTTCATAGTCCAAATAAGTGGTATCATATCTTCCTTTGCATCATTTCATATGAAAATACCCTGACTAAGGTGTTTGGGGAGTTTTTTAGTTACATCATTCTTCTCTCAACCTCGTAGTATAATTTCATCATGAATATCCCAATATATCATATGTATTTTTGAATTTATTGGTACTACATTGACGTTGAAATTTATGTAATATGATGACGGTAAGGACTCGATGAAGAAGTTCAATGGGATGGATTTTGTAATTTAGAAAATATAGAGTCATGATTTATAATACATAGAAACCTAGATCTTATGTAAACCTGTTCCAAGATAAAAGATTTTAAGAAGAAATAATGAGAAATTTTTCATAAGAAATCCTTGGGGATGATTTGGATGTCACTAGCCTGGAATGGGTTATGTAAAATTCATGAGGTGAATATAGATCAATAACTTTTTAAAAATCATAAAAAATATATTAGAAACTAACTAAAATGAAAAACATCTTATTATTATTGAGGTTAATCATCATTGTAATTTTAAAAATATATTTGTGGATGAATATATAAATGATTTCAATATGAGTAGGTTAATTGGAATTGGTAAAGGTATGTTTGAGGGATTTGGACTGGGTGATACTAGTACACTCATCACTTTTGGAATAATCGGATTTGACTGTTACCATGGTGAGTAATGCAAGTGATGAGACATTATATGTGTTTATAAACATTTGGTATATAATTCTGAAATAGTTGATACACAATATTTTGATTCATTAATATAACAAAAAAAGTGTATAGTACAAATGTTATGCAATGTTCCATTGAATTAAAGAGTCACAAGAATGAAAAATAAAGATGGATCAAGAGTTGTTTAAGATCGGTGGAATTAATTTTTTCAATGTGTAGTAATTGTGGGATGAAAGGCCCTATAATTAAATATATAAGTGTGTGAAGAGTCAATTCGTAATTATACACATCTTTAAGTGCATAGAAAATCACAATTCTAAATATACAATTAGTCTACTACTGAGGTTTATCAGTTTGCTTGAATCCTATATTATATATTGTAGAGTTTCATTTCACTCTATATCTAGGATAGGTAGTATGAGAAATTATACATTTGTATGATATGGAATGTTACATATTGGGGAAAATGTACATCTCGTGATTTATTTAAGGGTGATGTTTCCATATATAATAAATGGATTCTTGTTGTAATTTCAAGAAGTGTAGCAAAAATGGGGTAAGTAAAAAATATAAACTTGATTGTCATGACCTGTCCTCGGTGCCTGTGTCGTGATTACCCCAAGCCCTCCTTCTATAGGCCAGGGGCTGGTGACTTGCACCAAAGGCGTAAATCCTAATAAAAGGGAAGGGATTTCCATTATAAAAGTAAACAACACAACAGAGTACGCAACATAAGTAATTACAAAGTAAAATATTTTTCTCCAAGGATCAAGCTAGTTAGATTATGAGTAATCAATTTATCCCACTTATGAATGAGTCCATCCAGCACTACCTAGGATCCCATTTCATTGAAAAAGGAATTCATCATTCTATCATAACAGAGATACCACACCATTAAAATAAAATAGTTAATATAGGTATGGATTGTGGATAACCAATCCATATCATGAATTACATCTTAAGGCATCAACACGGACACCAAGAGGTTCCAAACAAACATCTATCTTCCAATGGTTAGTTAAAACTATCATTATAAATGTGTGATCATTGAGTCTTCTCTAGTAGGTGTCTCCAAGCATAATTTTCAAGTCAAATGTTCAACCAAAATATCCATGTCTCTAACAAGATATGTGGTGAGAAAGGGATGAGTTGAACTTATGTCTATCTGTATTACAACTAATGTAGAAAAGAAATAAATCATACCGTGAATCATTTCTAGAGACCCTGGGTCATATTACATGATCTTATACAGGTATCATGAGCCTTGCATAGACCTCCATAGGGTGGTTGTGGTAGCGTGTTGAAATGTCAACCACCTCTTTCTGATCTCCCAACTCCTCTTCCAAGTCACGCAGTATACAGATCTCCCTTATAATATCATGGTCTTTACATTGGTCTTCCAACCACTATAAAATTGTCAGATGTATGGTGAGTTGGAAAAAAATTAGTGATATTTCCCCTATCGTCACATGAATTGCACGACATCTCCCTAGTATGACTGGACCCACCCTATGAGCCTTTAACTATAGATCCTATATTCTTGAACATCCTCCTGAAACATCTCCCATGTTTGGATCCCTGAAAATCATGTCATCTCCCTATGGCCTAGGTCTCTACAACTACTCATCCACTGTTAACTACCATAAACTATATATTTTCATCCAAAAATCTTTTGACAAAAATATCAATCAATAGCCCAATATATGTCAGAATGCATAGATGGATAATGTTTTCTTGGATGGCTCTTTGTAGACATTTCTCAAAGGACTGAGTGATAATGTAATGATCCCCAACCACATCAATCATATTTTTGGAAGGGTTGGTGAACCTCTACGAATAATCATCCATTATCATGTTACTCTTATGGATCTGAAGATGCACCTGTATACGAATAACACTCAACATAACTTGTGAGAACTCCTAGATAAAGAGATACTCGAACTATATCCATGAAAGAGTCATCTTTCCATGAGTATTGATAGATAAACTCCACCATAACCTTGTGGATCTTTGTAGATTTCTTTCCTCTATGACCACCATCTGATCCGTTGGTATCCTGACTAGAAGGAAAGCTCAGGTCACCACCGAATTCTAGTCCTCAGATTCCTGAGGGTTGGACATGCCTTGGAACCAGAGGGGTCACTATCTCTGAAACTGGTGGCTTGTTTTTATCCATAGCACCGCATATGCGTGTATTTTGTTTAACACATGTTGCTCCAGAGGTGGTGTTGTGGCTGGTTCACCACATGGAGGTATCATCTCAGGAACTGGTCCATGTATTGAAGCCTCATCAATGAAGGGGTCATCATCCTGATCCATCTATTGAATCCAATCTATTATACTTCATAAGGTCATCATGTAAGAAAACAAGATAATCCATAGTAAATGAAAATTTATAGAGAGATGACTCAATATGGAAATGGACTAAACAAATATTCATATATGTTGCATGTACCATTAACCAATTTTATCGTCTATCGAGTCGAAAAGCCTATCATCAGAGTCCCGATGTATGGATATGTCAGCTACTACACTAACAATTGAGTCTCTGGCCTGAAATTTGAACTCAAAACTATTAAAATTCTTACCCTAAACCAATCCCATAAAGTCCAAGTTCGAAGGTAGAATTGACAAACATTGATACCACTCAGTCATGACCCATCCTAGGGGGGGCTCATACCGTGACTCCCCAAGCCCACCTTCAGTACGCTAGGGGATGGGGACTAGTACTGAGTAGGCTTATAAGTATCATGGGAGGCATTAACAATATACTTGTACACACACACACACGTCTCTAGGCCCAAAAAATGCCGAAATGTAAAAACCATTAATAATCAATTGCATGCATAGAACTATATCACAACCATATCATGACATGAATGTTAAGTGATGTAATGTAGACCATGCTAGAATATAAGCCCACCAAAAATACATGTGTAAACCACACATTACAAACTAGAAAAAAATATATACTAGGACATCCATTTGTAGTCATAGGAACACTTTGTCTATCTAATCTCACTAAGCTATGTCTGGTCTTAGTCCACCTAGGACTCAGTCAAAAGATCGCTCGTCAGAATAATACACGACATGTGTAGGAAAATCTTGTGCATGGGTGTGTATAACATTTCTTATTTGGACACGCTAAAACTTTAAAACAATTCACAAAGAATGAACACAGTCAGCTCTATATAATATATGTATACCACACATTTAATACGAAAATATATATATATACTCAATCCATGACACACAGTATAGAGGTAACTCCCAACCACTGTATACTAACACTAGGGATATATCTCAAATATTCCACAAAGAAGTAATCCTAGAGAACACATTGCCGAGTCTGATTGCATGGATGACGTCCGTCTGAGAAGTATTGTTCATTGTCAATCTTCATGATAGATATACACTGAAAGATCTAAGGAAAATATGATACCATAGATGAGTATCACATCCATGTAAATGGGATAATACCAAAAAATCCATATTGATTAACTTTCTATGTATAGGATCTATCCTTGGTGAATTTGGTCATGAAAATACCGAAGAATCCACCTAGGGCATGAAGAATGAATAGAGAATCATTCCACCAGGATTCTCAGGGGATTCCAAAAACACTATCAAAGAAGTCCTACTAAAGGGATAATATATCTATGAGTAGGAAATGATTCATACCTACCATCATGGAAATGATAAGGTAAAACATTTAAGGAATCTTATCCAAGATATGGTGGATAGGTGAATCAAGCCATGTAGAAAGGAATAACCATTGTGTAGTAGGGTCACATGTCGTGTCCCTTGACCCCATGTACTGCATGTGTACAACATATTGTGTCATTCCAAACTATGTTGTGTAGAGGATGAATACACACCATGTATAAGGAGTCACACACCACATCCTTCAAGCTGTGTTTTACTCATTTACTATAGTTGTGTTCCAATTCACAGTGTCAACTAGTGTGTCCCTTCTAGTGTAACAATACATGGTGTAGTCCATTTGGATTGTCCAGGCCAAGTCGTGTCGTGTGGTACAAGCCATTTAGTCAACCCATGTACCCCAAACTATGTCTATGCATCTCCCGATATACACGCCCAGTCTCAGGGAAATGCCTATATGTTTTGTGACAAGGGACACATGACGTGTCACATTTAATTATCTCTTGAAACTCTAGATTCCACTCATTGGGGTTGAAATTCCATGTAACCATGGGTTGCATTCCGTGTTCATTGGTATCTTCCATAATCTCGTGTTCTTCCTCCTCACACATCAACATATATCACGAATTTTGATTCTATGTTTTGATCACCTCAAACCTCTAGATCTGGTCTCATTTCATCACCCCAACATTGGATTAATGTGTTTCAGGACGTGAATCAGCTACGAATTTTTTTTTTAAATTGATTTTGATGAAAACTTCTAGAAGAATGGTTTCCTAAGATTCACTCTTATTCATCTATCATCATCCTCTCCCCAACTCTGTTATGTCATCCTGAGGTCAGATCTTCAATTTCATATACTTGCACCAAGATATTAATGTGAAATGATCATTAATCCATAAACACATTGATGAATGATGAACACTCATAGAAAATTGGGAGAGAAAACAAAAGGAACAAATATGAGGAATGAACCTTGACAATTATTCATTTTGACCTCAATATGTTCCCGTAAAAATGATAAAAAAAACAAAATCAATTCTCTAATTATCAAACCTTGATAAATCCTAAACCAGATAACCCATCTTGTAAGGAATTATCAAACTGTGGATCAACATGTTCATTGGTTTGTCTACCTTCATCATTGAATTTAAAAATGGTGAAAGAAATCCAAAGAAACCAATCATGTATGGGAATTGGATCATTCTCTATTAAAGTTCAATTACCGGTGTAGATATCTGTCTAGAACAATCTTCGATCCATGCCTCTATCATTTCTGCCGAGAGAAGTCTCCAAGGTTTCTCTCTAAAGCCTCTAGGAAATTTCCATGGTTATGATCCTAAACCTAGATTTATTAAAAATGAATGAATTATAAATGAAGCATCATTGTATCAATGATATAAAGAAAATAAAATAAGACTTTAATTCTATTTATTCATTAAAAATTCCTAAATTTTTTTACAAAGTATACCCATGCCATCCAAGGCTATGCTGCCCCTAAGGTAATGTCCCTTATCTGAATTCAACGATTCCCTCGTATTTTTGATTTGGGAATAAATTTATAATTTATTCTAAATTATCTAGAAAATGGTGTGCCTGAGCTATTTAATATTTTAATATTATTCAAACATTTTTTCCAGACACACCGAGTCTCAGAATCACACACAATCTCACATCCTGGACTTTAAATTAATCCAAAAAATATTTAAAATTAAAAAACATAAAATATGAGACATTTCACATTGCATAATACAGACCCGTTATGTATCATATTTATGATAGACCCAGTTCAACAATATATATAATAATATGACATGTGTTTATCATAATGTTGAAATCGACGTCTAACTTATAGAACTTATTTGGAGCCATTATAATCTATTTTGGGTTATATTATACCCTACTACATAATAATAAACATAATTTTTGAACTTAATTTATATCTATGTTATTGTATATTATATGGTGAAACCATTCACAATTTATTATATCGAAAAATCATATACAAATCCATAAAACCAAATTCCAACCAAATTGTATAGCAGACATTGTGAAATTAAATTGATATCCAATATTATTCATTTTAAACATAATTTACAGAATCAAAATACATGATAAATCTGTGATACCATTTATGGGTTTTAAGGCATAGGTTAACTCTTAATCTTTGTAGTGGAAAAAATAATTGACTTATGATTCTAAAGATCAACTGTGCATGATACCAGACACCCTGTAAATTTAAAATGAGAAAATTTGTGCATAACGTCCACTAGGTTTGTAATTTCTCAATATTTAATCATTTATCATGATGATGATCACAATATAACAATCACGATTTTCCACTTGCTATGGTGTATCCATTAGTTGGAACTAAATCACCCATTTTATAGGTGGGACTCTCAATCCAATCAATGACATATTAGTGTATCCTAATGAAAATATTCGAAGGGATAGAGCATCATGGAATATGATAATTACTAGTAATATATCTAAATCCAAAACTCCCATCTCATGTTTATATGCCTTTTAAATATCGCATGATGAAACTCTTCATGTTATCAAAAATTAATTTTTATGGTTCCAAATATATGAGTTAATACATATGGTTGAAACCCCATTAGGTAACCCACTGTTGAGAATGGATTTATCATTATAATTCATTATCATTCTCAATATGTTACATGTACAAAAATAATATCAATTTTTATTATATTTAATCATACTTCCTTTCTTAATTCATTCATATCAATGTAATGAAAAGGTTCCTAATAATAACATATAGTTTACTAAAGGAAGTAGTTTGTTTTCATTCCATATGATATACCCATATAACCTCCTATAATATATACTAAATGAATCACTTACATATATTATTTAAGGAAAATTACCTTCTCATAGTTATATATAATCACCAATAACCAAGGTAGTCACATATAATCGTTAATAACCAACACAAATTGGTAGATACTACCATGTGAAAATCATTTTATAGCTATGTGATTAAATATAATATATGGAGTAATTACAAAAGTTATAATTTATAAATATCATATTGATATTGTTGAATTGAATATATAATATATTAAATTCTTGAAGAATCATGGAACAAAGAAGGATTCCTAAAATCAATCAATTGGATGGAGGTCATTGGATGGAGATAATCAGAAGCATCCTTCACAAGTCTGTAGGTCATGTGAAGAGACATAAAATACTTTTATAATGATTTTTGTCGATATTTAAGAAGTGATTATAAATGTACCTCTTGTTTTTACATAATTAAATGGTGATATATAAATATATTTATATTTTTATATAAGAGTAAATTCTAAGCATTTCCAGATGTCCACAATGCTCACTAGAAAGAGGAGTTAAGGCAAAGGTTGACATTGAATAAGTGAAAGGGTTCTAATGAATATTTAATAAATATAGACATTATATTTATAGACATTGAAATATGGGGGGTACCGATTTCATCAAGTGGACTCTACTATATTTATATGGTGGAGTTATTTGTTTCATGATAACAGTTGGATTATTTTAATCATCGTTTTTTCCTAAATAAAATTATTAGAGTGTTTCCCCGATAGATTAGGACACAGTATAAACCATACAGACCCTTCTATGTTTTTTCCTTTATTTATTTCAATAATATTCTTTCAAAAAAATTATGGATTATTCATGTTCATTCTAGTCAAGGACTTAGGCATTATTTTTCTTCAATTTTTCGAATTAATTATGTGTGTGGATTGGTTCCAATTTTTTGTTTTTGTAATTTTTTTGGTTGTGTATGATATGAAGTATTGGTTTTCCTAATTGTGAGGATTCATAGTCCCAATAAGTGGTAGTGGATCATCATTTTCATCATTTCATATGACCAGAGCCTTACTAAGGTGTTTGGGGAATTTTTTTAGTAACATCATTCTTCCCTCAACCTCATATAATAATTTCATCATGAATATCTCAATATATCTTATGTATTTTTAAATTTATTAGTAGTACATTGACGTTGAAATTTATGTAATTTGATGAGGGTAAGGTCTCGATGAAGAAGTTCAATGGGATGTATTTAGGAATTTAAAAAATATAGTCATGATTTAAAATATAGAGGGAACTTGATCTTATGTAAACCTGTTCCAAGATAACAAAATTGAAAAATAAACGATGAAATTTTTTTATAAGAAATCCTTGGGGATGATTTGGATGTCCCTATCCTAGAATGGGTCATGTAAAATTCATGAGGTTAATATAGATAAATAAATTTTGAAAAATCCTAAAAATATATATGAGAATATAACTGAAATGAAAAACATCTTTTTATTATTGAGGTTAATCATCATGGTATTTTAAAAATAGATTTTTAGATGAATATATAAATGATTTCTATGTGAGTAGGTTAATTGGAATTGGTAAAGGTATGTTTGAGGGATTTGGATTGGGTGATACTAGTACACTCATCACTTCTCGAATCATGGGATGTGATTGTTACCGTGGTGAGTAACTCAAGTGATAAGACATTATATGTGTTTATAAACATTTGGGATATAATTCTAAAAAATATAATACACTAGATTTAGATTCATTAATCTTTAGAAAAAATTATATTTTACAAAATTTATGCAATGTTCCATGGAATGAAGGATCCACAAGAATGAAAAATAAATATAGAGGAAGAGTTGTTTAAGATCATTTGAATTCATTAATTCAATGTGTAGTAATTGTGGGAAAAAAGGCTATATAATGAAATATATAAGAATGTGAAGAGTCAATTCATAATGATACACATCTTTAAGGGAATCGAAAATCACATTTCTAAAGATTCAAGTAGTCTACTACTAAGGTTTATCAGTTCTCTTGAATCCTATGTTATATATTATAGAGTTTCATTTCACTCTATATCTAAGAGAGGAAGTATGATAAATTATACATTTGTATGATTAGGCATGTTACATATTGGGGAAAATGTATCACTCGTGATTTTTTAAGGGTGATGTTCCCATATATAAAAAATGGATTCTTGTTGTAATTTCAATAAGTGTATAAAAAATGTTCTTAAGTAAAAATATAATCTCTATTGTCATGACCTATCCTCGGGCCCCGTGTCGTGACTACCCCAAGCCCACCTTCCATAGGCCAGGGGCCGGTGACTAGCACCAAGGCGTAAATCCCGATAAAAGGGAAGGATTTTACTTTATAAAATTAAAAATCACAACAGAGTATGCAACAAAAGTAAGCACAAAGAAAAACTATATACAAAAGAAAGTGCTGAGAAGAAAGAGGGTGGAAATACAAGCACAACAATAAGTACGGTTCAACTGAAAGACAGGTGCAACAACAGTAAAGTAAAGCAGCACCAACTAAGTCGCCCTCTGGGAATCCCACTTGAATGGTGAGTACAAATGGTCTCACTGGCACCTCGGGTCCGTGTTTCCACTCCATGTACGTCCCGCCAAGTGGTCCACCTCCAGGCACCATCCAGCTCCACAAGTCTATACCACGATCAGTTTTGTCCGTAATCTACATCCAACACATCGTAGTGAGGGCATAACATGTGCCATGACTACCCCAAGACCACCTCCATAGGCCAGGGGCTGGCGACTAGCACTAAAGGAATAAATCCCGATAAAAGGGAATACATTGCCTTTATAAAAGTAAACAACACAACAGAGTACGCAACAGAAGTAAGAAAAATGTAAAACTGTATACAAAGGTAAGTGCTGAAAAGAAATGGGCTGGAAATACAATCCCAACAGTGAGTGCAGTACAACTGAAAGATAGGAACAATAATAGTAAATTAAAGCAACAACCACTGAGTCTCCCTCCAGAAATACCACTTGAAGGGTGGGTACAGATGGTCTCTCCGGCACCTCGGGTCCGTCTGTCCGCTCCGTGTCCATCCTGAAAAGTGGTCCACCTCCTGGAACCGTCCAACTCCACAAGTCTATACCATGATCAATGATTTCCGTCGTCTGCATCCAACACAACGTAGTGTGGGAATAGCCCATGCAGGGGTGAGTATAATAACACTCAGTATGGACCCCGAGACCCCCAAGGGTCTCCCAAAATTCACGAAGGATAAACCAAAAAGAAAAGATAAAATCACGAAGTTTCAATCAACTCTACTTTGGTATATTCCCATACATATACCTAAGTCATCAATTTCAGTTCAGCTCTAACTCTCGAGCCCAAGCAAAACCCAATCCACACTGGAAAGAAATCAATCACGTTGATGATAATGAGAAAGTGAAGACTCAGCACACACATATATAAAACTCACGAAAGGGGTGGAGATAATTAGATGTAGCCTCTGAATCATATCCTCTACCGAACCCATGTAGGATCCTAGTACAGAAGTCGCCGCTGCTGAACCGATAGAGGATCCAAGTATACTAATCATCGCTGATGAACCCACAGAGGATCCATGTTCAGTAGTCATCAATACCGAACCCAAAAAGGATCCATGTACATTAATCATCACTACCGAACCCACAGAAGATCCAAGTACAGTAGGCATCGTCGTTGAACCCACGGAGGATCCCAGTATAGTAGTCGTTGCATTCACAACCATCTCTAGGGTTCTCACACACAACACGCTCGATTTCGGGAGGGTATGCTCCTCATTCCAAGGGGTTGATACATCATATTTTAGGAAGTACAATGTTTATGTATCCCAATGTTCTGTCTCGTCAAAAGGAATCCAACCCGACAGATGGCGCGTTAATCGGACACCCGGTCTGAGAGATATTGGCTTTTCCGTTCCAAGGGCCCGGTTGGAAATATTCTCATTCCAAACCCGACCATTTTCCAATGTCACACAAAACCCACTTAGAGTATCGGAAAAGAACCGCCTCATCGTAATGGACTTAGTTCCTCAGACGGTGTGTCGATCGAATGAGCGGTCTTAAAGTAATTCACATTTAGGTGAAAATGGGCACAGACCATTAAGCCCAGTGGGATTGCGGGTCGGGTCAACCCGGATTTGGAGGGTCCGACCCAACAGAGGGTCGATCCGGCCTAGTGGGGCTTAGCCCAACTGGGGAAGGTGGCTCGTCAGGTGCAAGGGTGCGGCCCAGCCCAGTGGGGCACGACCCGACCCAACGGGGTGCTTCCCAGCTTGGTTGGGCACTGTCCGATTGGGTGCGGACCGGCTGGCGTGGCTAGCTGGCTGAGAAGCTCAGCCCGGAAGGGGTCGAGCAGTCCGAGGGGGGCCCACTTTCTTGAACCATCAACATCTCCCTCCCAACCGGCTGTCCGAAGCCGGTCGGCCTTCCTCACCCAAGAGGCCCGCTCGGGCGGGCTACGGTCTTCTTGCGTGACAACTTCGGGTGTCGTGTCTCCTTCACCCAGCCAGCCGATGAGCCAGTAGGTTTGCTGCTGAAGCGGCCCGCAGAGTGCAGGCCACAGTCCTCCATAGTGCGGTGCCCCATGTGGCGCCGCGATCATCTTTCAGTCGGGTAGTCTTAGCCAGCCAGTTCATTATCGACCGAGTGTCCCGCAGTTGCAGGACGCGGTTCTTCAGTTTGTGGTAGGCACGCAACTGCCACCTTCTCCTGTCTCTACCTCTTCCAACGTGCCTCAATCAAAAATATAGTATACTATGTAGGGTAGATGGGCCGTGTGCATATCGCCCATGCCCTCGGCGTTAGGTGGTATCAATAGGCCATAAACAACCATTCATATTCAACAACGATATCTTATAATTTTGTCAAACTAAAATTATACAATTCTCGTACCTTAATAAGACGTCGCACATCGTTGAGCAGCGGAAGATGAATTTCATGGTATTCGGGCATCGTAGAAGAACGATGTCAATTATGTTGACGTCGCACTGTACCTGAAGAAGAAGCATCATTGGTGACTTCGCGTTCTTCGAATTGTAGAGTGTTCTTCGTCGAGGGATAAAGTCATTCTTCATTGGAGGCATTATTCATTGAAGTGAGGAGCACTTTTCTCAAGAGCTCTCCCAAAAATCTCCCAAAACAACAATAGCCAAAAATAAAAATTATAATAGACTTCCCCCAATATTTTAATTGGTATTCCTTTTCAATTAAAATTAAATCAAAAGAATAACTCCATTAATTACAATTGTTGGAAGAAATTAATGGGTGGGAGGGAGGTGGAAAGTCTCCTCATATTAAATGAGGGGAGTTTTCAAATAATTATATAATGGGGAATTAATAGAGAGTTTAAGGAATTTAAATAAGAGATGAAATGTTAGGGGATCATGTGGGCCCTACCTCATAAATATCTTCTCATGGGAGGTTATGTGGGTGTGTGTCCCACCTCTAACTCCCCTTCGGAGGAAATAACCAACATCCATAAATAAAATTTGTATACAACAAATTTTATTTATTTTATTCCAAATACCCCAATATTAACTCTCAACTCAGATAAAATGAGATGGTAGTAAAGGTCCCCAAAAGCAAATACCGGCACTGTGAGTTCATCAGTGCCCTCAGATTTCAATTCCGATCACCTGTTCAAAATATAGAAAAATCCACATGTACGTTTACTGAACATACCTAAAAAAACATCAAAAATTGATTCTGATCACACCGGGCCTCAGAATCAAGTGTCGTCAGAAACCACTGATTTGTAAAATTCCAAAGTATTTATGAAAAAAAATTCATTGAAATTTCTAGTCCTTTACATTATTCCCACCGTAGGGCTTTACATCCCCGTAAAGCTACAATACACACAAGGGAACGAAATGGGGGTACTGTTCATGCATATGAGCCTCCCGCTCCAAAGTTCACTCCTGGAGGATCTCATTCTACAAACGGATGCGTAACAGAGGAATCGACCACCCACATAGGACCCGATCCTGTCAATCCTCGATCTCCACCGGGACCTCCAAAAATGTCACCCCATCATCGATGTCCATCTCCCCATGGTCGATGACATGGGATGGGTCATGCATGTATCTCTTCATCTGAGATATGTGGAAGGTGTCATGAACCGGTGCAACTGAGGTGGAAGGGCCAGGCGGTAAGCCACCTCACCTACTCTGCTGAGGACCTGGAATGGTCCAATGAATCATGGAGATAACTTTCCACCCCGGAAAAATCTCCATAGACCTCATCGAGGTGAGACCCATAGAAAAACGTGGTCACCATCCTCGAACTCCAGTGGTCTCCATCTCCTATCAACATAGGACTTCTGTCTGCTCTGTGAAGTCTTCATCCACTCTTGGATGATCTGCACCTTCTACATCGTAGCTTGAACCATCATTGGTGCTACAAGTGCTGACTCCCCAGGGTCAGTCTAGGAAAATGTGATCTTCAAGGTCGGCCATACAGTTCATTGTAAGGTGCAATCCTGATGGTGGAGTGATAACTTTTGTTGTACGCAAACTCCCCCAATGGTTGGTGATCCTCCCATCTGTGACCAAATTCAAGAGCATAGGCACGGAACATGTCCTCAAGAGTTTGAATGGGCCTGTCTATCTGGCCATCCATCTGAGGATGGAATGCGGTGCTCAGATGTAGCTGCGTCCCAAAAGCCTCATGCAACCCCTTCCATAGCCGGGAAGTAATGAGACCATCTCGATCAGAGATGATAGTCGATGGCACACCCTGAAGCCTTACGATCTCCTAAATGTAGAGGTGTCCCATGATCTCTACTGATCATAGCACTTGGATCAGTAGGAAGTGGGCCGACATGGTGAGTCGATCAATGATAACCCATGAAGATTCATGTCCTTTGGATGTATGTGGAAGCCCCATCACGAAATCCATAGATATCACATCCCACTTCCACTCTGGGACCTCTAAGGGTTGTATCAATTCTTCTAGTACCTGGTGCTCTGCATTTACTTGATGACATGTGAGGCATCGTGAAAAATACTTTGCTACAACCATCTTTACACTCAGGCACCAGTGCTTTCATCTGAGGTCCTGGAACATCTTCACCACTATAGGATGTACTGGTAGAGGGGAAGTGTGAAACTCCATCATCACTTCCTCTTGTAGAGAATATGATACCATAGTACGTCCCATGAAGAGGATTACATGCTCCCATCCTTCAGAAAATCCATCAGGTGCCTGCCCTGTGAATATCTGAGCACGTCGCATCTCAGAGTCAACATCCCCACGTAGTGCTTCTCTGACTCGTTGAAGGTGTAGAGGAGTGACTATGAGTGAATTTAGAAAGGATTATCCATCTCTATCCACAAAGGATATCTGTAACGTGGCTAGCTGCTTCGACGCCTCTGATAGTAGCATAATTCCCGATCTCTTACTGAGAGCATCAGCTACAACGTTCCCCTTCCCAAGAGAATAGACCTATAAACATCATATTACTGGAGGAACTTGATCCATCACCACTGTCTCAGGTTCTGGTCCTTCTGCGAGAAGATGTACCTGAGACTCTGGTGGTCAGAATAGAGTGTAAATCACTCGCCCATCAGATATTGATGCCACATCATCAAGGACAAGACCACTTCTGCTAACTATAGGTCTTGGGTAGCGTAGTTCTGCTCGTGATTCCTCAAATTCCATGAACCGTAAGCAATCACTGCTCTCTACTGCATCAGGACACACCCGATTCCGGTCCCTGATGTGTCACAGTAATCTACGTACCCAACGCCCTCCTCCAGTAGCCTCAAGATGGGCACACTGGTCAACCTCTGCCTCATCTCCTGAAAGCTCTACTGACATCTATCTGACCACACGAAGGGTTTCCATTTCTTCATCAAGTATGAAAGAGGTGATTAAACAGTGAAGAACTCTAGAAAAAATCTCCAGTAGTACCCAGTCAGTCCTAGGAAACTTCGCACCTCCATCACGCTCCTGGGTGGCTACCAAGCATGTACTGTCGCGATCTTCGTTGTATCCACTGCTACTCCCGCCTCCGAGATGATGCACCCCAAGAAGAAAACCTCTCGAATCCAAAACTGAATCTTCGAGAGCATACCATAAAGCTGGTGTTCTCGGAGTTTATATAGTACAATCAGCATGTGGTAGGCATGCTCCTCTTTAGTAGTCGAGTATATCAGAATGCCGTCGATAAAGACTATGACAAATCTATCAATCCAAGGCTAGAAGATCCTGTTCATGAGACTCATGAACAGTCCTGGAGTATTGTTTACGCCGAAGGGCATAACCAAGAACTCATAGTGGCCATACCGACAACTGATTGTCATCTTCTACACATCCTCGTCTCGAACTCTGAGCTGATGATAGCCTGACCTGAGGTCTATCTTTGAGAACCATTATGCTCCCATGAGTTCATCAAAGAGATCGTCAATCATCAAGAGAGGGTACTTGTTCTTCACAGTCACCTGATTCAGGCGATGGTAGTCGACACACAGTCGCAAGCTCCTATCCACCTTCTTGGAAAACAAAATTAGAGAATCACAGGGTGAAACATTGGGTCGGAAAAATCCCTTCCCCTATAAATTCCATCTATACCCGCATCTCACGAAGCTCGGCTGGAGTCATCCGATATACTAGAGTAGATATCAGTGTTGTCTTGTGGTACAGGTCAATGTAAAAGTCTACCTCTCGGTGATGAGGTAGACCTAGAATGTCATTAGGAAAAACTTCTACATATTGACCCACCACAATAGGAAATCTCAGACTCCGCACATCAACTACTCCAAGGATGAGACTAGCCAACAGATGTGTGATCAGCTGCCTTCTCCTCTGTGTAAGTCCATCCTGGGTTGCAAAGGCTCCCTTCTCTCCGGTGAAGGTGAAGCTGCTCCCATCAGTGTGGACACACCGCACTTTATGCCTAATACAATTTATCTGAGCATGAACAATAGATAACCAGTCCATAACCAAGATGATGTCGTTAGGCCTTGACGCCACTACAAGATGATCTCAGCCGAAGGTCTCACCTCCTAGAGTTATCTCACACTGCCGGAACCAGTGCGTAATCATCGAGTCTATGCCCGTAAGAGTCTCTAGCTGTGAGGATTGAGCCAACAGCTCTGTCAGAATCTCCGAGCTCTGAACAATGGCCGCACAAAATAAAATAACGGCTCACTTCTGTGTCTATAATTTCAGCAGCAAGGGTTGAGTAGACACATATTGTACCTAGAATCATCTCAGGTGTATTATGATCATAGGCCTCAACTTCCTGGAGCTGAGGCCACCTCTATCTGCCATCTCCATGTCGTCGGGGTGGTCTTCCTGGTGGTGGTGTTGGTGGTGGTGGAAGATCCTCAAAATGTCATTCACCACCCACTACTCGGCCAGCTCCTTTGACTCTTCCGCCTTCTCCTAGTGGACCACCACGGTAGATCCTCTACCTCAGCCTAGGAGGTACCTCTACTGTCTACTGCTTGTCTGCATGGCGGGTCGGGCAGCCATGAGCCATGTTGACCTACCCACCACAACCATAGCTTTGCCTGCCCCTCATATGGATAGCTCTGTTACGTGTTCCCCACACATCCGAACCAATATCCTGAGGCCGCCCACCTGATGGCCTGATCCGCTTGGACCTCTATGACATTTGTCTACTTCTAGATGTAGAAGACTCCCCTACGTGTCATCCTGTGGTGGGTCTCACCACTGGTGACTGCTTAGTGAGAAAGATCTCCACTAGAAGAGCTCTTTCTAGCACCCCCACTTGTGTCGGGATGCTAAGGGGAACCGTCAAGGCTCTGATCTAGTTCTCGAGTCCCTGCTTGAAGGTATGGGCCCTAAAGAATGGGTCTCGTACCATATTTGTGGAGTAGCGTGATAGGTCTGCAAACCATTCTGAGTACTGTGATACTATCATACTTCCTTGCTGCAGATGAAATAACTCCTGGATCCGCACAGCACGAAGGGTGGAGGGAACAAACTCCGAGTGGCAGAGACTCTTGAAGTCTGTCCAAATTAGAGATTCCTCGTCGTGTACATAGAGCATCAAGCTCCACCATCTACCTACTAATGTTTATATGAGACTCATAGCAAGGATCACCATAAGATCAGCTGGTGTCCCTAATAATCTGGAAACCCTGACGACAGCCTCCAGCAAATCCTCGGTTGCCTGTGGGTCCATCTCTCTGCGGAACCTGAGTGGCCTCTATAACTAAAACTCGTGCAATACACTCTGGAAGTGTTCACTCTCTGACGTTTGGACTGTTAGTATCGGTGGCTTAGCGAGTAGTGGCACCTCTTGTTCCTCCGCTGTCATGGGGCCCGGAACCGAGGCCTTGTCACTCAGTTGGCTACCATCTGGCATGTGGCTCGGATCCCTAGCTAGCTGCCTTCGTGGGGCCATCCTAAAAAGAAACAGGTATGCCACAGTCAAAACAGTATACCTAGTGAGATGACACAAATTAATCACATAGAAAACTTTTTAAACACGCATGCAATCAGTGTTTTCATGCATTGAGTCAGAAATTAGAATTCAGGGTCCTGGTGTATGGATACCTCGACAACAAGAACCACACTATACTCCCTAGACTGATAACCACACTCAATACTCTTAACAATATTGCTTCAAAGAGAAGAAATAATCAATGTTCTGAGTTCTGTGGTAGAACCTCCCTTTGATAACAATTTTTCATGAACCGTCCTCGGGGCCCGTGCCATGACTACCCCATACCCGCCTTCCATAGGCCAGGGGATGGAGACTAGAACCAAAGGCATAAATCCTAATAAAATGGAAGGTATAGAATTTATAAAATTAAAAAAACACAACAAAGTATTCAACATAAGTAAGCACAAAATAAAACTATATACAAAGGTAAGTGCTGAAAAGAAAGGGACCAGAAATACAATCCGAACAGTGAGTACGGTACAACTGAAAGAAATGAACAATAGCAGTAAAGTAACGCAACAACCACTGAGTCTCCCTCTAGAAATCCCACCTGAAGGGTGGGTACTGATGGCCTCTCCGGCCCCTCGTGTCCGTCTGTCCTCTCCGTGTCCATCCCGCCAAATGGTCCACCTCCGCACACCATCCAGCTCCATAAGTCTTTTCCACGATCCGTGTTGTCCATCGTCTGCATCCAACACAACGTAGTGCGGGCATAGCCTGTGTAGGTGTGATTATAACAACACTCAGTATGGACTCCAAGACCCCCGAAGTTCTCCCATAATCCATGAAGGATAAACCACAATGAAAAGAGACATTAGAAAATTATCAACCAACTCTACTTAGTTATATTCCCAAACAAATACCTAAGTCATCAATTCCAGTTCATCTTTAACTCCCGATCCCTAGCACAACCCCGTCCAAATAAGAAAGAAATAAATCACATCGATGATAATGATTGAAAGTCAATACTCAGCTTACACGGGTATGAAACTCAGGAAGAGGGGTGGAGATGATTAGATGTATCCATTGAATCATCTCCTTTGAGGAACCCATGTAGGATCCTAGAACAGAAGTCATCATTGTTGAACCCATGGAGGATTCAAGTACAATAATCATCGATGTCGAAGTCACAGAGGATCAAAGTACAGTAGTCATCACTGCCGAACCCACAGAAGATCCACGTACAGTAATAACCTCTGCCGAACCCACAGAGGATCCATGTACAGTAGTCATCATCATTGAACCCACGAAGGATTCCAGTACGGTAGTAGTGGTAGTCGCAGCCAGCTCTAGGGTTCTCGTACACAACATGCTCGATTCTGGGAGGGTCCGCTCCATGAGCCAATTGTTCAATACATAAACTATCACTAAGTGCAGCGTCAATGTATCCCGAAGTTCTATCTCATCAAAGGGAACCCAATGTGACAGAAAAAGCGTCACTTGGACGCCCAGTCTGAAAGATATTGGATTTTCCGTTCCATGGGACTGGTTAGAAATACGCTCATTCCAAACCCGTCTATTTTCCAAAGTCATCCAAAACTCACTAAGAGTATCGTAAAAGGACCACATTTTCATAAGAGTCTCAGTTTCATATACGGCGCATCGATCGGATGTTCGGTCTTAATGTTATTCTCATTTAGGTTAAAATTGGACCGACCCGTTAAACCTAGTGGGCTGGAGGGTTGGGTAAACCCAGATTTGGTAGGTCTGACCTGGTAGAGGGTCAGACATGGCCCGATGGGGCTCAGCCTGACCATGGCAGGCGGCCCGGCCCGCGCAAGTGTGCAACCTAGCCTGGTGGGGCACGCCCCACCCCGGCTGATGCGACCCGACCCAGAGGGGGTCGACCGGTCTGAGGGTGGGCATGACCCCTCGATTTCCCAAACCGGTGGTGCCGAGCGGCGCCTCCCTCCCAACCAGCCAGCCGAAGCTGGTCGGTCTTCCTGACGCAAGAGGCTCGCTCGGGTGGGCCACGTTCTTGTTGCGTGGCACCTTCGGGTGTCGCGTCTCCTTCACCCGGTTGGCAGATGAGCTAACCGATTCACCGCCGAAGCGGCCCGAGGATCATGGGCCATGGTCGTCCACAGTGTGGTACCCCATGTGGCAATAGGGTCTTCCTTCGGTCCGATCGGCTTAGCCGACCGGTTCTTCGTCAGTCGAGTGGCCCAAGGTTGTGGGCCGCGGTTCTTTCATACGCGTCATCCGCGCGGCCGCCGCCTTCTCCTGTCGTCGCCACTTTCAATGCACCTCAATCGCAAATAAAGTATACTACAGAGGGTCGACGGGCCATGTTCATTCATCATGCGCTCTCCGTGTTAGGTTGTATCAATTGGCCATAAACAACCATTCACATTCAACAACGATAAGTGCATAATTTTATCAAACTAAAACTATACAATTCCCCTACCTCGTAATGACGCCGCACATCGTCGAGCCGCGGAAGATGAACGTCGATGTAGTTGGGCGTCGCGGAAGAATGGTGTCGATTTCATTGATGTTGGAGTGTACCTAAAGAAGAAGTGTCGTTGGTGACTTCACATTCTTCGAATCCTAGAGCCTTCTTCATCGAGGGAGAATGTCATCCTTTTTCAAAGGCATTCTTCATTGAATAAAGGAGAACTTTTCTCAAGATCTCTCCCAAAAATCACCCAACACAACGAGAGCCAAAACAAAAAATTATAAAAGACTTCCCCCAATATTTTTAATAGGTATTCCATGTCAATTCAAATTAATACAAAACAATCAATTCATTAATTATAAGTGTGGGAAAAAAATTAATGGGTGAGAGGGAGGTGGAATGGATCCTTATATTAAATGAGTGGAGTTGTCAAATAATTAAATAAGAGGAATTAATATGGAGTTTAAGGAAGTTAAAGAGGATATGAAAGTTTAGGGGATCGTGTGCGCCCCACCTCACAAATATCCTCTCATGGGAGGTTGTGTGGGTGTGGGTCCCACCTCTAACTACACTTTGGAGGAAATTACCAAAATACATAAATAAAATTTGAATAAAAAAATTTGTATTTATTTTATACCAAATCCCCAAATATTAACTCTCAACCTGTATAAAACGCAACTGTGGTAAGGTTCCCCATATGGGAATACAGGCACTACGAGTTCATCGGTGCCCTAATATTTCAATTCTGAGCACTGGTTCAAAAGATAGAAAGTCTCGCACGTATGTTTACTGAATGTACCTGAATAAAACATCAGAAATTGATTCCGAGCACACCAGACCTCAGAATCAAGTGCCTTTAGAAACCACAGGCTCATAAAATTCCATAGTATTTAAGAAAAAATAAATTTCCTTGAAATTTTCAGGTATTTACATCGATAGGATAGTTTTATGATGAGTGTTTTTTTAAAAAATATGGGCCATGGAATATTACATTTGGTTTTATTATGGTGGAAAAAGAATTAAAAGATGGAATATTATGCGTAATGATAATTTTGGAAGGTGGAGGACATGATCAAAATGTATTCTCTATAATGTTATGGTATGAATATATTAATAACTTTAGATAGAAAAATATGAAATTATTAGATACTGAAGGAGTATTTAAGGTTGAAATCATAAAGTAGAAAACATGTGAATAGTGAATCTATAAGAAGAAACATCATGTGTCATTCTAAATGGAAGTTCAAATTCCTAATAAGTTAAAGATTGATATGGTTCATATATATGTATGGGGTCTTTTTTAGTTCATTCTCATATAGATTCACTATAATATGTTACCTTCCTCAACAATGCATCATTGAATATATGGGTTTTCTTTCTCAGGAATAATTATAATGTGTTTTTCCCATCTGTTATATTGAGATCCGTAATAAAAAGACAGTAAATATAAATTGAAATATTTCTGGTTATACAATGGTGGGGAATATGAAAGTTAGAAGTTATAGAGGTTATACTTATAGAAATTCAAGTAGTTTGAGGAGTTGGTATAATGTACTTTGGAACATAATGGGGTTATGGGTATAATGAATGAGATGATTATATATTAGTAATGTACTGTTATAACTCGGGAGGGTTTTCCTAAATAGTTTTGGGAATAATCTATGAATTTTTTTCCTACCTGGTAAATATATATCTATCATCTCTATTGGGGTATAATATTATACACTCATTTCAGACCAGAAAAAGAATTGAAATTTCCTATCCTAAATTACTTTTGTAACACTCCAACATTTACCCTAATTTTTATAAATGGGAAAATCTAGATGGTAAATCCCGGTCATATTACATTATAGAGTATAGTGATGAAGTTATTGGATTTTGAATTCAAGATAAAAACTATTGGAAATTGTGAGAAGTAAAAATATTATCTTCATTAAAGATATCATTCATAATGATCAAAACCAAGTGGAAATTATATATGGGATCAATGTATCATTTATATTATTGTTTGAAAAATTGGAATTTTGGATGTTGCTGATGATATAGAATTCTTAAAGAGTATTATAGTTCTTGAAACATTAGACTATCTAGAAGGATTTTTTGAATAAATTCATATTTTGATGGTGTTTTGAGGCCCTATATACTAAAGATCATAGAGAATTTGTATTTTTATGGAATATATCCATAAGGAAATGTTCCAAAAATGTGGTTCTTAAAGGATCAGAGCCCCAATGATAGTTTTCATGGTATAAAAGGATTCTGAGCATAGTGAAATGATATGTAATTGATTTTTAAAATTTATATATCATGGATAATAGAGAACCCATGATCCCATAAGAGGGTGATAATTAGATAGAATAGAATAAATGGGACTCAGAAATGAGGAAATAAGTGAATTGCATATGTGTGTTTTGAACATGAGATCTAATAGAATGAACTGATATGAAGAAAGTACTTCAGGATAAACATACTTTCATACAAATGATGAACAATATAGTTGATATAGGTATAAGTAAATTCTTCTTATGATGTGTTTTTAATAAAACAGTTTGTATATTTTTTTCTATGAGAATTTTTCAATTATTTTAATTCATGACTATCATAATGGAAATTATCGTGGATTCAATGGATGAGTTTATCTAGATATATTATATCTAAAAACATCCTTTCTTCATTGTAACATAGATGATGTTATTTATTTGGTTATAGTCAAATGTTTCTCCATGAGGAAAGCAAGAATCTTATATCAATGTTGAAATAAAGCCTTTATGATTTTATGAAATAACCAAAGTAGTGATACCAGATGTTCAATTACATTATGAAGGTATAAAAGTTCATCCATAGAACTGAAGATCATTATTGATCCAAGAATATTTTTAATGATAAGAGATTCATTATCTAACTTCCCTATGTAGATGATATTATTATTTATATTCTGATGAGGGAAATAATAGATGAGTTAAAATATGAATTATCATAAAATTTCTATATAAGGGATCCAGATCCATTAAAATAGATTATTGGGATACAAATCATAAGGGAATTATGTTCTAGAAAAATCTTTCTGACTTGGTCTAACTACACATAAATGGTTGTGTAACCTTTCATAATGGGAAAGTCAAAAATTGCCCGCACTACCCCAGAAAAACAATTTTAAATTGATCATGGAGAAGTAAAATACAATAGAATCTAATGTTAAGTATAATTAAAAGGTTTATATTTCATTTATAGTTAGAATTTTTTTATTCCATTGTTTATATGTTACCTAACATTATGCATGAATTAGGTGATTCTAGTAGGTTCGTGGATAATCTCAGAGGATATCTTTAAGTATAATTTTAGTGTAGTATCTTTTCGATCAATGGTTCTAAAAATATTAATGTTTATTTTTGAATGGTTGAATTATTTTAACTTTTCTATTATTCAATATTTGGTATATACATATATACTTATAAGAGTGCCACTAGATCTATTTTTTCATAGGGAGGCACGACTATGAGTTGTATGTTGAAACTACAATAAGTGTTTTTACTTTAAAAAATCTAAGCATATTAAGTTTCATTATTGGTAGTTCAGAATGAGATTATATAATTAAAGTGGTTAATGCAATATCTCAAAAGAATATAGAAGAATGTGGTGATGTTTTATTATTTAAATAGTTTGATTCACTTATCTAAAAATCTAATTTTTTACTCTATGATGAATACAACATTTTTGATGTATCACATCATTAAAATGTTTTTTGGAGGAAACATTACTTGATATATGGAAGGTAGATGGATTTTATCATTAAGAATATATGATAAAAAAGTTAGTATAATGGGAGATAGTTAGGTGATATTGCACCTCATTCTGGTAAAAAATACGAGAAGCATAGTAGGGGAACCATGTGTCTAAAAAGGATTTTTGATACTGGAACTGATTTTCAAATGATAAAGGGGGACTTGTTGGTGAATCCTGAAAATGATTCTCAAGTGGTAGATTGCAAGGTTCTGGTGTATGGAAACCAAATTATGATGAAGTATTTTCAACTAATGAATGTAGTCATTTAGGATGTTCTAACATAATCAATGTAGTTAATGATTGGTGGAATAAAATGACTAAAGTCTAGAAGTCCATAGGTAGTGTGGAAAGAATAAAGAAGACTATATGAAATTAAATAGAAGAATTAATTTCGAAATAAAAAATAAGGAAAAACCTTAATAAGCCTAAAGGGGTGTCTGGAGTCAAAAACTAATTTCATGATTTTTTCTGCTGATTTTGAATAATAAATTCTAATGTTGTTTAATGTATTTCTAGAATACACTGGTGAAATATATGTGTCTTCAAAATATACATAAGAGTAAACTCATGGAGTTTCTTGGTTTATGTTGTATTAACCTGAAGGAGTAGAAAAAGTATTTGATACCATTGACAGAGTAAATAGTATTCCCTGAAGATCAGATCTGTTTGGATATTCTCCCTATTGAAAAAATATAGTGGAATTGGTTTCACCAGGTGGGATATACTATATCTTAATAGTAGATTTATTTTTTTCATGATGAATTTGTAATGATTTTAATCATCCCCAATTATATGAATAAATGTATTGTTGCATTTTCCTTATAGAGTATGACATAGTTCGAATCATGTATACCATTATGTTTTCTTTTCCATTATTCATTTAATGATTTTCTTTTAGAATTTATTTTTAGGATTTTTCATGCTCATTATGGTGTGGTGAATTAGGTGCACTTTTTATAAGTTTAAAATATATAATGGGTGTATGTTTATACTAATATAGTTTGTTTCATATCATTATTTAAATAGTTTATGTTCTAGAAAATTACTTTTGATAGTTATGATACTTCATGGACCCAACACATATCATTTTTTTCCATATATGGATTTAGGTGACATTGGACCACACATATCAACTTGAATCAATTCTAGATACCATATTAACTTCCTATCATCATAAAATTTTATCTTCTTAATGATCATATCCTTTTGGAAAACAACAGAAGTGTCAGTATGATAATAAGTGAGCTCTAGAATATCATGATATCTTTCATTATTCACTAAATATTACAAATAATTTCAAAAAAGTGTAAAATCATTTTATCCATAATATATTTTATTATTCATTTGACAGGAAACACATCTGTTCTTATTTTATATTAATTAATAGATTTCATTTTTAATAAATTACATTAATAAAAATTGCATAATTTCTTCCTTTGATGGTTTATTTATTCTTATTGAATTTTTTTATTTCCAGTGTAACAAAAAATGGTTAACTATAAGAAATTGTTCCAAATTCAATCAAGAACCAACACATCAATGAATCATATATATTTAACTCCAAATTTTAATTTCCCCATGATAAATATTTTCAAGCCTTTATGATTTCCAAAATTAATGACACCTTAAATATCATGTTTAGTTCCACTAACATGATCCTTATTTTTTATCACATGGGAAGTGAATCTGTTATAAAGGATCTATACTCTTACTCGATCTATTTCTCTCAAATAAACATAAACTATATTCAACTTCTCAGTTATTCCATTCTTGATAACAATAATTATTTTACCCCATGGGAAATTTAATAAACTTTTCCATCCTATAGATCAATGATATAAATTTTATTTTATATTCGAAAAATATAATCTCTCAATTTTAGTCTTTTTGATGATGCATGTCATTTTTTCCTTCTCCTGCTATGATTCTCCTTCGAAACATTACATTTAAACCATAATGAAAAATACAAGTATTTTTTGACATAAACTTCACACCCAAAATAATAACCATTAAATAAAAACTGAGTATATGAATTTCGAGGTTTGGGTACATCTGGTCTGGGATCGACCAACACAATTTTGTTCTTTGGATCAAGAACCAATTTTTTTCCTTTATTATAGAAATTATTCCATTTGGGGCTATCATCCATGTTCTTGGTTGGATAACTAATTTTTTCCTCCATATTATCCATGGATCATTTATTTGTCTTCCTCGATGTCATTTTGGGAGTTAATATCCATTCTTGATCCTAAATATTTCATCATAAATCAAAAGTATCTTCTTCATGAGCATTGATTTGTTTGAATCTTTATTTAACTATATTATTCATTCTATCAATTATTTGGTAATTTTATTTAATTTTGAGCTTATACTCAACCTCCTTCTCTTCCATTTCTATATTTTTATATCTAAATCATTTATCATAAGCCTTCAACTTATATATTTATCTTCTTACTTATATATATATTTTTTGGAATCATGACCCAAACAATCTCCATGATACTTTTAGTCCATCTAAATATAAATTTATTCAGTATTTTATTTTAGTTAAATAATTAGGAGAATTAAACCATCCACTTATGTATCTTAACATTCACCATCTTTATGTTTTATTTTTTATATAGTAGAATTAAAAATATTCTCATATTATGTATTTGAAATCCTATATTTCTTCTACCAAAATTTCTACACCATTTTTATATTCTTATGAATGGATTTATTTTTAAAAATAATTTATAATTTCATCCAATTTTATTTCAAAACCTTTAATGAAATCTACAAGGAAAATTCATATTCAACTTTCCCATTAAATTTCTTCAATTATTTGAAATTGAATTTCCATTTTTTCCTCATATAAAAAACATGATAAGAATTTTTCTTTTGAATGAACCTTTTACTAACTTGATATTTGTGAAATGAATGTAACAATTTAATAAATCTCATTATATTATATATCAATCTCCTTTTAGAGTTTATTTAAGGAATTAAATTCATTTAAATTATTTTACACATTTTCCATATACTTATTATCAAAATTACTCATTACATACAAAACTAGAGTATTATAAATACTATCCAATGTAAGTTCCATTAAATTATTATCATTGGGAACAAAAACCATAAAATTTAATTGATGGGTAAATATTTACAGATTACCATTAGGGGAATGATATAATTGATATATTATCTAGGTTTTTAATATAATCCACTATTTTATACATCAAGTCTCATAATAAATTAATAGATTCATTTGGGGGAATCCAAAAGTCATCAAACATGATCCATAGAACCAATAATTTAACTTCACACAACATTGAGTCACATTATTTCATATTTAATAAATTCTCCCTTGGGAAGATAAGGATTTACCAGACATCACATTTGTATTGATTTTATGGAAGTAGTATACCCTTAAAAAATTTATTACAATGAAATCCACATCAAATCATTTTTGATCTCATTAAGATGAATCCCCATTGTCCATGTTGGTTGTAGATCCCTATTTAACCAATATGTACACATCCACTTCCATAGAAAAAATTAGTGTTTCACCTAGTTCATACATAGTAGATTTTTTCCCATCAAATAATATAATACCATTATTATTATAGATTTTCTGATGGATACCTCTGGAGATAAGATAGTCAAACTAAACATTATGCCCTAACACCATGTGCTGGTCCCAAACAATGATAATATTTAATGGGTTATTAAATAAAGGCATAATAATTTTATTTACATACCCATGTCAAAAATATTATTCCACCATAAGTAGGTACTTTATTCTCTCCCTCATAATGATATTGTTTTGATAATGATGTTAATAGAGTCACAAGAATTTTACTTGGTTCACCTGTAATGGTTTAACCCAAAAACATACAATGATGTTGTTCCAATATATCAAAATCACTAATGGGGATAAAATATTTATAATTTAGAGAAACCTTGAAGAAAAATCAGGTTTATATTGTTCAAAAAAAATGAAGAACTCATTACTACTCTTATAAGAAGTAACTCACTATTCTCTCTACAAAAATGGTATGCCATTAATAAATAATTAATGTAAATTTCATCAGTGGAGGTGTATAAATAATATCTTCTTTGATCTATGTGATGAATAACCATAATCTTATAATTATACGGACTCCTACATCTTCTTCGTGACATATTTACATTCTAATTTGAAATCTTAAATACTGTATTTGTTGTACATGCCCCACGTCTCTTTTTCTTTCCCTTATTCATCTCTTTGTTTTTGAATAAATGGATTCCCTCAATTTTTATCCTTTATATAAAATTAATTAATATTCCCGGAATTCATTTTCATTGGGAAGCTCCTTGAAAATGAAAAAATATTTACAATTAATAAATTCCAAGTTGTTAGATGCATTTTCTAATTAACTACTATTCAAAATATCTATTTAATTAATTTTAAATTAGATTGAAAATCATATCAATTAATTTCAATATAAAAAATATATATCATTATTTAGATTAGTCATGATATTTCCCATTTAAAAATCCAAGAATTTTGAATTTAAAATAAACAATTAATTTTTATAATTTCATCATATTGTTCTCAAAGACCTGTAAATTCCTCCTTACCTATTAGAGTTACTTGATTACTCTTACACATCCTCCATCTTATTCATACATATCTTAAGTAATCCTATTTTAATAATAAATATCTTTATACTTTTTCAAAAAAAAATATGTGTTAATGAGATTGTATTATATAAGAGAAATATATATCATACATATTACCAATTTCAACAATTTACCCCTTTGAATACCCCTATTCAACTCTCTGTTACTCTTACATATGGATGACTTACTGACTGACTAAAAATTATCTTCTTTATTTTTCAAACAATTTTTTTTGGAAAATTGTGAACCCATGAAAGTAAAATATACAAACCATCAAACACCATACGATATGGCTGAATCATTAATTTCTAATTTGATCTAATTTGACACATTATCCTTATATAATTTCCAATTATTTTTTTACCTCTCTAGATGTGTTATATTTGATAAGATATTTTAATCGATATGCCATATTTTCCCACATTTGAATGAATTAATCCGTTTTTAATTTCCTTTTATTGAGGCATCATAAAAGAATATGGTCCCCTTTGTTCATCCACTCTGTCTACAACTTATTAGTATCCAAAAGTATCAGCCACATAGTCATATTATCTATAGCCTCATGAGAAAAATTAATAAAAATATATTCATCCATCATTTCTTACCTTTAGTGAACAATCAGCTCCTAAAATATGGCACTATTTGGAGCCTCATCGCGAGCATCCCCTTGTTGGTAATTAGGCACACCCTTAATAAGATCGAATTGGTTAGTGGGGTTCTCAGCCACCACTACTAGGGCTTCACGAATCAATCTTGTTTATCCCATCACACCACAATCTTATTATTCATCACTGTTAGTCAATTGTGTTCCACCATGAACCATCACACTCACCCTCTAATCCTTCACATTATCATTTGTTTCAGGGTTATTCCTCTTATCCCTGGACCTCTCGGGAGACCATGTATCCATCACATAAGGTTGGTATGAGTTGTCCTTGAATCCATTATGTTTTTTAGAATAATACAGTAGCTTGAACAGTTATTTTATTTCTACCCCTTATTCATCCATGGATTTTGGAGGCCACCTCTATAGTGACCCTCTGTATTTTCAACTGATACATTGCTATAGATCCCATCACTAGAAACAACCTCGATGGTGAATCAACCATCATCAGAAACCTTATCCTTGATTGGGATTGGGATAACCTGATCCAATCCTTGGATCCACGTCATTACCCATCTTTGGATCCACACCCCCATAGTTAACTCCTCAATAGTAATAGGAATCCAAATTCCCCATGTTCTTACATTTCATGAAATAATCTACATAAGATTCAAAGCACATTGATTTTTTGCACCTCAATTACTCACCAAGAGTAACCCATAACCACTCCACCTACGGATTGGTGACTTTAACCTCAACACGCATCTTTGGGTTAATTAGATGGAAAAAATAAGGTTCTATTTTCATATCATATTAATTAACTTACCATGTTTCCACGGATTCAAATGATTTTAAGGGTTCGGAATGGAAATGGAGTTTTTGGAAACTAACCTAGATCACAACTGAGGAAGAATAGTATTTCATAGGAAAATCATAAGACCGAAATGAATAGCATGCATCCAAGGCCCATTTGTAGAGATCTTGACCATGTGTGAAAAAGTTCTTTCTCTGACCTGAAATGAATCATCATATGATGGTTGTTTAGAATACAGACAACCACAAATTCTTGTAACCACTACAATCCAAAGGCAATTCCCTAAATATCATCCACAAAAGGTCTTAGACCATATCTATTTTATGAATTTCTAACATCAGATTCTTGAATTATCCAAATGTTCCAAGTATGAAAAATATTTAATATTATATATAAAACTATATCCCTCACAATAATAATTCACAATGACTCCCTAATTCTGTTAAGTGGATTTTATATAATTTTTTCAAAAAACACTTCCCAAAATTAATTATTTGATTTTTTATAATTCAAAAATTTCATTAATATCAATTTCATTATTGTAAAATATATAATGATGATCAAAAAATTAATTCCCAAGACATTTCAGGAATTAAAAAAAATTAATGTATCTTCATGTCATAAACATACTAAATCATATAGAGTACATGAGGGGAGACAAATTTACTTTTTTGTTGCACCTATTATAACTTTGAAACATTATGTGAAAATATTTATGCTTCTCATTAGTATCTAGGTTCACATGTTAAATAACATCAAAAAACTATTATCGTGGAAGGTATTTCTCTAACTCATAGCATTTTGGGTAGCGCACCATGGAAATCACATTATATATGACTCTTGGATATTTGAACATAAATAACAATTCCTAATCCATCATATAAATAAGCTCAACTCTATTATTCTATTATCTGAATACTATTAGGCTTTCCAAGATAAGTGTAATCCAATGAATCTTCCAAAAATTGGATCCAAAACCTTCTAATGTAAAGTACCTAGCCCATAATGATTGCAATTATTTTTAATTTTAGTCTGAATATTCATTTATGTAGCAATTTTAACAGATTTTGGATTCACAAAGAAGTGGGAGGGGTTGAAGTTAGTTTTGAGAGGAGATATAGGAAGAGTGTTATTAATAGTAGTATAAGTCCCTCTATAATTCCATTGAAGTTCTAATAGAATTTTATTTGGGCTATTAGTGGATACTTCCCCTGCTAGTGGAAATCCATTACATTTCTGTTATAATTCTATTAAGATATTTTTAAAATGGAATAATAGGTAATTTTTTAATGAAATAATTAAAACATAATCCTCTTGACTAAATCTCCCAAAGGCCTAATGTTTTTTTTGTTTTTTTGATAAACCCACATTTATAGAGAAAGGGGGAAACCTCACATGACTTCAATGACATAAAACATTAAAATAAATCGATTGACAAAACCTGGAACAAGTCTATCAAGAAATACCCCTACCCAACTACATCAGTAAAATGGAAAACCTCCACCAATGAATGACTATTCAGATAGATGTCTCATGCAAAAATCCATGGTCCAGATACCGATGGCAGAGCCATACCCTCTCAAACATCTATGTCTGAATAGCCATACAGGGTGAAATAAAATATTCTAAGCCACATCTAGAAAATATCCTTGTAGAAAGTCAGGGAGAGGCCATCTAAAACTAAAAACCACCATGGACGCTTCTGATTCCTCAAAACAACATCATTTCTCCATCGTTGTGAGTTCACTACTAGACAACCAGATCACAAGAACCTCTCCAAAATACACTGAAAACCAGACACATCCTTTCAAAAAACCACACTTAGCATCAATCGGCCACAAGAAAAATAGAGAATTCATCACCATAAGAGACCGATGTGAAGAAAATAGATGAAGAACCAAACATTATACTATCATCAATCCTCATCATAAGCATGAATCATCAAAACTGAGACCAATGTCGGCTTGTGAAATAAGCTGAATGCCCAACTAAGATCGAATGAAAAAAAAAATAGAAAAACATCCCCAAAACGCTGGAAGGAAGACCTCCGCAAGTCAAATCTCATCGCCACCATCCCTGATGCTCATGAAGACCATGATGATCCACACGACATACAAATGGAAGATCCGTCTGTACACTCAAGCCGTAGAAACTGGATCATGGCCTCTAACTGGCACCATGATTCCTTGAAAGTCCCTTTCTGGTGAAGGGAGATTAGGGCGAAGAGAGGGCAACAATGATACAAGGAAAGGTCGAGTCCACAATGTTGTTGACGCCACTCTAACCGAGGATCCACCACCACAACCTCATGGACCCTGACAGAGGAGGCGTCTCGTCAACCCTAGATGAAGGTGGTGGCAACGAGGAAAATAATTTCACAAAGTGTGCCCTTTATGGGATCATTGAATTCTGATTATGAAAAACATAAACCTCTTATTCCCTTAAAATGAGTTTCTAATTATTATTTTTCTTTGAATTCCCTATCTTATGATCTCATCATCCTCTCATTCTTCATTGATGGGGCTGCCTTAAATCCTTGGTCCAAGAGGTTTTGGGAGAACATGATCCTTTATCCTAGATAATGAAATAAAATAATTACTCTTCCAATAACTAGATAATTCTTAAACATTACATAATATAGGGTAGTTATACTACAATTCACATTATCTCATTCCAAAATATCTTTTAGGTATTTTGTTTTAGGGAATTGGGCCATCTAGCTTAAAAAATAATATTACATTTCAATGTTAAAATATAAACTTATTTTCTATTTTTTTACAATATAAATCTTTTAGCTAAAAAATTGTTGTATTTTCCTCAAATATTGTAATAATATAGTGATTCACCTAATATGTGTCCTTTTAAAATCATAAAATCCTATAGAAAAACTTTTAAAACATTAGATGATCACAAAAATCAAAGAACATAAAAATGAAAGAAAATAAACTCTTAGTCCAGTGAAAAACATGAATTCCTATAAAATACATACCTTTATAGAATTATTCATTGAGTGAATGAAATAGGTCATTACCAAATATAAAACACACACCTTTTTCTCAAATATACCTTTTATAATTCATAGCAAGAAATTGCAGACAATTTTTTGGGAAAAAATAGCATCACATTAATAAATAATTTTAATCATTTTATAGAAATAACAAGATCATAAAAAATCCATTAGATAAACCACACTTGATAACTCCCTGATTCTTGTCTTTTATTATAAGGAACATTATTCAATTCATTTAAGAGTCATAATGGGAATCACCATTTATATTATTTATATAAGTCTCACCCACTTTTCCAGAGATATAGTGGAGATCAAGATAATATATACTGTATATCAGGATCAAAAATTTCTAATATATAATGATCAATTAATTGATCATTACTAAAGAAGTTGTATTATTTCTCTTTTCCCTCATAAACCATTGAAAATATCTTTTCAATCCATATGAAAAACACTTTTAGATAATGAAATAACCATTTTTTAGAACCCATTTCAAAACTAAAATACAAAAACTTGGGGGAAATAGGGTTTTTCCATGAATAAAATATGAAATATTTAAATATAATTCAAAAATAAAGTAATGGTTATTCTAGGATGAAAAGTCTTTATCACTGTATATGTTGAAATAAAACATTCTTTTTTTCATTTGTTATGAATGAAAAAAATTCCGTAAAAATATTATTTTTGAAAAAAATTTAATGATACTCAAAATATATATTAAAACATCCATTAAAATTATTTTTTATCTATATAAATAAATCTACAAAATAATTTAAAAAAAATATGGAAATGGATGAAAAATATAATTTTAATGGAAACTTTTGAATATTATTTTTAACAAATAATCCATTACCTGGAGTCCAACTCATCTTGTAAATCCATTATGTTACATAACAATAAACTTGTGTAAATTAATTACTTTTTTTAATAATCCTTTTGCAGTTATTTATTCCTTTTATTTTATGTTATATTCAGTTACATAATCCATAAATGTCATGTCAGACATTTGGATGATATTTAGTTCATATGTCCAAAATCACTTCGTAATTTTATAAATGGTCAAAGAGGTCATTATTCAATAAAATAGTGAATATTAATCATTAAATAATTAATATTTAAAAAATATTTTTAAAAAACATTGAAATTTGGTTCTAAAAATTTTACTATGATATAATCACAGAGGGAGTAGGTCGTACGTACATATGAGCCATGTTTCCACTATTCAACAGTCATTATGAATAGAAGTTAGGTATTATTTTATATTTAAAAAATATAATTATTCATAAATACCATATTATTGTATAAATAAAATTTTATATATCATCCATGTGACGTGGGGATGAAAAATGAATCACATCGCGTCGTGGAGGTGGTAGTCCACACATACACACGAATGACCTTATCATTTTCAATGAATGGAAAGGTAAAAAAATTGGTGTTATATTATATTTATAAAAATTAAATACATAAATTAATCATTTATATGAATTTAGTCAATTATAATAACAAATCATGAATGATTGTGATGGAAAAAGAATAACAACGATTAATACGGTGGTAGACTGCCGTTCACAAGAACTGTGGTTTCATTTCTCATTTGGTGGAATAAGATATTAATATAGGTTATTCCATTAAAACAATAACAACATAGTATATTATTTTTACTGTTGATATTATTTTCTCATGGTTTATTTATATTTTAATTTGGTTGGAGAATAAGTAAAACAAAAAAATGTTTGGTAAAGAATGATACCTCTTCCCAAAACAACCTCTTATAGTCTTCTACAAAATCATTCCTAAGTTGGTTTTATTATAAAAAGACTCTAAGGGATTGGAAGGAATATATTTTTGATATTTGTTAGGAATTTGATAAACCAAAATGGTTTTGAAGTAAGAATAAATTAGAATAGTGGGTTCTCTATTATAAGAGAGGGGAGGCACACACATGGAATTTTTTAATATGTTAAATTAATATTATTTAATGTTGGTACCCTAATAGATAAAGAAAATCAATATTTAAATATAATATTATTGTGATATTAAATACTATCATACAATAAAATTTATAAAATTTTAATTCAAATTTTTACCTTTACATTTTATAACCCTCGGTTAACCCTTTTGACAATTAAGGTGATCCCAAAGTTCATTATTATAAAAGAGTTAATAAATATAATATATATGGTAAAATATAACATAAATGATCTATATTTATTTCATGAAACATATCACATTAACTTATACAAATTTAAAAATTTTATGAATTTTAAATAATTTAATATTATATTATTTATTATAAAATAAAATTGATTTCCATTTTGGACCTATTCATTTTATTTGACTTTTAAAAATACAAGATAAAAATATGATTAGAAACAAATTCCTAGATTCCATTATAATATTCAATTTTTCTCTAAAGAAATATTATAACACAAAAACTACCTAAATTAATATTACTTTTTGATATTTTAAAATCATTTTTTAGATTTTTATACTACATGAACAAGAAGTTTGTTAGTGTTGCATAATAAAATAAGTAAATTATTTCATCCATATAAATTATAAACAAATTAACATTTTAAAAATTCATATATATTTAAAATTAAATTTTATAATGGAATAAATTTATATGTGTATTCCTATTTCCAAAATTTATAGATAAAAAATTAAAACTAATATTTTTGACATTTCTTTATATAGAATAATATAATGATAAGAATAAATGAAAAATAGAAAAAAAAGTCCATATATTTTAATTTTTTATGATTTTATATAATAAATACTCATCCAATAAAATAAATTCATCTTTTATTCCTTATCATTTCCTTTTCACATTAATTACACAATTTACCCTTTAATTTGTTTTTAAAATAAACTATAGTTACTATTCATAATGCCCAAAAATAAAAGAATACTATTTAAAATTTTTGGACCCTCTTGGTTCAAATTTATAATCCATTTTTCAAAATTTTATTCACAAAAGTTGAATAAATTAATTTACAATTAAACCGAGAAAATATGGTGAAATACAGTTTTTTTTTAAATTACGTAATTTATAAAAATGAATTTAAATGAAATTCAATCATAAAATAAAATATTTTGAACTTAATTGGCTAAAACATAACACTATAGACCAAATATTACTTTTAACACATTTAAAATAAATACCTTTGTAAATTCTTCTAAAAAAAATACAATTTTCATTTAAAATCAATATTTTTCAATATTCACATGAAAATCAATCCTTTTCAGAATAATCCAAAAAATTCACTAAAAGATAATTTTTAATTTATGACTTATAAAATTATATCATATCATAAATGAAAATATTTAAATTTTATATAAATCAATTACTATATTTTCTATCAAAAATATATAAATACCATTTTTTAAGTAAACAAATTTCTGAAAAAAAATGACCTTACTAAAAATTAATGGCTTATTTCATTTGATTTGATCAATTCATTTGAATGGAATAGGAATTTTTATACATTCCCTAGTGAATTTAATCCTATTTATACCTACTAATTCATTGTCTACTTTATAATGGTAAAACCTTTATAATAATATTTCTTGGTTCGTTTAAGCTAGGTGTTGCATTTCAAACACATTACTGGACATAATATTTGTATTTTAAAATCTTAGGGGGTTACATCATCATCCCATTTAAAATAATATGTCCTTATAGTATGAAATTGACCTCAGTAATCAATTTTTCTCAATCTAAAAATACCTTTATTGAAAATACAAATCATAAAAATGGATGATAAAACTTCCACTTGAAACATGGAAGAGGGGAAAATAATGATTATCTTGAATAAAACAAAACTAGGCTTCAATGTAGATAAAAAATAATGTAAAAATATAGACATGAAAAAAATGGATAATGTAAATAATGTTGTCTATTGATAGAGATCATCGATCAGAAGAAAGTGGATGGTCATGAAAAATTTGATGGCCACAAATCCGTAAACAAAATAATTATTAAAATTTAAACCAATTCATCAAAAATAAAGGTAATAGGATAGAAATTTCATTAAAATTCACATTTCTTAGTTTATAGGAATTAAATTCCATTATATTCTAAAAATAAAAAGTTATATAAATACTTGGTTTTTATAAGTTCTTCATTTAGTAAACTTCCACCATAATCTCATCCTTTTCTCCTAATGATGATTGTTCAAAATTATATTTTTATTTATGTAGGACTAAAATAATCTTATTATAGATCAAATAATTACCCAAAATGATAAAATGATATACCTATTGCATTTATACATTAATAAAAACTAAATTGGTTAGAATAAGATAATATAATTTAAAAATTAATATACCATTATATAATGAAAAATCACATTAATCAGTAAAATCATGACAATAACTCCCAAAGTTCAATGAATATAATATTAAAAATTAAATGGGATAGGATTTGGTTACCAAAACTATACCTCTAAAATATTTATTTAATAAAAAATGGGTAATAAGGAATTCACAAGGTGTATTTATTTTACACCAACATGAAAATAAAATTAATTACATATAGATATTTAAAATATAGAAAGAATAGAACTGAAATTGTATATTTTCATATCAAAATTGATCAATAATTTAATATACGAATATTTATTATATAAGACGCCATATATCATTGAGTTCCATCTGACAAAAGTATCAATTTAAGTTGGATTCAAATCAAACAGTTGTACCATTTATGGAGAGTTCAAAAAACAGATATAATTGGATGCATCAAAACATAAAACATCATATCCCTCCATAAAAAAGGTTTAGGGATGTAAAAAACTCCATATTTAATGGAATTTTTATAATTTTATTCCCCAAACCAATAAAACATAAGCTCAAATGCCACCACATCTCAACATATCAAAAACTAAATCATAAAACTTGAATTCATCCGTTTAAAAAATTTACATTCATAAAGGAAAATAAAATCATAGGACATACATAGAGAACCTCATATTATTTAAACATCTATCAAAAAACCATCCATTATTGGAACTATTAACCTCTAAAGTCAGTGAACCAAAATTCTATGTACCATCAAATAACCATCTTTAGTATGATTCATTGAACCTACAAAAAAGAAACATATTAAAATATGGTTACATTATCAATTTATCTAAAAATATCCCAGACCAATATATATGATTGGATAACCCTATGGAATAATACATATAAAATAAAATTTGTGAAAATAGTTCTAGGGAAGAAAAGAACCATATTACAAAAGTATAGAAAAAAACATGAAAATGTGAAAATCATGAAGTCTTAGCTGTAAATACCAATGAGAACAAATAGTCATAACAAAATTGATATATTACATTCCAATAAACCAATACCTTACTATACTTTTTGTTTCCACACATCCAAATATGGATTCTAGGGAACCCTCAGGTTTCACAAAAAACATGTCTGAAAAAATAAGCTTCCTATAGAAAATTCTAATATCAAAAGATCTCTATTTTGGAGTTGGTTCCCTAGAACTAACGTCTGTTGTAATTGTTTCAACATGTATTCATATTTTTTAATGTTAACAAACATCATATAACATTTTAATTGATCTTGAGAAAAACATATAATGTGATAATGTATTAAATGTAGTTGTAACACTAAATGGTAATATTAGTTCACTGGAATGATGATAACATGTAAGTGCTACAACACTATTATTAAATATATGTTCTATAGTCATATGATATCATTTTAGGGACACAAATGTAGATTCCATCATGGGTGAAGAATCATAGTAATTCGAGGCATCTTCTCATGTTGTACACCCTTGGTAATATCAAATACAGGATATTATGAGAACGAGACCCGCCAGTAGGAAATCCACATTTATATGTGTCATTGGATGTTTCTATCTACGGATGTGTGTATTTAACCTTTTACTATAAAATTATTATTAATGACTATTATTTTCTTCATAATTTTATGTACTGATGAAAAATCATAAAGAAATATGTTCGTGGAAAGGTAGGATATATTGGTCTTTTCACGATTAATATTGCATTAATGTATAATGTGATAAAGGGGTTTTGCATTATGTTCATTAAAAGCAGTAGATATTTCATTCCCATGAATGATAATGATATAGCCTAAATAAATCAAATTCCATTCTGTTTTATAGGCATGTTCAATTTCTAGGAAGTCAAAGAAAGAGGCATTGAGCACATGGGTTGATGGCACCATCAAGAAACCTTCATGATAAGAGATATCCTGATAAATGAATTATATTATATAGTTAGTGTCTGTATGAGGTATTATGTCATTGTTGCATTAACTTCCTTCTCATTGTGTGACTTTTTGTGTTACTAAATGAAAATTTGGACATTAGTCTTTTTCACCTAATACCACTGAGAAATACGCCTACTAAGTTACAGACTATTTGTATTCAGAATCTAAGTTAAATATTAATATTGTAATATACTCTGTAACAAGTAGAATAAATATTATTCTTTCACATGGTTTAATAATTATTTATTTTTTCATAATAGAATATATTATTCAACCATATATTTGAAAGAATATATAATTCTAGAAGAAAATTTAATAAATATTAATTTTATATTTACTGAATATAATATTTATATTTTTATTGGTGAAAAATAAATTGAAATTTATTTAATAATTAAATAGCCATTATTTGGGTCCTGATAAATTTTATTGACTAATAGATGACTGAATTTAATGTTTTAGTGATAAATTGTAAATACTTAATATTTTTTTGATTAAATAACTTTTAATTAAATTTGTATGTTAATTTCATATCAAAAAATAATAATATTATTATCATTATTTGACGTGGGATTCCTCATAGTTTAAATAAATAATAAATCAAACTTTTGTAATTATTAATTCCTAACCCTAAAGATATATAAACCCATTTATATTATTTACTTTTTGATACAATACATTTTTTTGGTTGTGCATAATGAACATAGAGAATCCTCTCAAGCCCAATAGATCTCCCTTAACCATGAATGATCCCATTACTGTTGAGATATTTCCCTCCACCTCCCACTCTTTGGCCATGAGAGATCAAGGAGAATTATTAGGAAGCATTTCTCAAGGCGGTCAAAGACATATGATTATAGGGATATGATCTTCCATGATCTCACATAGAGATTCTTATGGAAAAGTTAAAAGATTTTTGGAAATCTTGTAGGTCACCACTAGAGAAGAAATTCTCTTTATTTATACCACACAATGATGAAGCAATTAAGATATGTTATCAGATCCAAGAATGATAAAATAATTCCATTGAGGTAATTATTTAATTAATTAAATTGATTATTTATAATATGTGATGATCCGCTCTCTTGTTTCAGAATTCAATATCTTGTATATATTGTTTTATTCAATTTTATAGATCACAACATTGTGATTATACAACTTTGAGTTTTTGTTGTATTTTTTTCAAATGATTATCACTAGTGGACTATGATAATAAATGAAATATAAAGATTACATTAATATCAATGTATTGATGAAGTTACAATGTTAATATTAATGGTTTGAAGAATTTTTGCTTCATGGTGATGCATGGATAATAGTTATGGATTCATAGAAATGGATTTCACTATAAAGAAATTCTCAATTTGGTTACATGAGATGATTTTTTCACTGGTCCAAAGATCAAAATACATCTATCAAATGTGATACATTATTTAAAACAGTGAAGATAGTTTTTGTATAATCCATTTGGGGATAAATAAGTTCTTTAGAATTATTTTTCCAAAATAATAGAAGAGGGGTGATGGCTGATGTTGAAGAGCCTTGGAGTTCTATGTGTGGCGGTGACCATGCATTTTATATTGATTAACATTTCATACGTTGGTTTTAAAAAATTCTTTATAGGGGTTATTTATAAATTATGGGTAGATCACTGAGCTGACCAGACAACCTCAATCAATGGAATATGTAGGACACTAGGTCGTATGTAGCCAATCTATGCTAGCTAAGCCTGCTCATAGGTGGCATGAAAGGGAGTGTGTAAGCCCAGAGGAGCTCTTGGGTGACCTTGTAAATTGTTTGGGACGAAGCTCAAAATGATGTTGGAACAGAGCATGCCCACAGAACCTATACAGTGATGTACTGGGAGGGTAGATAAGAATTAATAATGATGGATGAAGCGGTATGTTTAATATATCACATCCAGCAGAATTTCTATTACAATGTGGGACTGGTTTTTTAATGATTGAAGTGATCTCATCTATTCATCTCATATCGTGCCCTACTTGTTTAGAATAGGTCCATTCAATCTCACAGGTCTTCTATATCACCCATCACCACCACTTTATTACATCCTCCTATAATTCTACCAATACCTCATTAGAAAAAAATTTTGATCCAGCATTAGTCTATCTTGATGCTTCCATGATTCTTATAAGGTAAAAATAATGATCTGAACATGATCACATAAACCCTGTGAATTTTTTTTCAGGGCTTATATGATTTGGCTGAACTACAAATGCAGTTGAATGAGGCATCTTTGATCCTGATATCACCATGGATGAATCTTAGGTGTTTGGGTTGAAGAGTTGTATATGATCCTCACTGTATGCACGCAATATGTTCACCAAAAAGAATAAGCTTTCTCATAAAAAGAAAAAATTCCATGATTTCCATTTTATCATTCATCTATGTTTAATGAATTCAGATCTAGAATCTTACATTCATTAAATGATATGGTAATCATGGAATCAATTATGGGATTTGAATTTTTTTCAACATTATGATCCTCACTTATAAAAGGAGAGGCATCGAGCCTATTTAATGTTTTTTCATTTGATATACCAGAGTGTTGTCATTTAAAAATAGGGCCTATCTAAACTTCTAAACTAAAAAGAGAATGAATTTATCCACAATCCATCAAGGATTCGTGAAGGGAGGATCCCAATGGTCTTTCAAAAATTTCAACACACTCTTGAATGAGGTATGTGAAGAATATTGTTCCTCAATGGAAAGGGATAGTGCAACACATCTCCCTGGAATTTTCAAAGATCTATGATATGTGAAGCCTTCATAGTTAACAAAAATTCATCAGAGACTCGTGATCCAATTATTGAGTAATGAACTACAATTATCCTTTTTAAAGATTCTTATCTTCAATGTTCATGGATTTAATTGTCCCATTTTCACATTAAATAAATACATTATTTGTGTAAGTGACTTTAGTAAATAAGGAGAATGCATGGAGACAAGGGTAGTTTGTGCCTTCCTAAATCACCTACCCTCATGTTCATTATTTAATTACACCCATGTCTATTCATGGAAATAATATAAATGCATGAAAATAAGGTAGGCAGTGTGTGTGTTAAGAGAGGCCAAGGGGAGAGTGGGTTCCACCAATAAAAAGTTCATGCTTCCATGCACACTTATAGAACCATTTTACATTCAAACATATGTTGAGAAGAGATAAAATGAGGAAGAAAACATTTCATGCATGCTTGAATTCATACATTGAGACTCATACCGAAATAATTGGTTATGCATATGAGATACCCAAAAAAATATATAATATTTCTCTACATTGATAAATGTTAATGGCTTTCAGAATTTTTTTCACAAAACATTGAATCCATGAAGTAGACATTATCTAATTGGGTTAATAATTTTGGAAGGGTTTTTGTGTGTGTGTGTGTGTAAGATCACTCTTTCATAATATTTATGTGAGGTGAAATTTAGTTAGGAAAACATTTATTTCACCAAGAAGAATATAATAGAATTGATACTGCATTCATTATTGATATTTTGTATCAAAGAATAAAATTTAATTATGGAAATTCTTAGTTTAGATGATCTTTATTTATTTGATAATAGAAATGGATGTTTATTGTTCTATAAAGAAGAGTAATAGGAGAATTTCACAGTTCAATTGGTTTTTCGATGAAGATGAAAGTGAGAAAAAGATAAGAATGATATTAATACTATTTTGAATCTTTTAGTTTTCTCTTGGAAAGTGGTAAGATGAGTTACTTTCATGTTTCTAAGAATGTAATAATTTATATTTGGAGAAGAACAAAAAATTAATATGGCATCTAGATGTTCTGAATAGGTTGAAGACATTATTTTTGTTTCAAACCCTTGTCAACAAGGAGAATACTATCATGCGAAGAAGCATAATATACCTGTGAAAAGTTATACCACTTCCATAGTTGTATTGTTTTCAAAGTGCCTCATGATTGTAAGAGAATATCCTACTTGTTGTACCACATTCTAAGGAATCATTTCTAGTTGTTATGTGGTCAATATTATTTCAAACCATTACATTGACAAGATACTCTTATTGAGTATTTAACCTTGTTAAAATATCATGTTCTACCTTTACTAGTTTCATATTCCTGCATCTGATGGGAAAAAGATAATAAGATAATCAATATACTAATACAACTAAGAGGTACACTGATAAAAAGATAAAATTAGATTAAAAACCCCCAACCCTGATTCACCCCTCCCTCTATCAATGATCGAAAAATCCCAAACTAGTCCTTATAATTGGTATTATATGGTGGTTAACCTATATTATATTCTATATAGGGAAGATATTATCATTTAAATACTTAAGTTTATCTCTTAAGTAAATAATGAAGTGTATTTTTGCTGAGGATTCAATTTTATCTGATCAAAATCTATATGTACAATGACCATGATGAATAGGAAGATGAAATGAAAGAAAATGTTAAATAACAAGTCCCTATTATCTAAATAAGTAGAAGGAATTTTTTCTCCATGCCTTTCTTAAAAAGAAGAAATTTCGGACATGTAATGTAATGAGAATGTGGATCAGGTTTCCACCAAGAAGATGGATGACATTCCTACCTCTACTGATAAGGAGTTATGTGTTTGTACATTTAAAATTATTACTAGATATATAAATTCATGTACAAGTGGTGATGATGATTGATCTAAAACATCTCAAGAGTTATCATTTGATAGATTAAGATTTATTCTATATGTTCCTTAATAAATTTAATCCTTTATTTGAAACCTATATAAATATTTTTATAAATATATCACCCATCTGGAACAAGAAATATGTGTTTTGGAGAAGGGATTTCATGAAAAAATTGAATTTTTAATGCTATATAGACAAGTAGGATCATTTAAATCAATAAATAGGGAACATGAAATAAATTCCTCAAAATGGATCAAAGGTATTGAAGAGAAAAATATTTCAAAAAGGGATCCAAATGAAAATATCATTGTACATGAATATAAATTAAATAATGGAAATGATTTCATTGGATTTTAAATAGAATAAATATCCAATTAGATCAAAGATCATGACTCCTTGATTCAAAACAATGTTAAAATTCATAAAGATGATGTTGAAATAATGATGAAGTATTGAGATATGAAGATGATTATGATTCAATATCAGAAAATCATTGGCTATATAAAATATCTAGAATGGGAATCTGAATTTTTCAATCTTGATATGAAATATATTAACACTAAACAAAAGAAGGTTACTATTTCTACTAGTAATAAATGTTCATTATATGATTATAAGGTTAAAATACCTCAAACATGTGAAAAAACATCACAAAATCATTTGGTGATCTATCTAAAGAAGCTATGAAGAAATTGGTACCATCCAAACCATCATGTACTAATGTCTGTAAATCTATTATTATTAATTTTTTAGGTTTTACAACAAAATACAATCATGTATGGATGAATAAAGTTAATAATAATATAACAACCATGAATAGGGTAACATGAAATAGAATGTGCTTATTGATTCCCCAGAGAAATCACAACAACTCCAGATGACGACCAAAAAATATGATATAGAAAATATCTAGAATTCTTGATTTATGGTTCAATTATGGCACTAAAATATATTGGGGAACTAGGAATTAAATTATTTTTATGATCCTCAAACTGAATAAGAACAATGTAAACTTATCATAAGTCGTTGAAATCTATAGAATATAAAGAAATATCCACAGGTATTGAAGCATTTTTATACTGCAAACATATTTGGTATCCTTGATAACATATGTGATGTATGCAATGGAAGTGGTCACAATGTTTGTTCTTTCTAATCTCAACATGTATCCATAGTTTATAATAAAATAAGACAACAAAATATAACTAGTAATGAAAAATAATCTTTGAGAAGGAATCATAAGATTGTTGTAAAAACAAATCGACCCAAGAATATTCTATGAATGAAATGTGAGAAAACCTTGGATTCTAAATCCTATAAGTTATAGGGTAATTCATCCAAAATAGATAATAAGATAGAAGACACTCACAATAATCCATTTGGAAAATCCAAACATACTACCATAGTTCATAATGAAATGTTAGTTATTTGGCCTGATGATTTGGAAAAAATGAGGAAAATTGATGATGTTCAAGCTTATAATAGTGCCAAAATTTAATTAAAAGACTCCACATGAAGTAAAAAATTTGAATGAGAGGTTTTTAACAAATGAAAACTCTTATATTAAAGAAGTCGTGTGTGATATATGAAAGGAATATTGTCACATCAAAAAAGTTGTTTAACCTTATTATTAGAAAAATAAGTTTCCTTAAAGAGGTGTAATGATGTATCATCCATGAAGGCTATTAAGAAGTAAATTTATCCACATAAAGAAGAATAGGATGTGAGGAGTTCTATACTACATTCTCATAAATCAAAAAAGTTTTTTAGATGTGCAAGAATGAATAATGGTTCAATTGGAGAAACATATTTGAGAAAGACATCTCAACCATGTTGTTAATATTAATGAAGCGAGGAGGGTCCACCTTCTTCCATTAAAAAATTTTGTATTGTATTTGTGTTTATAATATAGTGAATTTAAGTTTTACTCTATGGGACAACCTAAGTTATATTGAGTGTCATCAATTATAGATAGTGAAGATGAAAAAGTTACCATCCTTGAATGATTCCTTAAATGATATTCAAATATTAATATGATAAATGATAATCTTCGATGAAGATGAAGAATGTAATGTTATAATCTAGAAATCCAAGATAAAGAAGATTCCATCATAGTTCGATTTTATCTCTTGGTCTTCTAAATAAAAAATAACCTCAATGATTGTCCTTGGTGAAATTTTGTGTGTTATCCAATATGGATTGTCACAAGCTGAAGAACATGTCATTGTAAAAGCTATGTCTCTTATTCTCTCATCCATGATTATTAAATATTGGAAACAATTTAAAATAGGGAAAAAATTTAATTATTCTGTGAGATAAGATTTATGGATGTGCCATAAGGTCCCAAATCTTGCCTATTACACTTGAATGATTTTGATCCATTTTTTGAAGTGAGAACATAAGTTTCAGGTTTATTGCTTTTAAAAAGATTCATCACACAGTTATTAATATCATCCTGAAATTAATGTGATTCATCAATTATAAAAATTATGTGAGTTTTTGATTCCTACGGTATCATAATCATTTGTAATTGAAAACTCTGTTATCTAAATCAAACCCTCTTGTTTTCTACATTCAGCACAACTCAAGTATTCTTATATTGATATGATTGATGGAACATTACTTATGTATGGACTAATATCCTATTTCATATGAAATTTTCATTTATTATCAATATGGGGAGAGAAGGTGAAGTGAATGTTTTAAAAGTTAAGGGGATATTGAAGATAATAGTTCAACACATTGACACATTCATTTGGAAATAGATTTGAAAGTATTTACAACAGATACAAAGGGGGATATTGATGATCCCACATTGTGTATAGAATGTATTTGTTGTCAAATGATTGTCACTGGTGAGTAAGGATGATAAATACAATAGGATGATTACATTGATTTCAATATGAAGATGTAGTTAAAATATTAATCCCAGTGGTGTGAAGACATTGCGTTTCTTGGTGATTCCTAGAGAATTTTTATAGATTCATAGAATCCGACGTCATGCTTGATCAAATATCCATGTTGTTAAATTAGATTATTGCTTCAATGGTCTGGTGTTCAAAATATATGTATTAAATTTGATAAATTGTATTCAACATTGAATATGATTGAAGTATCATACATTTAATTATAAATTAGTAATTCTAAATTCATATTACAAAAATAAAAGAATGGGGTGATGGTTTAAGATGACGATTCTTGGAGTTATAAGTGTGGTTTCAGTCATAAATTTAATATTAAATTCCATTATATACATGTTTTTTGAACTAGGTGTTTATAGGGGGTTTATTTAAAAATTAATTCCAACTCACTGAGCTAACCAACCAACCTCAAACAAGGGAATATGTTTGACACTAGGTCGACTGTGCCCAATGGAAGCCATCCAAGTCTTCCTATAGGGGGCATATAAGACCATGTGTAATCCCATAAAGAGGTTGGTGTAGTGCACACATGTTGTCGAATAACGGGGTGGTACCAAGAGGGATAGAAGATAATGTTGAGTAATGGTTGAAGAAACATGAATAATATAAAATGTCTAGACACATTGACATTTCGATGTGGGAAGGGTTTTTAATGATTGGAGGGATCTCAGACATTCATCCCATCCCATGCCCCCACTAATTTTAAATAGGGTCGTCTGATATCCCATAGTTTTTGTATCACAAAGGGCCACCATTGTCTTCATTCTTCCACAAACACCACCACTTATTCATTGGACAAGAATATTACGCCATCAACAGTCTAACCTGAGGCTTCCATTATTCTTATGAGGTCAAAATAATGAACTAATCACGATCAGATAAACCATGATACTTCCATTCCATGATTTATATGATTCAGAATAATTATAATCACTCTTTCCAGAGGCCTATTCAAACATGCTCTCAACATGGATTATTCATGGGAATTTGGTAATAAGAGTTACATGTTATCCTCATTACATTCATGTAATTTGTTCTATGAAAAATATAATTTTATTCATAAAAGAAACAAACCATGGTTTCCATCATATCATTTATCTATGTTTAAATATTTCAATGGAAAATCCTATGGTCATTATATTCAAAGACCATTGTGGAATGAATTATGGGATTCAAATATCATGTAAGGATGTGATTCTTGACTATAAAAGGAGATGCACCAATCCTATAAACTATTATTTCCATCATTATAGAAGAGAGATCTAATTAAAAATGGAGCCTCTTCGAGCTCCAATTTCATAAGATAAGTCCTTAATATGAAATACATTAATTTTTGACAAAGATAGGATTATCATAGGAATTTGAATTGAACAAAACACACTTAAATGGTCTTTGTGAAGAATATAATTTTGAAAAGAAAAGGGACAGTGTAACACATCTCCCAATATTTTTAGAATATATGAGATACATGAAGCCCTCTTGATTTGTAAACTATAATTTGAGACCAGTGAACCAGTGCTTGAGTCAAGAACCCACACATTCCATCACAAATATAGTTGTTTGGGAATCTCATGTCTTGCATGATCTTATTTTCATATTAAATAATTTTACTTTTTGAAAAAGTGACTTTTTTTTAAAGATGGATAAAGCATGAATACAAGAGGAAGTGTGTGCATGCATGAATCACATGCACTCATTTTCATTATATAAAGACACCCTTTTATATGCATGAAAATAAGATAATGATATGAGAATAAGGAATGAAGTGTATGTGTGTGTGTGTGATAAGAGACACAAGATAGACAATGGGTTTCACCAAGAATAAATTACACGCTTCTATGCATACTTATATATATCCATTTGACACCCAAACATTTGTTGTGAAATTATACAAGCTTAAAACAATGCTTGCATGGTTGCATGAATTCATATAGTCTCATTCAAACATAAATGGTCATGCATTGGAGATACACAAAACATAATTAAATATTTCAATATATTGATAAGTATGAAAGGGTTTCAATAAATTTTGAATCAATCATTGAATACATGAAGTGCACATGATCTAATTTGGTTATTAATTCAAGAATAGATTATTTTTTATGTTCCAGTTCATTATTTCATAATATTGATGTATGATGTAATCTAGTTAAACAAACTCTATTGCGCAATTAAGAACAAAAGAAAACTGATACTACATTAATTTTTGATATTGTGTATACAAGAAAAATAATTTAGTTGTGATGATTCTAGGTTATGATGATATTCACTGAATTGATAATAATAGAGGAATTTTTTAATTCTAGAATGTAGATGGAGAAGAAGTGTTCTCAGTGTAGTTGGTTTTGTACTGAAGAAGAATGTAGGAAAAAGATAATAAGAAGAAGAATGTAAAGCTTTTTGTGTACTGCTGATATGTGGTAAGAGGAGTTACTTGCATTCCAGTAAGCTAGTAATAATTTAAGGTTGTTGATTAATAAAGAAGTACTATGTAATCCAACTTGACTAAATTGTTGGCATACTTTTTTGGAATTGAAATCACATTTGAATAAGGAGAAAATTGTATTTGGAGGTAGTATAATGGTCATTTAAAGTTCTATACAACATGATCTATTGGACTGTTTTCTGAGCGACTCACGGGCGTATGGGAATATCATACTCATTATACAATATTCTATGGATTTTGTTTCTATTAGTTTTTTGGTTAGTATTATTTCATAAAATTATAAGGAATATATACTCATATTGATTAGGGAACCTTGAAAAAATATCATTTCTTTTCATTACTACTTTCATATACTTTCATGTGAAAGGGAAATGAGAAAAGTAGTATCCAGATCATAACTTTTCTATGAGTTATAAGGATAAGAAGTTGAAAATGGATTAAAAATCCCCAACATTGATTCACCCCTCTAAATGTAAGACATTTCCCAAATTGGTCCTCACACATTTATCATTGTCTAAATATCATATTGATGATCGATCATTACTAGAATTAAAGTTGAGCATGACCCATCGCACACTTCTAGTGTTCCCAGAACAAAAAATTACTATAAAAGGGGTAACATAATTATTATCAGAGTGGACTAATCAAGGTTGGACTACCAAAGTTTTATTGGTTTAACTGAGAGGAAAGGGTTGAGGAAATCCAATTTAAGGATATTACGAATGGGGACTCCGCTCAATAGATAAATAAATTGTGAGTTAATGATGTCAGAATTTGGTATGACAACCTAACCATTCATGTTTTTGACCAACCTATGATAGGGTAATGAGAAGGGGAATATAGATCCATTCCACTAAATTTTATAACAAAAGGGTATTCTGAATCTAATGGTGATGGATATTAATTTTAGATAAAATATATGGAGAAAAATAAATATAATATTTATTTATTTGTCTAAAATTTAACAGATAAAGTGATAAAATTATTCACATATTGTTTTTTGAAATGGAATTAAATGACTTCAAATATATCATTGTGATCCATAATTGATAAGGATAACATTCTCAGAAGAAAAATTAATGATTAGTGGAAAAGGCACTTACGTGTTGTCCTTCACCCTGAATGGATGGTGTATGTGTTGGAAGAACCTTTTCCTGATGTGCTTGGTAATGAGGATAGTGATGATGATTTAACACTCTATGAAAAACATATAAATAATTCCACAAATGTTCAATGTTTTAGAATATCATTCATGTCCAATAAGATTTTGAACAAACATTTAGACAGGGATGTGTATATAATGATATCTCACATTCGGGATCTCTATCAAGAGAAAGTGATGCTAGAGAGGTGTGAGATCTCTAATGATTTCATTGCAACTATTCTTGGAGATTTTTAGCCATTTTGGCATCATGTAGTCATAATTATTGGCTACAATGTATGCATACACATCTTAGGTATTAAATTATTGGATGAGTTACATACGGGTCTCATACATTCATCAATTTCCAAGGCCTTATCCTGTTTTATTGTTAATTACAATATGATAAATAATGAGAAGAGTTTTTGAGAACATCTTAAATTTATTAGACAAGGGGATAAGGACATGGGGAATGATAAACCTGTTATCCTTATGGTTAAAAAGAAATTTAATAAAAAGTATTAGGGTCCCAAGACTCAAAACAATGATAACACTTACAAACACACTCCTTCCAAGAAGTGGAATATCGCAATGTTGGTCAAGTAAAATGAGACAGTACATTTTGAATAAGGAAAACAAGGCCATTGTAAGATGAACTGCAACTAGAAACAAGAAGAATCTAGAGGTGTGTTCATTTAGAGTTTAATATTTAAATATTTACACATTGGGTAGTAGATATAGATTATGGTTCTCACACCTCTATCCAAATGTAAGAACCATGTAGATTAAAAAAATATAGAGGAGAGGTGGATCTATTAGCTTCCAAATGTGTGAGGCTGGCTGCTCAAGCCATTAGTCACTACCACCTTTAAATTATATGGGGAAATATTTTGGATTTTAATGATTGTTATTATGTACCTATGGTTACCAAGTACATACTTTTAGTATCATTCCGAAATTAAATTTTTTCCATTTTCATTTTTGACAATAAAATTTATTTCTTTTGTAAAGAAAACATATTTTATTGAATTCCACATTTAAAAAATATTCTTCATGTAATACTTTACAAAAACCAAGTATTGGAAATAAATAACAAATCATGTTCACATAAATCATATAACACCCAGCTATGGAATCACAATCTAGGTCATGGGATCTTGAAACATATCAAAAAGATCTATCAAGATGGTTATTTAGACTCATTTGAGCTAAAACCAGTAGATATCTGTCATTCTTTTTTACAAGTAAAATTGAACCAAAAACAATTCATTAGAAAGGGTGAAAGGAAAATAATGCATCTAGGATTGGTGAAAAATGATTTATGTGGACCATTTCTAGTATAAATTATTGGTGGATATTCATAATTCACAACTTTTACTATTGACATGAATAGATATGGTTATATCTACATGATGATGTATAATACAGATTCGTTTAATAAATTCAATGAATCATAAATGAAGTAGATAATCTTATTTGAGATAAGATAAATAATATTTTGAAATATTTTGGTGTTAAATATAATAAACATGGGTTTATAAACATATTACTAAATTTTGGAGTCAATATCAACTAACTCCACCTTATATGCCATAAATGAATGATGTTAGTGAAATGAGAAATTTTACCTTGATAGACATGGGAAGGTCGATAATGAGTCATTCCGATATCCCATTATCATTTTGTGGATATGAATTATAAAATTTATTATACTCGTTATACTAAGAACCAACTAACGTTGTAAATGGAATTACCTTTGAGTTATAGGGTGGAAAAATTTCAATTTTGTCACATACACGTGTATGGGGATGGAAGGCATTTTTTAAGGCCATATTAGAAAAAAATAGCACCATGTGGAACTTAGTGTATCTTTATAGGGTATCCCAAAGAAAAAAAGTATTACATCCTATACAACCCCTCAGATAAGAAAGATATTTTTTCCAAAAATTTCATCACTCGTAAGAGGGAGAACTTCCTAATAAATTATAATAGTGGAAATATTGAATTCTATTAAATTAATGCTCAAGATATGTAAGATCTGGTATAATAACATATTCCATAGGTACCCATGGTAGAAATAGTTCATGAAACAAGAGATATATTTAGTATTACAAGATAGGTAAGATGACTATGGAGATATGGTATTCTAGTCACTAATGTTGATGACTCATTATTGGTTGAAAATGATGGACATATCTCTTACAAAGTGGATGTAGATATCTATGAAGCTGCATGATGTAGAGTCAGTATGAATTATAAAATGTATTACATGTATCACTATCAAGTTTGTGTTCTGTTTGATGCACCAGTTGATGTAATGTCCATTGGATGAAAATGGGTATTAAAGTAAAAAATGGACAAGGAAGGTAACGTAAATACCAATAAAAATGTCTAGTGGCTAAAGATTTAAAAAAACATCTAGTAATGGACTATGATGAATCATTTTCACTAGTTTCCATGTCTATATCAATCATTATTATATTTTATATAGAATCATAACATGACTATGAGATTTGGAATATGGATGTCAAAATTTCATTCCTTTTGGGGGACTTTCAATAAGATAATTATAAGACACAACCATAAGGTTATGTGACACTTGGTAATGCCAAAAGGATTTTTTGGTTTTATTGATCAATTTATGGATTGCAGAAAGAATCCATTTCATGAAAAATTAGACTTGATGAATCCAATAAATGATTTGATTTCTTTAATAAAATATTTTGATCCATGTGTTTATAAGTGTATTTGTTGAAATGCAGTTGTTATTCTAGTAGTATATGTGGGTGATATATTTCTTATTGAAAACGACATATTAGTCATTCATTCTGGCATGGTCTAGTTAAACAATTGTTTCTCCATTAATGAATTAGGTGAAGTAGCCTACTTTCTTGGGATCAAGATAATTTTTGATTGATCCAGGAGGCTTCATGGACTGTGTCAGTGTACATATTATGATCAGATACTAAAGATATCTAGTATGGAATAATACATAGGAGGATTGGATCTAGTGTCCCATGGTTTACATATTTCTAAGAAAATATGTCTTCAAAATAAATTTGAGTAAGAGAGAATGAGTAAGATCACATACCCTTCTGTGATAGGATTAATCCTATATGTCATGTTATTTACAGGACATGATGTTTCCTATCCATTGAGTATGGTATGAAGATATCAATAAGTCCATGGAGAACAACATTTTTATAGTGTCAAAGTTATCATTATTTAACTGATAAGAATTGATGAATGTTCTTGGTGTGTAGAGGAGATGAGGAGCTGGTCATTAAGGGTTATACTCGTGGTAGTTTCCAGAAAGATCATAATGATATGAAAAATCAGTCTGGATGTGTTTTTTGTCTCAACATACGAGTTGTGACCTAAAGATTTCAATGCAACCAGCTGAGGCTGATTCTACCACAATGTCTCAATATATAAAGGCTTCTAATACAACTAAGGAATAAATTTGGGAATATATCATTTTCCAGGAGCATGTTGTGGTAAATACTGGTAAATACTCTGTCACATTTTATTTTGATAATACTATAGTGGTGGCTCTTGTAAAAGAGCCATGGTCACACCAATAGATGAAGCATATACTCTGTATATATCTACTCTTTAGTGATGTTAATCGTAGGGGTGAAGTAATAGTAGGCAAAGTTCCCACGAAATATAATTTAGAGGACCCCTTTTCTAAAGGAATATCCCAGTAGAAGCATGATTATCATTTGAGAGATAGCAGACTAAAGGTTGTTAGTAGTTGGCTCTAGTAAATGTGGGAGTCTATTTGAGTTGGTGACCAAGAACTAACTTATGTGTACTTTATTAGAACATGTATTCATAGTTTTGAATACTAATAAACTTATTATCACAATATAATTTTTATTATTCTTTACATGGTATATCATAATGTTCAAAAAGTGTTTTTCTCACAAAAAAGTCATAGTAGTTCCCCACTATGATGAGAACCCAGAAGTGCTATGAAACTATTCTTAAATATATTTTCTATAGATAGATGATATAATTTCAGGGAAAAAAATTATATATGATATCTTGGGTGGGGACTCATTGTATATTTAGGCACCCTCTAATGGTGTACACCATTTGTAACACCCAGTATAGGGTATTAGAATAATGACACGCACCAGTAAGAAATCCAAATTTATGTGTAATTGGACGTTCTAATCTTTGGATTTGTGTATTAATCCTTATACATTAAAATTATTATTAATGAGTATTATGAGTCTTGTACATTGATGAATTGACAAAGAAATATGATGGCATGTGTTCATAGTGAGGTAGGATACGTTCGGTTAGTAGCGAGTAATATTTCATAAATGAATATTATGTGAAAAAAATTTTCCCTTATGTTTGTTAATGGAAGTTGATATCCTAGACCATTTGATGAATGTTATATTGGAAAAATAAATCAATTTCCAAGGGGATCTATAGAAATGTTCCATTTTTGGGAATTCAAATAAGGAGACGTCGAACACAAAGGTTGATGGCCCCATCATGATACATGCTTGATTAGAGATATTATGATAAATGGATTATATTAAATTGTATGTTTCTATATAAGGTATTATGTCATTGAAGCATTAAATTATTCCTCTATGGGTTCAATGTCATGTTTCTAGATGATAACGTTGGAATTTAGGCTCCTACACCTAATACCATTGAGAAATAGGATGAGAGGGTCACACAATAAGTGTTTCTAGAATCTCAGTTAAATAATAGTATTACTATTTATTATCGAAAAGGTTGACTAAATATTATTCCTAAATGTACTTTAATAAATATTCATGTTTTCTTGATCAAATACATTATGTAACCAATTATTATAGATAATATAATGTGAACATAATATTTAATAAATACTTATTGTCTATTTTTTTAATATAATATTTTGTTTATATATTGGAGAATAATTACGGGATATTTATTTAATAAATAAATGTCCATTATTCATGGTATAATAAATATTTTTGGAGGAATGTATGACTGAGTTTAATGTTCCTATGAGAAATAATAAATATTGAAATTATTTGATAAATAATATTTAATTTTTTTGATATATTAAGGTCATGTGAAGAAATATTAATATTATTATTACTATTTGATGTGGCTTTCCATAGGGATAAAATAAATAATAAAGGGTATTTGTGTAAAAAAAATTTTTAACCCTACTGATATATAAACACAATTATATTATTTTCTCAGTGAGTTGGTTCGTTGGTTTGGCTATGCATAACAGATTTTGAGCATCTTCTCAATCTTTATAGAGATCCCTTCTCAAAGAACGCTCCTAAGAATGAAAAGTGATTTTATTCCACCTCCCACTCTCAAGTCAAGATAAATAATGTAGAACACTTTGGAAGTGGTTCTCAAGGCGATCATAGGTAGATGATGTATCTGAAAATATCTGTCATGCAAGAACCCATATATTCCTAGGATAATGAGTATATATTTTTGGAACACACTTGGATTACCATTAAAGGTAATATTCTCCTTATTCCTAAAACACAACAGTGGAAAACCCATATATTTTGTCAGATCCATCCATGAAGAAAGAATTCCAAAAATTTAATTCTTTAATTAATTAAATTTATTATAAATAACCTGTAATGATCCTCTCTCCAGTTTTGGTGTTCTATTCCTGGCCTATATTATTTGATTCAATTCCATAGATCATGATTTTTATCATTATGTATTTCTCTATTTTATCATCAATCATACAAAAAGTTAGGCACGACCCATCACATGCTTCTATTTCACCCATACCCAACACATTATGCCTTTAAAAAGAATGTTGATCCCTCTTAAATGAATCTAAAAGACATTCATAGTAAAATTTGTAGAGACATGAAAATAAAAAAGAATATTATTAACTAAAACCACAATCATTAATTAACATTCCAAACATCTTCCATCAATAGATAAAGGAATCAAGAAAGAAAACCTAAAATTTGAGAAAATAAAAATGTATCACTGGTAAGGAATGTTCGTGATGTTAAAATAAATAATTTTTTATATTCTTCCACCATCCAAATGAATATTAATTTTCTAATGTGATGGTTAGTCTCTACAGTAATTCAAACATCCCTATTTTTTTGGAAAACAATATAATCTTTCTAATCCATCTAAAAATATATTTATTCCCCCAAATCATTATTAATCAAATACGTATCTCTAAACACAAGGTAATCATCTCTATTATTATTTATCTCTATCCTATCATCAATTATAGAGGATGCAATAATATTTTCTGCAACTACCAATTGTGGGGGAATATTCATTTTTCCATTCCTAGTGGATTATAATGATCAAGATACAATTTTTCTCTCAATGTCATAGTAATATCCACATTTTTGGGGGTTTTAAGGATTTGGTGTAATATATAAATCCAAATCCTCCAATGGACTTTACCATTCCTACTACTTAACATTGAGTAAACTTCCTAAATATGAATAGATTTATCATGATTCTCATTTAAGAATATTGTATAATTAATGTGGACACTTCGGTCCTCATATTGTAGGTTTTGAGACACTCTAATGATCTCAAAACTAGAAACACCAGCCTTGATATAATTTTCCTTCTACATAATTATATTTTAAACATTATTAATAGCATCCTAAAAAAAATATCTATGGGATAGAGATTTGTTTTATATTGTTCATCTATATTCCGATAAAAAGTATTATCACCAGTATATCTAGAATGGATAAAATCCATTTATATATACACTTCTTTTTTAACCCTGACATACTCATTTCATGTTAGGTGGCATGAAGCATAAGATCTATTTCCGTATTCCATTATGATGTGTTCTATTTAAATAATTTTTTTACAATGGTATAGTAGATATTCAAACAAAAACTCATGTAAAAACCCGAAGTATCTAGTTAGAATCTCTATGTGTGGTGGTTGAGATTGAGATTTTTCAAATTATGCACTAATTCTATATATGGAAGGATGAGATAGACTTTTGGTAGTAGCATTAATCTCCAAGGGTTTTCCCCTTAGGATAGAAATTGAAAAGAGGGGATATTTTTAAATAAATGTAGTGAAAACCATGAAACACTAACTAAATAGGTGTGATGTGAGGCTCAAAACGAGTATTGAAATCAAGATACCACTTCATAACCTTCATGGAATAACCACTAAAATATTATGAAACCATCATTCAAACTAAATAATATTTTTTTCATATGTGATTCAAAAAACCACATGATAAAAATTCAAGAGGGAAATATGGAAATAAAAAAATCAATCGCTTCAAAAGTATTTCATATAAAAAATTCATAGTGCCAACTTTTTTAAGCATACTGAAAAAAATATCAATGGAATGAATATGTACATCTTCCTTCGAAAAGAAATCACCAAGAGTCCCTTGTGTCGATATCTCTTTGGTTAAAATCCCATTAATATATTTATATCATAATTAACATGTAATAATATATTGTGTATAATAATGAAAACTAAAAATATAAAATTCTAATAATAGAGTTTCATTCTTGTTCACATGTAAGTGGACACTATAATTTCTCCATCAACATGTATCATTCAATAAATCAGTGATCTAAAATTTTTTATAAATATTCTAGACAAAGATTGAAACCCAAAAATCTAAAGGTTTTGGTCGCAGTTTTTTCGAAGATTAATTTGACATTTATCTCCCATTAACATTAATAACCCATAAATTCATATACCTAAATATGTGCATTCTATAATAATATAATCACTATGAAATTTTAATCATTTACATAAATGGCATGAACTACCATGAAGCCATATTAAAATGACTCCAAAAGATAATTTATCCTTTAATCCTCAAATTAAATCCTATATGATTCTATTCACCACAACCATATAGTGTCCCCCAAAATATAGTAATAATTTTCCAACATAATATTAATAACTTAATAACAAAATCATTTTTATAGATCTATGGTAATCTATAAGAAGATATATTTATTTCAAAATTTTAATAACCCATAGTTACCTCAACTTCAAAGATCATATAAACCCAAAAATATTTTCAATACATTTAATGTTATGTCCAAAAAATGTAAATTCCTTCTTCTTAAAATATCTTTTTCACTAAAATATATACTAAAACCAAGTGTTATATTAACATAAATGTTTAAAAAAGATCTTAATAATCGAAGACTTTTATTACTGAAACCTCAATTAGGGTGTCTAATAATTATACATTAGATAACCCTTAAACGTAAAAACCCAAGTGGGTGTACAAAACCCTTAAGTTAACCTCACAAGAAGATATCCTAATGATTGATGTTTTCAAAACCAAGCCACAATACCAACTGTAATAACCTATCTATAAATATTACATAATATAGTGTCTTTAGAATAGAATATAAATTATTTTATTCCCAAATATATTTTAGGTTTAGAGTTTTAGAGAATTATTCCATCACACATACACAAATAAATATTATATTTCAAAGTGGAAATTTCCACATAGTACCCATTTTTCTCATACAATTATTTATTTTAAAAGAAAAAAAATTATATTTTGCTAAAATATTATTATAATTATGATCATAAAACTATCCATTTCTCTACTCATCCTTAAGACCCTATGAATGATATTTTAAAAAGTGGGATGATTACAGAAAACATATTAAGGGACATAAAAAGAAGAAATAAAACTAGTAGTCTTGTAAAAAATATGATGTCCTGAAAAATATTTACATCTATACCATTATTATTTTATTATATTAAATAAATCATTTCCAGATGAAAACACACACCTTTTTTCTCAAAGAAAATCATCAAAACCCATAAGATGAATTTAAAATCCCTTTTTAGGAAACTTAGAGCATCACATCCATATCCTATTTTAATACAGATTCAAAACTAACTAGATCCTAGTTAAATCCATAAGAAACCCCAAATTGTTTAACTCCATCCTTATTTAATTTTATGACATGGAACATTACCCAATACATTAGAGATCTTTAATGGGGCTCACCCTTCATATAATCTATATCAAACTCACACATTTTTCATTGAGATATAATGAGAATCGATATGTTATATAATCTGTATCAGGATCACATGATTCCCATATATAATTATCAATTACTATATCATGAAGAAAACATTTTATTCCTACACTTTTTCATTATAAAAACATGGAAAAATTCTATTGAATATACAGAAAAAACACTTTCATAAATTGATATATGCTTTCTTTTCGAAACCCAAGTCAAAACAAAATTACCCAAAAAATTGTATGGAGGGTTTTTTATATAGAAAAAATAATATTATATAATGTAATTCAAAATAAAAAATAATGGTTAGGGTGGTGGTAAAATTCATCATAGTCAAATACATTAAAATAAAACATTTCTTTTGTTTTCTGTTAAGAAATCCAAAATATTCCATAAAAATATTAATTTTGAAAACCTTTTAAATTATTTTAAAATGTAAAAAGAGTACATTTATAATTATTTTATATCCATAAAAATAAATTCATAAAAAAATTTAAAATACTGACTTAGAATAAAAATATTGTTTTAAGGGAACATTAAAAGATGATTTAAAAAAATGTCTCATACCTCGAGTCTTCCTGATCATATTCATCTTTTATATTCCTAAATAATAATCATATGTAAATTATTTTCTTTCCTTATAACATTTATAAGACCATTATTCATTTTATTCTATTTTATATTCAATTACTTAATCAATTAACTTCACATCATATGTTTTGAGGATATTCAATTCATATGTCCAAATAACATATGTAGGTTAAAAATTGTCAAAGAGGTCATTATATCATAACATTATGAATATTAATCAGGAAATAATGGACATTTATAGGAATAAATAACACTTTTAAAAATTAATATCAATTATGGTTATGAAAAGTGAACTACATTACAGTCATGGAGAGGGTTGTCCATACGTACACATGTGTAGAATTTCCATCTTTCAATGATTATTATAGAAAAAAGGGGTGCATTATTTAATAATTATAGAAGGATAATAATATCATAAATATCATATTATTACATTAAATATTTTTATATATATCATACATGAAAGGGAAAAAATTTTATCCCTATGTCAAAATTTAATAAATAACAACACAAAGAGAATACAATTTTTTAATTTTCTTTATATAATATAATATAAATGTCAAAATCATGGTCAGATGAAACAAAACGCCATATATTAAATTTTTTTATGATTATTGATGATATATACTCCTCCAATAAAAATAATTCAATATTTAGGTTCATTTTTAATTGTTTATAAATTTTATTTGTAATCCTAATTACCTGATTTACTCATTACCATGGTAACAAAAATTACAAAGATTAATATTCCTAATATCCAAAAATAAATGTGAACCAATTTAAAATTTATCAAATCATATTATAAATATGGAATATATTTTTAAAAATTAAATTCATATGAGTGATTTTAATCTATTTAAAATTTAACTGAAAGAAAACAATGAAAAATAGTTTTTAAAAAAAAATTATTTTTTTAAATGTTTTCAGGCCAAATTAAATCATAAAATTGATTCCGATGAAATTAATTATAATATAAAAACATAATATAAGTAATGTTACATGAAAAAGTTTTAAAACATGGTATAACTTTGAAAATTCATTAAAAAAATATATAATTTTCTGTGAAAATCATAATTTTTCAATATTCACTTGAAAATCAATCCATTTTAGAAAAATACCAAAAAATAACTATAAGAGAGTTTCTAATTTCTAATTTTAATAATTATATAATTTTAATCAAATAACATTTATTAAAGTTTTATAAATTAATTATAATATTTTATTTCAAATTCAATAAAATCTATTTTTGATGAAAATGTAGTTTTGAAGAATAAAACAACATTACTAAAAATTGAGTGCTTATTTACTATGAATTAGTCAATTAATTAAAAATTAATAGTCCTTTTCATATATTTTATAATTTAGTTAATCATGTTCATGAGCTCTAATTGAATATGTGTGTGTTTATGGTTATATTTATGTTATAATATTCCACGGTTCATTTATATTTCGTGTTTCATGTCGTACATGTTATCAAACATAATGTCTTTAGTTTAAAACCCATGGGTGTTACATCTATCCTTGTTTTTTCTATTTTTATTTTAGTAGTATACCTTATCTATTTAATATGAGATTAGAATTTTTTATTATTTTATAATATTTTCATCTTTAATGAATTTTGTTATAGTAGATAATTGAATTTGATTAAACTAAGGTATTATATTTATTTTATTATATGATTTAATATTATGTTTTTAGATGTGACCAATCCCGATTTCATTTTCCATTTTAAGTTGATCCTAAAATTAAATTTTCTATAAATCATCCTTTGTGGACCCCATGGAAGTCCTCTATAAACTAATTGGTTGGAAACACCCTTCCTCTTCTCATATTGATTAGTGGTTGGGTTTTCAATGATATAGTGTTGAATGAATATAATTAAAACTAAAGGTTTTTCCTCTAATGAAGAATTCCTAGAACATTTTTCTAGAAAAAATTGATTCAGATATGGGTATTTTTGTGTTTAATATATTTTATTATGTTGTATTTTATATTAGCATCACTAAGCTATGTAAGGTAAATGAAACAATGTACATTGTAATTTCATTGAGTTGAAGATGTAAACGTAAATCATGCTTAATTATTGTTTTCTAAAAAATTATATAAGCTATATTGTTTATTAAATATTACTTTTTTATGTTCAAAAGTTTTATGTTCTATAAAATAGGTAATGATTTATTATATGAACTATTTAAATTTTACATGCAAAATGGGTATACGAGACTTGATTAAAAGTTAATCCGGTAAACCTAATAAAGATGAACAGGTTGATGGAGTGGAATGGATTTACAACACTATGACTCTATTAAACCCGATTCACATACCCAAAATAGTTTGGTTGGATTACCAGATTCAACTCTATAATACATGATCCCATTTCCATAAAATTTTATGGGTGGATCACTATAACTTTAGTTATGGTTTGTCTCAGATACGGGTTAAGCCTGAAGCAGGTATGGAATGTATGGACCCTCCTGTTGTAGGGAGTTGACTATTTTAGTTAAATGATATTCTTAAATTATGATAATAATGTTGTTACTTATTTATTCAATTTATTCAAATATATTTTCACTTTTTTTTATATGCATTAATCTATGATATGTCATTAAGGGTGAGTGGAGAGAATCTACTCAGTATATCATACGCACACCCTAAAAAACACCCTCTATTATTATGTATAATCCCACTATTAATAATCTTGGTATAGGTAGGGAACTAAAACATGGGTTGATTCATCTTATAAATTTCAAAACATAATAATTACATTTTATTACTATTTATAATGTGTGAAGTTGGTAAACAGTGGAAATCATCACTATGATTCTTTTAATATTTTTCATGGGGAGTGTACATATGGCCTCATTGGGCCTCATTTGGATAAATTATATTTTTTATTAATTGGATATTTCTAATACAATACACTTTTATTTACATGGTATTTTATCTTGGGGTGTTATTTTTAATGGAGGTACATTTTTTATCATGATTATCATGTTTTTTCGATTTATCACGCTTTCATATTATTTGATCATACCCATGATGTTCATGTTTCCATTTGGTCATACCACATTAAATAAATAACTATAAGGTTAATATCATTATTCCTCATTTTAATTTCATCTCATATTAATAAATGTCTTAACCTTATTAATGTATGTCAACCTACAGTGGTTGGGAGGGGTCTATGAGGTATTGTGTAGATGTGGAACAATATAATTATAGTATTCAAGTTATGGTCAATAAAAAATTATATTAGAGCTCACTTAAATGGATCATAGGAATGGTAATAGATATTAAAAGAAATATATTATTTTTGGGACTTGGGAAGTTGCACAAAAATATATCTAACCATGAGAGTTATGACAGAATCTTGAGTTACCAGGGGTGGTAAGGGAATTTGTTTTTTTCTTTCTTCTTCTGGTAAGTCTTGATCCTCATGTACAAGGCATTATTCTAGATTCTAGTATTTAGTAATAGGTAGTACTTGATGTATTATTTTTCATTATGCTTGATTATTATATAGATGGAATCAACATGAGTCTTATTTTAAACAAAACATTACAAATAAATATATAATTTTTTATAGCTATTTATTATTAATTACTTGTTTAATATGAGTCAATAATAGCTTTTATTGGTTTTATATCTCTTTTAGATCATTGGATATTTATTTCCTTTGAAAATAAACATGAATCATGTCACATAAATTTTCTTTGATATTGTTAATATCATGTTGTGTATGTGTTAAAATGTATTTAAAATAATACATGATCAGATTAAAAGTTTGATGAAAGAGTATAAAGTGAAGCTTTTTTATAAATAGAATAAAAGTGATGGATATGATATTACATCTAAATATTATCATGAATTCCTTGAACTTTAGTGTTTTCTACTATTGGAAAAAAGTTTTTATGTTGATATATACTTTTTGTAGAAGATATAACCTTAATGATCACATAAAAATAAGATGGATGATGATAAGGATCATGTGCCCCCAGACCAACCTATTGTCAATTCTTGGGTCCTAGAATAGATATCATGGCTTCTTCATGTTTTAGGTGAAATAGATCCTAAAAAATAGGATACTTGTTCAAAAATTATGAGGTATTTTTTTCCACCATCACTTAAACATATGTGGTGATGTTCTTCCTCTATGAGGATGAGTAGTGAGTTAATTTCCTTTATTAAATTATTTATAGTATTGAAAGAGAAGATCAACATTGGGTTAGTCTATCCAGCTTCATTTTTGATGGGCAAGTGTGTAGGTTGTGGGATTTTATGATTGAAGCTAATAAGGAGTAGGGCATAACAAGTAACAATTTATAAGAGATATTCTTCAAGAAGTTCTCTCCAAATAGTCTACATTTGGTTAAAATTAATGAGGTGATAAAACATCCCCTAGGATTGATTATGGTTAGGAATTATGCCACCAAGTTGATAAATTTTCAATATTTTATCTATAACTTAGAATATGAAAGGAATATAAATTGATGTTTATTGAGATAAAAATGATAGAGTTACTATAGATATTTGTTACACTTTTTAAGTATCCTATATTCTTAAATATAGTAAATAATATTATTTTGATTGATAATAGATCAAAATGAGACATAGATGTTGGTAAACCATTTCCTAAAAAACTATTGTCCATAATTACCCTAATAAAATAAAATAGAGATGAGAGTGATGTGGAAGGTTGCATCTCACCAGGGTAGTCAGAGTTGTCATGAAACTCTAACACCTTATTTATGATGGATTTATATATATTTTTACCATTGTGAATGATTTTATCAAATAAAACCAAATTACTCCTTTAAAAAAATCATATATGTGGTTACTGTGCCCATATTTATAGGTTCTGGAATAGTGGTCCATCTCATATCATTAAGAAACGACCAAATTAGCCCTTAGAATCCCAAGAAAAAACTATTTCTCAGTCTAATGGGGATAGTCTCCCACCATTTGGTAGGTATGTTGGAGTATTGAAACATGTTAAATAGGACCATGTAATTATTTTTCATGCTTTGGTATAGGATTTCACCCTATATGGTCAGTTTGAAGCTACAAGAAGGATGTATATGACATGCAGATAAACCTATAATTTTGGTGTTTTCCATCAAATTTCAAAGGTACTATTTTAGTTTCCTTTATAATATATTTAACATTATTTTATATGTGTTCTATTTACTCTTTTATTTCTAGTGAAATAATAATTTTTATTGGGTGTCAGTTGAAAGACTTTTATTTTATATGATCATTGATACCCCTCATAGAAAAATAATTTAAAGGTACAATAATATTCTATCATATAATTTAGTTGTTGATTCATATAGGAACTTCTAGGGTCTTATGGATATGAATATGGAATAGTTTTATGTCATCAAAATGAATGGTTGGGTGATTTAATTTTACTCTGACATAAACTGTTATGCTTAAAGGGTAACTTTCTCTTCTCCAACTAATTTTTAGTATTTTATCTGTAAAAGGTTGTATCATTAGGAGAGCAATGTCAGTTCTGAATAGGGTCATATTTGCGCTACCTCCATTGATGTAGATGTAATTTTTCTCAAATTAGTAGATTCTAATAAACATATTGTTTACATATAATAATAGAAATCTATAATTAAATCATCCCAAAAACGTTTCTACATTAATTCATAATAATGTGGGGGAATTTATGGATAATATTATGTATATAACAAAACCTATTTTAAACCCATTATATAAAATGTCTCAAATGAAGTTATGATAGATAAAGTTCTAGTTGGACGAACTCGAATCGAAGGAGTCCATTGGGATATGAATGTCCCCTCAGGGTGGTCATGTCATCTACCAAGAAAGCTGGTGGGAGTCTCTATTTTTTTATAGTCTACTAGAAACTAAATCAAATAAAAATTAAGAAATTATACCCTATACCTATAATTAATTGTTTTTTTATTTGTTAAATGTAGAAATATCAGATTCAAGAATAAATCATTGCTCCGACTATCAACAACATTATGTTTAAGAAAAATGTATTCTAAATACTATATTCCTATGTCAATGTTGAAACATTGAGTATTTGATAGTGGCATTTTGGTTGATTAATTCTTGGGTTATGTTCATGTATTTTATGAACTATATCTTCCATATCATCATGGATTCATTTTTTTTGGACTATATATATGATATCATATTTTATTCCAAAAAAAATGTTATCATTCTCAATATATTTTAATTTTTATGGAGACCTTACAGGAGAACCAGCTATATTCTAGATTGAAAAAATGATATTTGTTGATATGGTTTGTTAAATTCATTACGATATTTATTCCAAATGTTGTTATATCTATGGATCTTGGTAAATTAGAATCATTTATACCTTGGAAATACCGATCATATGTATTTCATATTAAAAGTTACCTTGGGCTAATGGGTAATTGTAACAGTTTTAAGACAGATTGTTTTAGGGTAAATACTCTAATAACAACTCTACCCAGTAATGGAGGAATTTTAAAATCACCCAATTACTGTGAATAAGCCTTTAAAGAACAATAAAATAAGTTAACCACATGTCTTTTTCTTATCCTACATCAACTAGGGGAGATTTGAATTATACTGGGATGCATCTTTAGTGAGACATTATTGTTTCCTGATACAGGATCAATGAGTAGTGGCTTCTGAATATTGATAGCTTATTATTTATTAAAATAACTTCACTACTCATGATCTTTAATTTAATGATATTGTTCTTGAATTAAAATATTGGGGGAATCAATTATTTGGTAATAACTTTATGGTTCCCTCTAGACATAAAATCTTTAAAAAAATCCCCTGTCAAATAAATCTAATTCTCTTGTAGAAATGTTGGGTTGAGTATAAGAATTCATTTGACTTTGATATTTATTAAACACATATCAATGGAAATGTGATTTATAATTTCATTTGTAGAATGAATCATTCTAAAAATTAAGTGGAGGTGAGGGAAGAGTTTAGAGTGATATATTTTATGGAACAACTCTATTTCGATGTCATCAGGGATAGAATTAGAGAATGATAACAACACTTTGATTTCACATCATATATTTTGGTATTCATCAAGTACTATTAGATATTTTATTTTGAGTAAAAAATAAATTGAGAGAAACTCAAGGGTAGTGATATCCCTAAAAATTGGTTCTAAGATGTCCAGTATATACATATACAAAATACTAGTAGATTCTACAAAAAAGAGAGAATAATTTGTTAAAGGATGAAACATATATAGGTAATACACATGGGAAACACCCAGATATATTATGATATATATCCATAATTCTGGTGGCCTAGAGTGAATAAGGATGCTGTGATCTTTATATCTAGATGCCTCACCTATTAGTTGGTGATGGAAGGGTATCAGAAAACAACTATAACTCTTCAATCAATCCATTTTCAAAAATAGAAACAAGATGTTATCATAGTGGATTTGGTGACAAATATTCCATAGTCTCCAAAATGAAAAGAAATATTGAGGTTACTTATTGATCATATAACTATGATCAACATCTTTATTCTTATGAAGGAGGACTCCATAGTTAATGAGTTTGGGAAACTATATCTCAGAGAGATTATAAAATTTGATGGAATAACCACAAATATTTTTTATGATAGAGATATGAGGATCAAATCATTTTTTTGGTAAGAGATCAAACATGTATTGTGTTCAATGGTGAAACATAGTGTTGCACTCCACCAATATATTGAAGTTCAATCAGATCAAACTATCTACATTCTATATAATCTAATACGGGTCTATATTATTGATTTTTATAGATCATGAGACGATCACCTCTACATAGTGGTGTTTTAAAATAATAATATCCACCAATCCTCCATACTTTTGGAACTATTGGAAGCTCTTTTTGAATGACAGTTTCATTCACTAATTTTTGTGGTCCATAAAAGGTAAATATTAATTGATTTTCCTAACATCATATAAGAGATTATTGAACATTTAAATCACATCTATGTACTTTTTTTATGGTATTTTACCTCTTTTATTCATTGACTATCATTTTCCCTTATGGATCTCCATTGAACCCCCTTGAATTTTGAGGGAAATGGAAAATTTTTCAATGGCCATAACAGGCCACACTATTTGGAAGCACAGATTGCCAAACCATGCAGCCAAACCATGCATAAGTGTCCAGCTCATTAAAAATATTTTTTAATTCCAATATTTACCATCTGAGATTAAACCTATATCACTCATTTCTTCCCCCATTAGACTCATTAATCCATGGAAGTCCCATAATCCTCTTCAACCATGCATGGAACTCATTTTTAAATAGATTTTTGGTGGGAAAACATCATGATTTCTCATGTATGTGATTGTTCCATTGCTTTACTTTCACTTCCATAGGTTTTCTTCCATCCTCCTTGATGTTAAAAATGTACAAAAACTGTATCTTCTTACCTAGGGTTTGATTTTGGGTTTCTTGTTCCAATCTTGTGGATTTAGCTTATTTTTCACTCCCTTGTGGTGTGGGGGTGCTGCGATTCATGTTTCGCACAAGGACATGAGGTTTTTGACAAATATGGTAGTGGATTCCATGTGTAGGCATTCATTAGTGAGTTATATTTACTTTATTTACATTTTTAGCATTTTACTCTTCCATTGTTCTTGGTGCGAAAATAATTTTTGTTAGAAATAATATTGTGGTTTATTTTAAAGAATCATTTTTGTGTAAAAATGTGTTTTTTAATGTGTATTCCATGTTGTATTATTTGTGGTTGTTTTATGGTTCATTAAATGGTTTAATAAAATGGTTTTAGGGATTAGAATCCTAGTTTTATGTAAAATTAGTGTGAATTTGGATTCAAAAGGGAGTTTTTAAATGGATTTCATGTGCAGAGCATTTTTTAACTTCTTTAAATTGATTTATGAATCTTTTACGTGGGTTATTGAGTTACATAAAGGATGAAAAAAAAATTTATCTAATATTTTGAGTGTGTATGTCCATAAATAGTATTTTTATGTGTGTGTGGTATTTTTTGGCTTGTGGAACTCATTTTAGCACAAATTGGGATACCCAGGTATCTAGGTGGGTGCACTCAGACTAGTATGCTTGTGATACTGAGTGGTACAATCAGTGTCTCACTTAGAATGTTGACAAGGAAAACACTAACTAAACTTTATTGTTGTTGGGGGAAAACTAGGACATTGTTTTTCCCCTTCTAGTGGCTCATCCTTAATAAGGATATGGTTTACGGTTTTTTTACATCGAGATAAAATTTACAAAGGGCCCATAACTTTCTTGAGCCTAGTGGTGTTACCATGAATAGTGATCATGGACTATTCTATACTTACCATTGGAATGTTTTCTGTTTGGTAGGGAAATTTATTTTCATGCATGTTTTATTAAAAACTGTTCATTATTTATAACCGACTCTTGAATACTGTTTCATTTAAAAGTTACACCTATCTAAAAATTATTGCTAACATTTCTTGTTTATAAACACATAAACACTTCTTATCTAATAATTCATGTAACATGGAATAATTTAAGTGGTATCCTATTTGGATTAGTCTCACACCATATATACACCATTGGGTGTATGTAGACTATGTTATGTTTGACGTGGGTATGGGAACAAACTTTGGAGACGACAGTTCAGGTTGTTAGCTTCCATCTCTAGTGCGATGTTATAGAGAAGTCTTGGAGGTGATGACCCATTATCATCTGGAGGTTCTTGATTTTTTTCTTCTACCGTTGATTTTTTTCTACCTAGGTATTTGACAGAAACCATGTATTTCAGTTTGGAATTTTTTAAACGGTTTGTTTGGACTAAATTTCCAGATATAATTTTTTTGTCTTTTTTGTTTAATGCTTCTAATCTCAGATAAATAATTATAAAACCATTAATCATGATAATTGGGATCTTTTTCCAGCCTGTAGATATAGCTAAAGCCCTTTAAGACATTCCATGGACCGGATCAAGTGACAGTTTTGATGGAGACCAGATCTGGTTCATGACAAAATGGTATAAGAGGGTGGTTAAGCACCTTGTGTTATTTTATTATTTAGGATGAGTCTAGTTAGACCATATCTAGTAATATTATGGATATAATTTCTATATGTGAGTTTTGTTCTTGACCTACACATCTCATGATGGACCTCGGGTTTCAAGGGGATTTCGGGATTTTTTTTGACTTCTCTTCCGGGTGGGATGTGCGGGCTGCAGACTACATGTGGACATTGGGAGGGAGTGAAGTAGTTGTTTATTTTATTGTTATGATAAATTTGATTTATTTATATTTTATGTTTTGTTGAAATTTTCAGAACTATTTTACCAATGATTTTCCCCTTGTTGTTGTTTCTTTTTGTATCAACATGCCTCCCTATAAAGCTCACATGCACACAAAGAGAAAATCCAGATACAGTTCTCCCTCATTTCTTTATATGTTATTGGTAGAAGTTGTGGTTAAGGCCATCCATCCTCTAGGAAAGGGAGTAAATCCTACTCATTATCCTGTAACTACTAGAGAAGATGAGTCTGGTCCTATAAAGGGTTGTGTCCATGAGTTTCTATAAAACAATCCTCATACTAGCTGAGGTCACACGAAACCCTAGGATATAGAGGAATGGATTGAGAAAATAGAGTGTATGTTCGAGTTCAATGATTTATTTGAAGAGGTTAGGGTGAAATTTTCATCTTTCCAATTTTAGGGTCCCAATCGTAGGTGGCGGGAATCAGTGCATCATGCTGGGAAGCATGGAAAGATGAGATGGAATGATTTCATGGATACCTTTAACGACCAGTACTACTCTTAATCTTCGATTATGCCAGATCTTGAGAGTTTATTGAAATTTCCTAGGGGACATGTCAGTGGTGGAGTATGAAAAATTATTTTTTGATCTAGTGTTCTATTCACCTTAAATGGTTTCCAATGAGAAGATTATGGCTTAGATGTCAGAGATGGGTTTGTAGCCAGTGATATATTCACATGTATTTATGTTCAAGCAGAAGACCTATTCGGAGGTGGTTGATAGGGCTTGTATGGTGAAGGTTGATCTCAAAGGATGGTATAGTTTTTCTGGGATAGTATAAGTGATGGAAAGTGGTAGTTCATCTAAGACTAAAAGGAAGCAATAGGAGCATGGGAAGAAGGGAGGTGGTAGTTCAAGCCATCCTCCCAAGCACGTCTCATCTATGGATTCTGATGCAGGTTATTTTATGAGGCAGCAATGTAGAAGCTCCGGGTATAAAAAACCTTCATTTACATATAATCTAGGTCCTTGTTATCAGTGTGGAGATATGGAACACATGAAGTTCTTTTTCAAGGTGTAACTTCCACTCCAGAGTGGGGTAGGATATTTAGCTTCCAAGGGAGTGTCAGTTTAGTTAAAGTCGTCGAGGATGGTGTTTTCTTGGTTTTTTGGATTTGGAAGTAGGGTCATTTCATCTTCTGGTCATATCATATTTAGGGTAGAGCCATAGGCTAGTAGCCATTCTTAGTAAGAGATGAGGCATATAGAGTTTGGGGATTAGGCACCAGCAAGATTGGATGTAGGGCCATCGACTATCCAAGGTACAATTTTGATTTCATCTTCTATAGTTATAGTTATTTTTGGTAGTGGTGCTATTTTTTATTTTATCTCTTCCCTTATTATAAACTTATTGAATTTTCCAATTGATTTTCTATATTTTGTAATGGATTTGGTGATTTCGTTTGGCAATAATAAGGATAAAAGTATCTGGTGCCCGTCATGTGCACTTATTGTGTTAGGGGTTGAGATGGAGTGTCACCCCATGGTCATGCAAATGAATCTTTCTAAAATAATCCCTTACATGGATTGGCTAGTTCACTTTCAAGGAAACATCAATTGATATAGGTAGCGGGTGATATTCATGGCACCTGATGGGAGTCATCATGCTTTTTATGGAATGGTATCCTCAATCGGGTCTTGAGGGACCACAACACCTAGAGTTGGGAAATCTTGTCTTCCAATTATCGTCACTCGTGCAAGAGGATTATGGTCATGCTCTTGAGGGAATATTACCTTATATAGTGGATGAGTTCCAAGAGGTATTTGGAGATTATTTTTTAGGATTTCCCCCAGAGCGAGATGTGGAGTTCTCAATTTATTTGGTTCCAGAAACACGACCGATATCTCTTCCCACGTATCGTATGGGATCCACCATGTTGAGGAAATTAAAGATACATTTTGAAGATTTGGAATGCAAAGGATTCATTCACCTGATCATCACTCCTTGGGATAATCCCTTGATTTTGCATAAAAGGGTGATGGATCCATATGTTAGTATATTGATTACCAGAAGCTGAATAAGGTAATCATCAAGAAAAAAAATCATTTTTCTCGGATAGAGGACTTCTTTTATCAGTTAGAAGGGGGAAAGGTGGTTTTCCAATATAGACTTCTGTTCTAGTTACCATCAAGTCAGGGAGCGAGAGGCGTATATCCCTAAGATATTCATTTGAAGTTGGAACAACAAATTTGAGTACTTGGTCATGTCATTCGGGTAGACCAATGATCTAGTGGTCTTTATGGAACTCGTGAATAGTGTGTTCCACTAGTATCTAAAATAATTCATCGTGGTATTTATGGATGAAATCAGGTTTTACTCTAAATATAAGGAAGATAATGAACATTACTAGTGAACCATGTTGGGTATTCTGTGGTATCATCTCCTTAATGAAATTTTTTCCAAGTGCACATTCTGGATCTGGGAAGTGATGTTTATGGGGCATGTGATAACAGATCATGGGGTTTCAGTGGATCCAGAAATGATCACTGCAGTTATTTCATGGGAGTAGCGGAAGAATGTGTTTCATATCAGGGGTTTCCTTGGCATGGTATGTTACTATATGTGATTGGTTCGAGATTTCTTTTAGCTTGCTTCACCCATGACCGTACTCATCAGAAAGCGGTGATGTTTTAATGGGGCTAATAATTTTAAACATATTTTGTGGATATTAAGTAGTGATTGACTATCAAACACTATATTTATCTTACTGAAATCATTAAAGGGCTATGTGGTGTATTTCAATGTATCATGTAAGGGTATCGGGTGTCTTCTTATTTATAGTGACCATGTGGTGGCATATGGCTCTCGCCAACTCCGACCACATGAAGAGAACTACCTCACTCATGACAGGGAGTTAGCAGTGGTGATACAATAATTGAATACATTGTGCACAACTTCTTTGGTTAGACGTTCTTGGTCTAATCAGATAATAAGATCCATGTCTATATTTTATCGTATAAGGATCTTAACCCGAGGCAGCATCATTGGATCAAGTACATAAAAGGGTTTGATTTTTACATCTTCTATAGCTCACTCAGAGTTAATGGGTTGTTTGATTCCATGGGTAGGAGAAAGCCTAGTGACACGACCTCTTTTAGATATGTGTTCCTGTAAAGCAATCAGTTGACCCCTTCTCATTTTGAGTTGTTTGTCAGGAGTGGCCTAGTGATGAGATATGTCAATGGTCAAGGCAGTTTCTTCATGGTGGAGAGACAACTTGTGATTGGTGTTAATTTCTCAATGGAATCATCTGCATTAAGGTTCATTTAGTGGTACTACTATCTCTATGGAATGTGGTGATGCAGGATAGCCCCAATTCTCAGTGGTCTGTTCAACCATGAGCAACAAAAATGTATTATGATGTTATTTGGCCATTATAGTGGCTAGTTAAGAGGTTGGATATAACTAATTTCCTACGAGATGATATACATGTTCGATTGTGAATGAAGAGCATCAAAGGATCTTTGGTTTTATTCATCACTTTCCAATTCCTACTTATAAGTAGGATGAGGTCACCATGGACTTTATCTTCATCTTTCATCATACACCTTAGGGAAAGACTTCCCTTAAGGTAGTGATTTATCATCTAAACAAATTAACCTACTTCATTATGATAAGAGATACAAAAAAATTGGTTGATTTGTTCCGATTGTATATTTAGAATGTGGTGTGGATTAATGGTGTTCCATTAGCATTTAGGTCATATAGAGACCCTCACATCCCCTTTTGTTTTCGGAAGGCCTTCATAAGGCTTTGCGATTACAGATTGAGATGATCATGGAATACTATCATCTGATGGATGGTTAGATAGAGCAAGAAAATCAGATTATGGAAGACATGCTCCAGGAACATGCCTTGGACTTCAAAGGATCATGCGATAGCCATTTGGTGATGGATGAGTTTTCTTAAAATAATAGTTATCAGACTAATATTTGAATGGCTCCATTGGAGGTGATATATGGTAGGTCATTTCAGTCCCCCTTGTGTTGGGCTTAGGTAGGTGAGACCACACAATTGGGGCCGATAATTGTGAAAGAAACATCTAAGAAGGTCAAGATGATCAGAAAATGGTTATTGACAGCTCAAAGTCACCACAAATATGATTCTAACCAAAGGTGTCATGATCTTGAGTTTTCTATGGGTGATCGGATATTCTTTAAAGTGGCCACTAGTCTAGGTCATCGACATTTGGGAATGAATAGAAAGCTAACGCCGACGTATGTAAAACATTTTTAAATCACTAAGCACATTGTTAAAGTGGAATACATGTTATATTTACCCTCTCATTAAAAATATATTCACGAAATGGTCAATATCTCCCAGTTGATGATGTACAATATGGATTCATCTCATGTGCTGAATTGGGATGAGTAAGAGATAGAGAATGACTTATCAATGTTTGAAAGGATGGTGCGAATAGTGGATTCCCAAGTTATGGTGCTTCGATGAAATTATATTCCACTGGTTTGGATCTTTTCTCAGCATGGGAATGATGTCCACGAGACCTGCGAGTGGAATTCATGGGTTGAACAAGAGTACCCATTATTGTTTAACAATAGAGTATTAGGTTTACATTCCGTGGTGGAATGTTTTCATGGTGGGGTAATCTTCACATATATGTACATATTTCCATATATTATTATCCTATAATTTCCCCCTAGGATCCCCAGTGAACCCCCTTGATTTTGGAAGAATATGGATAATTTTTTAGTGGCCAGCATATGTTGTACAGTTTGGCCGCAGGGTTTACCAAACCTTGCAGCCAAACAACGCACAAAATTCCAGCTCATTAAAAATCATTCTTCATTAAAATTTTTTCCTTCTAGGATTAAGCCTATCTCACCCATTTCTTCCCCCATTCGACCCTATTGTCCCTGGAAGGCTCCAAATCTCCCTCAGCATCACTTGTAACTAATTTTTAAAGGGGGTTTTGGTGAGAAATCATTATGATTTCTCAAATAGGTGTTTCCTCCATTGTTTTTCTTCCATTTCCATAGGTTTTCATCCCTCGTACTTGATGTTCCAAATGAATAGTAACAATGGTTTTCTGCCTAGGGTTTGATTCTGGGTTTTTTAGACCAATCTTGTTGATTTATTTTCATTTTTACTCCCTTGTGGTGCAGCGGTGGTATGATTGAATTTTCACAGAACGATTTGACATTTTTGACATATATGTATCTGATTCCACGTGTAATCATTATTTTATGAGTTATATTTTTTTATTTTAATTTTTACCATGTTCCACATCCATTTTACTAGGTTAAAAAACCATTTTTTTTGTTTCATTGAGTATGCGGTTAATTTTAAAGTACCATTTTTGTCTAAAAATGAGTTTGTTTAATTTTTATTCCATGTTGTATTATTTTTGGTTTTTTAATTATTTGTGGAATGGTTTTATTAAATGGTTCTAGGGGTAAAAATTATGTTTTTGTGTGACATTGGTTTGATTTTGGTTTCAAAAGAGGGTTTTGAAATTGATTTCATATGCAGAGCATTGTTCAACATATTGAAATTGTTTTATGAATGTTAGAAATTGTTTATTGAGTTGCAAAAAGATTGAAAACCTTGTTATGCTACTATTTGGAGTGTGTATGACAATAACTAGTATTTTTATGTGTAAACAGTATTTTTTTTCCTATTAAACTTTATTGATCACAAAGAGGGAACCCTGAGGATCTAGGTGGGAGGATTAAGACTGGTATACTAGTTATCTAGAGTGGTATCGTCATTGTTTCACATAGAAAGATAATGATGACAACAATAAATATACTTTTTGAATGTTGGGGACCACTAGGACATTGTATATTCTGTTCTAGTGGCTTGTTCATGATATGGTTATAGATTATGGTTTCATTTACACCGAGATACAATGTACCTAGGGCCCACAACTATCCAATGCCTAGGGGTGTTACCATAACTAGTTCCTAAAGAATATTTTGTACTTACCATTGGAATTTGGTGTGTTTGGATGGAAAATTTAGTATCATTCGTGTTTTATTTAAAATTATTCATTATTTAAAGCAACATCTTGAAAAATATTTCATTTAAAAGCTACACCGCTTTTGTAATTCTTACTACCATTTCTTGTTTATAAAAACATGAATTATTTTTACCTTATAATGTTTTTCACATGGAATATTTAGAAGGGATACAATTGGTATTTTCTCACATCCCACTTATACCTTTAGTTGTATGTATACTTTGTTATGTTTGACACTAGTAAGGGAACAGTTTTCTGATATGGTCATTCGGGATGTTGAATCCATCTCTACTGTGGTGTTAGGGATAAGTCTTGGGGATGTTGACTCCTTTACATTTGGTGGTTACTGAGTTGTTTTGGCTGTAAACATTGAGTTATGTCCCTCTCGGGCTTTGTCTAAAAACAATTATTTCAGTTCTGAATTTTGTAAAAGGCTTGTTTGGAATAAATTTTCAGATTCTGTTTATTTAATGTTTTTTGTTGTTTAATGATTTTAAACTCAGGTAAATCATTCCTATTCCATTATTCATGATATTGAGGCCCTTGTTCTAGCATGTAGGGATAAGAAACTCCCTTAGGTCTTTTCCATGGACTGGGACGGGTTCCGGTTTAGATGGAGACCAGATCTTGTTCGTGACAATTTGAATCTAATTAATACATTTTTCATTATGGTCCAAATTTAATAGAAATCTTATATCGATCAATGCATAAGATATTTGGAATTAAAATTGGGTGACCATGACTTCTTTTAGTTATTTCCAAGGCTTTCAATCAATGTGTGGGAAACTAGTTGGATATAACTCTTCAATATGTTTAGTCTTTTGAAATTTGAGTATGAGTTTATGAGGTATCCTATATTATAATTTTACCCAAGTTTAAATTATATGCATAATAAATTATATTTTTCCCAACTATATAATTATATACTTAACCCTTCTTGTATGATTTATTATAAGGACAAGTATATTTATATCGTTGTATCATATATAAATGGCCATATATTCATTGTTAATTAAAATAAGAGGGGGCTATGGGGAAAAGTTATTACATTGGTTTGGTTATAATGGATGAATAGAAAAATTCAAGAAAAAACATAGGGGTGGTAATTTAAGACAAAAATTTATATATAGAATCTATTTCATCTATAATTTGGATAATGATTTTAAGGGATAAGAAACATAATAATTGTGAAGTGGTAAGGTCCCTAATATAGAATGGTTATAAATCTCCTTATTTTGAGTCTTAAGATTATAAATGTATTTTAAATAATTTTATTTACTTAATGAAGCGTCATTGGGTTTAGATATGGTTCTAATAGAATGAGTTAAAGGGGGATAGTTTTAATTAGTAGAAAAAAACCCACTATAATTCACGTAGAGGACCATCAAAATTATAATTAGATTGGAAGAGGATACTTCACTTTATAATGGATCTTAGATTAGTTTACATTGAATTTATATAGGTGTTATGTAATATATTAATATAATTAATAATGTTTTTTTAGTTTAAAAATAAAAATTACCCACTTATTATCTAAACTCCAGTTTCTATTCATTTGTTTTAATAGGAATCACACTATTAAACTCCCATATTCCTATCAGACTTCTGATGTGAATCAAATATCTTGTGGAAGGAATCGACCACACATGTAATATGTGATCACTTATTTTTAAAGTTACTATCTCTCCCTCCTTTCTCCCCGATTTGAGAAGGATTAATTCTTCCATTTTTAATGGTTTAGATATAGGTTTTGATGGATCTTATTTCATTATATAGTGATCCTAGGTTTTGGTCCAAGATTTCCCTCATTTATGTGAATATGTCCATTCTACATTCATTTAATGGTTGAGATTTGGCGACCATTAATCAAATATCTTGAGGTTGGTGGTCTAATTGACAATTTCAATTGTCTTGATTTTTATCTCATGTTTTTAGCTACACCATTTTTTGCAGGTTGGGATATTTCATTTAAAATTAAATTATTTGATTGAATTGAATGTGATTTTGAGACCCTGCAAGGATCCTGTTGGACCTATTAAAGTTTATGAGACCATACTTTATGGAAAACCATGGTATGTGCCAATATAATGAGTTTATGATTTATGAATTTTAGAAATTGTAATAATGGGTTAATAGAATTGATATAAATCCTTATTACATGGTTTACAATGTCATTTTATGTGACTATTTTCTCTACTCTGATGAGCTAATCAATTTTGAGATTAAATTTTTGATAGATATATTAATGGTGAATTATCAATTTTATTCCATGTGATTAAACTAAAGAACCATTTTTGTGATTGTTAATTAAAATGGATCATCATGATGAGAATGACTGAATTGAAGGTTAATTTTGGTGAACTATAATATTAAGGTGATATATATGATAATTTTTATTAATATATAGAAGAGGTGTGGGTTAAGGAATAATGTTCCAAATACACATGGGGTTTTGAACTGATTCTCTAGGAACTCAGTTAAGGAATGTGAAAAATGGGTTATGGGACTGGGAATGATGCTCCAAATACCCATGGTGTGTCAGATTGATGCACTAGGCCCCCTAGATATCAACATTGGATTGAGGTTCCATGTAACAAACATACGAGAACATGTATTGATTCTATAGGATACCAAAAATGAAATTGAAAATTTATTTGAATAATTAAGTCACATGAATGAATGAATCATGATATTTCTATGACATATGCTTCAGAATCCATCACAGGATAAAGTTGATATGATTTTTTTCAGATTCACTGTGAAGCTGGGGGTATGTTGTTAATTAAAGAATAATTAAATATTAATCATTTTTTCTTTTTATTTTGCTTTTTATTCTTTATATAACTCCATACATTATTAAATATAGTATATTTATTTAGACGTCGTTGGTGGGGTCCTAATAAGTTGTACTCACACCGTATATGGGCTAGCTAATCAGTACCTAAATAGAATTCATATTTGAATGATATGATAAGGTAAGGTGCACTATATTAGATGGTTGAGTGGATATTTGGGTTAGAGCATGGATGAGGGAACTTGAAATGATTTCAGGACCCTATAGGGTATTTTTATTATGTCAATATTTTGATTTTTTATTATACACATAACACTTTTATGGTAGGACATATTTACGACATTGGTTTTGGTTATTATTTATCTACTTTTGATTCATCATGTGATGTTTTTTCCTATTTTTTTCATTGTATTACCTTGGTTATTCGTATATTGATTGTAATTTTTTATTTATTTGATAAAGAGTATTTAGTCTCCCCCATTACGAATTAGAACCTCAATACTAGATAAAATCCTTTGGCACGTGAGAAGGCATACTTGAGGTCATGTAATGAGCTTGCTCAGAGCACCAGCATGTGGAACCCAAGATGAGATGTTACCAGATATTATATTCCTATTCTTTTTCAGTGATGAAACCACCATCAAACCATGAGCCAAGAGGTTTTACATGGTCTTAAACCTTTATCCTCATCATCTTAAGACAATAAACCCTCCTTTGACATTATTTTACCTCTTTTTCAATAAAAAACAACCATAATATCTCAAATATAAGATTATATGTTTTAAATATTTTTTGATACATAAATATTAATTTGTTTTGTATGAGTTTAAGGTTTTATTATATGATTATAAGTAATTATAATGGTTTCTTGTATGGACTTCATATTTTATATGGATATTAGAACAATCCATATTTAATTTTTTGTGTTAGGTTTCTTTTATATATCAAGTGTTTGCTAACTAATCTATCCTTATACCTGAGGAATCCTTATGTGAACTAATTGGAATTTAAACCCCTTACTCCCCTCAGTTTTAACTGTTTTTTGGGTTATAAATGACATAATACCAATTGAATATAATTAAAGCCAACTATTTTTTCATCTAATAAATATGTCTTGAAATGGATTTATATATAATATAACATGCCTTTTTCTATTTTTTTATGATTGTCGGTTAGCATGTTATGGTGTATAATTTCATCAATAAGACATGTTGGTAAATGATAAAAAATAATTTTTAATTCTCATTGAGTGGAATACTTAAATTATTAGAAATATTAAATTATTGTTTATTATCCAACCTACTTAATATAACTTATTTTTTCCATTGTTTTCTCTATGATACCCAGTTATATATACCCTAAAGTACATAATTCATTATTATATGATATGGTAAATTATTACTCAAATTAGTGCCATGCCTTGATTCATTGATAGGTGGTCAGGTATGACTAATAAAGATTAATATATAAATTCAATGGGATCTTATAATAATTCCCAAAATATGTTGTACTCATTTACCCTACCCTAATAGAGAGGGTATGTTTATATTTCAAAAAACTATTTTACATGAATTGATTTCCCATAATAGGATAGGTTGTTCACCCTAAATTCTTTAATATTTCATCTCATGTCTAAGATAACGCTAGAGTCAGTTTGATAGGTAAGGAATATTTAAGTATATGGATATTACTGTAAAATTTAAATGTAATGCTTAAAGTATTACAATCATGTTATTACATGTCTTGTATATCCATTCCTCTATAATTTTTCTATTTCTATAAACTTTGATTCTATTAAATGTTATTATGGGCTAGTGTTGACCACCTACTAGGTATATCTTACTCATTTTATGCTTATGACCTTCTCAATACATGTACAAACATATTTTCCCTAAAACAGGTAAAGGTAAGGAACCTGATCATAGGTTGTAACATTTTAAGTATTATAGATCAGAAGAACCACTATGTTATTCATTTATTGGGATTATGGGATGGATATACATAGTTTTCTCTCAGTGCACATCATAGATGGTTTCACATGCAGAATCAACTAATTTAATTGTTGGTCCATATTTGGCTTACCTAACTTCTACATATATAGTTTATGTCTAATATCACACACTTCTGTAGTGATAAGATTTTTTGGTTCATGTTTGATATTTGTTATTTTATTTTCACATTATATCATACTTATTAGGTTATTAATTATAATTTCCTATGCATCAATGTTATTTTATCAAATAATGTTTTTCATGCATTAGTTTGGTCTTACCACATTAAGAAAGAACCTATTGGGAATATAATATTATACTCAATGTAAAATCATCTCTCATTAATACAATTCATAACCCTTTGTATTTATGCAAGGATCTAGTGATCCAGAAGTGTGGCAACTGTGTTTTTGTGACTGGAATTGATAAAATTTTTGGTATTTGAGACATGAACGTTACAATTTGGATCATTCATCGCTTCATTGAATTACCAAAGATAAAACAATGTATCATAGGCTTAAAATTACCTACTAGGATAGAATATCAAGGTCTTGATAAGTGTTTGAATTAGAATGAATCTGACACTTTTTATTTTTATGGGGGTTTAATATCTCATAATATTTTCTCATGTAATTCCATTTACATTTTTGTGTGCTTCTAAGGATTTTTTTAGAATCCTTATTCATTTCACTAAACTAATGTGTTTAGACTATGTTCATGTGTAACCATTTATACAAATGATAGGTTTTGTAACAAAACCCAATTAAAATATGACTATATTTATACAAATAAAAAGGAATTTTATCTATAATGTATATAAAACTTATTCATATAATTTCATAAAATCATAGGAAATAAAAAATCCCTACATGAGTAAACATAAAGTGATGGGTATCTAATCCTCACTTTTCTAGGAATGGTCTAACCCTCAAATCTAGTGAGTAGTCCATGCAAATATTCATCTACCATGATTATATACTCATGAGAATCACTAATTACAATAAAATTTTAACTCCCAAAATGTATAAAAAATATTTAACTACATAATTCAAATTCATAAACTAAAACCAGTTATAGTCTGTGTAAAAGAAAATTGTATAAATTATCAAACCACGTATGGAACTCTTTAAATACATATATGTTAATTTAATGAATTTTTTTAGACTCTTATAAACTAAAGAAAACATTAAAAGTAATAATATAATAGTTATATTTGTGAATAATAAAGTATTCAATATAAAATAATAAATGAAAAATTTATAAAATTATATACTTGATAAATATTTATAAACATTTCATAAATAAATCAATTACAAATACTCTATAATTTAGGCATGGATAAACATGAAAAAATCATTTTTACGCAATATGAAATTTTTATACTATCATTTAAATGGATTTAAAATTAAGTATTTCATATAAAAAATGAGATAATTTAGGAATGTTTTTATTATCAAATAATAAACCAATAATATTTATTTCGACACTTTTTCAACTAGGACGTGTATAATAATAGCGATACACATTTCATTCCCTACATTCCTACTTTCCAAAGGTAGGTGGCCTTCACTATAATTTTTGGTGATGTTGGATCCTTGATCAAATTGGAATGATGGGATTTTTATCCTCTTTCCATGGATTCTTCCATGGGTCTCTTCACCTATTCCGGATCTCCCTTGATGATTTGAGTCATGTACGTAAATTTCATTCCAAGGGAAATATTAATGTGGATTCCAATTAATTGTTTTTCTTCAATATTTATAAGGTATTAATGTTTCATTGTATTAGATGGTGACATAAGACATGTATTGGAATCACTGTATGTTGGGTGTGTTGGTCCCCAGGATGTTCTTCCTCTTTGGGGGGCATATCATATGAGGCATATTAGGTTGGAAACCCTTGGAATATCATGTTAATCCTGATGTAATAGGCACAAGGAGAATATTTATTCTATTTGTTTTTACCCAATTAATTATATAATTATGAATGGGGTAGGTATTACGGACCGTGTATATATTTTATCAAATTGTGGAGAAAGAATATGACATCATGGTGAGATGAATTGGGGAATGATTTTAACATATTCTGGAGATGGGAGGTATGTCTCTTGGTGGGAAGGTGTCATTCCTAGGGTTACGAATGGAATGAAAAAATACCCTATGGAGTCAGACCTAAAATGGATGGATTTAAATCCATATGGAGGAGAACCTAAAATGATAGTTTGAATGCCTGTTGGAGGTGGAATCAAAAGGTATTGATGAAATACCCAATGAAGGAAGGCCCGGGAGGGTCGGATCAAATACCGGGTGGAGGTAGACACAAAACGTGTGTCCCTTAGAGGGAATTTTTTACACCTAGGTTTACCATTATTGGGATTAAACCTCATTTAGGTGTCCTACATACCATGTCTTATAGCATAAGGAACAAACCATTTTAGTTTGATGTTATAATTTAATTTCATTTGATAGACCAATCCTTGGATTTTAATGACATGTGGTGGGAATGATCATGTCATGGAAGGATAGTTGATAGGGGATTGTGTGTGTCTTATGCAAAGAATCATCCATAGAACTACTAGGAGAAACAATTTTTTAAATGAGGCATACACAAGGAAAATTACCATTGTAAGAGGATAAATCTATAGGATATGGTATGTGGATTACACATGAAATATTCCTATAGTAAGATGATCACTCTGTAACAAGATGGTGGTGTGATTATTCATGGAATCATATCGATATGTTGCTAGGATCATTGATGGTGGGGATGGGGATTACTTCTGAGAGCATCCTATCTGCGGTTAAGAGTAGCGATGTTGGGGATTGGGCTTATACATGAAAGTTTCCCATATTGTCTCTCTCATGTCAGTTCAAGAGGGAATCCCATGTCCATTAAATAGGGTATGATTACATTTTAACATCATGTGAATATACAAGGTGTGTGGAGTTTATGAATTGGTCTTTCCATCATTTCTTCATCACGTCTGGACATAATGGCATCATATGTCCATTCAATGGAGTAAGATTATAGTTTAATTTCATGTGACTAGAAGATGTGTGTGGGGAATATAAATTTCTATAACCATAATTTCTTCCACATTCCAGGTCATGAAGAAAACCCATGTCTATTTTAAGGAGTATGGTTACAGATTAACATCATTTGAAAGGACAAGGTGTGTGGTTATTGTGATTGAGTTTTCCATTATTCCATCCACATGTTACGTATTGAGGGTATCTCAACATGATGGTGGTTTGAGGTATGTGATTAGGGATTTTAATATATTAGGAAACCCATGGTTTCTATTTTGTGTTTGTATCATGACTATTACATGAGGCATGTTATAGTAGAAATATATAGCATCTTGTGCATTTTATAAAAGGAAAATTATTCATAAGTGATAGTGTATACTATTGTTTATAAATATATAGAGAGGACTTCTAGGAATCATTTCCTTGATGCATATGGCACCTCACTGGTTTCATAGGAGGAATATTATATTTGAATGACATGGTATAATACAATTTTTAGAGATTTAGTGAGGGCTATGGGAAATTTTTTCATGATATATAAGGAATCTCGTGTTTATGACATGAGGAATCCTATGTTTTTTGGATAGGGTATACTATAATTTAATGTCATGTACTATGGAATACTAGGAATCTTATTCTTCACACATAAGTAATCTCATGTTTTTCACTTGAAGAATCATTTCATCATCATATAGTGTACACTACGGTTTAATGTTCTATATTGTGGACTATAATGAATACTATTATTGACACATTTATTACATGAGGCATCTATGGTTTTCTATAAAGGGTATACTATAGTTAATAAACATTTTGTGTGTACTTCATGGAAGAAGATGCCTAGAAATGGCTGATGTGGCACTTATGCAAGGGTTTACCTTTCCAGTTTGACCAAACATGGGGGCTTGGTGATGGGTTTTCTAGAGCTTATGAGGACGATTTTGAATAAATTTAGTCTGGGAATCTAAGATGAAAATGTCAAATTAAGAAACAGGAAAGGGAACATGAAGAGTAAGTCGAATCAAGATATTTGAGGGAGTGTAGAAGAGTATCTCTAATCATGGTATTTTTTAGGGTGTACATTGGGGTTGTATAGAGAACAACCGAAAATGTCTTCAATATAACCTAGAAAACTTCAAGGTAAAACTCAACATTTTCATGGGGTCATTAATGGTAGTGATGGTTTGAGGATTAAATCCCAAGACTTATTCCTATCACTAATACCGAGTGGGGGTGCGGGGGTGAAACTAGCATGGTATGGACCAGCCAGAGCAACATTTTATGCCTTTAGAAGGTCAGGGCCTCAATATGGATGAGGATTTCTCTAGCACAATGTTTCACAAAAAATGGGGTTTCATAAAGCTTATGGTTTTGGGAATGAAGTAACTCCACAGAGCTCATCGTCTCATGCGATTCTGTGGATTTGCGAAGTAGTACGCTTTTGTGAAATAGGGAAACCCTACCTTGGAGTGAAGTCCCAGTTCCTAGGGGGAGTGCTTCATGAATCATTTAGCTTTCTGAAGGCTCAACATCCTTATATGGCCTTCTACTTCTTCAAAGGTAATAAGTCATCTCAAATGGAATCTCCACCATTGGTAGAGGCTCTGATGAAGACAAGGGAGTTTGTTTTTTTAAAGCATGTAAATATTATAGTAACCATTTTCTCTCGCACATGTGAACCTCAAGATGTTGATGAATTGGGAGATATTTCATAATTTTAAAGGTAGTCATCCCCCCCTAATGTTAGATATAGGGGGTGGTTTATATGGAATTGGTCTTGTTGTGATTTGAGGCCTTCTTGAATCTTGATGAGCATCGTGAATCTATGGGGATTTGCAATTCAAAATGTCCCATTCACGTAGCTACCAATATCCCATTTAACATTCGTGAAGTTGTCTATGGATATGAACGTTATTTCATGGACATACAATCAACCCTTTGTGAACTCAAGAAGAGATTTACATGGATAAAACCTCTATGAAATAGACATCTATGAACAAATCTCCACAAAAAGGACTATCTTGAACAAACCTTCACAGAGAATTTTCGACCTACTAACTTCAAAGGACCATAAAAAATTATCTCTAAAACCGTTCGACCTCAACCAACAATAAAATTTTATCCAATGAAATGTAATATGATTTTTATTCAAGTTAAATTTAATCTATCCCATTATTGGATGTATTCTCCCTAATAAAACAACTATTTCAAGTAATAATTTACATAAATTAATTAATCACATATTTTGTTTTATTTAAACCATTGATTGAATAATCTAAAAAACATTATGAAGTGGATAAAATAATTGTTCCCATATGATTCATTAATAAAAAAAATCATATTTACTTTTATTAACAACTCAAATGAAATTATAAATAGTTTTAAATTTTACATTATTTTATATATTACAAACAATTTATAAATTAAACATTGTAAATCCACATGAAACCTAGATCACATCAACCAAAATGTTTTGGGATTAATTCCTTCAACAATGAATTATTTTAGAGTATTAAAAAATACATTTCCTTTAAAATTATACCCAAAATAACATGCACCATGGTACGAATTTCCCCATACTGACAAATCCTTCCATGGGAATACCATTATGATTTGTTATTTAAAATTTTATGATATTCCTCAGTTCAAAAATCTATCTGTAGAGATAAACACATGTTTTTTTCAATACCAATATGGGAAGAATTCCATTTTAGGATGACATTTTTTCCAAGACATTTTTCATGGCCAATCAATTTTTGGAAGGACTTCAGATGTGTCAAAAAAAAATTCCTTCGCTATGATGTGGACATCCATCATGGTTCCTACAACTGTGAAGAATAAGATTATTGCTGACATGATTGTGAATATGATTATGACACTATAATATTATTGTTTTCATTTTTATGCCTAAAATAGATATTGTGAATCCTATATGGTGTAGTCTTATAAAATTTAAAAGAAAATACATGTTTTTATAAATTTTACGTCATGTTATTGGTATTTAAGAAAACAAATTACCATTTGAACTTTGTTGTGATATGGTTCATATGAATACTCATTTTCTATAATTCTTCATTAATTTATAAACCATTGAAAACATTAATAGATTAATATCTCATACCACTAGGAAGTTATATATGGTTTTATAAAATATAATTTTTATCGGAAAGAAACTCTAAAACATCATTAAACACTAATCACTATATTTGTTCATTTATGAGAAGAGACTCAGCTCTCGGCTCTCGAATCTCGACGGTGATGCACTAATATCAATAGAGACACCTCGTCCTACCCCCTTCCTAATGGTGTGAGGGGGGAGGATCTCTCACATCCTGCTTTGAAACCCTAACCATTCCTCCCTTTTTCCAACCATCATACTCGCCCTATTTTTAAATCCATTTCTCTTTGTCTGAAGGTTCACGAGATATTTACAGGCATTCCTCAACTTCCTTTATCACTATTGGAGTTCACGAAAGCCTCATACCTCTTGGATCTAACCCTAGTGGCTCGTTTCATGCATCAAATTCCTTCAGTAGATTAATTTTACTGCTTTATCTTCGAATCTTGGGGGTTACAGGGGTGTGAGAATGTTGGTCCTTGTTAAAAATTCCACCTGATAGTTCATTTCACCTCAGAGGAAGATTTGGTCTGCATGTGGTCCAGTGCTCCTTGTAAGTGAATTGGTCTCAGATTCTTCCTATTTCACTGGTCTTATTATTTTCAATTGAATCGGGCCTCCACTTCAGTTTCAATCTGGGTTTCGTTCCATGAACGTCTGTTGCCATTCCAAAACCATCTAATCCTCCAGATGCTAGGGAACGTTTTTGGTTGTTTTCTGTGCTCCGACAACTATAATTTGTCTGTCAGCTGTCCGATTAACCTGCTGATATGTTTAGAGGTATATGTCTCCAAGGCATCAGTGGAGTGGGTATAATTTTTTGTTGGTGAATAATTAAGATGTAAGAAATTTGTCTTGTTTGAATCATAGGTGAAGTATTGTAAGAAGTGTAGGCTGTTGCGACATATCGATTCCAGTTGGTGGAGAGGAGATAGATGTGGGCATTTTTATCTAGTTATGGATAGAGTTGAGACAACGCCTCAGATGGGAGGTAATTCTTTGGTAGACGTAGGGTGTCCTACAATCAAGGTTGTGGATTTTTTTTCACGACTGAAGAATGATTTTGGTGATCGTAAGCAGACTGAGCATGATTTTATTTATTCAAAGAAGGGTGAGGAGGCTCATGTTGATTAGTCCATAGACATTATGCTGCTTTCACCACATCTTGAGGCATCCGCTTATCAAGGGTTTATGTCATTGGCAGTAATGGAGGAAAATAGCAGTGACAATGGTGTTTTTATGGGTGATTACAATGGGGAGGCTGAGCAAACTATTATAGGAAAGGGGAAGTATTTTTTCTCACTGCTATAGAACATTAAAATGGACAAGGATGGAAGTATGGGACCAGTGTATTGGGACCCTAGGACACAAAATGTCCCATTTCAATGCCCTTATCCTTTCAGAATAATGGGAGTGAGGAGAATAAGAATAATACCATGGAGGATAAAGCCTGAAAAGTGGACTCTACGTGCATGATGAGGCCTCTCAAAGAAGTCCCTAGGGCTGAGTTGAAAAATCATTTTGATGGTCTGGTGGTTTAGGAACATACATTGATGCATGTGGAAGATGATTCAGGTGATGGCAGTTGTATCCAATTTTCAGTGGACAGTTTGGATCGTTTCCAATGGAAAGGTCCCCAGAGCCCAAGAAGGATGAAGGGGAAAAAAGTAAAGCGTGACTCCGGGAAATGAAAAGTGGTCCAGGGAAAACAACCCAAGGTACAAAAAGACTATTCTCACTTAACTAACCCAACATAAACTAGGTCATCCATGAAATGTGGAAGCATGGAAAGAAAATACCCACAAGGTTGGGAAAGAGGAGATCAATGCAGAGAACCAATAGTGATGCAAGAAGAGGTAGGGGAGTGTCTAAGGATCATACTCCACACCAAGAAATAAATGACTGAAAAATTCGTATGGCCCAAGACCTCAAATGAGTATATTTTAGGGATTTATGAATGATGGTTGTAGGTTGATGCCACTGAAGAGCTAGAGGTGTGGATAGACAAGCAAGACCGAATAATTACCTGGGGCTTCAACCAAGGAAAATTCACCCAGGAGGAATTCATCAAGATAATGGACATAATGGTTTCTCACCTTGATAAACATATCAAAGAGAATCCATGCACCCATGATCATACTCCTCACTAAGAATTATATAGAGTGCCTGATGGAAATAATCTCAGTCATGTGTTTAATAATTTTGTGAGCTCTTTCAGCACATAGTGGCCCTTGTTTTTCAAACTATTGTTTCCCACATTCCCTTACAGTGGCTTAATAAAAATTTATATTTTGTGTGGATTAAACACTAAATCAATCTATATATAATTTGGAATGAATAATAAAATGAATAAATAAAATTCATTTTATGTTATGGAAACATAGTGGTCTCTAAGGATAGATGATTATAGAAAAAGTATAAATGGAAGAAAAATAAATAAGAATATTAATAATGACAACATGACTATAATGATATATATGTTTTGGGAAGAATCCCTTAATCAATGTGGAGTTAGAAAAATTTCACTATTTTTCAAGAGTTGGTTGCACAGAATACACACATAGATTAAAAAATCCTTTATTGAAATAAAATCTTAAAGAAATGTGGTGCTACAGTAACCCAGATTGAAATATGACATAGATTTATATAGTTGTTCCATGAAAGGTAGTATCATGGGATCTCTAAAATTATGTTTGGTTTTCTTGGTACATATCTCTAGTATAGAGTGTGAAAAAGGATGTTCTCTAAGGGAGATATAATAAAAATGACAAATTAAAATAAATTTGAAAACTAAATAAAAGAGAATCAATACTAAAAAAATATGGGGTTTTGGTCATGTTACGACCAAACTTCACTAAGATAAGGGAAGGGATGGAATACTATGAGACCCTTCCTTATTCATGTTTATAGAGATATAGTGACCCCCAAGCCCCACCTTTAATAGGCCCTAGAGTGGAGACTAGCACCAAGGGTATAAAATCTCTTCTAAAATGGAAGGAATTACACTTTTTATTGAACAAGATCGGGAGATAAGATGGTAAATTCTAAAAAACTCCAAATGATGAAATTAAAAGTAAATCCACAATCTATTACCAAATGCATGTCCAAAATTAACTGATACAGAGTACAAGAAAACTCTAAAGGAAATTACCAAAAGAATGTAAATAAGAAAAGACAACCCCAGAATCCCGAGCTAGTAAGGTCTGGTATGGTCGTCAAGGTCCTCATAGAAACCCAAAAGCAGTTTTATATACATAGGGTGAGTATAAAAGTATACATAGAATGGAAAACCAAAAGCTCTTGTGCAAAATTGGGGAGGTATTCTAATGCCCCATGACAAAAAAAGAGATTAAAAAATAACCTTACAATGACATTATCCTCTCAGCCTCACCAAGGAACACTACCCAAATAACGCAAGTTAGGTAAAGTAATAGTAATAGAAAATTGTTATTTGGGTAACCCACACTACTTTCCAACTATTTAATTAAGACATCCTACATGTTAGAACTCCCACACAAGTCTCACTACAGTCCCACTGCTGCCCCAACAACAACCTTAAAGGCCATCACCATGCATCCCGACCGCACACACCATGGTTTCCACTACCACACATAACCACGCACACAAACACCTGGGCCACCACAACCACTACCACTCCCAAAGTCACCTGGGCCATAACTACCACTTTCATGCACGAAGACACCTAGGACTCATCCCAAACACACATGGGAAACAAACATTCTCACACACACATGGTCCAACCACCACAACACATCATGTCTGAAGAGTCTTGTTCCATAATATAACTTAGGTCATCACAACCTACCCAAAGATTCTTTGGATACCTGGGATAGGGAGAATAAAGGAGCTAATAACTAGCCACTCATAAGAATGTTGGAAAAAACACCCTCCCCTAAAATGTGGGCGTTCAGCACGGAGTTCTCAATAAGGGAGAGGTGCGAATAAGAAACAAAATAACTAAATTTAAACATATAATTAAAAAAAACTCATCCCATCCCAAGGGTTATGAATTATAAAACCAGAACATAAAAAACTATAGAACAACCACCCTCATTACTATCCTTAAATGTATGAACACACAATAGCCACAACCAGAACGCAACCCCTTTTTAGAAAACAATCCCACAGTTTACGCAAATCTATTATACTTTTCAAGTGATTACATTTAAAAAAGTATTACTTCACTACCAAGAAACTAATAGGAATAGACACAAGCCAATAAACAACTAATGAAAAATAGAAAAACATCAATTTAATCATTCACACCTAGTTATCTTGTAAAGTAACAACAAAAAAAGGGATCTGTGAGATCCCTTGAAGTGCGAGAACTATACCAAGCTCGAATATATGGCCCCATATTTCCTCAAATCCAAAACCAACAACTGAACAACCAGGGATCTCATCCCCATCCATGTCACCCACACAAGCATCATGCAGAATAACCATGTGTATTAGCATAAGAGAGCATGGGAGTTTTCAGATTTAACCACTCCATTAATCAAGTTCTATCTTTCCGTTCATTAACTGGGTTGATCACACAAGGATTCTTATTCATTGGGTATCCATTTTATCATATAACTTTATGTTATTAACCTATTTCTTTGTTACATCCATTCAATCACAAAATTATCTAGAAAAAACATATGTTCATTCGTGTGCATGAAAGGACCACCAATGGACACTATTTTCAGTGAGCATAGGGCCATACAATTCGCTACATAAAAATTTATATAAAATAAATACATAAACAACATCATCAAACAAACCCCTAAATTATTTAGAGTATGTTTATTATCTTGGTTATGGTTTGTTTTCATCAACATCTTTAGGGAACAACATTATACCCACCCTGCATGATGGACAGTAAAGAGAGAAGAAGGATGAACCCCTACCTAGATGATGAATAATCAAATATTTCTTATTTCACTTAGAAATGGGGGTGAACAACTTGCAGGAACAGAAAACATGACGTCTTGAAGGCTGAGCGGGAAGGGCTCCAGCACAGGCGCATGATTCCCCTCCAGAGTAATTCTCTCGTGAGTACATTAGAGATATAGAAAGGAATTATGTAAAGAAGTTCTAATCTTGAGAAAATTTTATATCCTAAAATCAACGAGATGTCATCAGGGTACATAAAAGTCCGATCATGGATCGACCACACAATTGGATGGTTTCTTATGTGGGGAGTAATTGAGATTTAATAATTCTCCAAAAAGAGGGTGGAGATAACAGATCTGAGTTAATATATTTCCTTTGAATAGAGAGACACATGTAACATGGGTTAAACTGTAAATCACAAAAAATTTATTACACTGAGGAAAAAGGCCACATGTTTTGGTAACTCAAGGGTCGCACAATTATTGGGGATCTAAAACATATTTGATTTTCTTTAAATTCCTTTGGAAGGGGTACTAAAACTCTTTTATGTGAAAAGATATGTTACTGGGGAAAAAATGGAAGGTCCTGGAAAAATCAGGGAAGGATTAACCGTTATGTTAGTCACCTTCCCCCAAGCACCATCACCTTGGCACCATCACCCAGACACCGTCACCTTGGCACCATCGTCATGGCAGTGTCATAATAGAAATGAAGCTGATTGGTGTTCTGTTTTCCCCATTGGTGCCACTGATAACCATTTGTTCCATTGATTCCCAACAGTGCCAATAATTCCCATTGGTGCCATTAGTGCTCATTAGTGCCACATATTCTTATCGTTGCCACTGATGCCAATCAGTTCCACTGTTCGTTCAATCCTAAAATTTTGAAAACTCTTTAATGAGTCACCGATGGTCCCCAGGACACCCCAAACTCCAAAAAATGGAAATGTAATGGACCAGGAGGGTCCAGGGAATTACACCAGATACCTATCAAAATATTCTCACCTTCGATAAATCATGAGTAACCCCAAAGAAAATAGGGGGAGTCCAAACAACCACCTCACAATATACATGTAACGCCCCGACCCCAGTTACCTAGAGTCGGTGCATTATTACATAACATTGGCATGATCACAAGAAAGATCAAATCTCGAATGACCGATTGGTTTAGTAGCCTTGGAAACACTAGATATATTCATATGTTTTACATTACATCATAAAATGAAAAACTACTACAACAACATAATGTTTCCACAATCCACACTATTAACCCCTCAGAAAATCCATGCAGGTCATTCATAACTTACTTCTTCACATCCTGGGAAAAATAAAACATAGAAAAGGGGTGAGCTCAAATGCCCAGTAAGGATAACAATATAGCAGAAACTTTCATAAATAAGAATAAACATTTAAGGCAATGTATAAATAAAACAAAAGCCTTTTAAATATGAACTTTCAACATGGTATGGAATAAATAAAATGAAATAATGCCATTTACTTATTCACATGGATATTCTACTAATCGAATAATCACATGCAAAAATCAATAAACACTTTCATAATGTTGGAATCCATAATGCCAGACTATCATAACCACATAGCCAAGGCCTCGTGCCAAGACTACAAATAAGATTTTTTCAAGGCCTTGTGCCAAGACACTAGTTTGTCTCATGAGACCTACCGATGCATTGAGGAGCTATAGCGGGCTCCACCCATCACATATTAAGTCCAATGCATTCCCATATGAAAAGGTTTAAACATAACATAAACATTCATATTAAAACTAGCATATGAAATGTCAATACTTTCACCATAAACTATGAATGGTATAAAAATAGCACATCCACAGTCAAACATATCACAAAACCTTCAATACAATATAGAAGTTTTGTATCATAATAAATCAACTTCAAATAATCTTAAAATCCATCAAAGGATGTTGACATAGATGAAATCAAAATTCTTTTTAAAGAAATATCTCTTTTTATTTTGAAATCATTTAAGATCCATATAAAATAAAACATTTTCTTTGAAAATATTCATATAATCATGTAAGGGAAGCTTTGAAGATTTTATAACGGTGGAAAATATCCGCACCCGCCGTATAAGTTAAAAAACATTCTTACCTTAATTCTGTCGAAAAGGTTAAAAAGGACCTTGTTTTGAAAACGACGGAAAGATTCCTTTATAAACCACTTATAAAAGTCAAAAAGGGTATAAATGACTTTAAATCATACTCTAGTAAATAGTAAAAATGTTTTGAAATACATTTTTAAGAAACATGGATGTGGATGATAAAGAGATCCCAGTAGATTATTACATATAAACAACCTCGGATAATGAAGAGATTGTGAAATAACCCTTACCTTGTAATTTTCTTTGGTTGTGGTAGGTTAACATCCTGTATAATGGTGAAATAATTGTTATTAAATTATAAAAGAATCATATACATTAATATGATATCATATATGATCTTTTAAAATTGATTTGATAATAATATCTTCGTATTATCATTATATCGGGTGTTAACTTACTTGTTTTCTTTTATATGTTTTGTTACGTAAGACATGTTTGTAAAGGATAGGTTGTATATTATTCATATCCAGAATGATATCAAGTCCTTAAACATCATTTTTAAATCATCAAATGATAATTATACTTCAATGGATACGATGGAGAATGAATCTCATCGCGTTCGTGGAGACGGTAGTCCGTACGTACGCACGAGCGACAATATCATTCTTTTGATATTAAAATAATATATAAATGGATGGTATATCATATATACAGAATCATTAACTTGTTATATTTATTATTTACATGAGTTACACATCATTATTATACCCATCCAAATAATAATATATTGAATAACAATTACACCACGACGTGGAGACGGTAAGCCGTACGTACGCACGTATGGTGACATGTTATTCAAAGGGTGGATAGAATACTGAATATGGTTGTACCATATTTCTAATAACATCACAGTATATGTAAGATACTGGAGTTATTATTTTAGAACGGTAATAACAAAGAAAGAGGAAGTGGAAGAAGAAATGAACTTGGAGAAGGGTGGTGAAATCATTACCTCTTCTTCGGGTTCTTCCTTTTGATTTGATCAAAAGGGCTCCTTAGGTTGGCTTTCTGATCAAACTAAGACCTCTAGGTTGTAGTGAGGGATGTTGGAAGAGTATTTGGGAAGAGTTTGGCCGAACCAAAAGGCTTTGAAGGTATGCAGAAATGAGAAGGAGGAGTGCCCTTTTATAAGAGGGGTGAGAGGCACCTTTGGAAAAGCTAGAAATATTAATTTATAATAAATTCATATTCGGTTTCTAATGGCTCCAAAGTTGACTATTCAAAGGTTAAGGTGGGGATAGGTCGAAAACCACTCAACCAATAGAATTTAGACAGGTTTGGGTACTTATATTAACCTTATCTTTAAGTATTAACTCTAAGTTAATTAGTTTCACTTTTACAATGTCTCTTTGTATTTTTATATAATATGGTAAATAAACTTACTATATACATCCAAGCGACCCCCAAGTGGTACATTAATGATGAACCTATCATGATATAAGTCTCTTGGCTGAACCTTAGATTTTTAGAAATTTAATATCAATTAATAATATAATATTTGTTTTAAGAACTCTTTTATGTCAATTTTGACACTATTCAATAGTTGATTTTTGTGAAACTCATAACAGATTGATTACTTCGAACAAAGTCAATTAAATCAATCCTAATATATCATACTATCCTAGAAAATTAGTTTAATTCATTAAAAGTTTCATATTATATTTATTCGGGTATTTATAATATCAATTATTTTAATTTTTCACTATTATAGTAATTACTGCATCATCATTGTGTCATAAATAAAATAAATTATTTATTGTCTAAAAATTATAAATAAAATATCATTATGTAGGAAATCGTTTTATCTTTCTAATGAATATTTATAATCTAAAATCCAATATAAATAACCCTATGTAACAATTGTTTTTCTAAAAGATATATGCTTGTGTCATTTTTGTATTCATTTTAACTTAATTAAATAAAGTGTCATTATCACTTACAAGTGGATCCATGGGGTCCCAAAATAGACCCAAAGATTCCCATGGTCGACCATGTATCAACCAATAGGGTTAAGACACGTTTTAGGGTAATTTAGTATTATTATAATATTATTTGTTTTAACCCTTATTTACCAGATTTACCTTTAACCATGGTAAATAAAATATTTACCGCAGTAATTATTCAAAATGTCTAAAAATAAAAGTTACCTATTTACACAATTTGAACATCCTGATTCCAAATATGGAATCCATTTTCCTAAATTCAAAACACAGAAGTGGCAGAAATTAATTTAAAATTAATTCCCGCTGTCAAAACAAAAAGCGTGTTTTTAAAAGATAATAACTATCAAAAGATTGACACTCGTTTATGTTCGGTTTAATTGTAATATTATGTCCAATGACCAAAATTATATTAAATGGTAAAAATATATTCTAAATATACTTTAAAACCACTCAAATTCATAATTTATCACTATTAATTATTTTGATTAAAAAAGTTGTTTTTAATTAAAACTTAGTAATTTTCACTATTCATCAAAATATGAAAGTTATCCGAAATGTACCAAAATTTCACCTTAGGCTAAATTTGATATTCCGAATCCAAAAATGAAGTCCATTTTCAAATATAAAATATATATAATTTCAAAAAGTAGGTATTACTATTCATAACGGCTAGTTTGATTAGTTATGGTGTGTTAGAACTCGGTGTTGCGTACAACACACGCTATCACATTATTCAAAGAGAAGCGTACTGTAGAAGCTTGGGGTGTTACATTCTCCCCTCCTTCAAATAATTGCGTCCTTGCAATTTCTAGGGTATTACTGCATAAAAAGACTCGGGTGGTTCTTCATCATAAGTTCCTCGGGTTCCCACGTTGCCTCTTCCATCTTATGGTTTCTCCACAAAACTTTTACCAGACGCATCGTCCGGTTTCTCAGCACTTGTTCTCTCGTATCAAGAATCATGACGGGCTCTTCGCAATAAGACAGATCGGGTTCCAGTTCTAATTCCTCATAGGTGAGTACATGTGTCGGATCAGGCATGTATTTCCTCAATAGAGATACGTGGAACACATCGTGAACTTTGGAGAGACTTGGCGGCATTGCCAATCGGTAAGCTACAACCCCAATTCGTTCTAGAATTTCGAAAGGTCCGATGTACCTGGGACTCAATTTACCTTTCTTACCAAAACGAATGACTCCCTTCCACGGAGATACCTTCAGAAAAACATGATCACCGACTTGAAATTCCAAATCCTTCCATCGATTATCGGCATAGCTCTTCTGCCTACTTTGAGATGCTTTGATGTGATTTTGGATTACTTTCACCTTTTCCACCGTTTCCTCCACCAGTTCTGGGCCTACAAGTTTTCTTTCACCAACGTCATCCCAACAGGTTGGTGTACGACATCTCTTTCCGTATAACGCTTCATATGGTGCCATCTGAATACTCGAATGGAAGCTATTGTTATAGGAAAATTCTACCAAAGGTAAATATTGATCCCACATACCCTGAAAGTCAAGTGAGCAAGATCTCAACATGTCTTCTAAGGTTTGAATAGTCCGTTCCGATTGTCCGTCTGTCTGAGGGTGGTAAGCAGTGCTCAAATGAAGTTCAGTATCCAGGGATTTTTGAAGACTTTTCCAGAATCTTGAAGTAAAACGGGGATCACGATCAGAAAGAATCGATAGGGGTACTCCATGAAGTCTCACAACTTCATTAATATATAGTCTTGCTAGACGTTCCAGGGGTAGATCTTCTCTTATAGTAAGAAAATGTGCTGTCTTGGTAAGACGATCAACAATAACCCATATTTCATCGTTCCTTCTAGGAGTCTTTGGTAGCCCCATGACAAATTCCATCGTAACATTGTCCCATTTCCACTCCAGTATGGGAAGAGGTTGCATGACTCCTCCAGGCTGTTGCCTTCCAGCTTTCACTTGTTGACAAACCATACATCTTGACACAAAATCAGCAATCTCCCTCTTCATGTTGTCCCACCAAAAATGTTCCTTCAAATCTCTATACATTTTGGTGCTCCCAGGGTGTATAGAGAAATTGGAACTATGAGCATCATCCAGCAATTCCCTTTTTAGATCAGGTAAATCGGGAACACAAAGTCTCTTCCCGAATTTCAAAATTCCATCTTCATACACAAAGTCTCTCAATCTCCCATCATTCACAGCTTTAATCTTCTTTTGGGATTCTTCATCATCGGTCTGAGAACTCTTAATCCTTTCTAGTAATGATGCTTTGGCAACCATTTGAAAAAGAATTGATGTTTCACCTTCCCTGGTTATTCCCATGTCCATCTTCACTAGATCCATGAAAATTGGATCCCTTTCAATTCTCATATTGTTCAAAACTCCATGGTCTTTTCTACTCAAAGCATCTGCCACCTTGTTTGCCTTCCCTGGGTGGTAGTGTATCGTACAATCATAATCCTTGAGTAATTCAAGCCATCTCCTTTGCCTCATGTTGAGTTCTTTTTGTGAGAAAATATACTTCAAACTCTTGTGATCAGTATAAATCTCACATTTTTCACCATAGAGGTAGTGCCTTCATATCTTCAAAGCAAAGATCACTGCTGCTAACTCGATATCATGAGTAGGATAGTTTTGTTCATTAATTTTCAACTGTCGTGATGCATAGGCAATAACTCTATCATTCTGCATAAGGACACAACCAAGTCCTTTCTTTGATGCATCACTATAAATAACGAACCGATCATTCCCCGATGGTAGAGTCAATATAGGATCATTGACTAATCTTTTCTTCAGTTCTTCAAAACATTCTTCACACTCTTTTGTCCAAACAAATTTAACCCCTTTACGTGTGAGTTTCGTTAATGGGTTAGCCAATCGGGCAAAATTCTGGACGAAACGTCGATAATAACCTGCCAAACCAATAAAACTACGTACCTCAGTTATACTCGTAGGTGCTGGCCATTCTTGGATTGCCTTGGTCTTAGAAGGATCAACAGAGATTCCATCTTTGGAGACAATATGGCCAAGAAAAGAAATCTCCTGAAGCCAGAATTCACACTTGCTAAACATCCCATATAATTCATGCCTCCTCAGAGTCTTCAAGATAATGCGCAAGTGATTTTCATGATCTTCGTAGGTTTTGGAGTATACCAAGATATCATCAATAAATACCACCACAAATTCATCGAGATACTCCTTGAAAAATCTATTCATTAGATCCATGAATACAGAGGGTGAATTAGTCAATCCAAACGGCATTACAGTAAAATCGTAATGCCCGTACCTTGTTCGAAATGCTGTTTTCGGAATGTCTTCCTTCATCACACACAACTGATGGTATCCAGATCGAAGGTCAATCTTTGAAGAGTATTGAGCTCCATGCAGTTGGTCAAATAAATCATCAATACGAGGTAGGGGATACTTGTTCTTTATCGTTATAGCATTGATCTCCCTGTAGTCGATACATAACCTCATAGATCCATCTTTCTTTTTAACAAAAAGAACAGGGGCTCCCCATGGAGAAACACTAGGGCGAATAAATACCTTATTAATCAATTCCACTAGTTGTTTCTTTAGGTTGACTAACTCTACAGTGGCCATTCTATAAGGGGTCTTCGATATAGGCCTTGATCCAGGAATCAAATCAATAGAAAACTCAACTTCTCGTTCTGGAGGATGTCCAGGTAAATCTTCCGGAAATACATCTACAAATTCTTTCACAACAGGTACATCCTCTATTTGAACATTCCTTTCCTCACCGATAGTTATTTCATTATTTTCCTCCCCAATAATTGAATTAAGTTGAGCTACTGGGGGTGGATCTAAATAAGAATTAGGTGGTGACGATTCTTCTCTAAAAATAAGGTGCTCCTTATCATTATCATCAAGAATCGTAACCTCTTTCTTCTTACAATAAATCTTCGCATCATAGTCCGAAAGCCAGTCCATACCGAGGATTATATCAAACTCAATCATAGGTATGACGATGAAATCAGCAGATAAAGAAAATTTATGTGCTCTAATGGGGACTGATTCACAAAACATTGTTGCAACGATACTTCCCTTAGGAGTTTTAACTGACAACTCCCATATTAAATCAAATTGAAAATATCTAATTTTCTTAGCAAACTGGGAAGATATGAAACAATGCGATGATCCAGAATCAAATAATGCATTTTCTAAACTTGAGGAAACCATTAAATTACCTACCACCACGTCTTTCGGAACTTCTACCTCAGCAGTAGTGATAGCATATTCCTGGCCTTGATCCCTTGGCCTTTTCTGAGGTAAGTTCTATTGACGCTTAGGACATGCATTTGCATAATGCCCCATCTCCCTGCAATTGTAGCACTGAACGTTGGTAGCTTCCTTCTTCCCCTTGCAATCATGAGCTTGGTGGCCTTTTTCACCACACTTGTAACAGACTCCCATTCCCTTCAAGCAAATACCAGGATGTTTCTTCACGCATTTACCTCAAGATGGATATTCAACCTTTCCCTTCTTCCCCTTATTTCCATTCCCAGATTGATCAGCAGGTCTCTTCTTCTCTTGCTTTGCTTTAAAGTCATAAGACTTAGAGAATTCCTTTTCGGTCTTGATAGCACATGAGACAATGTCTTCGTACGATGAAAAGGATTGTGAGACTAACGCTTGACGGAGAAATGGTTTTAAACCATCAATGAAACGATCAATCTTACTTCTTGGGTTACGCATATAATCACCAGCATACCTCGATAACCTTGTAATGTTAGCCTCATACTTTGTGACATTCTCATCCTCCTTTTGTCTCAGACTCAGAAATTGCCTTTCCATATCTGCTCGATGGTCGCGAGGGAAGTATTTTTCTAAAAACAGATCTTTTAACTCCCTCCATTCCATATTTGATACTTCATCATCTTCCTTCGTATTTTGAATCAATGACCACCATTGATCAGCATCTCCAGTGAGGCGGTAAACTGCCTTGATAACTTTTTCCCTTTCACTGCTCCCCAAAGCCTGAAATATTTTCTCTAGGGAAAATATCCATTGCTCAGCTACTAAGGGATTTTTATTCCCATTGAACGTTGGTGGTTGTTGCCTCATGAATCGATCTAACATTGATCCTCCACGCTGCGGATCAGGGTGCTCCATACGGGTAAGGTTATTATTCATAACCTGAGTAAGTTGTCCAAGTATGGTGATTAGCTGATCAGTGCCAGTTGCATCACCAGCCCCACTATAATTATCTTGAGCAGGAGGGCAATCCCTACATGGAGTGCGTGCATTGATACAGTTTCCATTTCTTTCACTAGGCACCATTTCTAAACAATGGCATAAACTAGATCAGTTTATGAATCAAAATACATAATCCTATACTTATAAAACACTTAACATAAATTGAACTATTTATGGATATAATCCATAATCATAAGAATTTTTTCTTGAAGGAAGTATATACTCATAATCCCTTCAAAATGATTTGTAAAGAAAATGAGAGTTATCCTAAGCATATCCCCCGGGAGTGTCGTAACCAAGAGTGTAGCAAGGCCCGTTGTCGTGCACCAGTTCCCGTTCGAGTCTAGCTCAAAGCGGTGTTTTCGGGTTTTATCCCTAGGTACATCTGTGCCAGAGCCGCCTCTACCTGCTCGTATCCAGACAGGGATGTATTGCTTGGAAAACTCACAAAATCTCTATAATACCAAAATTCTAGAAAGTTCTTCTATACTAATCCTCAAAGTTCATCTTAGGTCTACGTGCTCTAATCAGAGTTTATCTAAATCTAGCTTCCAAGGTTTGTACTAAACTTCCTCTGATACCAACTGTAATGCCCCGACCCCAGTTACCCAGAGTCGGTGCATTATTACATAACATTGGCATGATCACAAGAAAGATCAAATCTCGAAAGACCGATTGGTTTAGTAGCCTTGGAAACACTAGATATATTCATAAGTTTTACATTACATCATAAAATGAAAAACTACTACAACAACATAATGTTTCCACAATCCACACTATTAACCCCTCATAAAATCCCTGCAGGTCATTCATAACTTACTTCTTCACATCCTGGGAAAAATAAAACATAGAAAAGGGGTGAGCTCAAATGCCCAGTAAGGATAACAATATAGCGGAAACTTTCATAAATAAGAATAAACATTTAAGGCAATGTATAACTAAAACAAAATCCTTTTAAATATGAACTTTCAACATGGTATGGAATAAATAAAATGAAATAATGCCATTTACTTATTCACATGGATATTCTACTAATCGAATAATCACATGCAAAAATCAATAACCACTTTCATAATGTTGGAATGCATAATGCCAGACTATCATAACCACATAGCCAAGGCCTCGTGCCAAGACTACAAATAAGATTTTGTCAAGGCCTTGTGCCAAGACACTAGTTTGTCTCATGAGACCTACCGATGCATCGAGGAGCTATAGCGGGCTCCACCCATCACATATTAAGTCCAATGCATTCCCATATGAAAAGGTTTAAACATAACATAAACATTCATATTAAAACTAGCATATGAAATGTCAATACTTTCACCATAAAATATGAATGGTATAAAAATAGCACATCCACAGTCAAACATATCACAAAACCTTCAATACAATATAGAAGTTTTGTATCATAATAAATCAACTTCAAATAATATTAAAATCCATAAAAGGATGTTGACATAGATGAAATCAAAATTCTATTTAAAGAAATATCTCTTTTTATTATGAAATCATTTAAGATCCATATAAAATAAAACATTTTCTTTGAAAATATTCTTATAAGCTTGTAAGGGAAGATTTGAAGATTTTATAACGGCGGAAAATATCCGCACCCGCCGTATAAGTTAAAAAACATTCTTACCTTAATTCTGTCGAAAAGGTTAAAAAGGACCTTGTTTTGAAAACGACGGAAAGATTCCTTTATAAACCACTTTAAAAGTCAAAAACGGTATAAATGACTTTAAATCATACTCTAGTAAATAGTAAAAATGTTTTGAAATACATTTTTAAGAAACATGGATGTGGATGATAAAGAGATCCCAGTAGATTATTACATATAAACAACCTCGGATAATGAAGAGATTGTGAAATAACCCTTACCTTGTACTTTTCCTTGGTTGGGGTAGGTTAACCTCCTGTATAATGGTGAAATAATTGTTATTAAATTATACAAGAATCATATACATTAATATGATATCATATATGATCTTTTAATATTGATTTGATAATAATATCTTAGTATTATCATTATATCGGGTGTTAACTTACTTGTTTTCTTTTATATGTTTTGTTACGTAAGACATGTTTGTAAAGGATAGGTTGTATATTATTCATATCCAGAATGATATCAAGTCCTTAAACATCATTTTTAAATCATCAAATGATAATTATACTTGAATGGATACGATGGAGAATGAATCTCATCGCGTTCGTGGAGACGGTAGTCCGTACATACGCACGAGCGACAATATCATTATTTTGATATTAAAATAATATATAAATGGATGGTATATCATATATACAGAATCATTAACATGTTATATTTATTATTTACATGAGTTACACATCATTATTATACCCATCCAAATAATAATATATTGAATAACAATTACACCACGACGTGGAGACGGTAAGCCGTACGTACGCACGTATGGTGACATGTTATTCAAAGGGTAGATAGAATACTGAATATGGTTGTACCATACTTATAATAACATCACAGTATATGTAATATACTGGAGTTATTATTTTAGAACGGTAAGAACAAAGAAAGAGGAAGTGGAAGAAGAAATGAACTTGGAGAAGGGTGGTGAAATCATTACCTCTTCTTCGGGTTCTTCCTTTTGATTTGATCAAAAGGGCTCCATAGGTTGGCTTTCTGATCAAACTAAGGCCTCTAGGTTGTATTGAGGGATTTTGGGAGAGTATTTGGGCAGTGTTTGGCCGAACCAAAAGGCTTTGAAGGTCTGAAGAAATGAGAAGGAGGAGTGCCCTTTTATAAGAGGGGTGAGGGGCACCATTGGAAAAGCTAGAAATATTAATTTATAATAAATTCATATTCGGTTTCTAATGGCTCCAAAGTTGAATATTAAAAGGTTAAGGTGGGGATAGGTCGAAACCCACTCAACCAAAAGAATTTAGACAGGTTTGGGTACTTATATTAACCTTATCTTTAAGTATTAACTCTAAGTTAATTAGTTTCACTTTTATAATTTCTCTTTGTATTTTTATATAATATGGTTAATAAACTTACTATATACATCCAAGCGACCCCCAAGTGGTACATTAATGATGAACCTATCATGATATAAGTCTCTTGGCCGAACCATAGATTTTTAGGAATTTAATATCAATTAATAATATAATATTTGTTTTAAGAACTCTTTTATGTCAATTTTGACACTATTCAATAGTTGATTTTTGTGAAACTCATAACAGATTGATTACTTCGAACAAAGTCAATTAAATCAATCCTAATATATCATATTATCCTAGAAAATTAGTTTAATTCATTAAAAGTTTAATATTATATTTATTTGGGTATTTATAATATCAATTATTTAAATTGTTCACTATTATAGTAATTACTGTATCATCATTGTGTCATAAATAAAATAAATTATTTAATGTCTAAAAATTATAAATAAAATATAATTATGTAGGAAATCTTTTTAGATTTCTAATTAATATTTATAATCTAAAATCCAATATATATAACCTTATGTAACAATTGTTTTTCTAAAAGATATATGCTTGTGTCATTTCTGTATTCATTTTAACTTAATTAAATAAAGTGTCATTATCACTTACAAGTGGATCCATGGGGTCCCAAAATAGACACAAAGATTCCCATGGTCGACCATGTATCAACCAATAGGGTTAAGACACGTTTTAGGGTAATTTAGTATTATTATATTATTATTTGTTTAACCCTTATTTACCGGATTTACCCTTAACCATGGTAAATAAAATATTTACCGCAGTAATTATTCAAAATGTCTAAAAATAAAAGTTACCTATTTACACAATTTGAACATCCTGATTCCAAATATGGAATCCATTTTCCTAAATTCAAAACACAGAAGTGGCAGAAATTAATTTAAAATTAATTCCCGCTGTCAAAACAAAAAGCGTGTTTTTAAGAGATAATAACTATCAAAAGATTGACACTCGTCTATGTTCGGTTTAATTGTAAACTTATGTCCAATGACCAACATTATATTAAATGGTAAAAATATATTCTAAATATACTTTAAAACCACTCAAATTCATAATTTATAACTATTAATTATTTTGATTAAAAAAGTTGTTTTTAATTAAAACTTAGTAATTTTCACTATTCATCAAAATATGAAAGTTATCTGAAATGTACCAAAATTTCACCTTAGGCTAAATTTGATATTCCGAATCCAAAAATGAAGTCCATTTTCAAATATAAAATATATATAATTTCAAAAAGTAGGTATTACTATTCATAACGGCTAGTTTGATTAGTTATGGTGTGTTAGAACTCGGTGTTGCGTACAACACACGCTATCACATTATTCAAAGAGAAGCGTACCGTAGAAGCTTGGGGTGTTACAATACCTCTCACGGAAAAACCACCCAAGAGTTGTTCAAAAACCATAACATGACTTGATATCTAGGAACACCTCTCCCTCTTCTATCTCATTGAAAAATAGGGAAATAGTACTGCTCATCTACCTTGAGAAATCACACAAACAAATAAAGTTCACACTATCCAAACGTATGGGTTAGGGAGTCCCTTCCTCCACATCAAGATACTATCCACTATGGGCAACGGTGACTCACCCGCATAGGTTTAATCACATCAACCATAAGGATTCTTGATTTTGGATCATGTACTCCCCTCCCTGTAGTGATGACTTTTGCACACATTATGAGAAAGGAAAACATCCCATATTTCAGTTAACATGGTCAAGTACTACATCATAGTCATGTATAGAAGAAAACAAAAAACAAAACTCAAAACAACTTTGGGTACTGGCCATGCACATGTGCCTCCCATTCCCAAATACTACCCTTAAGGCCACCATGCCTCAATAACACAGGAACCAAGGGAATGGTTCATCCACAAAGAACCTTCAAATCATAATACTCAATCCTCACTGGTTTCTCCACATACATTGCATCATCCTCAATATCCATCTCTCTCTAGTCGAGGACGTGTAATTCCTTAGGTAGGTACATATGTAGCTGAACACATGGAAGATGTCATGGACCCTCTGTAGCGGTGGTGGTAGCGCCAACAGATAAGCCTCTTTTCTGACCCACCACAACACCTTGAAGGGCCCAACAAACCTAGAAGAAATATTACATCCCCTCCTGATCCTCGGCTACCCATGATGATGGGAGACAGTTAGGAACCCATTGTCCCAAACTCTAAAATCCAAGTGTCTCCTTCTATGATTGGAATGTGAAATCTATCGGTCTCGAGCCACCTTCATCCTCTCATGCACAATTTGGATCTTCTCTATTGATCTCTACAATAACTTTTGTCCAAGAACACCTACTTCCCCAACCTTATTAATGAACATGGGTGAAAGACTCAGCCTTCCATATAAGTCTTTTAATGGATCCATTCCAATTGTAGAGTGATAGCTATTGTTATAGAAAAAATCTACAAGTGTCAACTGTTATACCCAAGATCCTATAAAGTCTATAACACATGCCCGCAACATATCCTCCAATGTCTAAATGGTCCTCTCTATCTTTCCATCCATCTGGGGTGGAAATAAGTGATACATAATAGATCAGTTCCAAAATCATGATGTAATCTTCTCCGAACCCATGAAGTAACGAATGTATCCTGGTCTAGTACAATGGTTTTGGTAACTCTGTACAACCTCAAAGCTTCACCCACATACTTCTTGTGCCAAGGCATCCACTGTGCTCGACTCCTTAATTGGTAAGAAGTGATCTGATTTCATCAACCGACCCACCAATACCAAGATGACATCACAACATCCATCATCTCTGGGTTGTCCTATTAAATAATACATTCAAACTTCATCCCAAATTCACTCAGGAATTTCTAAGGGCTACATCAGACCGCCCATAACATGGATCTCAGCCTTCACCTGCTGGCACACGAAGAAATTTTCCTCAAACTCTACCACTGCCACTTCACTCTACTCCACCAAAAATAACCTCTCATGCCACGATATATATTCAAAACTCATGGGTATACTTCTAGGGTGAGTTATCGAACTCACCAGGAACTATCTTGTTCATCGTCTCTAGGAAAAATTACTTCTTATGGAAAAGCATCTGATTCTGACAATTCATTGGGAACTTTTCCCAGGCTTAAACGATTGTACATCACTTCAACCTCTATATCCCCCCATTGAGACCCATCCACCTACTCTACCAAGGAAGACCGCACCATCATCTAGAATAGATAGCCTCTATAATCCTCAACTTTTGCATCCAGGTGTAAGATAGGAAACTCCTCCACTACTCTCTAATAATCGGCTAACTCTCGAACCACATCTTTCTATGACTTCCATCTCATGGAATCGACCACTGTGTTTCCATTTTAGGGTGTGTAGGAGATCTCAAAGTCGTATTCTTGAAGAAACTCCATCCATCTCCACTACCACAAGTTCAGCTCTTGATGGGAGAAGACATACCTCAAGCTCTTGTGATCTGTGAAGACCATGAATCATTCCCCGATAAGGTAATTCAGCCACAACTTCAATGCGAGCACAACTATTGCAAGCTCTAGATCCTGGTAATTATAGTTATAATCATGAAAACATAATTGCATATAACCATAAGAAAACACTCCCCGTTGTTGCATCATAACACATCCCAAGACTACCATGGAAGCACCATAGAACACTGAAAACATTACCCCTAGCTCTGGAAATATCAGCATTGAGGCACTGAACAACATCCCATTTAGATAATTGAATTCCATTAGGAACTACTCACACCAAATGAAAGCCTGGTGTTTATTGGTCAAGGATATCAAAGGCACCGCATATCAAGAGAAGTGAAGAATGATCATCTAGTAGTAACCTACTAGACCCAGAGTACTATGGACATCTTCCATGTTCTTGGGTTCCTCCCAATAAATAAACACATCAATATTTGGCAGATCTATTGTTATTCCATGCTGGGACACCATGGGTCTAAGTAAGTTAACCTTTAGTGTCTATAACATTCACGTGGATAGCTTCCCGTAGAACTGGTGGTGTCTGAGAACTTCTAATACTACCCTCAGATGCTCGATATGATCCTCCAAGGATATTCAGGATGTCGTCAATAAGCACAACTACAAACCAGTCCAGATATTCATGGAAAAAAGAGTTCATGAGACCCATGAATAGGGCAGGTGTGTTCATAATTCCAAAAGGCATAACCAAAAAATCAAATTGAAAATATCTGCACCTGAAATCAGTCTTTGAGATGTCACCCTCTTTCAACCTCAACTGGTGAGACCCTAACCACATGTAAATTTTGTAGAACGGACCTAATTTCTTAAACTGGTCAAAAAGGTTATTGATCCTCAGGAGGGGGTAACAGTTCTTAACCATCACCCGATTCAGTCTTCGTTAGTCTACACACAACAAGAGACCACCATCTTCCTTCTTTAAGAACAAGACTAGAGGACCACATGATGACACACTTGGTCAGACAAATCCATTCTTCATCGAAATGTAAATCTAAATCTATAACTCCCTCAATTGAGAAAGCACCATCTGATAAGGATCCATCTAAATTGGACTGACATTGGGTTGTATGTATATCCCAAACTCAATGTCACATTGAGTGGTAGAGTCACAACCTCATTAGAAAAAACATACAGGAACTCTTTTCCAATTCTTGTAACTTTCATCATATCTGACTTTGACGATTCCACTAATAGATCAGCTAGCATGGAAACAAGGGGCTCCACATGTCAGTTTCCCTCCTGGTAAACCCTATTTCTGATGAAATCTACACATTAGATACCCATATATAAGAACATGACCCTTCCATAGAAGTTTACCATAATGGAACAAACAGTGAACAACCAATTGATGACTAAAATGAAATCGTGTGGCTAAATCTATAGAAAAATAAGGCCTCCACTTGAATGATGAGGCCCCAACATCTGTATGCATCCTCAACAAATGTAGGACAAGATAGTTTGAAATCTGACGGGCGTACTCAATACCAGGTGCACGGGATGTCTCTCTACATCTAGAACTAGAGAATAGACTAGACTAGGTGTTATAAAGTAGTTTGCAGCTCCTGAAGCAAACAAGGAAGATTCAAGAGTACTAAACATGATGATCGTACCTCAAATGACCTTTGGACCTGCTGTAGCTACTACCTCAGTAGTCTAAAACTTCCCATGCCCATCACCTTAGCCCCTCAGCTGTTTGCTGCCTCCCTGGCCACACCCTAGTAGGGGTCCCTGAGGGGCGCCCTATGGTCAGTCTCCTCCTGCAACGTCTGCTCTCATAGTATATGGAGCTCAATATCCAAGCTGCTACTACTGAAAGGGTCTAGCTAGAATCTTACACAACAAATGTGGGTGCTAGACCTACCCACCTCCAATATACTACACTAATATTGGGAGACAATTCCAAAGATGCACATGTCTACCACAGATAAAACACCTCAGCCATAAGCTCATGGAGAAAGGGAGACGACCGAGAGATCGAAACTGGAAATGCTAAATTATGCTCCCTGTCATCTGAAACCTGGAAGGCCATGATGCTGGAGGCCTGCTGGTAATGGCCTTCCCCTTCAGCAAGCTCAATTCTCTCCCCTCTCATGGAACACCTCCTAGAATGTTCATCCTCTCCACCACTACAACCTTCTTTTGGACATCTAGGTACATCAGTAGAGTAGAGGGCGTAATAACATACTGTATGGAAGGTCGGATTGCCTCCTCTAAGTGTCTTCCCACGACTCCTCGTCTGAAAAGTGGTTTGGGGAAAATAGAGGAGATCCTTGATCATGATCACCAACACAATCACTTACTTACTTCCCTTCTGGATGGATAATATCTCATGAAAATTCTCATTCTTCATTGTTGAAGAGAGGAATTTTTTCCAGGACTCCCACTCGTTGTTAGTCCACAAATCCTTTTCTTCCTTATTCTCCCCGAGATAGAGCCTCCACCACTAACGTGCCACTCCCAGCAACTAGCTCATGTCTAGTGGAACCTAGTACTTAGCCAGAGACCTCATCATGATGAAATCTATTACCAGATCCTTAAGCCATCTCTCTGTCCCAAAGTCTGAGATGCTGCTCTCATACTTCCTGAGGGTCTACTGGTGAAAGGAATAAAGCATCGTCATCCACTGGTCGTCATAATCCTATCAATCTTCCCTCCACAAATCAGCCAAATTAGTCTCCTAGGCCTTGATCACACGCACTACTTGTGGATGTCATCTTGGTGCCATAGATGTATGGTAAACATGGAATTACTAAGCCTGAGTTGTGTAGAAGATCTGTTTTAAATATTTCATAATCTTTTTATTCTTTTTAAATTCCCTAGAACACCAAAAACACATATGAATACATGTCATCATGATGTGTGTACCTTTCCTAGGTCCTTTACCCTATAATCTTTGTAGGCTCACTTGGTGGTTTGGTGGGCCCAGAGTCCCTACATCGGATCATGGGAGGCCCTAAAATCTCGTTCCCTAGCCGGTCTTCGCCGGCCTACTTCATGGACCAAGACATCCAAACATTTTTTACCAACCATTACATGAGATTTTCACAGTTCCATACCTCAAACTCTATCTTATATCTCAACCACCAGCCTCTAATATCATTCATTCACAACCCACCATAACCAAGATGAGGGAATAGAAAACAAACTACCAGAACCTTCCTTCTTCCAGTTGAAGGAGAGATAGTGACCCCAAAGTCTCTCCTTCAATAGAACCTAGAGTGGAAACTAGCACAAAGGCTATAGAATATCACTTGAAATTGAAGGAATTACCCTTTTTATATAACAAGATTGGGAGATAATTTTGTAAATCCCACAAAAATCTAAATGATGATAGTAAATGTAAATCCAAAATTCATTCTCATACGCATATCCAAAATAAACTAATAAATAGTACAAGAAAACTCAAAATTGAAGTACTAAAAGAAATAAAAGAAACAAAGACAACCCTGAAGCCTAAGATAGTATGCTTCAGCACAGTCCTCAAGGTCCTCCTGGAAACCTGAAAGTGGTTATATATACATATGGTGAGTATACAGGTATACACATCATGGAAAACCAAAATCTATCATGCACAAGTTGGGAGGAATTATAATGCCACACGAGAAAAAGAGATGACCAAATAACCTAGAAAAGAAATTATCATACCAGCCTCACCAAGGAACAATCTCCAAATAAAACAATTTAGGTTGACTAATTTCAATAGTACATCGATATTTGGGTACCCCTCACTTCTTTACCAGAAGTTATTTAGGAAATCCTATGTGTCAGACCTCCCCCACATGTCTCACCACAGTCCCACTATTTCCCCAACAAAACCTTATGGGCCGTCACCACACATCCCGCCCGCACATAGATGGCCTACCACCACCACACATAACCATTCCCACATACACCTGGGCCACATAAACCACTACCATGCCTAAAGAAACCTAGGCATGAACCACCATTTTCATTCCTGAGGACACCATGTCCACATCTTGAAGACACTTAGGAATCAAACCATCTTCACACACCTAGTCCAACCCCCACAACACACCATTCATGAAGAGTCTTTGGCCATAATATACCTTAGGAAATCACATCATGCCTGAAGACTATTGGGCTACGTAGGATAGGTATAAGTAAGGAGCTAATAATTGTCCACTCATATGAATGTTGGAAAAAACACCCTCCCCCATGAAATTGGGGTGTTCGGGACAGAGGGCTCAATGTCAGTTGGGTGAGAATAAGAAACACTTGAACTATATTTATACATATAATTAAACATACACTCATCTAATCATAAGGGTTCTGAAATACCCAAACATCCCATACAAAACCAGATCAGAACCCCTCGTTAATATCCCTACATTCACAAACAGACAACAGCCACAACTAGAGAGCAACCCATTTTTTGGAAAAAAATCTCCCAGTTCACCCTTTCACATTATCATGTTCATGTGATTCCATTTTAATGAATTTTCCACCACTACTAGGAATAAAAAAGGAATATCTCTAAGTCAAGACAATAACTAAAAGAAAACATCCAAGCAGATATTTAAGAATTCACACCTAGTTATCTTGTAATGTCACAACATCAAAAGGGATATGTGAGGTCCATTGATGTACTGGAACCAAACCCATCACCAACATATGAACCCATACAGCCTCAAATATACCATCAAAAACTAAAAAATAGGGGATCCCATCTCCATCCATGTCACCCCACAAGCACCAAGAAGAACAACCATGTGTATTAGAAGAACATAGCAAGGGAGTTTTCAGATTTAACAACATCATTCATCAAGATCCGTCTTTCTGTTGGTTAACTAGGGTGATCACACAAGGATTCTTATTCATTGGGAATCCATTTTATCGAACAAATTTATGTGATTATACATTTTCCATGTAACATACAATCAATCAAAAAATTATCCAGAGAAAAGTAGAGGTTAATTAGTGTGCATGAAAGGACAAGTAACAACCACAATTTTCAGTGTGGATAAGCCCATACAATACAGAATATAAAAATTAAGATAAAACAAATAAAACAAAATTATCCTCAAAAAACCATTTAATTATTTAGAGTCCCTTTTTTATCTTTATTAAGCTTTTTTCATCTACTTCCTAAGGGAACATCAATATACCCACCATACATGATGCACAGTAAAGAGAGCTGAATGAAGAACCCCTAAATGGAGGATAAAATATCGCAGTTTTCTCCTTGGCCAAGAACTGGTGGTGTACAACTTGTAGGAAAGGAAAACTCATGGGATTCAATGCTAAGTAGGATGGGATCCATAATAAGTGCATAATTCGTCTCGGGGTAAGTCTCTTGGGCTTAATTTAGAGAAATGAAAAGGAATGATGACGAGAGGATCTTGTCTTAAGAAAAGGCCAGATCCTAAAATCAGGAAGATGATTTCAATGTACATAAATGTCAGATCATGTCTTGACCATGCAATTGGGTGGTTACACACTATGGGATTAATTGAGATCTAATAATTCACCTCGGAGATGGTGGATATAATGGGTGTGAGTTAATATATTTACTTCAAACGGAGAAAACACAAACCAATTGGGGAAACTGTAAAACATAAAAAAGGTGTGACCCCGAGGAAAATGGCCACATGTTTTGGAAACTCAAGGGTCTCCCATATATTTGGGATTTAAAATATATTTTACCCAATTTAAATGCATTTGAAAGGGGTTTTATAACACTTTTACATCAAAAGATGTGTTACTGGGGAAAAACTGGAAGGTCCAAAGAAATAAGGATGGACTCACTATTAGGTGAGTCACCGTCTCCCCAACACCGTTATTCTAGCTCCATCTCCCTGGAACCGTCACCCTGGCAGTGTCTCCCTATCACCAATGTCGATTGGTCCTATTGACAACCCATTGGTTCCAATAACACCCATCGGTGCCACCATTTGTTCAATCCTAAAATTTGGAAAACTTCTTAATGAGTCACCAATGATACCCAAGACACCCCAAACTCAAGAAATTGGAAAAGTAATCGACCAAAATGGTTAGGGTCAATACAGTTCCTATTTTATAACATAATAATATGCTTGTGGGAAGAATATTTTATTTATTTTTCTTTTTTGAAATATGATAGATAAAACATAATGAGATTATTTTTTTGGAACTATTTTTAGAAGGAATAAATGATCTAACTCTATATATTTTATTACTTATTAATCAATATATTTGAAATTTAAATCCACATAATTCTGATCCTTTAATTTTTCAACAACCAAACCATAGACGAATTAAAATAAAAAGAAAGATGAAATGAATTAATCCTTATGCTTGATTCAGAACATCAAATCATATCACCCTACGTTGAATGATGTTCTAAGGCTAGATTAAAATCAGTGTTATATTAGAGCTCATATCCATTTTAAAAATAAGTATAAATTGAGTTTTTTATTGTATTTAAATACTATAAATTGATCCCATGATGTTTTTTTTCGCCAATTAATATCAAACTCTCACAATTTTAATATTACTAACCCTCACATGTTTTGTGTTAATTATTAAATTTCTCACATGGTTTCTTTTAAAATAAAAACAAAATTAAAATATCATATTATGTGAATTATAGTACATCATTGATTCAAAAAAATAAGTAATTATACTGAAAATTAGATATATTACTATGAAAAATAACTCCACCAAGAGTGGTTTAGTAATTGTATAAACATTTTTCATGTGCTACAGTCTATAAAGGGTATAACCAAATCATTTTCTACTCCTAAATTCCAACCCAATGAAGATAGTAAGAATCTAGTAAATAGTAAATAAAAGTCATGAAATTGTGTAGAAAGTGGGAGTTTATTTCAAGAATATGAATGTTACAAAAAAATAAGAGTAAAGTGATAGAATTTGTGTAGGAGGACCTATCACAAAAAATCCTCAGTGTAAATGATGTGTAGAAACTGAAATGTCCACTTCTTCACTACTCACAATCCTATAATGCATATCCAATTATTTTAATGATACATGGACCACATTTGTGACCTCTCAAACACATGAACCATCTATCATTACAAGAGGTTTATTTCTATATAATTTAGTCTTCTATATACTATTCAAATATTAGCCCAATCTCTGATGTATGAGATATGGACCAAATGGGGACGTGATGTTGAATCTGATGAGTCTAGTCTAGATTTGACTTCATGACTCATTTTCTCCAATGAAATTCATAATAAAATATGAATGATATAAATTCATCATGTATCCCATTATGTTTATTATTATATTACAAATTTAAGTTCAAATAATCCACATAAAATATATTTTTAACCAAGATACTATAGACCAATTTAAAGGATACAAACTATAATTTTTCTTATATTCTAAAATGAATAATATATTATAAAATATTTGATAAATAAACATATTTAATACATTTTGAGTAAATTATGTCATTTATAATCAATAAAATATAAAATAAACATGTAATTTATTAACTATCCCACACTTCCTCATTCGTACTCTTGGAAAAATCACATTCCTTGTATTCCAAGGAATTGTGAAAATAAATTCATACTGAAATTTAATAATACATAGACGAAATATAGGAAATGTAAGAATATCATAAATTATTCAATCCGAAGAAATTAGAACTTCAATATATCATATTTTTCATCCAAACAAAATCTAGTGATATTAATTACACTATTAATAGAGAAACATTCTATGGGTTTAATATTCCATTAATTCCCCATGTATGTGATTGTGTTCTAACCATTTCAAGATCATATCTTGACCCTTTATTTTATATATTCATTTCAAGTAAATCATTTCTTCCTACCTAGTTTAATTCCCCCATACCTACTCTATATTACTTTGTGATCAAATTTCAAGAACCACTCTCTTATGTATTCTCAGAAATCAAACCATAGGCTCTCACCTAAATATAACAACACATTATAAATTTCAAGAATCCACTATTTATTAAAATAATATGTGTTAATTTGTCTTAATTTTTTGAATTTTTTTAGGGTTTACAAAAATTGAATATCGGGAACACACACATAGTATAACTCAACACAGTTTTTAAATTGATTATAATAGAAACAAACATATGGTTCAATCATTGATTTTAGATGAAAAAATTACCTAACATGATTATACCTTCAATTTCATAAGAAAAATTAAAAAATCATGGTTCATTGAAATTTCATATAGAAAAAATAAATGAAATAAACTACCAATAACAAATATAATAAAAAATGGTGTCAAAATCTAAAAGGTTTCAAAATGACACAACTAATCATTTCATCAAGGAATTTTATTTTTATAAAAGTAAACCACTAATGATGAATTATTTCCCATTATAATAATGATACCAATGAATATTGATAATTTAATAATTAATTTTCTATATGTTCTATATGTAAATGATCATCTTAAATGATGTTTGATTTTTTCTTCTTTTCTGATGATATATTTTGTTTTTGAAAAATAATACAATACACACAATGGAATATCCTATAGAAACTACCCCAAAACTTTGTCCCCACCCCCACAATTAATATATTACATTTTCTTTAATGTAAACCAATAAAATGATATATTCACATGAAATAGATCATTTTAATTGAAAAAATAGTACATGGTTGAAATTATTAGGTACATCACAATATTCTCATCTAATGATGGGGTCATATAATTCAATAAAAGCTACTACATGTATTATAATTAACTCAATGAATTACATAAATAGGTACCCATTAACTATAAATATCCTTCTTATGTACGCTTATGCTATATAAACTACACCATAGCTAAAACATTAGATATTACAAAAGGACATAACCATATGGAATTCAACATACCAAGAATCAAATTTAGCCATGAACTATAATGAATAACTTCATATCTAACATAAAATGAAATCTTCTTTATTATACTATCGTTGGTTGATATTTATTTCTCTTTATAAACCCTTGAGTTCTATATGATGATAATTAGATCAACTCAATCACTTGAAGATTTAGATTCCTTTATTATAAATTCTTAGGCAAAATCCATGTTTCATTTCATTATCATCTAAAAATCATGATGCTTGAATTATATGGGGAGATGAATGTCTTTCCCAAGAACAATATAAAATTTAAAAATTTAAATAGGAGTCTTTTATTCCATCCAATAAGCCCAAACCACATCATCAAATTTCATTCTCCAATCCATTATATTTAGCATCATTGTTTTCTCCAATATCTGGTTGAACACCCAATTTTAAACATTATCATGTCCATTTGGTGGGGGGGTGGTTTGATGTATATATTTTTTTGTCACCCAATATGTCTAAAATAGGAGATAAAAATTTTATTTTCAAATGTCTGGCCCTTAATTATTAATGAGAGCCTTTTTCAATTCAAACCTGCATGATATTTATTCCACAAAAATCAATTACAACATGATAATCATCAGTCCTATTGGACTTGGCCTCCACCCATTTTCAAACATGACAAATAGAAATTAGTATATTAAAGAAACCATACAATATAGGAAATGGACCCATAAAATCAATTCCCTACACATGAAAAATCTAACATAATAATATGGGTTGTTGATGCATCTCTTGCCCCTAAAACTACTTCAAATTTATTAGAAGCATGATAATGACATACAAAACACATGAGAATCATGATACAAACAAAGACAATATAATCCAAAGTCTAAACTGTTACTAACTATCCTTTTCAATCCAAAGTATCCAACACATGAAATTGTATGACAAAAATTCACAACTAATTCAAACTCATGATCATGAACACAAATCCTAATATCAAGGTCAAATCACAGGCACCAAACGTTGGGATCATCCCACACATAATATATAGTCTAAATTTTTACATTTTGGATTTAGTGTTTCACTAGATTTATAGGTATATAAAAGTAAAAAAGAGAGTAAACTAGATCAGAAAAACAAAGATGTGTACCTAAGAGTGTGTAATGATGTTCATTGGGAAATGTATAAAGAAGTGGTACTTGGTCCAAGGTGTCATATTCAATTGTGTAAGTCATCTTAATCATGTGGTCAACCACCATGTTATCTGAACCTTTCATTTCCTTTATCTCAATATCATTCTCTTAAATAAAGAGCATGAAATGGATAAGAGTACTCTTTATATCTAGCGTCATCAAGAGGTACCTCAGAGGTATATAATAATAAAAAACCACATTAGATCCCAATAGTTAATAATGAAATTCATATAAAGGTAATATGATGACAAGAAACTCCTTATTAATGGTTGTGGGATCTTATTAGGTTGAATCCAATGTCTTCAATGCAATGGAAATCACATGTGAATTCCCCTCTTACTGTTGTGATAAGACGTCTCCAACTGCAATGTTGGAAGTGTCATAAACAAGCTTGAATGTAATCCCTAACCATGTGGGATTAATGATTGGATATGTGGTGAGATATTTCTTAATATTATTAATGTATGACCAATAATAATCATCAAATAATAAATCAGAATCTTTTTGAAGAAATCTCTATAATGGTTGAGAAATCTGACTAAAATCTATGATGAATCGTCGAATGAAAACTCCATGTCCTATGAATTATGTAACATCAAACTCACATATAGGATATATAAATGTCAAAATAATGTCAACCATGGATCTATCAACCTATATTATATGTTTTGATACTACAAAACTGATGAAAAAAACCCTATCTAAAATGGAATGGAATTTCTAAAAATTTTAAACCATATTTTTTTCAATTTAATGATGATACACATTAGCCAAACACCATAGACACCTACAAAATGATGATCCATTAAAAGTAATGTCATCCATAAATACCTCAATTAAATTATCATGTAAACCAAAATATATACTCACCATAAATCTTTAGAAGGAACATGGGGAACATCAATGTCCAAATGTAATCATTTGGTAAGAAATTTTATTGAACATACATGTGAATTCAATCTTCTCCAGGTCCTCTTCTATAATAGGGACTTGAAAGTAGACATAGAAACCATCCATGAAACAATAGTGTGACCTCAAAAGATTATCTCAACATTTAATTAAATGAATTGAAGTAAACATGGTGCTTATGAGTGGATTGATTCTGTTTCTTAAAACCTATAGACACTCTCCATCTATTTTGTACTATCACGGGAACTAACTCATCATTGTCATTTTTCATTAGACCGAACTAGATTTTATTTTTTACAACCTAGAAATGGATGGCCCAATAAGATTTGAATTGCGGTAAATAATACCTTCCTCATGAAATTTTTACACTTATTTCATTAAAACATTAAAAAATTTGGGGATATGTATCCTTTGCAGTTGTCTAATTGGTTTATCACTATCCTCTAATAGAATCCCATGAATAAAAATGGAGTGGATGATGCATGGAATACCTTATAAAGTTTAACCAATTTAACTAATAATATCACTTAAATATTTTAAAAGTTATTTTTCATATTTAGGTAGGATATTATTAAGAACTATTATAATAAATATTTCATTATTCAACATTTATGAATAATTTATGTTTTATGTTAGTGGCTGGAGTTCTAGCTTTTTGGGGTAACAGTATGGACGAAAATTATTTCGTAACTGTTAAATTTTCACAATAAATTTTTAGTTATGAATATAAATAATTAAAATAATTTAATAATTCGTCAAATCTATCTAAAAAAACAACATCGATGTTATATTCAGAAATTACATTCCCAAGATTAGAATCCACAGAACGGTTTGTACTAGTACAGGAATTCCCATAAAAATAGGTGTAGAAACTTTCTTAGACATCATGATTTCCCCAATACTCAAAATATCCTTAATCATTGAATGATATAAATTTGAGAAATATCAAAAATCAATATTTGTAGAATCATTACAATATGTATTGGAATGGGATATGAAGAGAGAAGAAGGGGCTTCTAAGGGGCACTTCATGGAGTCTAAAATGTTAAATCATAAGATATCAAATATATATTCCATAAAAAGTGTACCCTCATGGAAGTATATTTTTATCTTGGTAGTTTGGAGGAATGTTCCTCTGAGATTTATTGGATCATGAAAATTTACCTGATCATCCTACATATTCAGAACATAGAAATATATAGGAAAGATCATGTACCTTACCTATACATGTATATCTTCAAGGACTTCCATAGGATATGTCATATCTCTATTTTCAAATGACGCCACTAATATTTTCAAATTCAACTTTCTAATATAAAAAGATAATAAACATTTGTGAGGTATTATATTTATTGAAGCTCCTAAATCACACCAACCATCAGGAAAATGAAAATCCCATGGAATGCATTGGATGGTGAATGGCTCAATGTCCTTGTTCATTATTATCATCACTATGTTTTCTGTGATAAAAACTACACATTCCTCCCATGTTTAATTCTCTAATTTCCATTTATCCCACAACTATTTTTAAGTAGTTCATTCAAAAACATGGCACAATATAGAATTTCATTGATTGCTTCAGTTAGATGGATATTGATCTCAATATACATGAATATATCCTCTAAATAAATTTCTTGTAATTTTCAAAAAGACACATTAAGGATAAGTAGGAAACCATACATTTCAAACAAAATGTTTCACTAGAGTCCATAAAATTCATATTCAAATTAAAATGTTGAAAAATATCATCACCCATCTTTGTTCTTGTGAATAGTGAGTCACCTGCCTGCCTCAAGTCATACTCTTATCACGATGAACATCATGTCAATTTGGCTCTCCATAATTATCATGCCAATGAGACCTACTGAAATCACCATCCCCATAATTATCATTTTCACCATTGTCTCACAGAGTACCGCATTTTCATCATACATTTCGTTGAAACTGATCTACTTCCACTATGGTCATCATAGTCCAAACACCACACCAATCTATTAGAGAATTTAATAGATTATATATCCATCTTGAAACACAGATTCTTGCTTGAATCCCATATCACCAAACAATATAAAGAATTAGGATGACACCATTGCGAACAATACCGATGGCTTCCAAAGAGAACCAAATCTGTCATCGAAAGAGAAATCGTAAAGAACATAGTAACTAGAGAAATCCACCACCTGCCCTGCCACCCAGGAACTCTTACCAATTCTCATACATAAATAAAAACTCCATTATTAACTGATGCACTCAACTAATTTGGAAGGGAGAAAGGGACCAGTGAGTGAGAGCAGCAAGGAGCAACAGATAAGGGGAAATTAAAATCATAAACCAACAATTAATGAGACATAAAAACACTAGGATTGAAACCCTATGGGAATATAGAAATTGATACCCATACCCTGAAGAAAATGGATCGAATAAGAGTGAAATAGGAATGAAACCCCAAAATGAAACTAAGACTGAACCCCTTATTATAAACCCCAAACAGATCGATAGAAACTAAGGGAATAATCCATTGACATGAAGAGTATTATATTTCCCTTACATCCACTCCCTCATCTTCGTCATATATGAACCTTGACTCTTTTACAAATTCTATTTATTATGAATAATTTTTTTCAAATGGAAATATATTTTACATATAAATTTTCCTTATAATTAAATTGTTTTTGTGGAATTATTGATACTTGGGTTTCAAATCTCTTTTGGGTTTTGAAAACCCTATTGGTAAGCATTATGCTACTAGAAATTATTTTAAAAATTGGGTCCTTTATTATTCACCAAGGTTATAACTCATGTCTCAGTGATATTTCCTTTATCTATTTATGTTGATGTGAAGTGATCATAATTCTTATCAAGGTGTGGTTGTTGTTGATACTAATATGGTCTTCTATGGGTATGGCAGCACAATCATATATCTCTTGTAATTAGGGGAAATAATAAGTATGGCAATTTGGTTCATTGAAAATGCTACAAAGCCATATAAGAGTGGGGTTAGATTTATATTGAGACAAATAAATATATCTCCTAATAGAGGTAAATACATCTCAGTTAGTATCAATGAAATAACTTTGATATGAAGAAGGAGTTACTCAGTTTAATCCTCTAATGGTTTGTGTACCTCAATCACAAAATTATGGGGAGTTTTTTACCATATTGTCAATAAATGAACATGAACATTAATGTTTTATATCAACCAATACCCCTCCAACTTCAACATCCACCATTATTCTCTCAATATGTGTTAGTCCATAATGTAAGTATAGTATGAGGTGTTTCTCACTAATTTGGTGATGTGGGAATCTTGTACACAACTTCTTGAATCACTCCACGTATTCATACACTGACTCCACGTGTGATTCCATGGTCCCTAAGATGTCTTTTTAAATGAAATTGGTTCTTGAAACTCTAAAAAATATTAATAATAAAATAAGTTTAAAATCACTCTGACATGCTACATTTTGAGTTTGTAAATAATACATCCCTTATTTTTCATTTTCAATATGTGAGCATGTAAATGAACTTGGTTTAATTTTTTATTAAAAAAATTCCATAGTTTCAGGGTTGTGAAAACCAAATTAAGTAGTTTTATATTTTTTTTGGTATCCTCAATTAAAAGGCCATAGAATTTTTATGAATGTTTATCAATACATATTTTAATTCAAAGTTTGATTCCAGGTTTGGGTATTTAATACAAGTTGGTTGAAAATTATTATCTAGTGAAGCCAATTTTCAAATTGTTATATAACGTTTATTGTTGTTATTTTTATCCATTGGTTATTATTTTTTTCATATGTCCTTCCATTTCAATGTTCCTAGAATTTTGGAATTATGAAAATAGTTCAAGGTAGAAACATCATATAGACAGATATCATCTTGTTCGAGCTATAAGCTTATGTTCAATATCTGGTTTATGATAAAAAATATCCATGTTATGTGTTTTTGTCATCAATCAAAGAAAATGTAAATTAAGAAAAATCGAACATAAAAAACATAAATTTATTGAATTGACGGTCCAAAAAAAATAAAGAAGTGGAAATCTGGATGAATAAAAGAAGAAGATAATAAAATAAAATCAAACAAAAAACTCTAATTTGTTTAATAAAATACTTTCCTCCATAAGAAAGACAATGAATTTAATGGTACTATCATGAGTGATCACGAATGATGTTTAGTTTTTCTTCAACATAGGAATAGTATAGTGGTAGAACAAGGTATTTCTGCTAGGATGATGTACTTAAAACAAAATATTAAATGTATTTTTAAAACAAAATAAAAGAAACATAGTAATAAAAATGACTAATAGTTTTTTAAAGGTTTATAAAAAAATAATATGTATGTTTAAAGAAGTGTTTTTTGTTTTTTAATTTTTGAAATTTTATTTATAGAACAAAAGAATTTGATTTTTATAGAAAAAAATTGAGTAAGTGTAATTGATATAACTCTACCTATTTACGTACTAATAATTATATTTTGAATTAAAATACACATAATTATGATCGTTTAATTTTTCAACCCTTGAACCATAAAATAATTAACTTAACCACAAATATGAAATGATTAAAACTCTAGGATATGTTTGTAATGTGTAATTGTAGGTCCTAGTATTGATTAATGTTCAAAGGTTAGCTTATTATTAGTGGTAAATTAGGGTACATATCTGTTTAAAACAATGATGAATTGAGTTTTGGGATGCTATTTGAACACATAAAATTTATCATGTTTTATTCTTCCCCCTTATTATGATCTCTCTATCACAATTCACACATTAATCAACCTCAAATTTTTTTGTTAATGTTTCAATTTGTTTCTTGGTTTATTTTAAGTTAAAATAAAATTAATTGATAATATTATGTGAGTTATAGTTTCACATTGATAAAAAATAAATCAGTGGTTAAGGTTTGAATTATAATTATTAATATGAAAATATACTGTTCAATGGGAAGTATAATAACTATTTTTTCACATGGAATGGTCCAGAAAGGGTATACCCCAATCTCATATCTACTCCTGATTTCCAGCCCAAATAAGATTAAAAGTGGAATATAAAAGTTTAAATAAATGAGATTAAATAGAAGCAGAAGAGATAGTTTATAGTAAGAATAACAATGAGATAATAAATAATAGTATATTGAGTAAATTTTTGAGGAGATCCAAATGTGAGTGCTTTAAACCTCCAATGGTGTATAGAAATGGAAAGGATCTACTTCTCCTCTACACTGATCCCACTAATTCATGGCCATTTATTTTAATCAAAATTTCACTGACTTTTTGTCCCATAAAATACATGAAATAGCTATGATTTCCACCTGATTATTATTTTAGAATTGAATAATATATCTTCTATCAAAATTTTATCCCAATAACTACCAAAATTAGTAGATATAGCATAAATTGTGATGTTCTATCCAATATGATGAGATTGTTTGAGCATTGAATTCAGGGAAAATGTATTCTAGTAAAATTGAATATCAATCTAGAATGGTCTAAATGAAAGTATTATCCCATTATTGAAGAATTATTTTTCAAAATTTTAATTTACAACATTCCATAGAAAAATATTTATAACCAGATCACTATAGTGCACGTTAAAGGGTCAAAACTATAATTTTTATGAAATTTTCAATTGTATGATCTAATACAAATTTTTCCATAAATATTCATATTTAACTTAATGTGAGAAAATTATACAACTTATTATCAAAAAAATATTCAATAACAAAATGGTTTAATAAATAGAATATATTATATTAATGATGGATGTAAAGTATGTCGAACCATAGTACCCATAAAAAATAAATTTTTTACTACTTCAGTGTCCATATCGAAGCACACACTACTAGAGTAAAAACTATAAAGATCACCAGTCATCTCTTATGTAGTTACTCACATAATTATGGGACCAATGACTACTGTAAACTACCCCTAGAATCCCTAATGACCACACTAGGGATGATGAACCACAAGAGTTATGAACTGGAGTATAGTTTTGGCCTCCGGTATTTAACCCAACTTCATCTGATTGATTGGAATCCACTATTACACAATATCCAACTTGGATCCTAATAAATTAAAAAAACAATTTCCTTGTTTATAACTTATAAAACATACATAATATAATATCCTCTTATTCTCCACTCACCAATGGTAACTTTCCCTATAATGATTCAATTTAAAGATGACGATTCATAAAGGACTATCTATTTTATCTTCCATAATCACATACATTTCATTCCATATTCTTCCTCTTATTCTCAAATCATCAATTAATATCAACAGAGATAGAATAGTGTATCTATTTCTCATTTTCCATAAACATTTTTAATATTTTTGTCAGATTACTGGTTACTAAAATCATATATTATGGAAATTGATCATCTTATAGTAAACCTATGATAAATATTTAATTCAACTAAATATTATTCGTTAAAAAATTAGACTTTCGGTTATTAATAATATGTATAGAACTAATGTTTTCATTTAATATCACATTGTTCTCTTGATTTTTACCCATCTCCTCCTAGAAGTTCTTTATCCAAACCATTTCCTCCCTAGTTTCAATTAATATAATTTGTTATGCCTCTATAGTGGATATCACCACCAACATTTATAATTCATATTTCTAGCTTATTTTAGTTCTTCCTTGAGTAATCACATAACTTTTGGTACACCTACGTCTATCAACATCACCTCTATGGCCAATATCCACATACCCCGGCAATTAATTTCCTTTCTAAAATAATATATATACTTCATTTCCACCCTTCAAATACCTTAGTATCAACTTCATAGTTTTATGTTGCTTCGTTTGAAGTTTATCCATGTAATCTCTATCAAATCCCATTTTATTAGAAATATAAATTCTAGAACAAATCATTGTATAAATCAGGCTTCCAACAACCAATTAATAAATATACTTTGATATTTACCCAACTTTTTTAACTACCTTTATGTTTTCTCCTTTGTTTGCTTAAAATGGATTTTTATTGGAATAGAAAATATATTTTTTTTACCTAATAAATCTACCCAAAAACAATCTAACGTAGTTATAATGTGATAACATCAAGGTTCTAGCTTTATGTTCTTTCTTGATTATCATCCCTAAAATATTACAAGCTTCTATAAGATCCTTCACCACAGTCTCCTCAGCTAGTTTCCCTTTCATCTCATTATTACTTTTCAGACTTGATACTATAATGAGCATGTCATCCACATAAAAAAGTAATATAATGTATCTATAATCAAAATACATGAAATATAATTATTTTTCCATGTTTAACCATGTTTATAAATTTTTATGCATTATTTCATAAAACTTATTATTCAACAACATGGGTTCCTGCTTTGACCCATATAAACACCTATAGAGTTTCCACACAAGTTCATCCTTTCATAACTCAACATATCCCAATTGTTAATATATATAAATTATATCATATAAATGTAAATGAAGGAAATTGGTATTTATATAAATCTTTTATATTTGTAAATACTCTGATATAACAATACTAAGAACCATCTTGATGGTGGAAAATAAAATTATAGTTAAGAAAAGCTTAGTGAAAATCATACTTACCTTATATTAAAAAGAATTCCCCTATAGTATTTTCCAATATCATTTCATACCATAATGTTCTAAATTGTCCTTTTATACCTATTTTTTCTAAAATTATTTATTTCTGTATGGAATGGTTGTCAATTCTCAAATATTATAGGTATGAAATGATTTAATACACTTAATCATATTTATCTCCCACATTATTGACATATTTAAGTCTATTTACAATTTAAATTATTTCAGACCATCATCATCATTCAATGAACAATTGTGTGCGGGTATCAAATAACTATACACGATTCTTCAATCCCTTATTTATATACTCAATTATACATGATTAGTATGATATAATAGTTCTATTTACACATTCTCATGTACAATTTTAAGCCTCACTTTCTCCGAAAACATTAATTGTTTATTATCACCATCAACATCCACTATTTGATGGTCCATGTATATGAAACTTTTATTAAATATCACGTTCTAGATTCTTATTATATTCTTCTTATCATCATCAAAAAAGTGATAACCTAACTAATTTTTACTATATCCAAAAAGGAATCATGATTTGGACTTATCATCAAGATTATTCCTTGTAGAAAATTACATATATATGTAACAATGAAAGACACATAAATTATAGTTTTATGTATTTTCATTAATAGAGATCCTTTATTAGAAATTATCATATTGATACATATGGGATTTTTTTAATGAGATATGATGTCATGATAACTACCTCTACATAGAAATTCATGTATAACCTAATGTGTAACCTCATACTTCTATCACATTCATTCTATTTCATATTTATTCTTTAAACTACGTCATTCTATTATGGTGTAACTAAAATATTGTTCTCCCTTTAAATTATATTATTAGAAGATGATTCCTTGGATTCATTGACATCTAACTCTATTATATTGTCAAATTTAAAGAATTTTCATACTCGATAATTCTCTACTACTATCATTAATTATAAAACATATTAAATGTATTAAAATTTATTTTCAGAAAGCAAACCCCTAATTTTTTTTTGAGTCTTTGTTAAATATAACATAATATAGTGACCATATAAGGGAATTTATTTTTTGTAATTTCCCAAAAATTAGTGTGTACCATTTATAGAATTCTATCCTTTTCTATTCTATATCCATTTGTAATATATACCTCCTTCTTATTTCAAAATATAAAATATTTATATAGTCCAAATTACTCATTTATTAACACTAATGTAATTTATTCCATTTACAGAATCTTCTTCCCAATCCCAGTCATGTGTACTAACCTATAATTCCAACATTTTTAATCCCTAACTGATGATATTATTTTTACCATGTCTATGAATTTTTTCAATTCATATTGTATAGGGTACCATTCTTCACTCCAAGAGAAATGACCGTAGAACCCTTGGTAAATTTTCACACACTACCAGAAAACATGGTATTAAACTAGTTTCATCATGCTACCAGAAATAAATAATATTCCTTATCAATAGTGTTATATATCACACATTATCTAAAATGATCAAACTCTCACTATTTTTTTGATCCATCCATTACCAATTCAACTAATTTGTAAGGGTTGTTTAATTACAAGTTGAGACTTTCTAAAATTCCAATTAACATAATTATTTAGGAATCACATCTACAATGTGAAATTAATGGATTCCCCTATGTCTAAAATCAAAAAAAATCCATAGGGTTATCCACACATAGTATCAAAACATCATCAGTTTCTTAAACTATTGTTTTTTAGATTGATGTGCCTTACATATTTCATTACACTTCTTATCATGTCCATTCTCACCACAATTCTAACAGGTATAAACATACCCCTATACCTTTTCATAGGCCTTTCATGTTTATATGATCATCCTATATAGTTATTTTTCAAGATTTTGATACCTATTTAGTCTATTTAGTGAGTAGAATTAGAGAATTGGAATGACTCTGTTATCCAAAACCATCAATAATGATTATATCTAGCACAAAATTCAACTTTGACATTATATTACTCCAATAAATAATCACAAATCTTATAAATGATTCCTAACTATTAGGTAATAGAGAACGTAAAACTAGTTCACATACCTCATCATTTATCACAATTTTCATCAATTTCAATAGACATTTGATGATATTTGACTCATTAACATGATAAGAAAACATATATCCAAAAGGGGGAAAAATAAATTATATTTTTATTAGTGGTAAATTCATTTTATTTCATTTCATTTTTTAATTAATTAAGCTTTATGTAATTTTAGGGTTAATGGAAAAAAAATTTATATTTTTGGAGGTTTTCTTAAAATTATTGAAACTTTGAATTTAATGGATTATATTAATTTTTGAAATAAAATGAATGGTAAAAAATTGATAATACTTTGATTTGATATTTTTAAGGAGGGGAAAATTGTGTTTTTGAAACTGAGGTCTCTATGAATAATTATTACTTTCATGTTATGAAGCCTAGATGTTCACTCTATGGGAAGTATTTCAGAATCATAAAGCGGATTAGGTTTGTTTCATTGGTTCTTCCCATTTAAATAAGGATTTGATATAGAATAAGATCACACCATTTTTAATAATTTTGTTCCAGAATCAATGGAATTTATAGTTAAATAAAATTCTTAAATTTTTACTAGAATATGACATGAGTAATTCTATATGATGTATTGTTTCAATAGTATGAAATTATACAAAATGATTTTTCTAAAATAAATAAAAAAGTTTATATCTTGGAGGATTAGTCTGAATTTTTTTTAATTTTATAAAGGACAGAATACATAACATTTATTTTGAATTAGTTGATATAATAATAATAATAGTTTATGGATAATATTCACTTATATCTTGAAGATGATGCATAAGAAATTCAACTTTATACCTAAGATATTTTACATTGAAGATTAATTTGGAAAATTAAAAAATTACTTGTAAATTGATAATATATTTTAGAAAATATTTTTGTAATTCATCTTGGTTATGTGAAAAACTGTATATATGGTCTAGATGATACCTAATATCCCTAATAACATAACTATTTGACCTCTTGCATTGGAAGTGAAGAATCATATTTTCATAGTGATACATGAAATTCATTTGAAGATATGTGAAATTTATTATTTTTCCACCTAAAATATATTGATGATACATAATAGTTATTTAGAGGATATATAACATTTATGCCTTTACAATGAGCTGATATGAAATATGTAGTCTATAAATCCTTGTGAAATTTATGGTTTCATACATATATAAATTTCTTCCTAAGCTCTCATGTAATAGGTTATATCAATACAAAATAAATTCAAAAGGCATACATATTCTTTCTTCCTTTACCACTACACTCTACCAATAATTGAGCACTCAAACACATATAATTACCCCATTCCATAACCCAAAGAAAATTCATTTATTGTTTGCATGTATGAATTAAATATAAGGGTGAATATGGGAATAGGATCATGAAAAATATTTAAATGCATTAAGAAATAAAATGATGTGTTTTTTTTGAATAAAATGTATTATGAAAAGATTTAGTAGTCTTAAAATTTTGTGAAATACATGGATGCTCACTATATATGTGAAAAAATCCTATTGATCTAGATACCCTCACGTATAGGATGATCCCATACACAAATCAATGTTTAAAAGAGGTTATTTATTCCTATTTAAATATTTTTTTCCCATCATTGTGGAATGATTACATGGCTCCCAATCATGGGATTGGATTTGGTTTTACTACAATTCATTATATGTTTTAATACATGTTCTTTTATCTCTCTCTCCCTCCTATCATTTTATTTATGGTTTCTATTGTGATCTCTAGAATCCATGATCATCGAGAGCTACCCTAAGGGTTACTCTTGGAGAGGTACTATTAATTTTGCGATTCTATACACTTTTCATACATTTATGAATTCAATATTGAATTGTTTTTTATGTTACATGTTTATGAGGTTTTTGAAAGTGATATTTATCTCTATATCATGACTATTTTCTTCTCCCACATGAAAATCACATTTCCCTTTCCTGATTTAGAGTACTCGTATATGATCGAACAAAAATAAATTAAAAGGATAATGGTAAGTGGTTTCTATTCAGTTGGTTAAGTTGGATGATCCCTCCATTTATGATTATATATTTTTATTCCCATGAAGTTGGTGTATGTTCAAAACTTGATAATTCTTCAATATGTTTTTGAATCACACAATCACGTTTAGTGAATGATTTTTACATATACAATGGACTATGAACATTAAGTGAGAATGAGATTAAAATTACTGTGATAGTGATGGAATTAATAACATCTAATCAAATGGGTAGCTTCTTTATTCTAACTTCATCCTATTATATCTACAATGTCGAATTCATTAAATTCATGCATTCAATAAATTCAAACCCCCTATCTATTTCCATTATTTTAAAAAATATAAAAATACCACAAATATAATAAAGATAAAATAATACTGGTAGGTCAAAAATAGTATCTTTTAGTGAAAACCCTGATTGTATATTTGTGATACAATAATAGAAAACATATAATATTTTATACAACCCCATGATAGGTGTATCGAAATGTAGTACTTTTTTTCAGAATCCAAGTAAATCCTTTACAATTTATTTTAATTTTTTAAAATAAATTTCCATACATAAAATAAAATTGTGAATGATGTATTCAAATTTATATTATTATACATGTACTAACTACTCTCAATTGTAAGAACAATAGTGTTCTAATATAAGAGGATCCTAATTGAAAAATATTATGGAGGTTGTATATAAGATAAAATAATAAATAACATTGTTAGTTAAGTCACTATGAGAATATAATAAATAAGAGTTTTTGAAATAATACCTTGAACATGTGGAGGAAGAGATTACTAGAATAATTTTTCAATGTGAAGAACAATATGTTTCCGATAAAAACTACGATAAGATATACTATCTAGAATCACTCGCCTATTTCAAGTGCATAATCCCAAACTATACTTTCTTACTGATATTATTAATAGATATTAATATGATTTTTATGATTCTTGTAATTAATTTTATGAATATATACATCAAGTAAAAATCTCTTAATTAATAAGAGTCAAAAACATTAAACACCCCTCTATCATTTGAAATACATATAACTGGGTGGTGTAATTTAAAGGATTATTGAAGGATATTGACTACATGACTCTAACTCCAACCATAAAACATCATGAGGCAATAATAAATGAATAATAATTGATATCCAATCCAATTTTTGGAAATAATTCATTCTAGAACTCATTTATGATTATATTTATTATAATTTACTTACGTATTGTCTCCCATTGCTTTTAATTTTTATATTTAACCAATGAATATATGTCCAAAGAGTTTAATGAACCAATAGAGGAACACATGAACATCCTTGAATCCATTAGAAAATTATTAATGGGGGTAAATAAAAAGTTTTGTGTTTCCTTACATAAATTAATAGAGTTTCAAGATGACAGAATTGAAGGGCTTATTTTAATATTGATTCACATTGGATTAATTTTATATAATTTAATATAGCCATTGACTCCCCCAGTGTTATATTTAATATATCATCACTTAAGCAACCACTAGATGAATAACCCATAGAGGTAGTGGAATAATAAGAGGTAGAGGACCCATAAATAATATTATCCCTGCCATGATAGGTGTATCTTATAGTAATGGGGGTGGAATTACAAAACACTAACCAATGGTATATTCATAGTTGGTTCTATGTGACTATAATTGGAACATTAAAGATGTTATGATTATTACCACATAATCTAAGTCCCCCATCAGATTGTGGATAATATAACATACTACCTCACATGGGGAAATAAAATCCTAAAACCTACATGGTGGGTCCAAACCAATATATTATTTTCCTTTTAGTTTTAATTCACTAAAGTGATTATTTCTAATTTTGTCTTATAGGTTTGAAGAATGAATAAATTAGAAGTTGAACTCATGTTTCCCTTATAATAATTAATTTTTTATCATTTGGAAAGGAAATAAAATAGAGAAATAATATTATATGATATCCCATAGGTTGTAGCATATGATATTAATGTTATGCATATGATGATATTGTTTTATCACTAGCGTAATCTAGGGTTACATACTTTGGATTTTGATACTTAAATATCATGTGATATTCAAATGATTTGTGTATGGATATTATGTTTACTATATCATAATATAGAATATATGATATCAAGTGCATTGAATTATTCAATGACTTCCTAATTAGTTTCATTTGGTTATGAATCCATGATATTGATTCATTTTTACCACGAGAAAACATTTGAAATTTATCGACAGTAGTTTTCAACAATGGTTTGTTTATTATCATAACACATGTTGGATCCCATTATATATAAATTGATACTAAACTATATTAATTTAATGGATATATAAGGGATGTGGTACCCCTATTGGGGGATGTGTGATATATTAAAGAAATAACTAATTTTATCTCCCTCTATGATCACTATTTATCTTTAAAACAAGGCTCTACCACTCTTTTGTTTCTTCGAGTCCTCAAATTCTAAATGTGGATCTAATGCTGGTGTACCACCCATAAATGAGAGATACTTTTGGTTGTCACTTATTGAATATTATCAATAAAACATCAACATTATATAAAATATGTGATAGATGGATCTCAATGTCGTGAACGTTTGCCTATATTTATTTTCATTATTTTAACATATTGACACTGTTGATGAAATATCTGGTTATATTTATTAGTTTCATTCAATCAATGGATCATGAGATGTTCCTATAAAAACAATAAGTTATATTAGATATAATTTTATCAATGAATCAACATGTCTATCCAACTATTTTTTAAAGAACAGATATATCACAAGATGTTTGGAGCCATATTGTAGCATACAATATGAAGGATTGCTCCTATTTTTCCTTTTCATAATGTATGAATATTTATTGTGTGGACTACCACCATCATGGAGTGATATATTATATTTTACATAATTATATCTTATTGATAGATATATAGATGGATTATATATATATTTATTATATTTATATCATAATTACTAACTAAAAAATATAATTATTATTTAACTTCCTTTTATTCCATCGATTGAAAAATCAAATAAACACATCTGTTCACATGTGGAATACCACGACAATGAAGTGATGTAACTAATTTTTCATCATTGAATTACAAATATTGTTATAAAAGTGTATATGATAAATAGATATTATATTTATTTAAATATTAATATTTTGGAAACATGAACAATATTAAATTACCGGAATCACTATATAAAAACATGCATGGAGAACTGAAAATTTGAAACCTGATTATTTATTTTAATGAAGAATCATTAATAAAGCAGTAAATATAAATTATAAAGGAAATATATGTAGTAATATTAATATGAATATATTTATGATATATATTTATATTCATATAAAATTTATTATACATGTTACTAGAGTGCGTGTGAAGAATTTGAAATCATGATGTAAGGGATTCTCATCACTCTTTTCATTCATTGAGATATGTACCATATCCACCACTAGTTTTATATTTTTTGGTTTATATACTTACTAATAATTTTTTACAAATATTTAATTATTTTTTAGGTATTTTAAAATATATATAATTATATAATTTAAGGTAATTAGATTCAATCGATATCAATGTTGTAAGGGTTTCATCATCTCAATTTTCCTCCCATAAGATATTATCTATATTCACCACCTTCTATATTTTCTATAGTGTAAATACTACACATGAAAGTAATTTATAATAAATATCATGAAAATTAGGATTATATACAAATCCATAAAATTTTATCTCATTAATGAGGTTTAAAATCAAATGTTACCAAATCTGTAAGGTTTTATGTAAATCCCATGATTTTCCATGTATTTTTAAAATTATATGGAATTATAACGAGCCTTCGAAAACTGATGGCGCATGATTCTAAGGCTTGGTGTCCCTGGAATGAATTTCATAACTTTTATTATGTTTGTTCAGTAAATGTGTGAACACCGCTTTCTATCTTTTGAACCGGTGCTCATATTAAAAATCTGAGGGCACCGTTGAATCCACAACGTTGGGATTCACTTAAGGATGACTTCAATATGACCGCAATAGGTCAGGATATAAATTATATTTTGGGACTTTTTAAAATAATAATCAAATAAACATTGTTATTTCATTTATTTTTTTTATTTTCCTCCAACAGACATGTGGTAGTGTGAGACCAATGGTGTGTCCAGACAATAAATTGATTGACCCTTCAAATCCTATGTAAGAACATCATTAGGATTTAAGAATGTTACTATTAAATGAACCCTTATAAATTCTTTGTGTATTGAACACCCTCCCGCTCCCCTATTTATATAGAGCCTGGGGAGAGGTAATAGAATTGCTTCACCAAGAAAAATAGTGCTGATAATGTGTCACGATGCCAACCTTGAAGGATGGAGCCGGTTCCCGCGGGCGGTGACAGGTGATGTGGAATCACGTTCTGAAGGACGATGCTTGAGCGGAAACATTGTTGGCTTATTGCAGAAACAATGAACACCGACCCACTTCCTCAATCGTAGGTTCTCTCCGTCGTTCTTGAGGAAGGGATGTTATCTTGTTTAAAATTCCAAGAGATGTTTGAACTGTATATCTCTCTCATGTTACTATACTAATGCAAGGGGCATAGGACAAAAAAAATTCTCGAACCCTACACATTTTGTTGGAATTGATGCCTTCTTTGTAGTCATGTTATTTCAGGTTGGATGGAACCTGGAATTCTTGATGATGGTGGTGGCCAGCAATGGATACATGTAGAGTAGATAGTGGTGCACCATCGTGCACTGCCACCTGTGAAGGCCACGACGGTAAAAAGCAGTGGCCAGCAACTAATAGCTTCAAAGGAAGTGGCAGCGTTCCATTTCACACTGCCGAAGAAGGGGGAAGCAATAGCTGTTAATCGCGGCTAGCACCGTCCATCCATGGATAGAGGTGGAGCGGCGCGCCGTTGCACGCTGTCGTAGGGGTCTGCCACTCGAAGCCACGACAGTGAAGGAACCCATGCCTCCTGCATATTCCGCAGCGACCAGGAACCACCCACATCATGTTTCCCCTTCACAAGATGAACGATCTCTGGGCTGTTCGAGAAGACCATGGGTATCACCCCCACATCAGATAGGGAAGACCCCACTATGGCCGGACTGGCGAGCTACACCTCACAATGGATCGGGCCGCACGTGCCCAGCGGGCTGCGGGCCAGACCGCGCAAGCCCAACGGGCCACCCCTTTCCAATCCAGGACATGCTCTCTTGTGTTCTGTGCCGGAACTCGGACCAATGGGATGAGCCCACCGTAGCCTAGCCCAACCGAGTCAGACCCAGAACGGGTCGGACCAGACACAGACCCAACCCGACCCAGTTTCAATTAATAAATTATAACTAGAAATCTAAGCATCTGTTTGACGAACCATCTATGAAACTAGGATCCTTGGAGAGAGACTCTACTTTTGGTATACACCGCTTTGGTTTATGTGGAATTTTGAGTATGAACAGGTTGGATCAATCCTGAATTCAACCAGGCCCTCATAACTAAAATGATAATAACTCATAGATCAGGCATCTGATTGACGCAACGTTAATCATGATGGAAACATTATGACATAGAATTACGTTGGTTTACTCCTTTTAGGATATTAGTAGTAGTCGAGGTATGACCAATTTCTCGAGGGGATGATTCTACGTAACTCGAGTGCACCGGGTACAAGGAATCTGGTGGTTTGATTTAACATGAAGAAATAATATCAATCCTCTATGTGTTAGCATCTATCAATCCTGTGTGTGTTAGCATCTATCAGAACCTGTGTGGGTCAGTGCTTAGCTATCCTATGTCAGTTTGTGCATACTGATCCTGTGTGGGTCAGATCCTATGTAGTTTAGTAGAGGTTGTTATCTAACAACCATGTGTGGGTCATCATTAGTGCCTCTTAATAGAATAATATGATCTATCTTATGACTAATCATATGTACTTATGTACTTATGTTATACCTAGTGTGAGCTGAGTCTTTACCTTCATGGTGTTTCCTTTATAGTTTTATCTTCATGGTGTTACCTATGTAATACTTCTATCATTTTGTTTTTACCTATGTGATACTTCTACCGCTGTGGTGTTACATTTGTGGTGTTATCTTTGTGGTGTTGCTTGTGTGCTACTTCTATCTTTGGGATGTTATCTGTGTTGTACTTCTACCTTCGTGTTGTTGCCTTTGTAGTTCTATTTTCTCATGTATGAGATGAGTATATCATGATAATATATGTATATGTATGGGAATATACCTAGGTTGAGTTGATGTCCATCACTTCATGCTTGAGATGGAAGTCATGCATTGTTGTTTTTCCTTTGTGGAACTCTATAGTTCTATGGGGGTCATGGGGTCACTAATGAGTCTAGCTACAGTCACCCCAACATGGGATATGGATGCACCTTGTTGTGTATTTTGCAGACGAACGACAACAATGATTGTGGCTGAGGGAGCCAGTACTAGACGGTGCTCAGAGGTAGACCATTGGGTGTGACGTGACACAGAGACTACTAATTTATGGCTATACCTACTCTTTAGGTAGGATATACAGTTGATGAACCAGGATCTATTTTAAACTATAAAGTTCTGTTTTTACTTTTCTGTTGTACTTGTTCTTTTCAGTTTGGCTTGTATTCTAGCCCCTTTACTTTCACCACACTTTTAATAGAGCAGTTAACTTCATGGTTGCTTCTTGTTGTGTTCTTGAACTGTGTGTCTATAAAGGATAAAATGCAATGCCTTCATGTTTTAGGGATACATATTTCCGGTGCTAGTCTCCAGCTCATAGCTTATAGAAGGTGGGATAGGGGTATTCATGGATTGGGCCCCGAGGGACAGGCTATGAAAAAGTGGTATTAGAGGAGTTTGTTCTTTCAATGATCTAGGACTCTGATCATTTCTATGAGGAAAACGTGTTGAGTGTTATGAGTGTGTTTTTCAGTTTTGGGAATCCAGTGTTGGTGCGAAGGCCGGCCTATCCACACACCAGGAACCTGAATTCTGATTTTCGACTCAGAGCATGGAAAAACTAATTTCGTGAGTTTTTTAAAAGTTCTTCTGATCTCTTTGAGCCAACTCACTAGATATAACTTATTGATAGTGGAAAACCTGTATTCTTTTAGGATTATTCCATGTTTTCATCAAGTCAAGATTTCCAAGAGATTACGCGATGACAGATCCACAAGTGGTTGAGGACTATATAGGGGTTGTGGCCATAGTTTTTCACTTAGTTGGGACACCTGCAGATCTGATGGTGATCCTAGCTACAAGTATCTTCTAGGGAGCATCTGGAATATGTTGGAGTCTTACACTCTAGATACCTAATGTGGCGACCTTCATCTAGGTGGACATAAGGGGCCTTTACAAGGTAGTGTTCTTCCCAGTGACTTTACACATAGTGCGTATAAAGGAGTTGCTACACTTATAGTAGGATAGTATGACTGTGGCCCAGTACTCGGTGAGGTTCATTGATCTCTACCACTACCCCACTATCATGGTACAAGACCGTTTCATCAGGGAACATACATTTGAGTTGGTTCAATGATGGGATATCATAGCTTCGAGGATATCACTCTACATTCTAATGCAGACTGGGGTATTAGAGTGAGCACTTTTGGTGGATAAATTCCTAGGTGAGCAGGCACCGACAGTGAGATCCACCACTGGATGCCAGGTAGCATAGAAATCTATAGCAGGTAGTAGATGGATGAAAATGGGTCCCTTGACGGCCATACCTTCTAGTGGATGACCACATGATACAAGGTCGATGGTACGGGGCACACGAGACAGAGGAGGATAGATTAGGAGTAGGCAGTGATACTCGTGCGATAGGTAGGGTCACATGGCTCGCGACTGCCCGAACTTCCATACAGATGACCAAAATATGGTCTAGGGACTCTCAAGGAAGATGCTTAGGATTGATTGGGGAGGTATGCAAGCATTTGGCGGACATGGCAGAGGAGTTGCTTGTGCAGCAGGTGGTGGGTGGGAATTCGAGGTACTATCCCCACTACCTCTAGGTGGTCAACACTAACCACGGGGAGCATGTGGATAGGGACGAGCTCAGCTCTAGGCAGTTAAGGCCAACAACAACAACGCTCTAGAGATTATTAGAGGTATGATATGTGTATACCCCACCTTTGTTGTAGTACATATAGACTCAGGTGTCAGTCACTCTTTTATTTCCACATCCCTCGTTTAGAGCTTGGAGATTCTGGTGGAGCCGTTGTCTTGATCCTTAAGACAATAGACTTCTACTAGAGTGGATTTTATGATTACACACTAGTGTCGGAAATGTGAGCTTACTCGAGGAGTTGATAGCTTTGGCTGGGATCTTTTAGTATCAGTGTTGAGGTCTTACGATGTCATCTTGTGTATGGACTGGTTATCCACATTCAATGCCATGATAGAATGTATTAAGTGCAATGTGTGGTGTGTCTGGGAGGACAGGACCATGTTTTCCTTAACCGGAGAGAAGGGGAACTTTTTAGCATAGGATGGACTTACCCAGAAAAGGGTGTAGTCGATCACACATTAGTTGTCTACCCTTACCAACAGAGTATTAGATGTTGAGAGTTTGAGCCTTTCGATAGTGGTGGACCAGTAAGCTAAGGTCTTTCTTGAGGATGTTCCTAGTCAACCTCCATGTAGAGAGGTATAATTTTACATCAACTTGTACCCTAGGAAAACATTTATATCTACACTTACATATTGGATAGCTCATGTGGAGCTTCAAGAGTTACAGGTATTGTTGGAAGACTTATAGAGGAAGGGGTTCATAAGGTCCATTGTTTCTCCATGGGCCACCCCGATTTTTTCCCCCAAGAAGGTAGATAGGTGTTTTTGTAACACCCCATGGTTTTGAAAATAAATAAAGAATTCAATTTTAAAATCTATCCTTTTTATGTTTTGAATTTCACGAAATGGTCATCTAGAGTTGTGTTCAATAAGTCATTTGAGGTCTGATAGAACAAACTTGATTTTTGGTGAATAGTAACATACCCTTATGAATAGTAATATGACCTTATGAATAGTAAATATTATTATTATTTTATTTTCTTTATAAAATAGGATAATGGGCTCTTGATTAATTTTCCAAAGTCACATAAAACTAATTGCACATCAAGATTGTTATTTTTCGAATTAACTGTGACCTTATTTAAAAATTAAATTAATAATATTTAGAAAATTATTTTGGAAAAATGGATTTCACTTTTCAATTCTACACATAAAAAATGGTAGGGGTGAATATTTGGGATTTTTTTCTAAAAAACAAGAATTTTCGTGAATAGTGAAAAATACAATTTTGAGTATTCAGTAGTCTAATGACATCATAATGACATAATAATTAAAATAAAAGGCTACTCGACTTTTTTATAGTAACTTATGACATGAGGTGTCAAAAGTGGCTTAAACCATGGGAAAATACTATGGGAAATCCCATGTTTTGGAAAAACCACTAACGAGGTGTCCCTTTGAAATTATTAAAAAAATTACCTCTCTTTTTCTATAAAACACACTCATCCATTCGTTTTCTTTCATTAAAAATTCCTCATCCTCAATGATCTGGTTGTTTTACCTCTTTAAGAGTCCTCCCAAGTTTCCCTTAATCTCCCAAGGTCCCATCCATCA